>CAMAPE010000035.1:3010000-3610000 GCA_945859875.1 Cuscuta europaea | reverse complement strand
CACAAATCCTAACTAAACTTTACAACTGACAAATAAAGACTAAAATACAATTACAACTAAAATCACACAAATGTTTACAAACCAAATAAAACGTCAAACAATCACCATCAACGAAACATAAAAACATACAATTATGCACTACTAATTAGTGTGCAATAAACACCCCCACACTT
Source organism: Cuscuta europaea (assembly GCA_945859875.1). Taxonomy (NCBI): domain Eukaryota; kingdom Viridiplantae; phylum Streptophyta; class Magnoliopsida; order Solanales; family Convolvulaceae; genus Cuscuta; species Cuscuta europaea. The sequence goes on along the minus strand of CAMAPE010000035.1, from coordinate 3,609,827 downwards.
AAACCTTAACTCGTCTCGAGTAAATAAAATCAAATCCAAGAAGTCCTAAATGACAAGAATATCAATACAAAACATCCAAGAGTGTTTTTACCACAATACAAAGCATCCCCAATAATAATTAAAATAAATTGGGGTCTTCAACCTCATCTTTATCTCCATTTCTCTTTTGAACTTATCACCTTCAGGATCCTGCAAAATAGACATTTCTCTCATTCTCTCGTTTTGCCTAGGTGCCCTTTCAGGTTTTCATCCCAACTTCCCACATTTTTGTTTTTTTATATTTCTCACAACCTCACTCTTTATTTTATTGCTTTAATTTTTGCTTGAGTTGCCCTTTGTGGGTTTTCAACTCAACAAGCTCTTTTTTTTTTAGAAAATAAAATAAAACAAGTAGGATTGTAAGCATACCAGAACAATCTCTGCACCCCCACACTTAGGATCTGACACTGTCCCTAGTGTCCGCCTAGACCTCCATCTTGGTGTCCGTCCTCATCCATGTGATCCCCGCCATAACCACCATCGTAGCCTCCACCACCGGAGCTCAATCCTCCAAAGAAACCCCACTGAGAGGGGTCATACCATGATGGTGCAGGAGGTGGAGTGGTCATAGAGGAAAAGGAGCCATGGTGTGCTACATAGGAGTATATCGGACCAAAGGTTCGCCGTTGATCCTCTTCATATCTCCGCCAGTCTTCCTTCCGTTGTTCTTCCAACCTCTCAAAGCTATGTCTTTGTTCAGTTCTATACTGATCAACTCGCTCTTGAAGCTGGATGTAGTTTTTGTTGATCATGTTCATGTTATTGAGCATCTGTTGCTCGAATGGTGAGTATTGGTAGGCTGGGGCATCAGGTTGTTGTTGTGGTGGGTTAGGTATCAAGGGTGGGTTTTCTTCAGCATGTTCTTGATCCTGTTCATCCTGTGCATAGTGTGCCGGGATTGCCCCGGGGAGACAGTAGTGATGACCATCACCGATTTCATGGCCCACGATATCTAGGGGGATGTCAGGTGACGGGATATGGATAGTTATGTTTTGACGTGGGATGATAAACCAGTTGTAGATTGGTGTCCCGGTAGGTGTCATGTGAGATAGAGCCAAATCTTTGGTCTTTTGCACAAGCCATGACGTGCAAATGAGCTGTTTCGGGGTAATGGGGCCTAGGTCTACAAAACCATATAAAGTGGCTAGATGTGTGATTAGGCCCCCAATCACAATTTGTCCGGATGACGTTGCCACATTTTTGAAATGGGTCCATAAGATAGAGGCAACGTCAACTGGTTCTGGTCCAGGTAAAACAGCTTGTGCCAGAATGCACACATCCCACATTCTTGTGTGGTGATTGTTCGGTCTTCCGAGGAAACAATTTGAACAGAATTTTAAAAAAATACGGAAGACCGGGTGTTGAACACAGTTCACACTCAACTTAGAGAGGTCCACCACACCTTGTCATGTCATTCTTTTCCATAACTCGTAGCCCACAAGCGTATCATAAGCACGAGCTTCATCAAACAGAGGGAGGCCAAAATGATGTGCAAATTCTCTTTTGGTCAATGAATGATTTTCATTGAGTAAACGAAAGGTGATGGTGTCATTTGCATGATCATCATCATCCTTTGTATACACATATGAACTAAAGAATTCATAAACCAAATGAGGATAAGTCACATATTGCATTTCTAGCAACTTAGTCATTCCAATTCTTGCAAATATATCACGCATGATCACATCAATCCAAAGGAGGGCTAGAGTAGTAATGCACATGAATCGGGATTGTTTTACCTCCCTTTGTGCTTGTCCCTCGAATAGTCGCTTTTGTGCCTCCGTTGCAAATTCCACGCTTTCATAGCCCGCTACCGGTGGGATTGCCCTTGAAGAAGAAGCTTTGGATTTTTTTGGAGCCATTGGAATTGATTTTTTTTTGGTTTTTTTAAGTTGATTTTCGGACTTTGGGGTAGGGTGGGATTTGGATGGCTTTTATGGGTATGGGGTTGAAGAGGATGGTGAGGAGAGTAAGAATATGGTATTGGTTGAGGATTTTTGGGGAGATTTCGGACCTTGAATGTCCAAGAATGGGGATTTTCGAATTTTGGGTAGGGTTTTTGGGTTTGGTTGATTGGTGGGGGTTTTGGGGGATTTTATGGGTATAGAGATGGAGAGGGAAGTGAGGAGATGAAGAAAATGGGGTTTTTTAGTGGATTTGGTTAAGGAAATGGGGAGATTCGAAGGTTAGGGTGTTTGAAAATGGTGGATTTTGGGAATTTTGGTGTTGGGAGGAAGAAGAAGTGGGAGGGGAAGGGGGTGAGCCCGACCTAGTATTCTGTGTTTTCCCGTTCGCCCGGTCGGGTGGGGTAGTTTACCCGGTCGGGTGAATGCTATTTGCCCAGGCAGAATGTTTTGTGTTTGGTAGCCTGGCCGGGTAAAGTGGTCTACCCGGTCAGGTATAACCTGTTCACCCGAGTCAGAATGGTTTAGCTGGGTTGCCCGGCCGGGTGCAAACGTCTACCCGGTCGGGCGCAAAATCAATTTTTGTTTTTCTCTCGCCTCGCTCGGGTGGTTGCCCGGGTGTTTAGTTTTTAGAAGTACCCGACCGGGTTAAGGTTTATACCCGGCCGGGTCAAACTTTTGTTTTTTTTTTTTTTGAGAAAAAATTATAACACACGAACTGAAAAAAATGAAATTAAAAATAAAAATTTGGGTTGCCTCCCAAGAAGCGCTTGATTTAATGTCGCGGCACGACGTTATTTTTATTTTATTTTCCGTTTTAAGTGGGATCGTGAACATCCCTCGTTTCATTTCCAAGGGCCATGTTTGGCCATATTTCAGCTTTTTCCTTCGACCTTTTCCAGTAAGGTCGAATTTTCTTCTTTGTCAACACCTCAAGTGTCGGTGGTTTTAACTCGCACTGAGGCGACTTTTCAAATTCTTCTTTTTTCAAAATAGATTTATTTGGCTCAATTTTTATTTTATTAAAAATTGAGATTTTTTTTGTTTCCTCTGTAACAAAAATATTTAGTGTTGGCGGTGGTTCAAAAACATTTAAAGAACAAAGAGATTGATCTTTAATCTGTCTTTCGGTAGAATCAAAGATGTTGAATTCTACTTTTTGATCATCAAATTCTATTGTTAATGAACCACTAGACAAATCAATTTTTGTTTTAGCGGTTTTTAAGAAGGGTCTTCCCAAAAGAATGGGCGTTGTTTGGTTATCATCTCCCATTTCCAGAACATAAAAATCAACAGGGAAAATCAAATTTTCTACTTCTACTAGCACATCTTCTACTACACCCTTCGGGTAAGTATTAGACCGATCCGCTAGTTGAATCACTACACCAGTTGGATGTAGTGGGACGAGTTGTAAGAATTTATATAAGGAATAAGGAATGACATTTATTGATGCTCCTAAATCCAACAAGGCCTTAGAAAATAAGGTATCCCCTATTTTGCAAGGGATAGTGAACATGCCTGGATCGCTACATTTCTCAGGGAGTTTCTTTTTAAAAATGGCCGAGACACGTTCACTAACTTCAACCTTTTGTTTCCCTTCCAGTTTATTTTTCTTTTTCATTTTGCATAGTTCCTTTAAGAACTTTGCATAACGGGGAACACTTTTGATCAGTTTGAAGAGTGGGATGTTTACCTCAGAATTGACGAACGTTTCGTAGATGTCCTGATCATTCTTCAGCTTCCTCGTGTCTTTCAATGCCTCAGGCAATGGAGGGAGTGGTTCATATGATGACAGTGGAGGGAATTTAGTCTTCGTTGGCTTCTCCTCTTCTTGTTGAAAGCCTTCTTCAAGATCAACCTCTTGCTTCTCCTCTTCAACTTCCCGTGGTTGCAATTCTTTGCCGTTCCTCAACATGATTGCATTGACGTGTTGTCTTGGGTTTTACTCAGTTTGGGAGGGGAGCCTACCCGAATCTTTTGCTTCAAGTCGACTTACGGCATTTGAAATTTGGCTAACTTGAGTTTCCAAATTTTGAATGCTCGACTTGGTTTCATGTTGGAATTGCATCATGGTTTGTTGGAATTGCCCCATGCTTTGCTGCATTGTTCCCATATTAACGGCCAACGCTCGAATCATGTCTTCGGTGGACATACTCGAGTTTGATGTTTGGCCTTGTGGTTTGTATTGTTGAGGAGGAGGATTTGTTTGAGAATTTCCGTACCTTAAATTCGGATGATCCCTCCATCCCGGGTTGTAAGTATTGCCTTGAGGATCGTACCTCCTTTGACCTTGGAACCCCAAAGCATTGACTTGCTCGGAGTTCTCTTCTTGTAGCGTTGGGCAAGAATCTGTGGGATGCCCTTGCGTGGAGCAGATGCCGCAGACCTTGACTTCTTGGGTTTTTGGATTTAAAAGGAAATCTTTAACCAAAGAAGTCAAGCCGGCTACTTGACTCTCCAACGAGTTGTTGGATTCCGCTGCCATGACTCGTTTCGATGATGACCTTCCGTTGTAATGTCTCGAGTTTTCAGCCAACTCCGAAATGAGGTCTCTTGCTTGAGAAGGGGTTTTGTTAACAATACCCCCTCCGCATGCCGCATTCACCATGCGTCTATCTTGATCAACAAGTCCATCATAGAAGTAGAGGATGAGATCTTGTTCCGAATACCCATGATATGGGCAACTAGCACATAGTTTTTTAAAGCGCTCCCAATATTCATACAAGGTCTCATTATCCGCTTGCTCAATGTTGCTGATTTGCTTTTTGAGACTTGAAGAGATAGATGCGGGATAGTACCTGTCAAGGAAGCTCTTTTTCATTTGAGCCCATGTATTGATGCTTCCCGAGGGAAGATAGAATAGCCAATCCTTGGCGGTTTCTTTGAGGGAGAATGGGAAGGCTCTCAGCTTGATTTGCTCCTCGGACACGGCATTGGGACACATGCTTGTGCACACAATATGGAACTCTGACAAGTGTTTATTTGGATCTTCCCCTCGTAGGCCATGGAAAGAGGGAAGTAGATGAATGAGCCCAGATTTTAGCTCGAATGTGACCCCCGTATCAAGAGTTGGAAAAGTGATACATAAGGGTTGTTGATTTAGATTCGGAGCCGTTAGCTCCCTCAACGTTCTTGTTTCAAGAGCCATGTGAAAGGACTCTTCGGATTCGCTAGAATGAGAACTAGCACTTGATGATTCCTCCGAAGAAGTATTCAGAAATAGATTCCTGAACCTCTCGAAGGCTTGTTCTGTTTCGGGCTTTGTTTGGTAGGTGATTTGGTTTATAGATCGGTGTTTAACCATATACTCAAACAAAGCGCAGCCAAAATAGAAATCTTTATATATAATAATTTTTTTGATTTTTCTTGAAATAAAATAAAAAGAAAAATTAATTGCCTTTCCCCGGCAACGGCGCCAAATTTGGCGAGCACTTTGTCACGGTGCGTCAAAATAAATTCAATACTAAACACCTATACGTAGTATAGCGTAGTAGAGTTCGTATCCACAGGGAGAGGAATAATTCTCTTTTTATGAAACTTATTAAATAAAAGGGGGGATTTGGTTTTGAGTGATTTAATTCAATTAAGAAACTAAGATGAACAACCTATATGTGTTTTAATTCAAGAATAAAAGGGACTTGGCTTTGCTACTTTCCACTTGTTGATATATTTTAGTCGATCCTTGTTATATCTATAACTTATCCCCTCTCGAATACTCAATCGAGGAGTATCTCCAATTCATCGAGGGTAGTTATTAACAACGACCGTTCATTAATAACCCTTACTATTAATCAAATATAGAACAACGCCGTATACCGATATAATAGTAGCATTCAATCTTTTTAACTCCTTGATGAAATCAATTGAGATTGATAACCTTAACACAACGGTTTCGGTTTAACCAACAAAATTGATCCCTCTTAAGTCTATTAACCACGACCGTGCATTAATAAACCGAAGTTACTTACTTGTGAAACCACCAACGATTAACCATCGGTTCGTTGATCGTTTCTAGAAGTAATTAATGTCGGAACGTTAACTAATCGTCACTTAGCAACCCTCCAACATTAATATAGAATGAGATTAAGGGAAGAATTAATAATCAAGAGAAGAAGTTAAGGAAATAACTCACAACTTTAATAATCAACAAGCTTCAAGAGCAAAACCAAGAATGGAAGTTTAGCTCCTCATTTGGAGACTAAACATAGCTAGAAAAATATAAAGAAATGCTATTCTAAACTGAGCTAAAGAGTATGGAAGAAAGGATTCATTTTTTGTCAACAAAAAGTGTGCTATTTATAGGTGTTTTTCAACACCTTTGGCCGGGTACCCGACCGGGTCAAGTACTCACCCGACCGGGTCCGGTCAAAATCAGATATTTCCCCACGTTCTGGTGATCTTCGGCATGTTAAAGTGTCCGGGTCAAGTCAGACCCGACCGGGTGGGGTAGGGGACCCGACCGGGTGAGTGCAAAAATTGGATATTCTTCACGTTCGGGTGATCTTTGCACACCGGGTTGTCCCCGGTCACTTCTCACCCGACCGGATGAGGTATTGGGTCCGACCGGGCCATGCACTTTCTTTGCATTTTCGTTTTTCACTTCTTACCCGACCGGGTCAAGTGTTATACCCGGTCGGGTATTTGCTCCTGGGCAGCCAAATCTTCTTTTTCTTCACTTCAAAGTCTTCCTTTCCAACACCACAAATCCTAACTAAACTTTACAACTGACAAATAAAGACTAAAATACAATTACAACTAAAAGCACACAAATGTTTACAAACCAAATAAAACGTCAAACAATCACCATCAATGAAACATAAAAACATACAATTATGCACTACTAATTAGTGTGCATCAATGAAGGTGATGATGTCGGAGATCCAGTCCTCCGGTCGCTGTTGGACGCACAAGACGGGGCTGGCATGGATGTTGGACATGCTCAACTCCTCGATCTTGGCTAGCTGGGAGATGTGCTCCGTAGTGTCCGAGCTGAGTTTGGAGAGGATGTCGGCCTCGGCGTTCTCGGCCCTTGGGATCTGTGTGATCTCGTGGGTTTCGAACGCCTTCAGCAGCTCCTCTGCTGCTTGTTTGTACTGCTTCATCCGGCCTTCCTTTGCTTCGTACGTACCCTCAACCTGGCCCACTACCAGCTTGGAGTCGCACCTGATTTTGATGTGTCGGGCTCTGAGGCCGGCGGCGAGTCTGAGGCCGCTGAGGAGGGACTCATACTCGGCTTCATTGTTGGATACCCTGAAGTTGAAGCTGATGGCATAGTAAGCTCTGAATCCTTCAGGGGATATGAGGACGACGCCGCCACCGCATGATTTCGCGGCCGACGAGCCGTCGGTGAAGAGGATCCATGTGTTATCGGGCTCTGTCCCGAGGGCGGTAGTGGCTGTCTCCCTTGCCGTGCATTCGGTGACGAAGTCGGCCAAAGCTTGCCCTTTGATGGATGGCCTTGGCTTGATTTCAATCTGAAACTGACTGAGGAAGATTGCCCATTTCACCATCCTTGAGGAGCTAGTGGGGCTCCTCATGAGCGCGCCAAGGTGCTGCTGGGTCAGCACATGGACGGCATGGGCCTGGAAGTAGTGCCTCAGCTTCTTCACCGTATGGACAATGGTCAGCACCGTCTTCTCAATGGGGGAGTACCTGAGCTCGGCCTCCCTGAGTGTCTTGCTGATGTAGAAGATGGCCTTCTGCACCCCTTCGTCCTCACGGATGAGCACGGAGCTGATGGCCGACGTGCTCACCCCTAAGTATAAGAAGAGGGTTTCGCCGGCTTTGGGCTTGAAGAGCACGGGCGGGGACGATAGGTACCTCTTCATCTCTTCAAACGCTTCCTGGCACTCCGTCGTCCACTTGAAGATGTTGGCTTTACGCATGATCTGGAAGAAAGGGAGTGCCCTTTCGGCTGACCTGGAGAGGAAACGGTTCAGGGCCGCCAGGCGCCCCGTCAGTCGCTGTACTTCCTTGACGTTGTGGGGCGGCTCCATGTTGATGATAGCCTGTGTCTTCTCCGGGTTTATCTCGATGCCTCTCCGGCTGACCATGTAGCCGAGGAACTTGCCGCCTTGGACGCCGAAGGCGCATTTCTTGGGGTTGAGGCGGAGCCTGAACTCCTTCATGATTTCAAAGATTTCACGGAGGTCGTCGGCATGGGTGGAGGCCTGCCTGCTCTTGACGATCATGTCGTCGACGTATGCCTCCATTGTCCGGCCAAGGACTGCTCTGAAGATCTTGGCCACCATCCTAGTATAGGTGGCGCCGGAGTTTTTGAGTCCGAAGGCCATGACGAGGTAGCAAAAGATTCCCTCTGGGGTCATGAATGCCGTCTTCTCAGCGTCATCTTCATGCATGGAGATTTGGTGGTACCCTTTGAAAGCGTCAAGGAACGACATCAACTCACACCCCGCCGTCTCGTCCACCAGCTGATCAATGTTGGGGAGAGGGAACGGGTCCATGGGGCACGCCTTGTTCAGGTCAGTGTAATCAACATACATTCTGAATGTTGGCGGTTTTTGGGCGAGGACGACGTTGGCTAGCCACGTCGGGTACTTCACCTCTTTGATGTGGCTGATTGAGAGGAGCATGTCGACCTCCCCTTTGACGAAGTCCCGCCTGTCGGCGGACAAGTAGCGCCGCTTCTGCTTGACAGGCGTGGAGGCCGGATCGACGGTCAGCCGGTGAGTGATCACCTGGCGGCTGATGCCTGGCATATCGTCCAGGCCCCATCCGAAGATGACGGCGTACGACCGTAGGACGAGGAGGATGGTGTCCCGCTGGTCCTGCGGGAGTTGCTTCCCGATTCTGAGAACCTGCTCCGGCCGGGAGGTATCCAGAGGGACTTCCTCGACCTCCTCGTCCGGTTCAGCATGCGGCCTCTCCTCGTCCTTGGCAACGGCAACCGTGATGGTGTCTATCCTCTGTCCTTCCCTTTCGGCCGGCCTCGTTAGCTTGAGATAGCATGCTCTGGCTATCCTCTGGTTTCCTCTGGCGTAGCCGATGCCGTCATTGGTGGGGAACTTCAGACACAAGTGCTTCATGGAGATGATGGCCTCCAAGTCCTCCAGTGCTGGCCGCCCTAAGATCAGGTTGTGGGCGCACTGAAGGTGGACCACCATGAACTCCATGTCAATTTTGGCGCAGTGGGGGCCGTCACCGACCTCCACGGGGAGGACTATCGTGCCCTCGGCGTTGATAGAGTCCCCGGTGAAGCCGGATAACGGTGTCTTGATCGGCTTCAACAGAGCTTTGTCCAGCTTCAGCTGCCTGAAGGTGTCCAGGTACATCACGTTGACGGAGCTCCCCGTATCGATGTAAGTGCGGTGGATGATGGTGTCACCGATCTCACACCGGACGACGAGGGCATCCCTATGTGATTCCGTACCCGGAGGCAGATCCTTGTCGGTGAAGGTGATCGCCTCCGTTCGCTGCTTCTTCGGCTGGGGGAGAACGTGGGACACCTCCCCTATGTAGAGGGATTGGGCCCATTTCTTTCTCTGGGTGACGGAGTCCCCCCCCCCCCCCCCAGTATTCCCTCCCACAATGAGGTGAATGTGATTCTTTTTTGACGGGGGCTCTTCGAAGTCCTCGTCGTCTCTGAGCCTGCCAATCTCCCGCTTCTTCGTAGAGGGTTCGCCCCCTGGTTTGCCGGTGTTTACCCATGTATTTTTGCGTGAGCCACCTTTAACAAACTGGGAGAGTTCCCCCTGACGAATAAGATGCTCGATGGCCTTCTTCAGCGTGATGCAGTCGTCGGTGTTGTGCGAGGAGTTCTTGTGGAACCGGCAGTATGTGCCGCCCTGTTGGATGGCAAGGACCTCCTCGGCCGGCCGAGGAGCCTGCTCGATGAGGCCATGCTTCTCGGCGTAGTCGAGGATGGTGCCGACCGGGTGAGTGAGGGCAACCCCCGGCCGTTCCAACCTCGGCCGCCAGTGGCGATCTTTCTTACTTTGTCCATCTGAGCCGTGACGGCCCTGGGCACCCTGGCCGGCCGGGGACGAACCCGGGGCCAGCGAAGGATTTGTCTTCTTGGAGGGATGGCCCCCCTCTTTCTTTTGGTTGTGGAGCTCATCGGCGTTGGCGTACAAGCTTCCGCGCTGGAGCGCCTTGGCGTACGACCTTGGAGGGTCGGTGATGAGGCTCCTGGCGTACTGGGAGCTGCGGAGGGCTCCCTGGTACAGGACGAGGAGGGTGCGCTCATCGGCCCCCTCGACTTCTTCGGTCTCCCTCGTCCACCGATCAATGAACGACCGGAGGGACTCATCATGTTGCTGCTTGACGGAGAGGAGGTGGGTGAAATACTTCTTCGCGCGCTTCCTCCCGGCAAAGTGGGTGAGGAAGCGTTGAGCGAGGTCCTGCCATGAGTCAATACTCCCTTCGGGGAGCGCGTTGAACCATTCATACGCTGGCCCCTCAAGAGTAGAGAGGAACCAACGGCAGAGATATTCATCCGACGCGTTCACCATCAGCATGTTGTTCTGATAGCGGCTGAAGTGCTCCTGGGGGTCTGATCGGCCATCGTAAGACTTGATGGCATTCCCCTTGTACTTTTCCGGGATGGGGGCTGAGAGAACCCTGTTGGTGAAAGGGGTCCTGGTCCTGACCTGGATGATGGGGTCACCTCGCCCTTCGGCCAACTCCCTCTCCAGGGCGCTGTCCTTGTTCATGAGGGCGTTGATGTCGGGGTCGTTGGAGGCGCCAGCCGTGGGGGTGTTGGCCGATTGCCTGGCCTCCATCTGAGCCAGCCTCCTTTCCAGCTGGGCGATGACCTCGTCCCGGGGGTCCCTGGCGGCCGCAGCGGTGCCCTGCTGGTTTCTCATGCGCTTGTCGTGGGCCGCATTGATCTGGTGGCGCATGTCGTCCTCGTGCAGCTTCCCCTTGCCTTTGTCCGGGCGGGGCTGGTCCGCTGTCCGGGACACAGACCCCAAGCTTTCCCTTGGCGAGCCAGGCCGACGCTCACCAATCCGCCCTGTTGAAGGCAGAGGCTTTTCCACGCGCTGGGGCCTGCCCAGGCCGAAGAGGGGAAGCGGGGTGGGAGTGGGACGACGTCGTGTCCTGGGCCATCACGCCCTCATCGTTGCCTATCTGGACGGCCAACGGTTGGGGCTGAGGAGGTGGAGTGACGTTCCCCCCGGTCCTTTGCAAGAGTGCGCTGAGGACGGTGGGGTTCTGGGCCAAGCTGGCGATGATGACCGACAGCGCGGCCTGGACTTGTGGATCCACAGACGGAGAGGCCGCGACCTTAGGCTGGGCCGGGGCGTGGTCTGTCTTCTCAGTTCGTTTCTTGTCCAAGCCGATGCGGGCATCAGGGGCTCCGCCGTTGAGTTGGTTGCGGAGGTCCGTCGTGAGGTTGATGGCCTCCTGGAAGACGTCCCCTCCGCCGACCTGGTCGACCGTAGCATCCTCCTCGTGCTCCCTGGCCTCCTGGTCCTCAGGGATGGCCTTGCTGACGAGGTTGCGGTTTGATTTAGTTCTTCCCATGATTAGTGGTTAGTTGTGCATGGTAGCGACGAAGGGTGCTAACTTGATTGTTCTAGCTCTCAACGAGAGTACCAAATGATGGAGTATTAACTCCTAGATTCTAGAGAGAAGTGAGAGCTAGAGAGAGAAGTGCAATATATGCTTCAATAGAATGATTTTGTAACCCTGATAACTACCTCCATAGGAAGTATTTATAGAGAAAATACGGGTTGGGCTCCCAAGTCTCGGGCTTGGGAGGCTCATTTACAACTGGACCGCTATTGGGCCGAATACAAAGCCACTAATGGGCTGTACAAATGAGTAAGTGTAAAATCTTGTTCTGTGGGTCTCCCGTGGACGACGAGGGCTTCGGCCGACGAGGGCACGGCCGACGCGGGCACGGCCGACGAGGACACCCTCGTTCCTTGGCCTCAAGATCATATTCTGGATCGGCCCCTCTTCGGCCGACGAGGGTTTTCCGGCCGACGAGGGCACCGTGTAGTGAGTGTGCTTTCCGTTCTGAGTATGTGGGTCCTGGGGCCTAGACCCATATACTCCATCAGTACTACGTATGCAATTTCTTGTATTTGTATCAACATTTCACGTGAGTTGGTTGGTGTGATGATATCTACTAATTGCAAGTTTTGTTCAAATTTTTTAGCATGCGTTTGGCATTGTACCGTACCGGGCCGTTAAAAACTTCACGGATACATTACGGGTTTTACCAATTTATCGAATCGTTCTGGACCGCGCCCACCCCTACTTATATATCTAAGTACAAAACAAAAAAGTACTCTGTATATACTTGATGACCATGTTAGCATGGGTGCTAAGAAAGCAAACGCCGGTTAAGAGTTGAAAGAGGTTGCCATTATTGGTTCATTGATTACATTATTTTGACATATATCGCATGATATGACGGGTGATATGATGATATTCGAATTGCAGTCGTACCCTAAAGTCTTTGGGTCCTTTTTTAACCACTTAAGATTGAAAACACTACAATACAAAAAATGCCAAAAGATATGAAGAATTTTAGAAAAGAAATGGACGGAATTTTCAAACAAGAAATGGTCGGAGTTACACACGAGTACACTACTTCTCATCCTAAATTGTAGAAAAGGTATGAAAGAAAAGAAGAAAATAGAAAAATTAGGAAACAAAGACAAACAAATTTGTCATCCTAAATTGTAGAAAAGGTATGAAAGAAAAGAACAAAAATAGAAAAATTAGGAAAGAAAGACAAACAAAAATACGCGATGTATAGAACACAATTAAGAACAGACGTGTAGATAGGGTATGAGCCGGATTAGGCCAACACTAATTCAATGAATAAGTTTTTCGCGAATATAATGTTTTTACATTCGTGAAAAATATTGCTAAAAGTTAACTACTCCTTATAATATTTCAAAAATGGAAAATAATAATCCCAACTATTTCCATTCCGTTACTAATAATCCCAATTATCGATTATTCCTCGGTGATCCCAACTATATGGACCATTTTCCAAAAATAGCCCCTAACCTGCTACAACCTGGTATAGCAGGTCAAATTTAAATGTGAACTATACGTAAGCTATAAATAATCCCAACTATAGTCGATCTTCTTTTATTAATCCCAATTATCAATTCTCAATTAAAAAAAATATAATAATGTTTTTATAAATTTCCAAATTAAATATGTTTGAACATGTAAAAATAATTATGAAAATTCTACAAATGTATCGAAGTTAAATAAAAATATTTTTAGTCATTTTTTATTTATTTTCACTAAAATTTCATTTTTTTCTTTTTTCAATTTATTTTTCCTAGTTTTGTTAACACGTTATGATTTTGTATTATTTTCCTTTATTCAAATTTACATTTTGTTTTTTTAAAAAGTATATTGTGATTAAAAAAATTGCGATTTAAATCTTTATTTTAGATTTTTTCATGAAAATCAATTTTATTAAATTGTTATGTTATCTTAATTGTAAAAATAAAAATTCTCTATTTTTTCAGTTTTAGTATTTTTTATTTCTTTCTATTTTCTTTATTTTATGTTATTATATTATATAAATTATATGATATAGTTTATCATTGACTTCTAGTGATTCGGGACATAGGATTTGGAGGTTTTGGCTATGTTAATGAAAATGTATTAATATTTTAATTTTAAGCGATACACTTTTAATTTTCTACATGATGGATGGTGTACCCGGGGGGTAACTTATCCGAGGGGTTAGTGCGGGAAATAACTTAGAGAGAAGTCAAGGCAATAAGTAAGAGAGAGAGAGAGTAGATATTTGATATAGAAAGTTGTGTTACAATGGGAAAATTGACTGCTATTTATAGCAGTTATAAATGCTAGATATAATCAGTGAGGGTACACGTGTCAAGAAACCAGCAGTGGAGGGTGAACTCAACTAGGGTGGCGCCGACCATAGCACGTGGCCGCATTCAATGCGATGGTTTGGGTGTGACGTTGTACTTGATGTGGCGATTCAGTGCATGAGGAGAGGAGATCTTGTCGAGAATAGTGCCTTCGTCCGTACCTGCCGGGGCTGAAGGCCCTGCACACCGGGGTCCCTAATGCCGAAGGCTGTATGTGCGGAAGGCTCTTATTTCAAACCCTGTTCTTTGGTGATGTTTCTAGACCAGGTTTCCTAAGTTTAAAGCCTTCGATGCGTGGGGCCGAAGGCACATCATGCGTATGTTTGTTGGGCTTGGCCCATCTGGACCTGCCGGGAATTTCTGGGCCATATATTCCATCACTACATATTTTACAATTTCCATTATATCATTTAAATTTACAATAATAATACATTTTCATTAAAAACAACCAAAACCTCCAAAACCTATACCTCAAATCAGAAAAATTGAACGATAAACTATTTGATATAATAATATAAAAAATAGAAGAAATTACAAATACTAAAATGGATAAAATAGAGAATTTAGATTTTTAGAAATAACATAGCATAAAATTTAAATAAAATATATTTTTATGAAAAAAAAAACTAGAATAATGCTTTCAATCATAAAAATTTTAGTCATATCTTGCTTTTTGAAAATAGAAATTGTAAAATTGAATAAAGGAAAATAATACTAAATCATAACTTGTTCACATAACTAGGAATAATAAATTGGAAAAACAAAAAAAAAATAGCGAAAATAAATAAATAATGACTAAAACTATTTTATTTAATTTTGGTACATTTGTAGAATATTCATAATAATTTTTACATGTTTAAAAATATTTAATTTAAAAATTTATAATTTTTCTTTATATTTTTCTAAATTTGAGAGTTGATAATTGGGATTAATAAAAGAAGATCAACTATAGTTGGGATTATTTAGAGTTTATGCATAGTTCGCATTTAAATTTGACCTGTTATACCAGGTTGTAGCAGGTTAGGGACTATTTTTGGCAAATGCTCCCTATAGTTGGGACCACCCAGGAATAATCGATAGTTGGGATTATTAATAGCGGACCGGTAATAGTTGGGATTATTATTTTCAATTTTTCCTATAATATAATCTCATAATCAAGTAACAATTGAATATAAATTGAATTATTATTATAACCATTATGATTAGGAGGTTATAGTTTTGTAAATAAATTTAATTATAGTCAAATAAAAAGGAATAAGCTAATTAGTGCTAACTACAAAAGAACATGTGTAAAATATAATTTTTTAAATTTCAAACAAGTTCTTTGTCACGTGTTTATTTGATATATGTAGTGATATCATCTCGCATACGTCTTGGTGTTATTGAGAAGAGAAGAGAAAAGTAAAAGACGAGACTTTACTCATTTTATGTATCATTGCTAAACCCGCACGGGTAACTCAGTTAGTCGAGTGATGGGAGATTTGGAACAATGGACCATGATTCGAATCCCCGCAGCGACCGGATGGAGGTCACAGAACCTGAAATAAGGCTGGGTCTCTGGTGCGCACGGGTGTATTGGGTTACTACCATTCTGCTGACTGAGTCACCGTGACTAACTTCTTCACCATCCTATCGGGTCGGGATGGGGGCTCCTGGAGTGGGAGATTCCACCTTTTTGGGAACAATGTATCATTGGTAAAAGAGAAATGTGGGGTAGGAGCACTTTTAATTATAAAATGCATTTTTATGATTTACAGAGTATCTTATTAGATACGAGTCGCATATAAGACAGAATGGATGATTATTACGTAGTAGTACTCGTATAATATTCACTTGCATTCCAATTTTCTGGTATAATTATGATTTAGTTTATATGGTAAATGTATGATACTTTTGGTATTTTATTATTGTCAAAATTTGATTGTAGCTGGTTTGATTTGATCTGCTATAATTTCTTTTGTGTGGATAAACAAAGTTTAAAGACATGTAACCGAAAAGATATGTGGCACGTTTGGATAAAATGGACACAAGTAAACATGCATGGTTAATTTAATTAAATCTAAATTGGGTAAATGTATTACGAGTTGGATAATAAGTGTATTAAAAAAATTAAAAACGTAAAGAAAAACCGTCGCCACCTATGCCACCCCCAACACCACCGGCTTCCATCAATAATTGAAAATTTGCCAATATTTTAAGTAATGCTATAATAATGGCAGATTCAATTAGAATTTTGGTATTATAAAGAGTAACAATGTCATTTTCTTGACATTTTCGAGAAAAAATGACAGAATTTTCACTGATCAGGGGTTGTAGTGCTGGGATGCGGTGGCAAAGGTATCCGTATTTTCTTAATTGTTTTTTGGGTTTTTACTATTTTTTATTTTTTAAAAAAAAAATCAAAATTTTTATAAATATTTATTACTTTTTTTATTATTTTAAGATTTTTTTATTTTTTATTAGTTTTTAGGAATTAAACATTTCATTATGAATTAATACTCTTAGGGGATTTAGGGTAGAAATCAATGTTTATTCCCCTTAAAATGTAGTAGTCCTGTTTGAGCATTTTATGGAATTTTTAGTTCTAACTAGCGCAATTTCTATATAATATAAATTTCTGGATTTTGAATGTAAAAAAGGGGGAAAACCGAAAAAGTTGGATTTCATGTCTAAGAGTAGGGCTGTTAACGAGTCAAGTCGAGCCCGAACACCCAAAGTTCGAGTTCGGCTCGATAAGGAATTAGTGGTGTTCGGGTTCGAGCTCGAAGCTCGACGAGCTTTACAAATGAGGCTCGTGTTCGGCTCGATAGACGTTCGATGTTCGAATCGAGCGCTCGATAAGCTCGATAAATATGCTCGAACTTAAAATTTTAGGTGATGCTCGTTAATAGGCTCGTGCTCGAGTAATTTGACAAGTATTCGGTTCGTTAGTAATCATATTTAAATTCATAAAATCATACTAATTATACTCCGTATTTAAATTTTAACATATACTCCCTCCGTCCCTTAAAATTTTTCCATCTTTCCTTTTTGGACGTCCCAAAAAACTTTGACACTTTCCCTTTTAATCAATTATTTTGTGGTTTCTGTTATTTCTCTCTCCTCTGCACAAACCTCAACCACACAGCTTTTACTTTATTATTCTTCGTGCCAGACAAATTTGGTAAAGTTTTAAGGGAAGAAGGGAGTATATAAATTATATTTATAATTTCAGGTGTTCGATAGGCTCGAGTTCGAACCGAACCAAATACTACTATGTTCGATCTCGACTCGATTAAGTTTTTGAACTTAAAACTCAGCTTGGGTTCGAGTTCGAAAGCTCGTTAAGCTCGACTCGTTAGGTTCGAAACCGAGCTCGAATTCGAATAGTTCACAATAAAAGATTAGTTCCTTAACAGTCTTATCTAAGAGTCGAGCTAATATACTCAAATGCATGATAGATTCGAAAAAGACAAAGGTGCTTTGGATCATGAAAAGTACTGTTAAAAGGAAATACGTTAAGAAAAGGTATTGTCATGTTGTTTTAGCTTGAAAAGTACTCCGTACAAAACTTTTCTTTTCCTAAAAAAATCCATCATGCATTTTTAGAGGAATAAATGATTACTTTTGTGTTTTTTATACTACACATAGATAGATAAACACGAATAAATAGAACGAGTATAACAATTTATAATAATTCCCCATATTTTCTTTTGTACTACTACCTCCGTTCTTAAATGAATGCAACACTTTGACTTTTACATTATTCATATGTAATAATATTAGTTTATGAAAAAAATATTGTTAAACTTGTCTCATTGTAAATTTTCATAATCTAATTTTTTAAATTTTTTTTACTAATACAAAATCATTTATATTAAAGGTCAAAGTTGTGTCTCGGTAAGTGTGAAATGTTGACCGTTACATTTATTTAAGAACGGAGAAAGTATTAGTCTTGTGCATTATTTTTTCTAACCGTCTTCAATTCTCCAATTTTTTCTGGGATGCAAAGTCCAAAAGGACACCACAGGGATTCATATGGAGTGAGACCAGGCTCAAGTTGGGTAGGGTGTTTTGGTCATTTAGGAGAGCGCAGTCCAGAACACGTATTGGACGGTGGCCCACTTAAGTCAAAGTCCGCGTGTTCGGCCACAGTCCAGTCAGGGACGGCGAGTGCCAGGCCTTTAAAATGGGGGAAGACCGCACTAATCTCAGCCCCTAATCATTTTTTCTTCCTCGCAGCAAAACAAATTGCAGCTTTTAAACGTCCTCTCGAGAGATCCTACAATACCTCCAACACGCCTCAGAATGACTCAGCAGAATAATTGAGCGGTGACTTGTTCAAAAGGTGCAATTATTCCATATTTATACGGAGTAGCATCATAATTTCATTCATCCAAAAGGTGGAATCTCCCATCCCAGAAGCCCCCACCCCGACTCGATAGGATGGTGGGGAGGTTAGTCACGATGACTCAGTCAGTAGAATGGTAGTAGGTTCATACACCCGTGGGCACCAGAGACACAGCCTTATTTCAGGTCCTGTGACCTCCACACGATCGCTGCGGGGATTCGAACCTTGGTCCATTGATCCAAATCTCTCACCACTCGATCAACTGAGCTACCCGTGCAGGTTACCATCATAATTTCATAATTTCATAATAAGACCATCTCCGATATGACCGTACGCAGGGCTGGATTTAAGGGGGCGCGGGGTGCGATCGCCTCCCTTGGACTTTCAAAATTGTCTACTATATATGTAATGTTTTTGTGAAATTTTGATACTTTAATTAGATTCGTCCCCCTTAACTTTTTTTTGAATATTGCCCTCTGTAACTTTTATTTTTTAAAATTAATATATAGTCTTACATAATGTAATACTTAATTGGAGATTTAAAAGAAGGAACATCTAAAATCATTTACATAACTTAAATAAACAATACAACAACTCATTATTTAAGATTTATGATACTTATTATATAAAAATTATTAGTTTTGTAATGTTTAATTATCTTTATTAGATAACTAGTAAATAATATAATTTTGAAAAATATATATCAAACGATATTAAATACCATACACTCTAGCTACAAAGTTTTTAGATCATGTGAAGTGAATCAAAATTATAAATGTTTATTGACATTAAATTACACAATTCATTTACTTCTTATGTTCTAAAAAGACTTTATTGCATAGATAATAAACTTTAAATATTTTAGCATTAATACAAATATAATATGCACTACATATATGAATTAGCAATATAGTATTATTCTAAAAATAATAATATCATACATACTATTGTAATATTAAAAATGTCCTTGTGACTTATGAGCACCCTCCACGGTAGACAAAAATTGTAATTCAAAAATCAATTTTTTATTTCTATAAGACTCATGTAGTTAAACAATGTTGAAGTTATTTTAAAAGTATTGGTGAATGTGTACCTTATAAACTCTTTGTATTTAAATAAATTGTTATATATCCTTTTTTATTTTTATATTATTTTCCTTTGATTTTTCATTTCTTACGTTTTAATGTATCAATACTTTTTTCTAGAGCACTTCAATTATAAAATTAAAGTTATTTTATCATTGTCTAAACTTAGAATGTAATATATAGATTTAAATGTCGTCACGCATGTATTAATGAAATATTTTTGAATTAAAATAGTCGAAGAGCCTTACACTAGTGAAAAATTTCGCCCCGCTACACTAGTGAATTTTTTTATCTCCTACACTAACGAAAATTTTCGCCCCCTTGACTAAAAATCCTGGATCCGTCCATGCGCGTACATGGAATGAGAGAGATAGATACAAAATATTAAATTTATGACATTCTTTTATCCTTAGTTTCATGGTCTTATGTATTTTTGTTGAGTTTTTCTCAACAATGTCCATCACAACGTTCACATCTAGACATTGTGTTTGATATTGTAAAGAAAAACTTATCATAAACATATAAGATCATTTAAATAAGGAGAGAGATATTCTATTTGTTGTGTTTTAATTGGTTATCTCTAATGCCATGTATGCATTGGTCACATTTTTGCATTGAAGATCTTCTAAGTTTCAAATTCGATCATCGCAACTGCAACGAAAGATTACTATGTATCAGAGTTCTATCAAGTAATGTCTAATTTACATCCACCTTGTTAACTATTTGACCCATTAGCCATCAGGAATGGGGAGTCATCATTGTTTAATAAAGAAAGAGAGATTAAAGGAGTGTTTTAGATGATTTTTAAAAAGTCACCTCTTAATTTAAAAAATTTAGAAATAATGTATTCAAATAAATCATTGTTTTTACTTAAATCACACAATTTGAGACTGGAAGTTAAGAGCCCGTTTGATGACTCTATTTTTCACCTTATCGAGCTTATCAGCCAACTTAATCAAACTCTTAATTTTTTATTTTGCTCAACTAATTGTGTAACAATAAGAAAAAATAAGGTTAAGTTATTTTTTGTTGTATTGGCTGGAGTTAGTGTACATGACCATTTTAGCTATTTTTTCATATAGTTTTTTTTATTATTAATAGGAGATACTTTAATTTTTTGTCTTCATTAATCAGCAAAATCAGCCAATACAGTCACTTCATCCAAAACTTCATAAATTTCAGCATAATCAACCATTCAACCAACTTCGATGTTACCAAACAGGCTCTAAGAGTAGATGGTGTGTCTTAAACTAATTTTCACTTTTTCTATCACACAAAGATACACTTTTACCAAACACTGCATTTTATTTTTATAAATTCATTTTTCTGAAACAACACTATCAATTTTTACTTTAATCACTTTTTTTTTAATTTCTAAAGTTAATCACTTCTCTTGTCAAAAAAAAAGTTAATCACTTCTCAAAAGTAAAACCAAACAAAAACGTTCTCTTAATTATTCAAAGTCCATTTGGTAACTTCTATTTTCGACTTGCTTGTCTTATTAGTCATTTTTATCAAACAAGTAACGTTTGATTTCGCTCTTTGAATTGTATAATAATCAAAACAAATAAGATTGCATTACTTTCCTGGTTAAAGTTGCAGAATATGACAATTTCACCTTTTTATTTTAATAATAAACTACTACCTCCATCTCTAAGTGTTTTTGCAAAGTTAATTTTTTTTTGTCAATCAATGTTAAAGTTTTTTTATCATAAAAGAGCGGCCGTTATATTAAAAACAAGAACACATACAAGACAATCTTCAGACAGATATTACAGATCCAATCGAGAACTCTAGGAGTAGGCTTAGAGTCAGCCACCTCATACAAAGCAACATGACTCGCTAAATCTGAAACGGGCAAATTTAGGCCTAAAACGAATGGAACCGAAACCCTGCGTATCAAAAGAACTCCAAAAATCCAAACATTCAAACCAAATCTATTTAGACTGAAATGAAAATAATTGCAAGTGAAGAGAAAATAATACTGAGAAAATCTTTCCACAAAGCATTCTCTGGTATGGAGGTGGTTCCGGAGGAGGACGAACTCTTGCAATATGGGTGAATACCAACTCCACCACCGCGGAACGGTTGACCAAGGCTTCACGATCCCATCTCGATACAACCTCTCAGCCGAACTTCGTTCATCCGTCAACGCTATCTTCTTCGACGTAGTTGCAATCCCAATCATTAGAACACTTACGATCAAAATAATCTGCCGCTCTAACCCCATATTGATAGGGGCGGCGGAAAATAACAACCCTTACAAAGAGAGGAGACAGCCACTAGGGTTTCTCTCTCAATCAATGTTAAAGTTAAATCTCCCTATTGATAATTATTTTAACTTTAATAATTAAAATTTACATATTCATAAATTACATTAAAATGTCTATAAAGTTGCATAATCCAAATTGAAATTTAATAAAGAATTTATATCCTAATTAAGTGAATAAAATGAATGTGTTTGACCCAAAAAAATCAATTTTGAAATTTAATTTGGGATGGAGGGAGTACAAAGTATATTTTTAACCGTAAATTTTCATCTTTCAACATATTCAATAGATTCAGCTACTTTAGTCATAATTTCAGGTACAAACAGTAGGAGATTTAGCCGATTTTAGTGTTATCGAATGACTCTTGAACTTTTTGTGGGTGCGCCCTATTAGGATGTTTTTAATTGGGCCATAAATTGATCATCTGATCTGATCTAGTTTGATCTAGTCTAGTTTGTTTGGGTTAGATCTTATCTCGTTTAATTTGGTAGATATGATGTGGTGTGATCTGGTCTACTTAAGTTTGATCTTGTATTGCTTGGTTTAAAACTCAAATGAGTTCAATTAAAACATCTTTAATCCTAAAACATGCCTAGAGATCATGTTTCTAAAACTAGTCTTTAATTTGTCGCAATGAAAATTAAAATAATGATTTTTTTTAATATCACAGTGGGTACGGTGAGAGTTAGGTGCTTATGTTAACAAATTTCTGCAGTCTTTGAACAACTAAAGCCTTGAAAATTGACCAATTTTTGTCAGTTAATTTGCATACACAACATATATATGTCTCTAGTTCAATTGGCAAATTATGTGTACGATCAGTCGAACACATAAACCAAAAGACCTAAATCACACTACAAGACTTGCTCGTGCATGTGAGTTTCCTTGACACAAATTCCCTCTGACCTCATCTTTAATTTACCAAATTACGTTTCTATCCTTGGTAAAAATAGTAAAAATTGTGTGATTCAAAAGATGAGAGGAAAGTAATTAGCTACGAAGAGAGGTAAAAGTCCTGATGATTACTAGTAGTTTATTACTCTCCCTCACAAAATGTAGTTAAAGTTCAGAATTACTAGTAAATAGTAAAAATTGTGTGATTCAAAAGATTACTTTTCATAGCTACAAATTTATTACTTTAAATAGAAATTATAAATATTTTCGAGCATTCACCTAACAAAAGTTGTAAAGTTGTGTGAGATGGAATAATAAATACCAAGTACTCCTTATTACGGAGTATATTCATAAAAAGCTACTCCTTCTGTCCCATAAAATTCTTCCCACTTTTCTTTTTGTGTCGTCCCAAAAAATTCTTCCCACTTAACATTTTTGGACAATTTGTGTGGTTCACATTCATTTCACATTTTTCTTACACAACCACAACCATACATTTCCACTTTATTCCACTTTTTAAATCTTCGTGCCAAGTCAAAGTGGTAAGCTAAGAATTTTATGAGATGGAGGTAGTAGTAACATACGGAGTAGTTAATACTCGTATCACACAAAATCATATTCATAATTTTGATAGATGACTGAATAACATTGTCAATATCACAACAAAATATACAAATTAAATGTGCTACATTACCCAAAATTCTGTTAAAAAATTATGCACCCTCACCTCAAGGAACAACTTGAACCTATAAAATCAACTAAGATTGGGTAAATCTCACTTGCATAAAAATACAAAAGAATAAGTTGCACCTCAAAACCTGTTCGATTATCTCAATTTTTATTACCCAAAATTCCTTCCAAAAAGTAATGTTTAATTTACCTCATGTATCATATATTCTCTCTATGATCCAGTCATTGGTCACTTTGATCATCTCGAAGACATGTTAATAGTTTATGTACATATGACGTACAAACATTGTAGACGTCCGTACAATGTAACATGTGTGAATCTATGATTAATGTCACAATATACTCACACTGCCACAGTTGTTTGCTTCATTCTTTTTGCAATGATCTTTTGAGCAGTCGCTCTGATCGGACAATTGGAGCTAACGAGATTGAGGTACGTCTTGAGATCATGGCAAGCAGCGATGTTTATGCCATTGTGGTAAGGCGAGTCTCGGCTACTGAGCCGGAGCTCGCATCCCACATCGGCATACACCCATTGTGTATCTTTAACCAATTTATGAAACCAGCTAGAAACACTTTTTTTGTAACTATCAATTCTTTCCTCATTGTCGTTGTCGATGACGAAACCGGGAACCCTCGTTACCGGGTCTTCGGAGTTCACGATCCTTAACACTTTCGCCCCGTTCTTTTCCAAATGTTGTCGGAAGCTCGAGTTTCCCACCCGAGGCCCACCGAAGGACATGACGGTCACAAGTGGTGAGTCCCGAAATGTTTGTTTGATATCATAGGCCGCTAGAATGGCCAAAGCGGCCCCGAGAGAGTGGCCAGAGATGGTGATGTTCAAGGGTTCATCACCATAAACCTTGAGGATTCTTGAAATTTCTTCCCTTATTGAGCTTTGAAGACTTTGGGAAGTGCCGGTGCTTGAAGTGTACAGACTTAGAAACCCACTTTCCACCATTGGCCCACAACTATCGTTTTCATGGAGAGGAGTAAGATTGGCTCTTAGATTCTCTAGCCATTCCAAGCAAGTGGCCGTGCCGCGTAGCGCAACCACCACATCCCTCCGCCCGAGCCGCGCGATCTCATTCTTGTCGTTGCACACCGCCACGTAACCGATCCAGCTCGATTGCGTGGACATCCATCCCGGGGCGAGCTCCGTCCACCGGGGCACCCGGATACCACTCGTGGCCCTCAGATGGCGGGACACCTGGTATCCGGTTGCCCGTGGGAGGAGCTTCCCCTTGGAGTGCCGGCAGCGGGCATACGTCAGAGACGACGGGTCGAAGTCGTACGACTTGTAAGCGGCTTCGACGAAGTTTCCGTACCTTATGATCTCTTCCCGTAGAGTGACGTCCAGAGGATCAAGAAGTCCTTCCCAGTTGCTGATCCCCTGGTAATCCATCCATTTCTGGCATAATCCTTTTCTGGGAGCTTGGACTGATTTCAAACTGAGGATTGTAATTGAAGTCCTATGCCTTTTAGGAGTGATTTTCTGGGTAGAATTGGGTGAAAATAACTGGTTATGTAGCAGAAAGGGTGGTCTGATTGTGCATGGCCGTACAGGATTCATTGAAAGCTTCATTGATATGTATATCTATTCTATAATTTTGCTTTGGAGCAGGCTGCAATGTCGTTTCTATTTACAGCAATTTATGTACATGAAAGACGGGCTGAAGAAAATATCTCGTCCAATGCCCTCTTGGAGCAACTTCAGTTCGCCTTTTTATAGTGGAGAAAAAGTTAAATGACTTAAAGGCAACACCATCCACTTTTGAGCATTTCTATCTTAAAAATCTCTCTCAAATGATTTCACCTCGATTCAAATTATCTAGTTTGGTATGGTTTATGAATATGTCTGAACCGGTGTGATAGAGTAAAGATTCACTTTATATTTATTTTACTACTATTTCAGAAAACTAGGGTCACGTGTTTGTTAATAAGTTGATAAAAGAAGAATAAAGTAAGAATGAACTAGAATCACACAAATATTACCAAACACTGAATAGAAAAAATGGAACATTTATAGTGGGACAGAGAGAGTATAATTTAGATCTGATGGGGTCTTTTAAATCTGGACGAGTGTGATCCGATGTGGTCTCAATATGAAATCACTCAGACGGAAACATCATTGAATAATAATTCTTGATTCGACGTAGTATTAATATACGATAGTATTTCCTTTGTTCCAGAAGAGTTGGCGAAAGTTGACTTACACGCGGTATAATACAATAAAAAAAGTGTGTACGTAGTTTAGATTTATTTGTACAGTAAAGAATGACATAAGTTTGTATGTAGTATATTTAAAACTTCAAATGAAAAGGGAGGTGATTTTAAAGACCGCTAAGTACAAAGTTTTGTGAGTCGAAAAGAACATTAAAAAATTTGCTTTTAACACGATAATTTGTGCATGTGCTCATAATTTCTTTAGCAAGTTTACTTAATTTAGTTAAACAATATTAAGGTCTTTTGTTTTGAAATTTCTTGTGTTAATTTAATATTAATTTGGTCATTATTATGTTAAATACGGTTGTGGGGCCGGTATGATTAGATGTAAGGGAGATTCCAGCACATACATATTGTACCTGACCTTGTATTTCAGGACACCTCATCATATGGTTAGGTGAGTATATAAGTAGAACACAATTAGCATTGAATAGAAACAAATTTAACTTAATGTGTACATTAGAAGAGTCAACGCTTACTTAACAAAACGATTGAATTAAACTATAATAACGAATACATTGTTTGTTGTTGATAATCAAGACAAGAGCTTACTCGTGCGCAGGACACAGACCAGATGTATTTTTTATGTGATTTGGTATATCTAGTCCCTTCCTCACTCGAAATTTTATCATCTTTAATTTCTTTCTTCTTTTTGATCATATCATCTTTCATTTTTTTGATCATTAATGTTAATTTTTGACCGAAAATATATTTATATGGGACATTAACTATAAAAATGATGAAAATATTTTATATCCAAATCACTATGGACATAAGCAAAATTATAAAATTTATAACTTCAACAAGCATTTATTCCTCATACCAATAAGCATAATTTATAACCATTGACTTGAAAAGTCCTAAGATGTCCAAGTACTTTCATGTGTAAAATGGAAAAGTAGTTTTAAGGGAAGTATATATATGTATGTGTGAACAAATCCTATAGAACTAAATCACATATGAACAAGCTACTATTGACATTGGTAGTACTACGCGTATAAATTTTCATCTTTTTTCGATATTCAGAATGAAAATGTCAAATTTATATACTCCATCTGTCCAATTTAAATCTTTACACTTTCCTTTTCGAGACGTCCCGTTTAAATTTTTACGTTTCTTGTTTAGATACTCCCTCTGTCCCGTTTCTTGAAAATTGGTAGGTTAAGGTAGACTTCATACTAAACGTCAGGCATTTAAACAGAGGATTAATTAATTCAATGTTGGGAATTTAGTTCACACCATCAAAGTCACGTCTTCTTAATCTATCTCATTGGATGCATTTACATGGAGTTCAAAGTTGTTGGTCCTTTGATTATAAACTAAATATGTGTTAGATAATAGTTAATGGTATATAAATATATTAACTTAAACTAATGTGTATATGTAATATGCTTCATTTTTTGTATTTGTAGTAATGTAATATATTCTCTTTTATAGAATTTTGATTTCTTTTGTGCAAATTAAAAAAAAAATCAGTAAAAACAACATAATATGACAATGCCTTGATCTAAATATCCTATTACCATCTATATACTCCGTTTATTTAAACCTTTAAAGATCTTTCATACTCCCTCTGCCCTCCTATAATTGTCTCATTTTACCATTTCTGGATGTCCATTTATTATTGTCTCATATCATATTTGGTAACATTTGTGTGGGTCTAATTCATTCTTACTTTATTTCCACTTTATCAGCTCATTACCAACCACATAATTCTACTTTTCTTAAAAATCACACCACTCCCTTCCGTACCAATATTAGGGGGACGGAGGGAGTATGTTACAAATACGTAGTATTGCATATTTGAAATTGTAAAAAAAGGCTAATAGATATTTAGAAAAATCGTATATTTTTTCACATTTATACTAGTACCATTAAAACGATCATAAAAAATGTTTAATTTGATATTTTTTTAAACATAAATAGAACATGTTATAACAATTTGAAATAAAAAATTGCAATGCCACAAATTGGACTAGCTCTAGTAATATGGGGATGTTCAGAAATTGATAAGTCAAGCTAGGAGCAATTTGTCAAAGGTTAAACCCCATTGCAAGCAAGCAAGTTTAGGAGACAAACATAGCTTAAAGAGTGCGTGTGTCAAATTGGTAGATGTGGTTCAATTCATGTGAAAGAGAAGTAATTAGGGTTCCTTATTATATATTCTATGACCTTAAACCATATGGAACACGTCACCAATTCATGGAATAAGTAGTATTTTAGTGTTTAATATCAAACTTAGTTCGTGTAGTGTGAAAAATAATTAAGTTTCACTCAACAATAAAAATTACAGGAATTGTCTTAAATAGGAGTAAAAATGTTTTGAAATTCCAAAATAGAATATTCATGTTTTTATTCTCTAAACATGAGTAGTTTCTGCTAAATAAGGAAAAAACTGTCATGTTTAAATCCTGATAATGTCAAACTTGGTCAAAATTACTCCTTTATGATTTTTAGCTACCTTTTACTCCTTTTTATGTAATTGAGTCTTATTCGATTCATGTATGTTCAATCCAAAACATCAGTCTCCACATTAATCTAATTATACTTTGAAGTTAATTAAGCGCCATCTCTAATATTATTAGTGTCATAGTTAGGGGGCATATATACTGAGCACCAGCATACTCGAATTTGAAAAAGGCTTTCACTTATAGACTTATAGCATAGTGTAGAAAAATATTACGTATTATTATTATCATTATTATAGCAATAATAGTAGTAATTATTAATATCATTATTATAAGAATAATTATTTTTGTTATTAATAGTAAAAAATAATTAGTATTATTATAACAATTATAATTATTAATAGTATTAAATTTTAATATTATTATTATAAGAATAAATAAGAATAATTATTATTATTATCCCGGCCTGCAAGCTAATCTATATAGAGAGGCCGGCCTTTATATTATCCAGACTACGTAGTAATTGAGTCGCCATGCAACGCACGTATCAATTCTTTAAATTCCTACGTACATTTAATATTAATAATGGTCCTCTTTTCTAATTTCGACAGCTTAACATCTCGAATTTAATAGCTAATCGCTGTCGAACATACTAATTCTCGTAATAATAATTAATTAATTAATGACACACGGATGGGAGTATAAATATATACATGCACATATCCACCTGAAATCTGGCTCTAGAATTTATTTCTACACGAAATTTTACAATATTTACATAAAAGTGTGGTTGGCCGGAGGGATTTTATTAGGACAAAAGTTAAGTTTAAGTAGGATTATCATAAAATAATAGATATAATTAAATGAAGTTCAACGTAACATAAGAGCTAGATAGCTTATAATTAGCTGGTCCAAATATTAAATTATTAATTAAAATGAATACTTCGTACGTACTGCGCGTATAATGATGGAATGATGGGGAGAGTCAAAACACTTGAGCTCAAGAATTCAGAAATTCTTGGTCGGAAAGTTTTGAGCTTTGACTAACTGTATGGGATAGTGTGTGATTCTCCAACCATGAAATGAAATGAATAATATTACCATATAATGGTCAAACAGTCTCATACTTTTTATTGGATACTATTCTAATAAAACAAAAAATGTGCCTCGGAGATTGATTTAGAAACTAATTAAGTAGTACTCACCTTCGGGAAAAAAGTTTGCCAACTTAACTTTTTTAGTAGATGATCTGATAATCATGAAATTATTTAGAATATAAAAACTATATCAAAGTGTTCCTTATCCAAAATATTTTCATAAGAGTGTAAAATATGTAAATTATATAAAAATATAATAATTAAAATCATTGTTCAAATTTTATTATCATTGACCAAGAAAAGTCAATATGACAAACCTTTTCGGGACGTAGGTAATAGTATTTCTTCATGATATAAATTTCCCGCCCTGAAATTTAACTCAAGTATGTTAGTAGTTATGATAAATGTTACTCTCTATTAGTTATTAGTTATGTTAAATACTACTTCCGTCCCAAAAACTTTGTCATTTCATAAAATTTGAACCATGATTTTGATTAATATAATGTTATGGAAGTTATAAATTCTATACTTTTTAGATTACTTTTAACAGAGGACATTTTTATATAACTTTTATATTATAAATAATTTCCAATAAAAATATATACTTGGTCAAAGTTTTGCAAATGACAAAGTTTTTTGAGATGGAGGTAGTATTACGCAGTATTAGTTATTATATTAATTAGTTACTACTATTACGGTATACGTAGTAATATACGGAGTATTAAGTAATCAAATATGTACACTACATGTATATATATGTTGGTCTGTCTAATATGAATGAGTACATGACAAATATATTAAGGGTTTTTATGACAAAAAAATTGTCATAAAATGTGCGATTTCTTGTAGTTAATCAAATATGTGCACTAATACGTGTGTGTACATATGTATGTGTATGTAATTGCTATATGTAATATAGCTGTATGTGTTTATATATAATCAAGGATTTCTTTCAGACTGCTATGATTAATATTGAAGTGGTTTCTCGCTCATATTTTCTACTCAAGGAATTCAAAAGAATCCTTGCAGACTCTTTAGGAAATCCGAAAATGCCTACGATGTCAACTCTTTGAGGGATGTTTTCACATGTAACCTTTTTTCTGATGATTTGGTGAGTAAAGGGGTCTTTGACGAACAATTCTGTACACACTCGGGGAAATGATTTTTTAGGCCATGCATCAAGAGCGATAAGAATGCTCTAATTTCATTGATAGGCGACCATTGAGACTCGATATATACAAGCGATGATATTTGCAACAAAGCTATGTTAGTCACATTAGAAAAATTTCTATCCAGAGAGAATCTGAACACTCAAATTAAGATGTAAAGGAAATAGTATATATCCACGTTCCCATCATATGAGTACTAGATCCCAAACTCAGATGGAATACTAACCTCGCGTCTAAGTCTTAGGGGTTTCTTGAGATGTGCTTTTATTTATTATTCGAGTTGGATTATTTTCCGTCTATGTTTTTCTCTTCTTTTGTTACCATATTTTCCTCTTTCTCTTTTTGTCTTTTTCTTTTTTTGGCATTCCTTTCATGTAATTTTCTTAACTTCTTCATTAATAAAGTTTTCAATTCGTCCAAAAAATATACTTGTATATGTTACATTATTGATATCTTTATGCCTAGAGAATTGATCTGACTAGTCCAGACTAATGGAGAGTTTCGTACGACCAAGACTATTTGAGGTGCTTTCGGGTCAAATTTGTTTATGACCTTTTGTGAGCATGTTCTTCATAAAGTGTAGATTATGTTCACAAAATTTCAGGTTAAAATTCAACGGAAAGTCAGTTAAATAAATTATTGAAAAATATTGTGTTATATATATATAAAGCACAGTGATTTTGAATAATTTATTTAACAACTTCCCTAGTGAATTTTAAGATGAAATTTTGTAGAGACAATCTTCACTTCATTAAAAACATGCTCAAGAAATTTCATCATAAAATTCGACCCGAGAACCCCTCAAACAGGCTTGGTCAGACGGGACTCACCTCAAACCCAATGCCATCCTTCCCCCACGGGGCGGGTGTACACAGGCCCCCTTCCCATTGTCATCTTTATCAAACATTGTCAACTTGAAGTAATAATGATTGTATAGTGTCTTAGAGGGCCAAACAACGTCAAAATTGTGTGACATAGATCATATTTGGTAAATGGCTGATCATCCAAAAATTGGCTTGTTTTTTCAATTTTAGCTAGTTGAAAAGGTCAAATAGCTAAAAATAATGTTCGGTAAATGGCTCTTTTGTATAGCTTCGAACGAAAAAGCCATTTTTTGAATTGCTACCCCTTGTAGCGTTTTGCAGTTGCTGTTCACAAAATAAAAAACAAAAGGCAGCGTTGCGCACTCTCCTAAGTGTTGATCGTTGAATTAGTATTAAGTGTGCATTCATATAATTACTACTCTACCATACTAAATTATTATGTTAGAGAGAATTCCCAATATGGGAGCAAAACATAGAAATTATGCCAATTAGGAGTCCTATGGTTGATTTAAGTTTCACACGGAAGTTTTAAAAGAAGCTGACCATAATACCCTTAATGATTAAAGTAAGCTGCAATTAAGTTTCCGTTGTTTACAAGAGTAGGACCTAAATGAATACGGAGTAATTGATTAATATTATTATAAAACAAAATAACATTACAAGCTTTACGAAGATCTGCGCAACAACTAACATCACAGTCGATACTGCCAGTTGCCACTGGCAGCCACCAAAATTAAATCACTGTCGCCAGCCATAGCTAATTATAGAAATCGACGTCGCTGGTCGCAGCCCCTGAAACACTGTCTGAATCACCGTCATAGGCCACCTAGTCAGGCATGGTCGCTGCCGCCCACCTCATATAGCACAAAAAATGTGTCTTCTGGCACTGTCGCCTTCTCCTCCGGTGAGATTGTTGTAGGTCTATGTCATGCTCATAGAACTACAATGGAATGCCATCTTACCAATTTAGTGTCATCTTAACATTAGTTTCCAAAATCTCAATTTTTATAATGAAAACATGACATTATAACTCATATAATGGAACTAAATGGCAAAATAGCATCATCCTTGTAATGGCACAAATTGCCAAATTCTGATATTTTTTTGAATGAAAACATGGCATTACAAGTGATGTGCTCTTAAGAGATCTAATATCCCCATCCTGAGATGACATTAATTTTTTAATAAAAAATTCAAGATTGAAAAGGATAAGAAATATTTGAATTCAAGTTTTGAATAAAAAAAATTAGATTGAAAATGATAAGAAATATTTTAATTCAACTTTTGAAAAAATATTTTAGATTGAAAAGGATAAGAAATATTTTAATTCAATTTTTGAATAAAAAATTTTCCGATTGAAAAGGATAAGAAATATTTTAATTCAATTTTTTAAACATATAAATTCAAAAAAATAAAAAAATAAGATCCAAAATTTTTAGATCTAAATAGCAAATTGAAATCAATTTAAAAATTACTATGGTATAATTTGTGTGGTAAACGATGCAAATTTTAAAGAGCAAAAGCCAAAAGAACAATTGAAAGAGAAAAAAAAAGGAAAATTAAAAAGCAAGAACAAGACGGATCTGGAAATCAAGATGAAAAAAATGAAGGAAAAAAAGGTAATCAAACAGCAGTCAAGCGAAGGAATAGAAACAATAAAAAAGGAAATTAAGAAGAAGGGGAAGAAGAGAAGAACGGGAAGAAGAAGAGGAGGAAGATCGAAACATACCTAAAATTAAGTACCGCCGTTGGTTGCCAGGGAGAACAATGACCATGAAATCCGCCGGAGAGGAGAAATTGTTGTGATTGTGAGCAGAAATTGTTGAGAAATTGTTGAGAAGAGATGAGAGAAGGGAGAGCAGCTCATAGGGGAAAGAGTATGCAGAGCAGCGTGAAAAGATTTGTCGGATGAAAATTCAAGAAGGGTATAATGGGAAGAAAAAACGGTGCACCTAATTAATAACTCTTATTTGGGGAATAAATAAACATAAACTCCTCTTTTAATTTGGACTAAAAACGTTTAATTTGTATATTCCAAAATAAGACTATGTTGTTTTTATTCCCAAAATAGGACTAATTACTGTCATGTTTTGGTAGTACCAGACTTTAAACATGATAGTATTTTCTAAACTTGGCAGTAATTACTCCTATTTTGGGAATAAAAACATGGCAGTCGTATTTTTAAATTTTTAAATTTTTTTATTCCTATTCGGGAATTTTCCCAAAATTTAATTACACACTCTTAACTTTTTGCATTTTCACAGCCCTTGCAAATTTGGAATATGAGCCCATTACCTCACAGTCTCACACATGGCTCGACTCAGATTCTAGAGTGGTGGCTGTTGCCACCTTGTCAAGTGGGTCCCAAAAAAGACATGCCACATATATGCCTCGTCCAAAATAATTTAGTTGCGATGCATTTTACTGGATGGATATGTCATATGTCAATATCCATTTACAAAAATAGAATTGTGAGAGCTAAAACGTTGAAAACGAAGTTTATATATGAATTTCTCATGAGCATTGCATGTGGCAACTATTGCTCATCATCATATGCACTTTATGTTTTTAATTAACTTTGTGTTGGATATAAAAATGATTTCTACATGTATTCGTTCTCAAAATAAATCGAATTTTCAATGGATTGATAGGAAAATTGTACTACGTATTTACACGGTCAATTCAATTTTTACGTGTAGTTCAGCACCGTCAATTTATTTAGTCATCGTAGTTGTTTAAGAAATCCTTACTTGTATTATTATAGGTTGATTTTTGACGATATTGTTAAAGGATAATTATGATTTAAAAAGACAAACAATTCAAGGTAAAAATAATTAACTTTGGGTTTTAATTTATTTTTATTATTCTAGAACTATTTTTGAAAAAAAAAAGATGTAAGCAAATATTGTAACCATGAATTCTTAACTTTAGCATTTGGATCCATCTAAAAAACATTATGTGCCAAGAAACTCCACAATTGGATTTTCGTATCCTTTTTTTACATATGTAATATTTGTGTCAAAGTTTCGAGTTTAGATTTGTTTTTTTAAGGGAAAAAGGGTAAATAAGCCCACATACTAACCAAAAAGGCTAAATAAGCCCTTATATAGGAGGCTTTGTCCGGCCGTCGCCATTAGGGGCAGTTCCCGGTGGAATTTTTTGAGAATCTTATTCATTAATTCTAGTTTACTAATACCAAATTTCAGCTTACAATTCAATAAATTCTATTATTGGACCCCGCCTCCTATTTTTGTTGTTTTTTCGGAGAACCCTTCTTTTCTTCTTTTCGCAACGATTTTCTTCTTCTTTGAAAAAAAGGATGACACATCATCCTTGAGGGCCCTCGACCCCGGGGAAAGGATGGATTTACGGGATTTTGATGCCTCCATTCCCAAAATATGAATGTCAGCATTAGGTTACCAATTTACGGGAAACGGAGTTGGCAAATCCGACTTTTCCTAGGGTTTTCCTAGGGTTTGCAGAGCTGTCAGCATCCCTATTTTCGGATTCTCCTAATCCGACTTTGGGTTTTATTTTCAAGGAAAAACGGATTTGGTGAATCCGAAAAGTTCAAAACCAAAAAAAAAAAGAAATCGGATGTCAGGTGTGAAAAGCCGTGTGTCAGTAGGCAGAGATATTCGGATTTGCCTAATCCGAAATATGAAGCTCCCGGATTGACCAATCCAAGTTCTCCCGGATCGTGCTTCTTCAGCTCATTTTTCAACCGTAGGATTTAACAAACTCATCCCAACTGTCCATTGATTTACACGGAAATCCATACTCCCAATCTCAAACTTCACCTATTTAAATCACTTCAACATCATATTCAGCCTACTACCATAAAAATAAATTTAGTTACAAAAAACTATTGAGTGTTCTTGCTAATTCTATTCTCCGAGTTTTTCAAAGAAAGGTTAGAATTTTAATTATATATTTACTCTTTACCGTTAATTTTTTGTACTGGTTGTGTTATGTCAGCCTGAATATTTCGAAAATCTTAATATTAATATGTAATTAATCTTAATTGCTATTAAGATTGTTGATATATGTCATACTAAATATATAACAATAGAAATAATTAGCCCACAACTTATAATTATTTGTAGTATTTCCTTTACAGTAGTTAATTTATGTTGATAATGTAAGCACATTTACTGTTTTTCAATTACTCTAATTATTTGTTCACTAATATTTTTTACTAATGTATTAAATACTCCCACCGTCCCATAAAATTCTTCCCACTTTTTTTTTGGACCGTCCCAAAAAATTCTTCCCACTTACCATTTTTGGACAATTTGTGTGGTTCACATTAATTTGACCTTTTTCTTACACAACTACAA
This sequence comes from Cuscuta europaea, assembly GCA_945859875.1. Taxonomy (NCBI): domain Eukaryota; kingdom Viridiplantae; phylum Streptophyta; class Magnoliopsida; order Solanales; family Convolvulaceae; genus Cuscuta; species Cuscuta europaea. The sequence continues at coordinate 3,574,714 of CAMAPE010000035.1, read as the reverse complement.
CCACACTTAAAGTGTGAAGAATTTTCTAGGACAGAGGGAGTACTAAATTAGTGTATATGGTGCATACATCCGTACGTATGCTACAGATATTATGCCTATGCATGACGTAAGTGCGATGCCTGATACCGGATATGTAGTGATACCGCCTCAAAGTGCTCGACGCAGTCAAACCGGTAGGCCTCAAAGGACACGATTTACAAATGAAATGGATATGCGTCCGAGTAGGAGAGCACAAGAGTAAAAATTTATATGTATTTTGTAACTCTTTTTCAATGAATAAAAATTTGTATTTCTTTGTCATGTTGTTGTTCAAGAAAAATGAGTAATGAAATATTTATATTATTTAATTTTGCGGGAACATTGAATAAATTCGTAATACAATATAATTAAATATGTATATTCACTAATATACAAATATTTGTTTTTTACTTATCAATTGATTATTTTTTACTTAATAAAATAATACACATCTTTCCAATTACAAATATCACTAAATTTATTCATTTTTGTACCCCAATTAAAACACCCAAAACACTTCATCAAACACACCTTATTATTTATCCCACTTATAAATTTATATTGAAATAAAAATATATCTATGAGTACAAAAGTTATTGCAACCAAAGTTATTGAAACAAAACTTTTACTCTTTCAAATCTTTTTTATTGTTTTCAAGTGTGAAAAAAATAATAGTTCATTTATCCCACAAACAAATTTTCATTTAATCACTTGTGTTTTCCTTTAAAAATAATTCCACAAAACCTTTAAACAAACCCACTCACAACTAGTTGGTACGTACGTAGCATGGCCATGCGTACCAAAAAATTAAAACCTATTTTTCGGATTAGAGTAATCCGTTTTTATATTTCCCCAAGCAACCCTAGTATTTTCGGATTCCACACCCACGTTTCCCGTAAACTAAGAAAACCTATGTTAGGTATTGGCCCATTTCTTTCTTAAGACCAACCTACATCTAATGGTGACCCGGTCCATTAGTCTTTTTACATCTTCGTGGTTCGCCTCCCTTCTCGTCTCCTCTACGCCATTTGAGACTTTCCTTGTTCAAGCTTTCCTTGTATGGCATCTTACCTTCTCTGCTTTGAACTGCCTATTTATCTCCCGGTTTCGGATGCTAAGGGACACGGCGGAAAACCCTATTCTCGCACAACCCCTTTGTGAAGTAGTTTTGGCCGGAAGAAATTAGAAGGTTGTTGCCAACACTTCCCCACCTTGAGACTATAGTGGTTCTTCATCCTTTGTGGGTGAAATTGACGAGACCTGAGCTGGATATTGAGACCTTACAGTGGTATCAGAGACAGCCGCCGCCCGCCGTCGTACGCCGTCGCGGGAGATCCAGGGAGTGTCGCCGGAGGTCCAGGAGTGTCGCCGGAGGTCCAGAGAGGTCTGCCGCCGTCTGCCAGGAGCCTGCCAGTCCAGTCCGCTGTCGGTCCAGACCTGCTGCCGCCAGTCTGGGAGCTCTGCCGCCACGCTCTACAGCAGCCCACGCTGCCTACGGTAAGTCGGGTAACCCAACCTCGGGCCCCGCTCAGGTAAATTGGCGTTAACCACTCTTGGTGTACCGGAGTGCCACCGGATTTATTTTTTCCCCGCTCCCCGCTGCTGACCTGCGTGGTCTTGGATGCCGGCTGTGCCCGGCCCCAGGTACGTTTACTAATCCTTTGTGTGATTTTTATTCGTAGTTCATTCATTTTTTAATTTCAAGTTGAATTACAATTACTTGTTTGTTTAAATTGTGATTACTTGTTGGTTTGTGATTAATTTTTCGGTGAAGAATATTTTTGTTTGGATACTCGTTGTCCAAAGTTGTGAATATTTCTTCCGGTTTAAATTTAATCACATGTTGGATTTTTTTTATTTTGATTTTTTCTGTTGATTGATTCGTGGATAAACTCTCCGGTTAAGAATATTTGTTTGGATACTTGTTGTCCGAAGTTGGAAATATTTCTGTCCGGATTAGTTTTAAATCACGTCTCTTTGTTTGTTGATTTAATTCTAGCCTATTTGCGCTTGTACGAAAGAACAAGGAGATTGTACCCGAGCCTTGTGTTCATTGGTCTTCTCGGCTTGTTCGTGCTAGTTGCTTCGTACAATTGATAGCCCTATAGGTTATAATTAATCATTTATCTGTCTGTTGAGTAAATAAATTTTTTATTTGTGCTTGTACGAAAGAACAAGGAGATTGTACCCGAGCCTTGTGTTCATTGGTCTTCTCGGCTTGCTCGTGCTAGTTGCTTCGTACCAGTTGATAGCCTGATAAATTTTTTATATACTCTCTTGCGTGTTGTGCTTGCTTTCCTGTTAATATGGCTGTCAATCAATATGGCATGCTTCCATTTAACGGAAAGACAGATTTTGATATCTGGAAACAGAAAATCAAATGTGTGTTGATCCAACAGAAAGTCTATAGAGTCGTGACCGGTCTCTATTTAGACTCTGAGGATGCTGCTAAGCGTGTTGAGATGAATGAAACTGCTTGTTCCTCTATTTACCTAAACCTTTCTGATTCAGTGCTCAGGAAGGTGGGTATTATAGATTCCGCAAAAGAGTTGTGGGACAAGTTAGATAAGTTGTATACCGATACTTCTTTGCCTGGTAAATTGTTTTTGCTTGAGAAGTTCTTTAGGTTTAGGCTTGACCTGACCAAAGACATAGATGAGAACCTAGATGTGTTTAACAAGCTTATTCAGAACATTAAGCAAGCCGGTGATAAACACATAGATGACTACACACCCATAGTGTTACTTAATGCCATCCCTGACTCTTACAATGACGTCAAATCTGCCATAAAGTATGGTAGAGATGATATCTCGTTAGATATAGTCGTTAATGGATTAAGGAGTAAGGAGTTAGACCTTAGACACTCGAGGGGTAGTAACAGTCAATCTAGGGATTCTGGTGAAGAGTTGCTTGTGAGGGGTAGGTCTAAGAGTAGATCTAGAAACCATAAGAAGGGTAGCAACAATAAGAACCAGACCAATAACAATGACCCGGGGAAGAAGAGAGGTAAGTCTAAGAAGAGAGTGTGCTATAATTGTGGGAATTCTAGTCACTTCATTAAGGATTGTCCCCATCCTAAGAAGTCTGAACATGCTAATGTGGTAGATGATAATAACTTGCATGAAGAAGTTTTTATGGTATGTGATTCTGCAAATTCTGTGTTGAGTAGCATGACTGAAAATGAGTGGTTGATTGACTCTGGTTGTACTTATCATATGACACCTTTTAGATCTCTGTTTGCTTCTTATGATTCTTGCAATGATGGTTTTGTGTCTCTTGCTGATAATAAGAAATGCAAAATACATGAGGTGGGTGATGTATGCTTAAAGTTTGATAATGGGACTATGTTTACTATGAAAAATGTGAGGCATGTCCCTGATTTACGTCATAACTTGTTTTCTGTCGCTGCTTTTGAGGGTAGTGGGCTTGAGGGTAAATGGGGAAATGGGTGCATGAAAGTTTTGAAAAATTCCCTTGTTTTGTTTAAGGCAAAAAAGGTGAATAATTTGTATGTGTGCCATGCTCAGCCTTTCTGTGATTCTGCTCATGTTGTTAGTTATGATAAAACTGCTTTGTGGCATAATAGATTAGGACACATGAGTAATAAGGGTTTAGAGATTTTGCATAAATCTGGTTGTTTTGGTAAGGATTCTGTGTCCTCCATCCCTTTCTGTGAATCTTGTGTGTTAGGCAAGCAGCATAAGGTTACATTCCCCTCTTCCCCTTATCCTAATCCCACTAAGTGTACCTCTGTGCTTGAGTATGTTCATGCAGATGTGTGGGGTCCTGCTAGTGTCTCTACCCACGGGGGTAAGAGATATTTTCTGTCCATTATCGATGATTTCTCTAGGAAGGTGTGGGTCCGTCTTCTTGAGCATAAGTCCGATGTCTTTGTGAAATTTAGGGAGTGGAAAACCCTTGTAGAAAATCAAACCGGTAAGATGGTCAAAACCCTTAGGACCGATAATGGATTAGAGTTTTGCAATAAGGATATGGACCAACTCTGTGTTGATTGTGGGATTAGAAGGCACAAAACTGTGCCCTATACTCCCCAACAAAATGGGATAGCTGAGAGAATGAATAGGACTGTTCTAGATAAGGTTAGGAGTATGCTTGCCACCTCCGGTTTGTCTAAAAAGTTTTGGGGTGAAGCAGTCAATACTGCTGTCTACTTGATTAACCGGTCTCCTTCTGTTCCCTTGGGTGGGAAATGCCCTGAATCTGTTTTTTCAAACAAGCCCCTTGATTTGTCTAATCTTAGAGTGTTTGGGTGTGCTGCGTATGTGCACCAACAAGGTGACAAATTGGATCCTAGGTCTAAGAAAGGAGTCTTCTTAGGTTATCCTGAGGGTGTGAAGGGGTACAGGGTTTGGGATAGGAACCAGGTAGGTTTCAAGGTTGTGTTAAGTAGAAACGTTGTTTTCAATGAATCCGAGTTCCCTTGTCTGGTTAAGTCAGTTCCTGATTCTGAGTCGAGCCCTAGTAGTACACTTGTTGAGGTGGAGTCCATACCATATGCTGCTAGTCCTTTGTTTGCTAATCATGATTCTTCTAATTTGCATGATTCTTCTGAATTGCATGATTCTTCTGAGCATGATAATACCACCACTTCGAGTGAGGTGGAGCATTCTCATGTGCATTCAAATGACAATGAATCGCATGATGAGAGTGCTGATCCTAGTGATAATGTTTTGCATGATTACCAACTTGTTAGAGATAGAAGTAGGAGAGAAATTAGGAGAACTGCTGATAGCATGCCTGATTTTGCTTTCCATGCATGTGATACTTCTATGTTTGCTTTCTCTGTGTTTGAGACCCTTGAGCTTAACGAACCTAAAACCTATAGGGAGGCCCTTAAGTCTAATGAATCCGCTAAATGGCTTTGCGCCATGGAGAGTGAGATGGAGTCACTTAGAGCGAATAAGACTTGGACGTTAGTTCCTAGACCGCCCAATAGTTCCGTAGTTGAGTGTAATTGGCTATTTAAGGTTAAGGAAGAGCCTAACGACATTAGATATAAGGCTAGGTTAGTTGCTAAGGGATTTACTCAAAAGGAAGGTGTTGATTATGCTGAAATCTTTGCTCCTGTTGTTAAATTCACTACGATTAGAACTATGCTTGCTCTTGTTGCTCATCATGATTGGGAAATGAAGCAAATGGACGTCACCACTGCTTTCTTGCATGGTGATTTGGACAAGAAAATCTATATGACCCAGCCTGAGGGCTTTGTGGATCCCATGAAGAGTAATTATGTGTGTTTGCTTAGGAAGGCCTTGTACGGCCTGAAGCAGTCCCCGAGGCAGTGGAATATCAAATTTGACCAGTGCATGTCATCTTTGAAATTTCACAAGTCCGAGTGCGACCATTGCCTATACTTTAAAAATACTTCTTCTGTGCCTGTATTTTTATTGCTTTATGTGGATGACATGTTGATTGTTAGTCCTTCGGGTGACGCCATTAAAGGTGTGCAAAAGCGTCTCAGTGAGAACTTTGCAATGAAAGACCTAGGTGATGCCAAGAGGATCCTAGACATTAACATTGTTAGGGATAGGAGTAAGCGTGTGTTAGTACTCAATCAGATTTCATACATTGAAAAGATTTTGAGTAAATATAACATGCATTCTGCTACTACCATCTCTATCCCTATGGCGTCCCACTTTGTGTTAAGTAAGGATCAGTCTCCCAAGACTGCTCCTGAAATTGATAAAATGAATTCTGTGCCTTATTCCAATGCTATTGGGTCCGTGATGTACCTCATGGTGAGTACTAGACCCGACATTGCCTATGCTGTTAGTTGTTTGAGTAGGTATATGTCTAATCCTGGTTTGCCTCATTGGAATGCTCTTAAGTGGTTGCTTAGGTACTTGAAATCTACTGTTAATCATGGGTTGGTTTTCACTAGGTGTTCTGAGGGTGTTAAGTTGAGCGGGTATGTGGATTCGAATTTTGCTAACGATAGAGACAATAGGAAATCCACCACCTCTTATGTGTTTACCCTTTGCGGGTCTTGCATTAGTTGGAAGTCTCAACTTCAACCCATAGTTGCCCTTTCCACTACTGAGTCCGAGTATGTGGCCGCTACCGAAGCATTTAAGGAAGCCATTTGGCTTAAGCGTCTCCTAACGGAGATTGGTAGTCTTAATCAGGATATTTGTGTGTTTTCTGATAGTCAATCTGCTATTCAACTGTGCAAAAACCCTGTTTTTCATGATAGAACTAAGCATATTGATGTTAGATTTCATTTTATACGTGATATTGTTAGTGCAGGTGATATCAAGTTGATTAAAATTCCATCTGAATTTAATCCTGCTGACATGGGGACTAAATGTCTCTCTGTCGAAAAGTTGTTGTCGTGCAAACACACGTTAAACATTGATTGTGGATAAGTTGCCTGGTGATCTTACCCCTTTTGCCTGAATGTGTCTTTGTGATCATTCGGGCAATCCAGCGATGATGAGTCTCATGTTTGTGTTAGAGTTTTTTACTCTAAGCCACTATGGTCCAATAAGGTGGAGAATATGTTAGGTATTGGCCCATTTCTTTCTTAAGACCAACCTACATCTAATGGTGACCCGGTCCATTAGTCTTTTTACATCTTCATGGTTCGCCTCCCTTCTCGTCTCCTCTACGCCATTTGAGACTTTCCTTGTTCAAGCTTTCCTTGTATGGCATCTTACCTTCTCTGCTTTGAACTGCCTATTTATCTCCCGGTTTCGGATGCTAAGGGACACGGCGGAAAACCCTATTCTCGCACAACCCCTTTGTGAAGTAGTTTTGGCCGGAAGAAATTAGAAGGTTGTTGCCAACACTTCCCCACCTTGAGACTATAGTGGTTCTTCATCCTTTGTGGGTGAAATTGACGAGACCTGAGCTGGATATTGAGACCTTACAACCTAAAATTTTTCCCGTATTTTAGACCACCATGCTATCCATTCCCGCATTATAAGAAATCACCCCTCGACCCCGATCGAACGGTACAGGATGTAACGATTTTCTTCTTTTTTATCTTGGGGTGAAAGTGGGTTTCTTTCTTCGCCCATGGGTGCCATGTACCCAACTCCTACCCTTAATTAGTACACTCTTTTTTGGCATGGTTGTACTGTTACGGTTGTACAAGACTTTGGGGGTGAAAAGCTTATGTGGTATATATATGAGAATGGTCTTATATGTGCTATAAAAAATCACAAATATGCCTTGCTCTTTATGTGAATGGTCTTATATTTTTTGGTAAATTTTCTCCACAAAATTATCAAAAATACATAAGATCGTTGAAACAAGAAGAGAGAGAAATGTCATAAATTTAAGCTTTTGTGGCTATCTCTCATGCACATGTGTATCGTGCATGTTGTAGTATTGAAGATGTTCTAATGATATAATTGTTGGATGAGTTTTCACAGTTGCACGGTAAGGTCCTCAATAAATGCTAATGATGCAAAACAGTATTCTTTCCATCTCAAATTAATACTTACACATTTTCATCGTAGAATGTCCTCAAATAAAAGTTGTATTTCCTTTCTTGGACGCTATCCTACATATCAGTCATACTTGCAATATTGTGATTTTTACACTATTCACAAATCTTATTTTGACCACGATTTTCTACTAATATACATAATCAACGTTTGATAATATTTGATAATATTATATAATGTTTACTAATACATAATTAAATATAATTACAGTCAAAATTGTGTATCAGTAAGCGTGAAAGTCAAACGGTTGTGTATATGCCATTATAGGATTATTTAAGGATTTTATCTCATTATCTTATTCCACGTGCCCAAATAAAACGTCACTATTAATTTGGGACAAGAGTAATACATAATTGCAACTAAAGTAATATACATCTCGCAATAGTAAAAAAAAAAGTTCAATTTAATTATCAAAGGTTACCAGATTTTCTAATACATGTCAGTGTATATTAGGTTTCAGATAACTTGGAATTTTTCAAATCCAATGCACTATATTCAGTTTCATAACTCTCATTATACCACACTTTCATTTGATCCAATATATATACTGAGGGAGTATATATAATATAAAAGGGATAAACTATTTAGATATATGATTAGCTAGGGTATAGAAGGCATTGTAACTATTTATAATATACTTTAGTTACTTTAGGGATAAACTATTTAGCTAGGGTCCTTTAACTAAAGTAGAATCTGTTGTTTTTCATGAAAATAGAAGGCATTCATTGTTTCACTTTTAAAAGAAATAATTTCATTAATCTTGTAGTTTTAGGATCAACAATGCTCCCAAAATATGAGTATACATTATTTAATTTGGAATTTCAAAATAAGACTTCTACATTTTTCTTCTTAAACTAGGAGTAACATGACAATATTTACTGTCATCTTAGAGTCATTATTACTAAATAGTTGCAATACTAGGCACTAGCATGACATTATTTTTCAATCATGTCAGTAACGACTCTTATTTCAGGAAGAAAATCATAGCATTCCTATTTAGAATTCCAAAATATTTTCACATCTATTTAAGGAAATTTCCCATTCTACTTTGGGATATGACAAAGGTTGTTGCACATGACTCAAGTACTTTCAATCATGCACAATGGCGTATACAAAATAAAAGGGATATTTCCCAAAATAGGAGTAAAAGAAGTTTGAAATTCCAAAATAGGACTACTTTGTTTTTATTCCCGAAATGGGACTAACATAGTAGTATTTACTGTCATCTTGTAGCCGTGACTGCCAAATAGTTGCAGTACAGTGCATTTAACATGACAATATTTATTATAATTAATGACAGTATTTTTCAATCATGACAGTATTTTTCATACATGACAGTAATAACTCCTATTTCAGGAAGAAAAACATATTAGCCCTATTTTTGGAATTCCAAATGTCATTTGCTCCTATTTTGGGTAATTTCCCAAAATAAAATGTTGGGATGGACCACTATAATAATATTTTTTACATATTTTGTCTTTTACAAATGACAGTATTTTAATATTTTCATAGTATAACTTTTACAGAATTTAATATGGAGGGTCGGATCCTATAGCTACACCTCATGCATCCGTTCATTCATAAAACTCCGATACATGCCATGCATATACATCGATCTGTTTTATTATTATACAAATTGGAAGCTGATAAAATTAGAAATATCTCAATAGAAGCTAGCTAAGATATCGTTTTCTAACATGAAATACTTGTTCTTTTTCCTCTTTGATATGGGGCCAATATACACTTCCATTTCGACATGTGTTTGTTTGTTTTGGTTGTTTTCCTTCCAAGCAAGTTATCAATCCAACAAAAGGTGTGTCTTGCATGTGTTTCATGTCTACTATATATATAAGCCTTTAGTCTTTTGCGTTGTGTAAATTAAACAATGCTTTGTGCATGTTTTCAGAGCTATTTTGTGCAAGAAGAAAACCTTTAATTTGCATGCCGTTCATTTGGAGTCTATTTGGGGTTTTCAGCTTTGCCTTTATTCTCAAGGATGAGTAGTATTTTATAGCGGCAAGGGGACATTGGAGCGGGTAAGTCGTCTTTACTTTGGCCCACAAGTCCCAACTTAACGCTTATTTATATCTTAATTTCTCCGGATAGATTTGGGAGTGTGCACGTGCAGTGAGGCCATATAATTAGGGGTGGACCCGGTCCGCCAATCTGGCCCGGTCCAGAAGCGAGTACAGTACTGTTTGGCACTCGATCGGGTACCCGAGCGGATAATCGGCAGGTACAGATCCAGGTATGAATCTTGGGGATCGGAACTAGCACTACAAAAAAAATTATGGGATTTGCACGGATTTAGTACGGTTTTACATATAATTTTGTGCGAAATAGTTCGTGTCAAACTTTTTTTGGCACGAAGTTGGCATATCCCTGTCAAAATCTCTGTCAATTTTGGGGAATCTCTACCAAAAATCTTTGCTAATCCCGTGTATTTTTTGTAGTGTATGTAGGCCCAACTGGCGAGTTCATGCATTTTTTAAATAATTGGGTGAGGGTGGGGGTGGGGGCACATAGCCGTTAGGAAGGGCTATATAACCGTTCGAGAGTGGGGTTTTGGGGTGGGGTGGGGGCCTAATGTGACACCTAATTTAAGACAACCCAAAAAAGGTAAGACATGTAAAATGAGACGGATGTAGTAGTTAAAAAAAGTTATACTCCATTTTGGAATCCTTATTTTCAGCTTATGAGTTCTGTTAGTCAACTTTTTACTCATCGTGTAATTTTTTATTTTGTGTGCTAATGATGTTTTCTTTTGGACTATTTTCAGTCTCAAACCAGAACATATCAGACCAACCAGGTCATATGAGATCAGACCAGACTTCCATAGTTATATAATACACAGAGACCAGACATTTATCAGACCAGACCAGATCAGATCAGACCAGACAAGATCAGATCAGACTCGTTCAACAAATTTCAGTCCAAAAGAAAACATCCTATATAGTGTAATAATGAATTAAATAAAAGAAAAAATTTCACTTTTGGTCCCATGACTATTATACCACTTCCACATTTAGTCCCTTACTTTCAGATTGTCCACATTTAGTCCATGACCATTATCCCCTCACCACCCCTCGTTCTTTCAGCCAAAATTCCGGCAAATTTAATGCAGATTTTAGGTATGAAAAACCAAATTTAATGCAAGACTGATATGAAAAACCCAACCTGATACAAAATTTAATGCAATGACTGATTCTGAGGCTGAGAAGTGGACAAAATTTGCCGGAATTTTGGCTGAAAGGACAAGGGGTGGTGAGGGGATAATGGTCACGGACTAAATGTGGACAATCTGAAAGTAAGAGACTAAATGTGGAAGTGGTATAATAGTCATGGGACCAAAAGTGGAATTTTTTCTAAATAAAATTGGAGTTACTTTTCTGACTAAATTGGCTGAAGTTACTATAATTTATACAAGATCATTTTAGATATTTTCATATAATTTTTCTCTGTAATACTAATAAAATGTATTTAAATAATTTTTCTTTGCATATCAGTGTACATTGTTGTTAACTTGTTAAGTCACCCAACAATACCGCACCCCTAGTTTTTATTGCCTGCTTAAAGAACATTTCCAAATTCCAACATAGATTTGTCAAAATTGGAGTAATTGAGGAATTTGCAGGATCGATTCTACTCTTCTAGTGTGGACACCCAATTCATGCACAAAGGCAGTTGTAAATTAAAGATTTAAAGGACATCATATTTGTTTATGCGGAATTTAATTGTTAATAAATTAAACATCAAATGACAGATATATGACAGTTTATATACCTTATTAGTCGGTGGTAATAATATGTTGGAATTCAGTTTTCGTGTTTAAAGACTTTTGTCCTTGTATTTAAGGCTTAGTGTTGTTCAAATGAGAAATATGCATTCAAAATGATGGAAATAATAATGTTTTTATGCTTTGTATAAACAGTTTCATTGTTATAGCCTTATTGGGTCTGTTCAGCATTGATATGTTTGGGTCATTTTTTCTGTTTTGATTAATTCGATTAGTTTGGAAGCATACTCGATTTTCAATAGGTCCAGTTTCTGAATAGTTTTGTTTTCCGGTGTTTTCTGCAAAAAAAAACGCTGCAGATACGAGCATTTCTAATATTAAAAATAATACTCCTTTCGTTCCATAAAATAGTTCTCAATTTCCTTTTTGAATTGTCTCAAAAAATATATAGTTCTCATTTTCCTTTTTCAAAAGTTTTGTGTGATTATCATTTAATTACTTTTTTCTTACTCCACCACAACAATAAATTTTCATTTTATTCCGATTTGTTAAACTTTGATCCAAGTTAATGTTGCAACTACTTTATAGGACGCAAAGAGTAATGTTTTTGCCCAACACGCCGAGTACCGAACAACCCCTAAATCTTCAACCCATATCGGATTTGTAGGGATCCATATACTCGTCAAAGGATAGTCCCACTTTTAGTCCCTTAGTTATTCCCATATTGAAATATAGTTCTCTCGTATATACAAATTTATAAATATTATCCATAGTTTTGAATTTTAGGGAAATGTGGGCTCGCTGTTAACATTGAACTAACACTGTCAATATTTTGTAACTTTAACATGGTTAAGGTTGTAACTTCAGAAACAACAAAAAATATGTACTTTTTATATTCTTTGCACCGATAATTTTTGTCTATAAATGTAGGCCACCGATTAAAAAGCTGGTGAGAAAAAATCTATTTTACAAATAATAAATATTTATGAATCAATTAATGTCTGGCCCAGAAAAAAAGATTCTAAGAGGACCAAAAATTTGTATGTATTTTTTATTATGAATCAACATTTTTTCTATGTAGTTAGGCCACAAACGAAAAATGTCAGTCAAAAAATATAATTTTACAAGAAATTAATGTATGGCACGGATAATAATGTTTCAAACAAGTTTAAAAAATTGTATGCATTTTCAAAATCTTTCGCACTGTGCAATTTTTTCGTCTAAAATGTTAAGCCTCAATAAAAAAATGTCAGACAAAATATTCCAATTTTATAGATAATAAATGTGAACTAAAAACAAAAAATAATTTAAAAGGAGTCAATATGCTAAATATTTTGTGGACATTTTCAAAATTCGTCGCACTCACATTTTTTTTACTACTCGTATAAGCTAAGGTTAGGGCCGTTAGGCGAAGCGTAAAAAGTTCATACGAAAAGTCCAATTTTTATAGATGATAAATGTTCGGCACAGGCCAAACCGTCAAAAAAGTTTCAGACAAGACTTGAGAATTGATTGTACCATGTATAATCTTTTTACTCCCTCTTGTTCTTATTAAAGTTGCCACTTTCCTTTTTGGGATGTCCCTTATTAGTTCACACTTCCATTTTAGGAAATAAAACAGTGCAAAACAGTGCCAAACACTGTCAAACAGTGTCCAAACAGTGCCAAACAGTGCCAAACAGTGCACTCCACAGTAAAGTCAAATTCATTTTCTTAATATGTGTGAAGTCAAACTAAGAACTTAAATAAGAACCGGAGGAAGTACATTACAAGCCATAAAAAAATGAGATATTTTGTCTAAAATGTACTCCCTCCGCCCCGCAAAGAACTTCCCGCTTTCCCCTTTTAACAGTCCCAAAAAGAAGTTCCCATTTCCCTAAATGGGAAGTTATCTACATCAAAACAATGCTAAACAATGCAAAACAGTGTTAAACAATGCAAAACAGTGTCGAAACAGTGTCAAAACAGTAAAATTTACCCCTGGTAAATTTATTTTCTTAATATGTGTAGGTCAAACCGGGAAGTTCTTTGCGGGACGGAGGGAGTATACATTACAAAACAAAAATGTATAATATATACTGGTACTACCTTCGTCCGTGCAAAATATAATTTTATTCCATTTTTTTTACATTACAAACCATAAATGTGTGGCACCGCATTTTTTACCTGGTCTAAAATGTTTTTATACTATACCAAGCATTTATTGTCTACAAAATTAAACTATTTTTATCAACCATCAACCAAAATTGCAAAATCAATTGAGCACCGCAATTGCTTTAGGAGGGAAAATTGCAAAATAAATTGAGCACCGCAATTGCTTTAGGAGGAAATATTGCAAAATCAATTGAGCACCCCAATTGCTTTAGGAGAGAAAATTGCAAAATCAATTGGACACTCAATTGTTTTATACTCCGTATAATATAAAGATGTCATCTCCAATAATAATAATACTCCCTCCGGTCCTAAATAAACTTCACACTTTGACTTCACACAAATTAAGGAAATAAATTTGACTTTACTGTAGAGTACACTGTTGTGACACTATTTGACATTGTTTTGCACTATTTTGATGTAGATAATTTGTCAAATAAAGAAGGGAGAAGAAGTGTAAAATTTATTTTGAACATACCTAAAAAGGAAAGTGTGAAGTTTATTTAGGACCGGAGGGAGTATTAGAGATGATTGGAGATGATGTTATAAACTTGCAAAATCGATTGGCCACCCAAATGATCCAATTGCTCTATACTCCCTCCGTCCCATTGGACTTTGACAACTTTCCCTTTTTTGTTGTCACAAAAAACTTTGCAATTTTCCTATTAAAGCAACTAATTTGTGTCTGCACATTTCTCTCTCTTTTGCACAAATCTCAACCACACAGATTTTACTATTCTTATTTCTCACCTACTTTGCACTTGGCAAAGTCCACCAGGACGGATGTAGTATAATATAAAGATTAATTCTGTGTCTGGATAGACCAAACAATTGAATTGCAAAATTGCAAAATCAATTGCCAATGCCAATTGCTTTAGGCGGGAAGATTGCAAAATAAATTGGCCCCCAATTGCTTTATATAATATAAGGATAAAGATGAGAACCTTTCCACGGACGAAGGTAGTATATATTACTATTATAATATGTAGTACTACTAATGGTTATTTGGCTCCTACACATAAGTATATAATATAATATGAATGGTCGTATGAATAATAAATGACTTTTAATTGAATTAATTATGTGTCTGGATGGATCAAACAACTCAATTGCAAAATTACAAAACCAATTGAGCACCGTAATTCCTTTAGGAGGGAAAATTGCAAAATTAATTGACCACCCAATTGCTTTATGTAATATAAAAGATAAAAGATGTTTTTCTAGGACGAGACAAGACTGTAAGAAATTTTCCTAATCTGAAACGTTTTTTGTATATATCAAACTATTATTATTATTTACAAAGTATAAGATTTGATTTTTAATTGTCTAGCATCTTTTATTACCTCACTTTAGACAAAAATATATTGAAATTGTGTACATGAAGTGTAATTTTTTCTCATGTGTGAAGTTACAATCTCAATCCTGTCAAAGTTCCAAAATATTAATGGTGTTAGTTCAATTTTAGCGGCAAAACCACATTTACAAAAAATGAAAAAATTGGGGATGTCATTTATAAAATTGGATACACTGACCCGAGACTACGTTTTAATATGGAAAATAAATGAGGGACTAAAAGTGTTACTCCTCTATCAATATTATTTTGTATTTTTGTTTTCTATACTTGTGATGGAGTATATGGCCCGGGAACCCCCGGCCCACAGACTCTTACTACTCCAGCAAAGGCCCAACAGGCCCAAAAGGCCCAACAGGCCCAAATCATAGCGCCCGGAGTACCAAGCAGTCCGCACAACGCACAGGGGTGCCTTCGGCCCCCTGGCCGAAGGCTCCAAATTCTCACAGAGCGGGTTTCTCAAGCAAACTAAGAAACTGGGAGAAAACGGCGAAAACAGTAGCCCTCGGCACTATGAGCCCTCAGCACCAGGGGGTGCCATCGGGTGGAAGAGCCCTCGGCTACTGCTTTATAGCCGAAGGCATCTCACTCGACAAGATATCCGCCTCACATGCGTACAGATCACTGTACCCCGCACAGACGTCCCATCCAACAGCCGCATTAAATGCAGCCACATGCGGCTGCCAGCGCCAACCAGTTGAGGTGACCCCTCGGCCAATGGGCGCTTGACACGTGTCCCTGCCCGGCATTTATTGCTACTATAAATAGCACCCCATTTCCCCATTTGTAACCACGCTTAATACATATCGAATATACACTCTCTCTCTTACTTGTTTGCTCTGACTTCTCTCTAAGTTATTCCCCGTAATAACCCTTCGGATATATACCCCCGGGTAGACTATCCATCATTTGGTGCTCTCGTTGAGAGGTTGAACAATCGAGTAAGAAACCCTCCCCCTCGACCAAACACAAAACACTAGCCCTCTATCAAAATGGTGAGGACAACGCGTGCCAACTCAAAGAACGTAGAAGACAAGAACCTGGCCCTCGGCGTCGTCAACGCCCCCGAAGCCTCTCACAGGGCTCCCGAGGGCGGTGTCCTCGCTGGGCTGGAACAGGCGGCTGTCGACCTACGCCTTCAGATCCAACAAAACGCCCCCGATGCCCGCCTCGGCATCGAGGCCAAGAAGAAAAACCGGAGCGATGACCAAGTCAGCCCTCCGGTTCTCACCATCGACGTACAATCGGCGCTCTCCGCCTTCATCCAAACGCTCACCCAGAACCCGGGTGCCTTCGGCACCCTTGCTCCAGCTCACCCTCAGATCGGGGAAAATATCATACTTCCCCCTCTGCCACACCCCTTCGGAAATCCCACCCCTCGGGTGAGAAACGACGAAGGGGTGGTGGCCCAAGAAACATCCTCCCAGGAAGTTCAGTCCCGGGACCGCCATAATGACAACAGGGAGAGGCCCCGTACTTCCGCCCTCAACCGGCTCGGAGGAGGGCCAGACCGCCGAGGGGTCCAAGACCGCCTCGGGGGGAAAGCACTCCAAAGGCCCCAGGAAAGCGGGGGATCTGTTTCGAGGGCAGACGAGGAGCGTCCCCCTCGGGACAAAGGCAAGGCACCCCTCCGTGCCGATGATGCTCGGCACCAAATCAACCAGGCCCACTCGGCCCGGGTTCGTTCGCAGGGGGCGGAAACCCTCCCGAGGGACCCCCGGGACGAGATTATTGCGGCCCTCCAGCGCCGGCTTGACGAAATGGAGTCCAACAAAGCTCACGCCACCACCTCCACCCCTCACTCAGATCTCAAATACGAGGCCATGATGGCCAAAATGGAGGAGTTACAGAAGAAGGTGGCCGAGGGCTCCGGGGAACCCGTCATCCAGCTCCGGACTCGGACGCCATTTACCCCAAGGGTATTGGCGGCCCGGATCCCGGAGAAATACCGAGGGCAACACATACAGCCCTACAGCGGGAAAACGGACCCCCAGGAACATTACAGCAAGTACCAGAACAACATGATGATGGTGGGGGCATCAGACGAATATTTGTGTCATTGGTTCCTCTCCACCTTAGAGGGACCAGCATACGAATGGTTCAACAGGCTGCCCGAGGGCTGTATTGATTCATGGCAAGAACTCGCCCAGCGGTTCTTGACACAATTTGCCGGGAGGCGTCGCACAAGGAAGCACTTCTCCCACCTCCTAACAATACGCCAGAAGAAGGATGAGACCCTTCGGGATTTCTTGGAGCGTTGGAGGACGGAGGCCGACAAGGTCGACGGTGCTGATGACGGGACCCTCCTGGCCCTCCTACAAACCGTCCTCCGCACCGGCAACTTTTCAAGGAGCCTCATCATTGAACCCCCCCCCCCCCCCCCCCCCGCGACTACATAAGGGCCTTGCAGCGGGGCGACCGATATGCTGAGGCCGAGGAGGTGGAGAAGTATCACCAGCATCCGGACCAGCAGCCCCCGAGGGCTGACAAAAAACATAACCGAGGGCCGGGGGCTCCTCCTCACCATCCCAAGGCTTCAGGGCCCTCTGATGACCGCCCTCGGCAAGGCCAAGCCAAGCCCGGGGGAGGTTATAGGAGCAACCCTAAGACTTGGGCCCAGCCCATTCTCCTGGACCGCCCTCGGACCCCATTGACGCACCCCGTCAGCATCATCCTCGATTTTGCAGAGGAGAGGGGCCTCATTGAGCGCGATTCTCGCGCACCCCCGGAGGTACACGCTATCAACCCTCAGTTCCCCTACTGTCGCTTCCATCGACACCAGGGGCACAGGACCGATGACTGCCATCAACTGAAGACTGCCATCGAGAGATTAATACAGGCAGGGCACCTGTCCCAGTTTGTCCAGAGCCCTCGGCAGGAGGGACCTTCTCATCAGGGACCTCCCCGAGGGCACCATACGAAGGTAAATGCCTGGGTGAATCCGAACACCATCCCCCTCGGCAAGAAGAGGGAGATCGGAAACTTGGAAGAAGAGGAGGAGGAGTACCCCCACTACCAGGAGAAGAAACGCCACATCCTCATGATCACCGGTGGCAATACAGGGGGCGATTCCACCAGCCAGCGGAAGAAGTGGGCTCAATCGCTTTACGTAGGGGAAGTCACTCATATGCCCCCGGTAAAGCGATTGAGGGAGGAACCCATCACCTTCACCAACGCAGATCTCCCTCCTACTTCTTCTCCTCACAGGGATGCCTTGGTGATTCGGACAGAGATCAACGACACCATCATTCACCGAACTTACGTTGACACGGGCAGCTCCGTCAATGTAATGTACCTCAGTACCTTCAGAGAGCTGCATCTGGAGAGGGGGTCCCTTCGGCCCATCAAAACCCCTCTTGCCGGCTTCACCGGCGACACTATTGATTCCGAGGGGGTAATAACCCTCCCGGTGATCTTCGGCGACGGGCTCCATAGAGCCCAGCTCGAGGTAGAGTTCGTCGTCATCAACATTGACTGCGCTCACAACATCATCCTCGACCGGCCAGCCCTCGAGGACCTCGAAGCCATCATCTCCATGAGGCATCTCTGCCTCAAGTTTCCCGCCGAGGGGGGCATAGGCTACTCCCGGGGGAACCAAAAAATTGCCCGCGCCTGCTATCTCCAGGTCACTAAGAAGGTCAGCAAGACGGAATTCCGTGTTGACACCATCACCGGAGCCGTCGACCAAGAGGAAAGAAGGCCGAGGGCTGAACCGGCCTAGGACGTAGAAGACTTTGCGCTCGATCCGGCCCAGCCGGAGAGAGTCGTGAAGATTGGAGCCCAGCTCCCTGAAGATTTGAAGACCGGTATCACTGACGCCCTCCGCGCCTACTCCACTGTCTTTGCATGGGGGCCGGAGGACATGCCGGGAATCAGCCGAAGGGTCATCACCCACCGCCTCTCGGTGGACCCTTCGGCAAAAGCAGTACAGCAGCGAAGGAGACCCCTCTCCGCCGAGAGGAGGGAATTCGTGAAGAAGGAGGTCGCCATGCTCCTCTCAATCAAGCACATCAAGGAGGTGAATTACCCCTCATGGCTAGCAAATGTAGTCCTCGCCCAGAAGCCCCCTACCTTCCGCATGTGCGTGGACTACACCGATCTCAACAAAGCATGCCCCATGGATCCATTCCCTCTACCAAACATTGATCAATTGGTGGATGAGACCGCGGGGTGTGAAATCATGTCCTTCCTCGATGCCTTCCGATGGTACCATCAAATATTCATGCACGAGGAGGACGCCGAAAAAACTGCCTTCATGACTCCCGAGGGCATCTTCTGCTACCTAGTGATGGCCTTCGGCCTAAAGAACTCGGGGGCCACTTACACCCGGATGGTGGCCCGGGTCTTTCAAGCCGTCCTAGGGCGCACCATGGAGGCCTATGTCGAAGACATGATCGTCAAGAGCAAGCAATCTTCCAGCCATGCTGACGACCTCCGGGAAATCTTCGCCATCATGCAAAAATTCAACCTTCGGCTAAACCCGAAGAAGTGCACCTTCGGCGTCCAAGGGGGCAAATTCTTAGGCTACATGGTGAGCCGGAGGGGTATTGAGGCCAACCCCGAGAAGATCCAAGCCATCATCAATATGGAGCCCCCACGCAATGTGAAGGAAGTCCAACGGTTGACGGGCCGCCTGGCAGCCCTCAACCGTTTTCTATCTAAATCGGCGGAGAAATCTCTACCCTTCTTCCAGATCATGAGGAAGACGGCTGGCTTTCTATGGACTCCGGAATGCCAGGGGGCTTTCGACGAGCTCAAAAGATATCTATCTTCACCTCCTGTGCTCTCCAAACCCAAGGTAGGGGAGACCCTCTACCTCTACCTTGGGGTCATCCCGGCGACCATCAGCTCTGTGCTCATCCGGGAGGAAGACGACATCCAACATGCCATCTTCTACGTTAGCAAGACCCTAAGGGAGGCCGAGCTCAGGTACTCCCCTGTGGAGAAAACGGTGTTGGCCATCGTTTGGACTGTCAAGAAGTTGGGCCACTACTTTCAGGCTCACCCAGTTCAGGTCCTCACTCATCAACCCCTCGGCGCCCTCATGAGGAGCCCCACCACCAGCTCCTCCCGCATGGTTAAATGGGCTATCTTCTTGAGCCAGTACAACATTGACATCCGTCCAAGGCCTGCCATCAAGGGCCAAGCCCTAGCGGACTTTGTGACGGAATGTACCGCAAGGGCAGCCACGGACGGGGAGCCCTCGGCTACCTCGGACGACTGGTGGACCCTCTTCACTGATGGCTCCTCCGCGACCAAAGCATGCGGGGGAGGGGTAGTCCTCATTACTCCCGAGGGCTTCAGGGCCTACTATGCAATCCGCTTCTCCTTCAAAGTCTCCAACAATGAGGCCGAATATGAGGCCCTCCTATGTGGCCTTCGGCTGGCTGCCAACTGATATTCATGTAATTTCTGATTGTATGTTTGTATTTTTAACTAGTTTTTATTAGTTCTAGTTGAGGAAATTACACACTTTTGGTGTAATACTTTATTTTCATATTTATTTGTAATTTGTTTAGATTAGGACTTTTCTGAGCTAAACAGGTCAAAGATCATCCAAGGGATCAAGATTGGACCTCAAAAGATCAAGGAAAGTGCAAGGAGACAAGAAAGATTTCGATTTGGAAAAAATACTCGTATACCCGGTCGGGTATAGGCAATACCCGATCGGGTATTTGCTTGATTCGGTTGTCCAAATCAAATCCGGGAACAAAGGATCGTGGGAGCAAATTTTCGTAAAGATTTGTCACATACCCGATCGGGTAAACCGACATACCCGACCGGGTATGTCCAGAAATGTGGTTTTCCGGGAAATTTCCTAAGATACCCGATCGGGTATCCTATATACCCGGTCGGGTATCAGCCCCTGCAGCTCCCAAAAGCCTATAAATACACCTCCTTTCCTTCACAAAAAAGATATCCAATCCCTTGTACATCTAAGCTCAGTATAGAATAGCTCTTTCTTTATATTTTTCATCATGTTTAGTCTCCAAATGAGGAGTTAAACTCTTCCATCTTGGTTTTGCTACTTTGAAGCTTAATGAATTTGTAAGTTGTGAGTTATTTTCTTTAATCTTCTTCCTTGAATATTAATTCTTTCTTTCAAAATACTATCTCTATATCAAAGTTGGGGAGTGTTACTAAGATGACAATTAGTTAACATCTCGATATTAATCATAGTAGGATTCATATATTTTAATATTCTTCCTTGAGTATTGATTAATTCCTATTCATATTTCATGTTAATATCTTAAACATTACTTAAAGTATCAACTAGTATTGTTTCTCATATTAATTATTACTAGACTCAATCGGTTAATACGCTTGTTATTAATCCGGTTCTTTCAACGATAGTAAACTTGGAATATTAATGCATGCATCTCATGGTTAATATGCCAAGGGGAATTAATTATATTGATTAAACCAATAAACCGCTTGTGTTGAGGTTATCAATCTCAATCGTTTTCATCTTAAGTTTATTGCTACTATCAAGTTAATATACGGCGCTTGTTCTATATTGACTCGATAGTAAGTTTTATTAATGAACGCATCTCGTTATTAATAACTACCCTCGATGAACTGGATATACTCCTCGATTGAGTATTCGAGAGGAAGATAGTTAAAGATATAACCGGGATCGACGAACATTTCATTAAGTGGATAAAAGCAAAACCAAGTCCCCATCTCATTGAATTAAACTCATATATGTCGTTTATCTTAGTGTTATTAAACCAAACAAATCTAAAACCCCCTTGTTATTACTTTTATAAAAGAAAAGTATTCCTTTCCCTGTGGATACGAACCTTACTGCACTATACTACGTATTTGTGTTGTATTGATTACTTATTTTGAGTGCACCTAACGACGAGTGCACGTCAAATTTGGCGCCGTTGCCGGGGAAAGGCAATCATTTTTCTTTTTATTTTATCTCATAAAAATAAAAAAAAATAAAAAAATCATTTTTACAAAAAAAAAAAATCTTGCTCTTCTATTTTCTGAGCTTACATGAGTTATGAGTATATGGATACCAACACTTCATCCTTAGAGAGTCAAATTTCCTTCTTGACTTCTCTAATAAAGGAATCTATCTTTAACTCAAAAGCTCAAGATGCCAAGACTTGCAACATTTGCACGTCTCACAGACATCTTACGGACTTCTGCCCAAAGATCCAAGAAGAATACATTGCACAAATTGATGATGTACCTCACATGAGGTATGATCCATTCTCCAACTCTAATATGTCCACGGAGGACACGGTTCGGGCTCTTGCTAACAGCGTAACCACCATGCAACAAAACATGGTGCAATTCCAAAATGAGACCAAGTCTAGCATTTTGAGCTTGGAATCTCAAGTGGGTCAAATAGCCGGAGTCGTGAGTAGGCTTGAAGCAAGGGATTCGGGAAAACTTTCCTCTCAAATAGAATGTGATCCTAGACAGCAAACTTTTGCAATCACATTGAAAAATGAAGAGAAAATGCAAAAAGAGATCCAGGATCCAGAAGAAGTAGAGGAAGAAAAGGACACGGAGCTCCAACTGGTCAAAGAAGAGGATAATCTCAGCTTCAAGGTTAAATATCTATCCTTGTCATCTTTTGAGGTACCCCCATCAATTCTAAAAATCTTGAGGGAAACTCATAAACTTGAAATGGACAATGACATTTCTGAAATATTCTTCAAAATTGAGGAGTCGAAAAACTTTTTATTGATCATACTAAACGATAATTTCTTCCCATTCCTCCCACCACACGAATCAATGAAAATCTGGATATTTGATCCTGGAAAGATTTCCAAAGTGGAGAGTCGAGAAATTAAGCACTCCTATGGAAGTCCTAGGAGTGAAAGTGAGAAGAAAATAAACTATCATGATCCAAGTTTGAATGATTGAAAACAATGATAGCGTCGTGCCGCGACGTTAAATGAGGCGCTTCTTGGGAGGCAACCCATGCAAGGTACGTTTACTTGTTTTATTTTATTTTTACACATTTCAAAAAAAAATGCAGGTTTTGGAACATCTGGGGACATACCCGATCGAGTATCTCCTTATACTCGGTCGGGTATGAGCAAAAAGAAAAGGGACCGGGCACTACTCGATCGAGGGAGCATTCAAAAAATTGAAAAATAAGCAATACCCGATCGGGTATCACTATACACCCGGTCGGGTATTGCTAGAAATGCTAAAATTGAAGGGGACTGACTCCCACACTCGACCGAGTACCCGCGTCAAAAATCAAAGAAAAGGGAGATACCCGATCGGGTATAGCCACTTACCCGACCGGGTTTGCTTAAAACGTGCAAATCTGCAGCTCACTGCCTCGAGTACCCGATCGGGTATACACACTTACCCGGTCGGGTAAGCGGGATTACTCAGCATTTTAATTCGAAAAGTCCCTTCTTCTTCCCAAATTCCTTCCCCAAATCCGACCAAACCCTCCCCAAACCTCCATAGCCGGTTCTTCTACCTCAAATTACTCCCTGAATTCTCCACCAAATCTCTCCAAACCACCACCAAAATCTTCACCACATTTCCCTCTACATCCCATATCCATCAACACCACATTTTTCCCCAAAAGACTCAAGTCCAAGAATAATGCCTTACGCCCTCCCCCAAGTCCGAAATTTGTAACTCAAAATTCAAAGCATCAAGCGAAAATGCCACCAAAGAACAAGGGGCGAGAGTATCTCATCTAGAGCACCGGTCAGCCCGGTTATGATGGAGTCGAGCACTAGGGACAGTGCTTCGAGCTAAGTAAGGGGGAGTCACTCATCGGTGCGTACTTAAATTGGATACCTTGTAAACCAGCATTATTTTCTTCGCAAAAAAAATGAAATGCTAGTTAGGTTGAAAACCCAACAAATGGGCAATCTAAGCAAAAAAGGCTTACACAAAAAAATGATGAGTGAGTGGAGAGGTGAAAAAAAAAAAAAAAAAAAAAAAAAAAAGCTACTAGGATGAAAACCTGCAAAGGCTCCTAGGCAAAATGAGAGATATGAGAGATATATATTTGTTTTTACAGGACTTCATTTAATCTTTTGAAGATGAAAAGAGTAGATGAGCATAGAAGGCCATGAAACCCAAGAAGATATTATTCTTTGAGCTGAACACTCAATGTAAAACCCATATATTATCCTTGGTGGTCTTTTGCTTTTTCTGGTTGATTGTTGAACTTTTGAGGACTTGGAACTGTTAAACATTTGACTTTACTCGAGGACGAGTAAAGAAGCTAAGTGTGGGGGAGTTGATATTCATGTAATTTCTGATTGTATGTTTGTATTTTTAACTAGTTTTTATTAGTTCTAGTTGAGGAAATTACACACTTTTGGTGTAATACTTTATTTTCATATTTATTTGTAATTTGTTTAGATTAGGACTTTTCTGAGCTAAACAGGTCAAAGATCATCCAAGGGATCAAGATTGGACCTCAAAAGATCAAGGAAAGTGCAAGGAGACAAGAAAGATTTCGATTTGGAAAAAATACTCGTATACCCGGTCGGGTATAGGCAATACCCGATCGGGTATTTGCTTGATTCGGTTGTCCAAATCAAATCCGGGAACAAAGGATCGTGGGAGCAAATTTTCGTAAAGATTTGTCACATACCCGATCGGGTAAACCGACACACCCGACCGGGTATGTCCAGAAATGTGGTTTTCCGGGAAATTTCCTAAGATACCCGATCGGGTATCCTATATACCCGGTCGGGTATCAGCCCCTGCAGCTCCCAAAAGCCTATAAATACACCTCCTTTCCTTCACAAAAAGATATCCAATCCCTTGTACATCTAAGCTCAGTATAGAATAGCTCTTTCTTTATATTTTTCATCATGTTTAGTCTCCAAATGAGGAGCTAAACTCTTCCATCTTGGTTTTGCTACTTTGAAGCTTAATGAATTTGTAAGTTGTGAGTTATTTTCTTTAATCTTCTTCCTTGAATATTAATTCTTTCTTTCAAAATACTATCTCTATATCAAAGTTGGGGAGTGTTACTAAGATGACAATTAGTTAACATCTCGATATTAATCATAGTAGGATTCATATATTTTAATATTCTTCCTTGAGTATTGATTAATTCCTATTCATATTTCATGTTAATATCTTAAACATTACTTAAAGTATCAACTAGTATTGTTTCTCATATTAATTATTACTAGACTCAATCGGTTAATACGCTTGTTATTAATCCGGTTCTTTCAACGGTAGTAAACTTGGAATATTAATGCATGCATCTCATGGTTAATATGCCAAGGGGAATTAATTATATTGATTAAACCAATAAACCGCTTGTGTTGAGGTTATCAATCTCAATCGTTTTCATCTTAAGTTTATTGCTACTATCAAGTTAATATACGGCGCTTGTTCTATATTGACTCGATAGTAAGTTTTATTAATGAACGCATCTCGTTATTAATAACTACCCTCGATGAACTGGATATACTCCTCGATTGAGTATTCGAGAGGAAGATAGTTAAAGATATAACCGGGATCGACGAACATTTCATTAAGTGGATAAAAGCAAAACCAAGTCCCCATCTCATTGAATTAAACTCATATAGGTCGTTTATCTTAGTGTTATTAAACCAAGCAAATCTAAAACCCCCTTGTTATTACTTTTATAAAAGAAAAGTATTCCTTTCCCTGTGGATACGAACCTTACTGCACTATACTACGTATTTGTGTTGTATTGATTATTTATTTTGAGTGCACCTAACGACGAGTGCACGTCACCAACATGAGGGCTCGGCAGATCCACATCAAATGCGACTCCAAGTTGGTTGTTGGTCAAATCTCCGAAGAATATAAGGCCAAGGAGGGAAGAATGAAACAGTACAAGGAAGCGGCCAAGGAGTTGCTTAAGGTATTTGAGGCACACTCTCTTACTCAAATACCGAGGGCTCAGAACTGCCAAGGAGTTGCTTAAGCTCTCGGCTGACTCCCCCGAGCACATCTCCAAAATTGCCAAAATCGAGGAACTCAGCCTCTCAAGCATCCATGCGAGCCCCGTTATGAACATACAACAACGACAGGAGGATTGGATCTCAGATATCACCGCCTTGATCTCCACAGGGCAGCTACCCGAGGATGAGGCCCACGCTAAACTGGCGAAACTGAGGGCTCCCAGCTACACCATCGAAGATGGGAGGCTCTACAAACGATCTTACAATGGCACGCTACTTCGGTGCCTTCATCCAGATGAAGCCGAGGTCGCAATGGAGGAAGTACACAGTGGCACTTGCTCAGCTCACCAGGGACCCTTCTCCATGTCCCGAAGGCTCATTCTCCAGGGCTACTTCTGGCCAACCATGGCCAGGGACTGTGCTGACCTTGCCCGGAGGTGCACCGCATGCCAACATTTCCAAGTGCCGTCACTTCGTCCTCAAGAACATCCTCACAAGGTTTGGCGTCCCCCAGCAGATCATCTCCGACAATGGGACACAATTTGAGGCAGCCCCCTTCTGTGCCCTTCTGGAGGCATGGGGCATCAAACACACCTTCTCCTCCATTGCCTACCCTCAAGGCAACGGACAAGTAGAGAATGCCAACCAGACCTTGCTCGAGGGCCTCAAAAAGAAGCTAGAGGCTGAGGGCGGTGGCTGGGTGGAAGAACTCCACAACATCCTTTGGGCCTACCGCACCACCCCTCGGCGAGCTACAGGTGAAACACCCTTCTCCCTCTGCTACGGTTTTGAAGCCAAAGCTCCTACGGAAGTCACCCTTCCTACCCGAAGGGTGATCCAATACGACCCCGAGGTCAACGACAGCAACATGGCCCTCGACCTCCACCTCATTTCAGAACGCCGGGAGCAGGCCTTCATCCGAGCAGAAAACTACCGAAGGCAAGTTAAATGCTACATCGACGCCAAAGTTCGCACCCGAGAATTTCAGGTGGGGGACTACGTCCTCCGGAGGAGGGAAGCCAGCCAACCAACCGAGGGAGGAAAAATGGCACCAAAATTCGAAGGCCCCTACATCATAGCAGCCATCATCAAACCCGGGACCTACAAGCTCAAACGCCCCAATGGGAAAGAAGTCCCTAGGCACTGGAATGTACACCATTTAGTTAAATTTTATCAATGATGTAAGAGCGGCCAAGCCCTCATAACTAGTGAATGTACTATCCTATGGCCCAAGGCCTCCAATTTCGAAGAATGAAGATACATTCAAGACATCAAGCCCTCATACTGACTACAGGCCCCAGGCCTCACCACGAGAAGCACCCCCTCCGGCACCAAAAGCCGAGGGCGGACACCATCAACACCAAACAGTGAAAACACCACGTGTTTTCAGTCAAGACCCCTCGGTACCAAGTGCCGAGGGAAGGAACCCCTATCACCAACAACAAGGAACACCATGTGTTTCATTCCCCTTCGGCACCCAGTGCCGAGGGTACATCCCCACCTTCAACATCAAAAAAGAAAAGATGAGAACACCAAGTGTTCCCACAGAAGACCCCTCGGCACCCAGTGCCGAGGGTACACCTCCATCATCAAACATCAAAACGAAGGGAAAAACACCAAAATGTTTCAAAGAAGACTCCTCGGCACCCAGTGCCAGGGAGATGCTCTCCTATCAACTTCCAAACATCTATTGGGAAACACCAAGTGTTTCATTTGAAGACCCTTCGGTACCAAGTACCGAGGGTAGACACCTCCATCAACTGCAACAAAGGAGAACACCAAGTGTTCCTACAGAAGACCCCTCGGTACCAAGTACCGGGGGCTACACATCGAAACTAACACCAAGTGTTGTTTCTAAAAGCCGTACCCCATGAGGACGCATATACCGAAGGCGCCACCATCGGTGCCGGCGGCACGTAGTGCCCCCGGCCATTTGCAACTAGTGTGCAAATGAAAACCCTTCCTTGAAACGCTTTCCGCGTCACTACCCCCAGGGTGTGACAGGCATGAGAAATGCCCAGGATTCGACTTTCAAAAACGGAACGCTATCCGCGTCACTACCCCCAGGGTATGACAGGTATGAGAAATGCCCAGGATTCGACTTCCAAACCGAAACGCTCCCCGCGCCACCACCCCAAGGGTGTGGCAGGCCACGGACTATGTCTGGCGCCGAGGGGACGACTTTCAAAAATGAGGCGCTTTCCGCGCCATCCCCCAAGGGGAGGCAGGTTACGGACCACCATATCTTGTGCCCAGGAAACGTCCCTCGATCCCCTCGGAACTCGGAAGGTTAACCCGAGGGAGGAGAGCCATTGGTGTATTCTGATGGTCTCCTAATAGGCCTAGCCTTACCAAGAAACCAAGTTTCTTGATGCCTTCCCTTCACCACCAACCAAAAAAAAAAAAAAAAAGGGGGGGGTGAAGGGGAGTAGACTCAGCGAGAAATCAAAGAGTACACTCCAACAGATCACAACAAGCCGAGGGCTCCCCACGGGAACACCTCCGGTAACTGAAGGCTCCTATTTCCCGAAGGATACTACTCAAACAAATATCATCAGGAAACGGCAAAGACCACTACCTGGTCACCTCCGGTCACAAAAACACCGAAGGCTTCCACAATACAAAGGGACTGGACTATCCAAGGTTCACTAAACGGTACTTCATTCAGACACCGAAGGCATCTGTTATGCACAAATACCGAGGGCCCTTTCCCCATGACAAGGGTCAAATTCTACAACTTTTAAAGTGTATACCGAGGGCACACACTCCTCATTGGCTTTCTTCACAACAACAGGACTCAACATCAATTTATGCTTAGAACAAATTCTAAGTCCTGAAGGAGCAGCCCCCGGGCATCTCGCAAAGTAATGTAGAGTCAAAAGGCACCTATCACCCGAAGGCTACACAAAGAAAATTTCTATGTCCTAAAAATGGGCCCCCGGCTCAGTCAGCATTGCAACTAGAGGAATATGACAGTCGAAGGCCATACATCAAGGAGGGATGCCATCTCCCGAAGGCTCCCAAAGGAGATTTTGCACTTAGAAGATTTTCTAAGTCCCACATATTTCCCCCCCGACAACTACTTATACATCAAGGAGGGATGCCATCTCCCGAAGGCTCCCAAGGAAAATTCACACTTAGAAGATCTTCTAAGTCCTACATGTTTTCCCCCCGGTCAACTACTCATACATCAAGGAGGGATGCCATCTCCAGAAGGCTCCCAAGGGAAAATCCACACTTAGAATATTTTCTAAGTTCTACATGTTTTTCCCGGTCAACTACTCATACATCATGAAGGGATGCCAACTCCCGAAGGCTCCCAAGGGAAACTTTACACTTAGAAGATTTTCTAAGTCCTACATATTTCACCCTCATCTCAATCGAGGGCTACAGTACACAGGGAATCAACACTCAAGAAGATCTTCTAAGTCCTAAAGAATTAGCCCCCGGCCTATTCAATATTTCCGTTGGGGCTCCACAATAGCCGAAGGCTACATGACATACTACACTTGCAAAAATCTCTAAGTCCTGTGCATTGGGCCCTCGGTCCAATATTCACACATCAGGAAGGCATGCCATATCCCGAAGGCTCCCAAGGGGAAATCTACACTTAGAAATTTTCTAAGGCCTAGGATTTGGGTTACTGCAAACACCCGAAGGCCCTATGGTGTGCTACACTTAGAAGATTTTCTAAGTCCTAATTGTTGCTGAACCCTCAGTTGCATATCCAGCAGAGGGTGCCCAACTACCGAAGGCTTCCAAGGACAAGCTACAATCGAAAAATATGCTAAGTCCTAAAACATGCATTCAAAAAAAAAAGAAGGCATACATCCAAAGCAAGACGAAGGCATACATTCGACAATGAACAGATCAGAAGGAAGCATATCATATACACAAGGCCCGAAGGCAATCATTCATTCAACAAAAGAAAGGGATTCAAGTGTGTTTGTTACAAGAGTATGGCCAAAGCCGAGGGGTGACAAATGTTCATTACGAAGCTTTTTCAAAAAAGTGACTAAGTACTACTCTTCTCGGCGGCTTCAACCTCATTGTCTCCGGGGGCATCTTCCACGACAGCCTTGGAGGAGACTTCTTCTCTGGCAGCATCACCCCCGACGGCTCCACCCCCGTCACCCCCCATCATTACAGAATCATAGATTGTCGGCCGCTCTTCACCCGGGGGGAGGGGAACTCTGACATCTGGTTGCAACGGAGGGAGGCCATATGCCGAGGGGTCGAATTGCTCGAGGGACACGCCAAAGTGCCTGGCAAGCCTCCGGTAGATCAGGTGCTGGGTAAAGAACTCACCCCCCTGGTAGTAGGCGTCCCCCCTGTCAGTCAGCCAGTCAACCCCGGGGCCTTCTACCCAAGCGTCCACCGAGCCTGCCACCACGGAGGCAACCCACTCCTTATGGCCCTCGGCCCTCCAGCCCTCAGCAAGGAACTCCGCAACTGCCTCCCCTCGGGCCTCGGCCGCAGCTCTCTCCTTAGCAGTTTGGGCTTCATCGGCGGCTTTCTTCGCCGCCTCGGCAGCAGCCCTCTCGGCCTCTGCCTTTCCTTCGGCTATGCCATCAGCCTTGGCCTTCTCCGCCGCCGCCTTCGCCTCCCGAAGGGCCTCCTCCAGCTGGGCAGCATGCTTCACCGCCTCGGAGTTCTTGCGGATCAGCCCCTCCACCTTCTTATCCTGGGCAGCCTCGTGAAGACGCCTTTCCTCGCGCCTCCGGGCCTGTTCCCCGAGGGCTATGCAGGCCTGCAAACAATGATCAAAGGAGTTAGATTGTTCCTCAGGAAAAAATAAGACTAAACTGACAAGATAAGGAAAAAGGAAGCGGATACTTACAGTGAGCGAGGACCGGAGGATCCTGTTCTCGAGGGCATCGTCATCGTAGGTCTCGAAGACTTCCCTGTCCATCTTCGAGGTAATGCCCCGCAGGAAGGCCTTCGGCTCGGCAGTGCCGTGCATCAATGAAGCGCCAGGGGCAAAGGAGAGCTGACGGATCTCCCGGGGTGATTCCGCCCGGGGGGATTCACCGAATCCTTCGGGGGGGCCGAGGCCAGAGGCTCATCAACGGCGGGCATGTCATCAATAACTATGAGGGGGGCCGCCGCCCCCGACAGCACCCCCGGCGCCTTTCTGCTTCTTGGTGGGGGGCTCCACCCCCTTGTCGCTCCTCTTCTTCTTAGCGGCCGCCTCGGCCTTCGACCCCCCGGTCCCCACAGCAACATGGGCGTCCCCGGCGGAAGGCTCTATGACCTTCGGGAAAAGCGCGTCAACTGGCTTTTGGCCCGAGGGCCCCTTCTCCTTTTGCTGGGTCTTGCCCTTCCTCTTCGCGAACAAGGCGTTGGCATTCATCCTGCTACCTGCAAAGAACGACAGCAACAAGTTGAAATGTTAGAACCGAGGGGTCAGAGACACGACAACAAACATAACAAAAAATCTCTAAGTACGAAAATGCAAAGCCCCCGGCCACTACCTCCTGCTCCCACGAAGGCTTTATCGTAGAGAGGATACTTCTCATCGGTCTCCCCAATGAACCGATACCTCAGGAATCCGAGGGCATACAGGTCTTCCTCGAGGGTGCACTCCTTGATGGTTACGTTCTTTGTCCGACCCTCGGGAATCTTGGCAATCTTCAGACCATCCTTCTCGAGGGTGGCACTCTTGACCTTCACATGGCGCCGAAAGCAATTCCGCAACTCCCTCGGGAAAGGGCTGTCGGCCAGTCTGATGTAGCACCATCGCTCTCTCCACCCCTTGTTGGAAGAAGGGGCCTCGGTGAACAGTTTGAACTGGGCTATCTGCTATAAGTTCGCATAGCCCTCGGCATTGGTGTGCCCCCCCCCCCCCCCCCCCGGCATAGGTTGAAGCTATGGAAGAATAACTCCAAGCTCGGTGTAACCCCCCGGAGTGTGCACAGGTTCACAAACCCAGCTATGTATGAATGGCTGTTGGGGGTCAATTGGCAGGGAACCAGGCCAGTGTACCTGAGGTATTCCCGAAGGAACGGATGGAGAGGGAATCGGAGGCCCATTGAAACCGAGAGCACGTGCACGGCTATGCATCCCTCGGGAGGCCGGGATAGCACGTCATCAGGACCCGGCTCGACTACTACGGCCGAGGGCCCTACGTGAAATTGGGTGATGTAGATGTCCGCCCTATCAGCTTGGGACTTAATCTCCAGAGCGGCGGTGTCCAGGAAGGAGTAACCCTCTGGTAGATCAACTGGCCCCCCTTGATCGACGGCCCTTACTTTCTTCTGGGGGCCAGCCCTCGTCTTCCTCTTCTTCTTCCCGGGGGCCACCCGGATGGGAACTGCATTCAGCGGCTGGGAAGTACTGGCCTCACCAGCACCCCGAGGGGGAAGGACGGCCACAGTGACCTTCGCCCTCTCCTTCTCCTCTTCCTCCTCAACAATCTGGACGGCGAGGGCTAACTCCTCATCTTCGACAGTTCGCTCGAACTCCTCCGCCTCGACCTCGGCCGCCAAATCCTTCTGCATCTCGGTGGCGAGAGCTGCATCACCACCCGAGGGCTGACTGCTACTAGACTCCGCATCGGAGATACCTTCGTCTTCCATCGAGGGCGTCCTCGAGATGTCCTGGGAATCGCTCTCGGACGACATTTTGTATCACGAATAAGCCTAAGACTCCGAAGGCTCTCTACAGGATTCTAAACCTAATCTAAGGCCAGGGGGCGGAACTTACTAAAAACTTTGAGAGGGGAGCGGGGCACTGACCTTGAGAACAAAGGATTCAACCGGGGGCTGCTGTTTCTCTCTCTAGAAAAATTGGCAGAGCTTCGCTAACAAGTTTTTCGCACACGGAGGAATGCCTGGCCTTGGGGTATTTATAGGCGATAGAATCCGGGCTTGGGCCTGGATTCCGGGCCTCCGGATGGACGCCATCATTACGCACCGTCGTTTCACCCAACCGGTGACGCCGCCCACGAACAGCCAGCCATCACACGCCACGTGTGCCATCCTCCCAAAGGCTATATCCTGTCGTTACATATTCCAACGGCTATATTTCCAACGGCTACATTCCGGAAGCCCCCGGGTTTTCTACTTCACTCCACTTCATCAAGGATTGCCTCCGGGTGCACTCACCCAGAAGTGCCCCCGGGTTGTGCCCCACACAGCACATTACACACGCCTTCGGGATCACTCCTTCAGATCCCTAGGGCTGCATATCAGGGCACCCCTCGGGGTTTCCCCCTCAACACTACAAAACCGGGCAGCCCCCGGGGAGTGCCTCATTGACGGATGGCCCATGGCACACAGGTAATGGGAGCCCTCGGGTATCTTTATCACCAACTCATCAACAAACAGTGGACCCCCCGGTAACAACTTCACTGCTGCCCTCATCTGGCAGGCCCTCGATCCCTGGATTGAGGGGCTCCCCTTCGGCACCACCAGGACATCAACAGCAAGCCTTCGGCTAATCAACACAGGAGCCCTCAGAAGAGAGAGCCTTCGGCATTCCCATCATTCTCCATTTTTCACCAAGGTTTGACATTTTCGATTCATCATTGGGGGAATTCGGTGCACTCTTTTTCCCTCATTAGGATTTTTTCCCAAAGGGTTTTTCCTAATGAGGTTTTTAACGAGGCATCCCCCCAAAATGAAACGAAAAGCGTCAGCCTTCTGCTCACAACGGCAACGTAACTACTTTACTCCTTTTCACCACTTTACAAGTGCCTCAAGGAGTGGGGGACTGGAGGACCCCTTCGGGAAAACCATTAAATCCCGACATGTGGGTAACTGAGGGACTGCCTTCGGCAGGGACATAAAAGCAACAACTCCTCACCAACTTCAGAGATCACAACGGGACAACATCAAAGGGCAAGCACAAATTACTCCTTTTCCCTCAAGTACCTTTCGGCAAAAGAAGTGAGGGACTCCTGATGGAGTATATGGCCCGGGAACCCCCGGCCCACAGACTCCTACTACTCCAGCAAAGGCCCAACAGGCCCAAAAGGCCCAACAGGCCCAAATCACAGCGCCCGGAGTACCAAGCAGTCCGCACAACGCACAGGGGTGCCTTTGGCCCCCTGGCCGAAGGCTCCAAATTCTCACAGAGCGGGTTTCTCAAGCAAACTAAGAAACTGGGAGAAAACGGCGAAAACTGTGAGCCCTCGGCACCAGGGGGTGCCATCGGGTGGAAGAGCCCTCGGCTACTGCTTTATAGCCGAAGGCATCTCACTCGACAAGATATCCGCCTCACATGCGTACAGATCACCGTACCCCGCACAGACGTCCCATCCAACAGCCGCATTAAATGCGGCCACATGCGGCTGCCAGCGCCAACCAGTTGAGGTGACCCCTCGGCCAATGGGCGCTTGACACGTGTCCCTGCCCGGCATTTATTGCTACTATAAATAGCACCCCATTTCCCCATTTGTAACCACGCTTAATACATATCGAATATACACTCTCTCTCTTACTTGTTTGCTCTGACTTCTCTCTAAGTTATTCCCCGTAATAACCCTTCGGATATATACCCCCGGGTAGACTATCCATCAACTTGAAACCTATACTCAAGAAATTAAAAAGTGTGCTCAAACTTGTGTATTTTTTGTTCTTTATATGTCATTATTTAAAATATTACTCCCTCTGTCCCGCTAACAATGAGACAAGAGAGGACGTACGGCACACAAATTAATAAAAAGTGGTTTATGTGATTGATATTGAATTGATAAAGTAAGAATAAAGTAAGAATGATTTAAAGCTGCACAAACTTTACCAAATTTGGTATGAGAAAATCTTAGTGGGACGGACCGATAAGGTAAAATGGGACAATCATAGCGGGATGGAGGTAGTACATCATAGCTACTAATGAAAGTTTAAAATACTTTGCTATGCCTGGACTTTAAAGACGCATTGTCATGCCTCGACTTTAATGGCCTGTTTGTTTGGGAGTTAACCTAGGTTGTTGGAATAAGAACCTAGGTTATGACTTAACCTCTCATAACTCCCGAGAACCTGAAAAACACCTCAAATTAAAGAACCTCCGAAGTGGGGGGTTTTGGAGGTTAAGTTCTCCTTCAACATAAAATAAGATACAATACCTTCATCCAAATAGGCTTGGACTCGGTGCGGGCCACCCGGTCCGCTATTGTGCGGGACCGGCCCGGCCTGGGAAACCGGATCCGGTTCCGGTTCGGGCCTAGGCCCGAGGTGTCTACCGATTCCGGGCACGGGTAAGGGAAAAGGAGAACCGGCCCGTCCGGGCCGGGCCCAGTTCGGACCTATTTTATTTTATTTTTTAATTTTTTTGGTTTGGGCTGGGTTTAGTTGGGCTGGGCTGGGTATTTCCGAGGGGTTTGGGGTGTTGGGGGGATGGGGGGTGGGGGTGAAATAAATAATAATTAAAAAAATGAACCGGAACCGGTCAAGACCCGGACTGGTCTCAGGCCTAAGCATATGGAACTGGCGGCCCGGCCGGGCCCGACCCGGCCCGAGTCCAAGCATACATCCAAACAACATTTATTACATTAAACTAGGTTTCACCTTACTTATTTTCAAAGAGCATGAATCTAGGCTCACTTAGATTAACCTAATTTTTATCAAAACTTAGGTTTACTTATTGACTAGGTTGAGGAGGTGTTGAACCTAGGAGTGGACTCGGGCCGGTTCGGGCCCGGTTCGGGCCTGGGCCCGGCCGGGCCTCGGTTCAAGAAGGGGAGGCCCGGAACCGGCCCGGGTAACCCCCGGGTCCGGGCCGGGCCGGGCCTCGGGTATATTTTTTTTTTTGGGCTTTTCCTAGTTAACCCCCACCCCTCCCCCTCACCCCCAAACCAACCCTAACCACCTCAAATGGCCCAAAATAACCAGCCCAACCCAAAAACTCAAAAAAATCAAAAAAAAAAATAAAATTGGCCCGGCCCGGGCCCGAACCGGCCGGGCCGGTTCACCTTTTGAAGGGCCCGAGCCCGAACCGAGAATCCACCGGGCCGGGTGGCCCGAACCGCCCAACGAACCGGTTCCCGGGCCGGTCCGGGCCTGCACAGTGGCGGGCCGGTCCGGTTCCGGGCCGGTTGGCCCGGCCCGAGTCCACCCCTAGTTGAACCTAGTTCTTGGAGGCTTTATCCTAATTGTGCGTATTAGTCTTAATAATGTCTTATCACGCCTCACAGTTTTAAAACATTTTTGTGTAAAAAACATCCTGAATTTGCTTTCAACTATGAACTTTTTTTTAGCTTTCACCTATGAACATAGGAGATAAATTCTATCAATAAGGATTTGGGGCTTCTGTTAGTAGATTTTGGGGAAATACAAGAAAGTACTTGGACGCATCTACACTTGGAGATATTTATTTGCAAACGACTTAGATTTTGTGGTATCGAACCGTTGGTATGATGGTATCGGAGATTCGGAGAAGTCACACACCAACAGTGTAAAATCTTATTGACACATATTTGGCCACTTTTGTTGACACAATCCTATTATTTTGGACCCGAGGTAGCACCACCTGACATGTAATGTCGTAAATGTTACTTTTAATAGACAACCGTCGTGTAGTTAGGCCTGCGACCGCCTTATGGCACTTTAGAATTTGAGACCAGGGGTACCTGCCGATATCAACGAAAGACAGTTTTGTCATACAAGTATGTAATCCCTACCATTATTATTGTTTTGCAATATTTCAATATTAACTCAGAATACACATAACATTGAAGTAACAAATGTTGAAGAATCAACAAAGCCTTAAAGTTGGGAGCGATCCAATTAGTCGTCATTGTATCACAATAATCACTGATCAACTAGGAGGGGTATACTACCCTTAGGAAGAGCAGCAACCACTGTTCTGTGCAACTGGCTGCCCTTTCATATTAACAGTTGGAGGCTTCGACGTGTTTGCTGGCTGGCTCGCCATCCTGCATTTATAGATCATCAAACATAGTATATTAGTATATGCACAGCCAACACAGTCTTGGGCTCTCCTTGTCTTGGGCTACTTTTGGTTACTCCAATTTTGTTGGCTTACCGACCCGAATTTCTTTCATACACTTTTTTTAACCAAACACTGATTTATTGGCGGAATCTGTCAATTACAAAAAGGCAAAATTCTATGGTATCCTCAAGGATCCACATAGACCAATTAAAATATTGCAATTTAATTAAACAGGAACAATTGATGAAATAATGACTTGGACCGATCAAATATATGATAGATATGGTACCTTCATTTTTTATAGGTACCATATACCATTCAACCTTACAAAAATGGTGCAAGATTTTTTACATAATGGAATTCAGGAAAGGACGATAAATAACACTAATATAATGGATTGCTTCATTATAAAACTTCCTTTCCAATACATTTTAAGATAATTGGTCCACGTTTAGATGCAACATAACAAAAAAATTACTTTACTACAAGCTTATGAAATGAGCAAATCCAATCATTTTGGTGAAATTTTACAAAACGGGCTCTATTTGCACCATTATAATAAAGCATGACCATAACTTTTTAAGCTAATTAGTCACGAATCTATGAAGGGGTAATTTTTTTTCATGAAAAAGAATAGGTCTCAAAACATGGTAATCCTTGCTGCTATATAAAGCACCCAATACAAGAAACTGAAAGCAGAATACTATACATGACAATTGAAACAGGTCTAGACATTTCTCATTCTATACAATGTACTACACATGATAACATAATAACAATGGATGTTTAAGTACTTCAAAGTTTAACTTGTTTCAGAAAGCTCTTATACCAAAGTTCTAAAAATCATTTCATACATAACTCATATATACAGATGAAATGAAACTAAAAACACTTCAGGGAAATGCATGGATTTCGGTGCTGTTCTAATATACTATCGTATGTAGTATACAGTAAGCACATCTTACCTTTCCTTAATTGCAGCAGACATAGCCATAAAAGCACTCTCTACATTAGTAGCATTTTTTGCGCTAGTTTCCAAAAAAGGAATACCTATTTCATCAGCAAATGCCTGTATAATGAGAGAAAGCACAGTAAATATACTTTCATCCAAAGAAAAAATGCCTCAGTACAGTCTTAAAAGAAACCCGATTTATGTCTATTATAATCAACAAGCACCTTAGCTGTGTCATACGGCACAGCTCTCTTATCAGCAAGATCACATTTGTTGCCAACAAGAAGTTTGTTGACATTGTCACTGGCATATCGATCAATTTCACTTAGCCATTGCTTAACATTCTTGAAGCTTTCCTGATCCGTGACATCATATACAACCTATCATTCAATCCATGTATATGAGTTATCAGCTCTTTACGTATTACATTGGCAGATCAACACTATGGCCTGGGTAGCGCATGCGAAAGCATTTACTTATAACTATACCCTGAAAGCATTTACTTACATATAAGTACCCCGTACAGGGGTAAGACTTCGTACATCCGACCCCCCCTTACCCCACCATAGGTGGGAGCCTTTGCGGCACGGGGTAATGATGATGAAGTACCCCGTACAAAAGTAAATATATAAATTTAAATATATAGAAAAAGGATCATGTGAGAAATAAATATTTGTTTCTCACCTCCGAAATATAACTAATTGTAAAAAAACATAACACCTAACACAAAAAGTCTGACTTCTAATCAACGTTTTTACTACAAAAAACTAGCGGCATCATCATCATCATTACCCTAGTGGCACAAAGGTTCCCACCTATGATGGGTAAGGGGAGTCGGATGCACGCAGCCTTACCCCTATTTAGCACGGAGAAAATGTTTCCGGATGATCCATGGTGAAAATAGCGTCGAAATTTTCATGAACTGACTGCTGCTTCATATCAAAGAAGCGCAGCCAGTTTAGTGAGCCATTTTGCTTTATTCCATCATATTCCCTAGTCAAAAATAGTGAATCTTTGGCTCCAATAAAAAACCTTTTTGTTTTTTTTTTATAAAAAACTACTGGCATTCCAAAAAAACTTTTTGTTTTTTTGTCAAAACAATTAAGTTTATGTTAATATAAGTAATATTTCGCAGGTCAGAGTTTATCAGCTGATACTATCCCTGTGTGTGTGCGCCTGTATGGTATACTTGTTTTTGTATTTAAAGGCAAAACTTTAAATATTCGCTATATTAAATATCTTGTCTACCCCTACAGACCAACTAATTTGCCAATTGTTTAAAACTAAGGAGAATAAGAATTTTGCAGGAAGACACTCACAATTATGCCATGAGCTCCGCGATAGTAGCTGCTAGTAATAGTCCTAAATCGTTCTTGTCCGGCAGTATCCCACTAGATATTGACAAAGAACCAATGCCGCAACTTAAATAAGATTTAAGAAGATAGATTTTCCAAAAAAGTACGAGGAAACGGTCAAATAAAAGAACTCAAGCTTTAGCCCATAGAGAATCTCACAATTTGAAGCTTCAGTGTTTTCCCATCTTGCTCCACAGTGCGGATTTTCTACAAGGAAGAACAAGCAGTGAATTTTACCCTTTGTTCACCTTCGTTCTTGGTTCTACTTACCCGGACCCACCCTTCCTGGAAGGCTGTAGGGCGGGAATTGGATAAAAACTTATAGTTACACTATAATGAAAAGATTTGTGGAGTTACAGTTATAACACAACTTACTTACAAAGTCAACTCCAATGGTGCTTATATAGCTCTCCATGTATGTGTCATCCTAACAAAATAAATTAAACAGTCTCAGTTTTGTGACTATATTTAGACATCATTTATATTCCCAAACTATAACAGCCACTACTGGAAACTGGGCAGCCTTCTTAAAATGAGTCAGCGTTCAGCAACGACTAGACACTCTTCCTAGAATGTCATTTATCAAAACCGCAGGATTGAATGATGGTAGGAAAAGAAAATGGGAGAATCATCAAGTTTATTCACAAGCTCATCAAGACGTTGATCCTCATCTAAATTCAGCAGGCATAAGTAAGCACAACCTAAATAGTTGTCCAGCATACACAGGAGTACATATAATATCCACTTACAGAAAATCTCAGAAGAAGACATGATTTCCCAACACCAGAATCTCCAATTAGCAAAAGTTTGAACAAATAATCACTGCATGGAGAAATAGATGCAAAGAGTTAGCAGAGCCGTAAAGTTGTAAGGGGGGAAATATCGTATTAGTTCGAAGCTCTTATGACTTGTGCAAATTTACCCTCAATATCTAAAAATCAGGAATTATTTCCATCATTAGCAATGAAGCCAAAGATTCATTATTTTTTGGCTTGAGATTATGATGGAATAAAGCAAAATGGCTCACTAAACTGTCCGCGCTTCTTTGTTATGGAGCAGCAGTCAATCCATGCAATTTTGGATGAGATTTTCACTATGGGTCATCCGGAAACAGTCTCTCTGTGATTTAGTACAGGGGTAAGACTGCGTACATCCGATCCCCCTTACCCCACCGTAGGTGGAAGCCTTTGCGGCACTGGGGTAAATGAAAATGATGAATGATCTAAAAATCAGGAATTATCACAAAAAGCTACAGTTTACTTTTTAAAGAATCGGCAGAAAGGTGCTTCAGCATTCAAATTTTAGTTCAAGGTAAAATGCATCTACTTAGTTTGAACACACACACACGCAAAAAGTGTGGCCGTTAGTCATGTTGAATATCCGCTGATTTGTGTTTCACTTAACTTTCTAAAAAAGTAAAAACACAGATAGTAAACTGACAACTATAGTGAAATGGAAGCAGTAGTAAAACATTTTTTAGAAACATCAGAAGTTATTAACTCATATTAATTGACTCAGATATCTAAAACTTTTACGCAGTTGCATTTAAATACCAAAATACATTTATTAAGCTCATTCATCGAGCATATGAACTGTCCGATGACTCGGACCATTTAAAAGAATGATCATACAATAATACCAAGTCAATTTCCTTATGCCTAGAGACTGCATATCAAACAGACTTCTCCTTCGCGCTAGAAATCCAATACCAATACTTCAGCATAGTTAACCTTTCAATCTCATAGCATATGCACAAGTGTACACATATTCAGATAATCATAGCTGGGTAATAAGATAACAGGAACAGATCCGGTCAATACTTCATCATGGTGTAGATCGAGAACTAGCACAAAGATAGGATTTTTACTTACAAAATAGCTAAACTTGAGTGTGCAAATAAATTCATGTGAAAAGTAATAAATTCAACACCAAAAAACAGAGATATTACTTCCAAACCATATCGAAGGAAAGAAAACATAGCCAGGAAAATAAATAATACAGAGTAATAATAAAAGCGGAAAAAAGATTGATAAAACAACATACTACTCAGGATTCATGGCGATCAAGGAGAAGGGTTAAACGGAAAATGAGAGACCCGCCCGCTCGACGTTAGTTGATTGATTTTGCAATTCAGGGAGATTTTTAGATGCAAGATTGAGCCCGAGAGAGACGTAAAAGCATTGAAAACTGGTTATATCTCGTTGGAGTTTATTACTCCGTAATAAATTTTGTATTTGTTTTTTGTCCCTAAGGTCGTTGTAATAGCACTTCAAACTCCTTTTTTAAAATTCTCTCCATATTTAGTCCATATCAGTTCATCACAACCTAAATCGTACTCTCTCCGTTTTTTAAAATTTTGTCAACTTTCTTTTTTGTATGTCCCACTAACTTTGTCACTTTCCCTTTTAAGTAAAGAATTTGTGGTTCCAGTTAATTTTCCCTCCTTTGCACAAACCTCAACCATACAGTTTTTACTTTATTAATCCTTGTGCCGGTCAAATTTGACAAAGTTTTAAGGGACGGAGGTAGTAATACATTCAATTAATTCAAACATTTACTTAGGGCATCTCCATTCAAAGGATTATTTTAGGATTAAGGTGTTAATGTGGCAGATTATTTTGGGGATCATGATTGAGTTATAAAAATTATTTCGTGAGATTATTTGATAAAATAATCCTGGATTATATTGAAATATGAATCCAGATTATCTCAAGATTATTTTGCATCTAGTATTAATTTGTGAGTGTGGGACCCACAAAAGATCTAATTATTTTGAAATGATGAATGGTGTAATTTAGAAAGTGTGAGATTATTTTGAAAAAATCTACGTGTCAATCTACGTGTCATTAAAAATTTGTTTACTTAAGTAGCATGAACGTGGATGCTCTTAGCATCAACCTATAGAGGATGAACAACTGATTCTGACAACCATAATCTGAATAAAGTTCAAAGGGGGCACCCTCACCCATTAGTTTTTTAGGAGATCATTTTGATGATGTGGATGATATTTTTGAGATTATGGTTGAGAAGTTGAGATTATTTGAGATTATTTTGGGAAAAAGTCTGGGATCAAATTATAAATCTTGATTATTTGAGATTATTCTCACACTTCTAGGTTGGTCTCCCAACTTTTTTTTTGATAATCCAGGTGGAGCAATAAGGGTTTCAAACTAAGTCGGAGCAAGACAGAGTACATGGAGTGCAAGTTTGGTGGAGGTAGAAGTAGTGGTAATAGCGGAATTACTCTGGATGGTAAGGAGATACCAGTCAGCGATATGTTCCATTACTTGGGCTCCATAATTCAGAAGGACGGTGAGTTAGATGGAGATGTATCCCATAGAATCAGAACAGGGTGGATGAAGTGGAAGAGTGCGTCAGGATTTCTATGCGACCGAGGTATTCCGACTAGACTGAAGGGTAAATTTTATAGGACAGCAATAAGGAAGGACCGTGTGAGGAATGAGACAATCAGACAAAGGGTGGGAGTAACACCTATTGAATAATGAGATAATCTTTTTCCCTCATCTTTTTTTTTTCCTAGTTTTTTTTATCCTTATATATATAAAAGCATTATTGGCAGCCTTTTTATTTTATCATTTATATATATATTCATCTTTTTTGTATTATCTTTTCATAATAGCTTATCTTTTGGGACTAAGGCTTGGATGTTGTTGTTGTTTGATAATCCAGATGTCAGGGCTTACGCTCCCATAATCCTGGAGTCTATGAACTATCCTCCAAAGCCCCTAGACAGTTAAGTCCGGATCTGATCACAGTCAGCCTCGTCAGTATTGACTCCAAAGGACGAATCCAGCAGGACTTACATCACCTTTCAGGTTGCTCCTCCCACCACACGAACCCGCTACCTTCATTACCATCCTCTCCCTTCTCAGCCGCTGAGCAACTCCGTGAAGGTAGGAAGAATCATTGGGAGCAAGACCTCCCTCGTTACCTCTAAATGTGTCTAACGGGATTCGAACCCGAGACCTCCGTTAGGACACGATAACCTTCCACCTAGTGAACTGGAATGGTTGGTTTGGTCTCCCAACTTTCTAAACTTATATATGGTTCCCGAATCCCGATGGTGGCTGCAGCTTTCTCCAAGCATTAACCTTTTAATTTTACTTTTAAACAAAGTAAAATACGAAATTAAGTAACAGATTTCAGGTTTGCCGTACGTTGTAACTTGTAAATGCATGGCTTTCATTTAAAATTTAAGTGTAAAATATGAAAGGCATACAATGTGAATTGTTGGGTAGTGGCATGTGTTTTTTTGTATTTATGTGATTTTATATATGTACGTACATGTGTACGTATTTGCATATATACATAGATATTATATATTTGTCCATTTGAGTACATAGATATTTTATACGTACTAATTTATCATTATATAAAAGCAAAATATTTTTGACACTATTTTCTCAACAATGTTCCCACCTAACTATCTCTAGGAAAGAAAGTGTATGATTGAAAATTACAAAAATGTCTCTCCTGGAAAATTACACAACATTAATATATGATGAAAATTGTGAACATTCCGATTTGATGTTACACTCTTATTGACAGACAATTCAATGAAAAGGTTTGTGGTTGCAATTGCTCAAAAAAACTCCCGTCCAGGTATCGTTTTGTGATCGTAATGACATCTTCTACTCCCCATTAAAATTGGTAGTTGATGTCTTT
Source organism: Cuscuta europaea (assembly GCA_945859875.1). NCBI lineage: Eukaryota > Viridiplantae > Streptophyta > Magnoliopsida > Solanales > Convolvulaceae > Cuscuta > Cuscuta europaea. The sequence goes on along the minus strand of CAMAPE010000035.1, from coordinate 3,531,208 downwards.
TTGGGCAGCTTTCCACATCTGAGGAATAATGACAATTTTTAGCCTATGATGTTAAGAAAGTATCTCATTACTCATATAAAATACAAAATAAAATTATAAAATACATGCTACATTCCTAGATATAACCTATGTCCTAGATAATATTAATCCTACATAAAGTGATATTATATGTCGGGTGCATTTACTGAAATAATACTTCAATAATAGAGTCATACAAACTGAATTTATTACTGATATAGAGTGCTAAATCGGTGCACGACTTTAGTACAACACTATACAAACAGATTACACTATTCAAAATTAAAAATGAATAGTTAAACAAATTGTTTCATTACTGATATAATTTAAAGTAGAGTATTTAGTAATATAGCTGGTAATATGTTTCATAGTTGGCCTTAAATCTGATATAATAGTTATACAAAAAATCTGAAACGGTACATTTTTGTGATGGTAATGACATCTTTGAGGAATCATTACAAGTTTGGGCCTATGAAATCAAGAAAGTATTCTCATTAATCCATATAAAATATAAAGTAAAATTATAAAACACATTCTTAGACATAACCTATTTCCTAGATATTATTAGTCCTACAATGAAGAGTGTTTGACAGCTCATTGTGTTGGTCACGTTTTAACGTGGAACAGTCTAGAGGGGGGGTGAATAGACTGTTCAGGATTTACAAACTTTTTCTCAAAGTCACAAATGACTTAACAGAGAAGGTCTGGTTAGGTTGACAGAAAAGGTCAAGTTATGTTGGCAGAACTATAGCTGGCAGCGGATAAGAGTTCTGTCCGGGTAGGCTCGAGAAAACACTAAGGCAAATGCCTTTCTGTTAACTCGAAAGGAGTTTTGCTGAACACAGAATCCAAACCTCTTGAGTTAAGCAGTAAGAGTCTAAGTACAGAAAGTAAAAGCGTAAAGTAAATGACATCAGAGATTTTTATAGTGGTTCAAGGAACAATATGTTCCTCTAGTCCACTGTTCCACTAAGCTTGTAAGTTAACTGTTACAATGCCTTAATCCCTAGAACTTAAGAAGCACTCCATGTCTTCTTCAAGTCTAGTTGTCACCCGGCATGTGGCTTCCTGATGACTGCTCTCGTTTCACTGAGTCTCTTGAAGTATCCTCACTTCACTACTCTAGCTAGTTTGAGACGTCCCTTCTTTTGCAAGAAGTGTTTTCAGTTAAGAACTGTTTTCTCCAACATAGCTTCGTCACAAAAGATGTGTAGTTGAGGCTTTACAAGTGTTGAAGAACTGAAAGAACGATTCTCTCGTGTTGGAAAGAAAGATATGAAGTTTATAATCTTTTCCAACGTTTTGATATGTTGCTCGAAAGGGATAGAGGTTGAAGTCTATGAGCGTTTGAATGTTTGCACTTAGAGATATATGAATCGTTGTTTTTCCAATCCCTCGAAGTGTATCTTATATACTGGGAGCAGTCTTCCCGTTGGAGTGTAGAAGACAGCTTCATTTAATGCTTGTACTGTTGATTTGACCGCTTGGATAATCAACTTGCTATTTTTGGGGATGATATGCACTAATTAGTAGTGCATAAATGTTTGTTTTTATATTTGATTTGTGTGGATTCTTTACCATTTGTATGCAGTTGTAGACATTTGTTTAACTTTGTTTGTAATTGTTTTTAGCTTCCATTTATAGTTGTAGAATAGTGGTAGAAGTTTTTAGCAAGAAAAAGGGGAGAAAAGCTGATGACAAAAAAGGGTCAGGAGCACAAAACCCGGCCGAGTCAGACCCTGAACCCGTTCGGGTCTGATTAACAACCGTAAGTGCCTGGAAATTGCACTCACCCGGTCGGGTCCCCTACCCCACCCGGTCGGGTCTGACTTGACCCGGGACACTTTAACATGCCGAAGATCACCAAAACGTGGAGGATATTTGATTTTGATATGCACCCGGTCGGGTGGGCACTTTACTCGGTCGGGTACCCGGCCAAAGGTGTTGTAAAACACCTATAAATAGCCTCATTTTCCTTCACTTTAATCATCCTTTCTTCTATACTCCTAAGCTCAGTTTAGAATAGCATTTCTTATATTTTTATAGCATGTTTAGTCTTCAAATGAGGAGCTAAACTTCCATTTCTTGGTTTTGCTCTTGAAGCTTGTTGATTATTAAAGTTGTGAGTTATTTTCTTAACTTCTTCTCTTGATTATTAATTCTTCCCTTAATCTCATTCTATATTAATGTTGGAGGGTTGCTAAGTGACGATTAGTTAACGTTCCGACATTAATTACTACTAGAAATGATCAACGAACCGATGGTTAATCGTTGGTGGTTTCACAAGTAAGTAACTTCGGTTTATTAATGCACGGTCGTGGTTAATAGACTTAAGAGGGATTAATTTTGTTGGTTAAACCGAAACTGTTGTGTTGAGGTTATCAATCTCAATTGATTTCATCAAGGAGTTAAAAAGATTGAATGCTACTATTATATCGGTATACGGCGTTGTTCTATATTTGATTAATAGTAAGGGTTATTAATGAACTGTCGTTGTTAATAACTATCCTCGATGAATTGGAGATACTCCTCGATTGAGTATTCGAGAGGGGATAAGTTATAGATATAACAAGGATCGACTAAAATATATCAACAAGTGGAAAGTAGCAAAGCCAAGTCCTTTTATCCTTGAATTAAAACACATATAGGTTGTTCATCTTAGTTCTTGTTAAATTAAATTATTCAATCCAAATCCCCCCCTTTATTTACTTATTTCATTAAAAAGATAGTTATTCCTTTCCATGTGGATACGAACTCTACTTCACCTATACTACGTATAAGTGTTAGTATCGATTTATTTTGACGCACCGTGACAAAGTGCTCGTCAGGGGGCGAAGGGATATCCACATAGTCAATCATCAGTTTTAAATATCTCAACGTACAATCCACATTAAATGTGCATTTAATACATGAACAATACCATTTTCCGTTGAGAGACTCCTAGCCGTTAGGGAATTTCCCGTTAGTTTCACGACTATCGGAAGTTCCTTCGAAATCTTCCAAGTGTTGAGCACTTCTGTTAGTGTCAGCAGAGAGCAGTTCTGTTGGTATCTTGGTCTTCTATCTCTGTTGCAACTCTGGTCCAGACAGAAACCCTTGAGGTTCTCTGTCCCGTCGAATAAGCTATAACATCCACTTAGAAAAAGTTCTAATACAAAAATCTAATGGGGTACTTTAACACTCTAATTAGCCTAGCATCATCAAAATCTAAATACATTTATTCCTTACACATTGTGGCCAACTTTTACAGAAAACAAATACACACAAATATATGTCTCTATAATGTGAATACATAGTGCAGGAAAGGTTCCCTATAAATAGACTCACTTGCACTCATATTCCACCATTCAATCCTTCATTTCACATCTAACAATTATCCAATATAAAAACCATGGGCATGTGGTCCTTAATAAACGAGTTCCACCAATCAAAAACAACTTGGGCATTCAAGGCCCGAGCTGTTCGTGTCTATAGCGTCCCTGCCCATGGCAGTTACAGTGAATCTTTGCAGTGCATTTTCCATGACGCTGAGGTATTTACTTAACTTTCCAGATTGGTTTCTAATTCATCAAGTATGTTACTATAAGAACTAACAACTCTTTATACACGGAGAAACAAAATACATGCACACATTGCAAAATCAGAGGTTGCAAAGTTTGAGCACCTGTTTAAGGAATTGAAGGAAATGTTTATGCTATCAGACAAGTCTTGGTGCTACATAACTATATGAAGTTCATGACAACAATGAATGAATTGAAGTTGTTATTTATCAACCAAACTGAAGCCTTTCAAATCTCAGACCTTAGTTTTCCAATGAGAATGTTTGACTTCATATCTATTGCTACCTTACAAGATGCTAAAGTTATTGACGAAACCTATGCCATATGTGATTTTTTTAATAAAAATACATTTTCTTTTATTGAATTTTGAACTAAACTTATTCATTAATTTATAATCTCTTATATATGTTATCGGCAAGGTAACTTCCATGTCAACCCCAAAGGCCCTAACAAAGAATGGTAGACAAACGAAGTTGCTTGATCTAACCCTTGGTGATGCCAAGTACGTATTTTGATTTTTAAAAAGCATTTTTTGAAAACAGTAGAACAATTTTCTGTAGAACATTTTGATGTAGTTTTTTTTAGTTTTCTTTTTTGATATGCTTATTATATTTGTATCGGAAATACGATCACCTGCACTCTGTGGGAGAACATGGTAGAAGAGTTCGTGGATTTTCTGAAAACAAAACCAAAGTCTATCACTCTTATTCTTCAGCGTTGCCGTGCTAAAAAGTTCCAGGGTATGTTGTAAAATGAAATACATTACTCAGTTGGCTTGTTCTTAACAGTGTAATCTCTTTAGGTCGGGTTGGGGTAACAAACATGTTCCATGTGACCAAGATGTTACTGAATAGCAACAACTTAGAGTGTGCAGCTTTCAATGCCACGTAATAAAATTGTTTTACAGGTTATCAGTGTTATCACAGAAAGCAATTGTGATATTAATCTACGCTTTAATTAAATGAAATAAGTTTGGTCCAGATAATGATGACGATGGGGACGCTCTAGCCTTATCTACTTTTTTTACCCCTACTTTTCAAGATGACCTAACTGACGGAAAAGTTCAATTGGTTCCAATTGAAGATCTGATGAAAATGGAAGAGGTTGTTATATATAGGATACACTTTGTATTATATAATTTCTTACCTTTTTTATTTATTATAGACTGATTACGAGTTAATGTATACTTATAATAATAGGATGGAAAACACTGGATCTATGGGGAGATATGGACAATAGACAGCTACAAAGATTGGACTACATATCTTGCAAAGGGTGCAGCAGAAAGGTGTCACCCAAAGGTGACAATTTCAGTTGTGGTGTGTGCAACACCAAAGAATTAAGTAGTTCTAAGGTGAGGATATCTCCTTTTTTAGTTTTGGTAAACTGACAGCCACATAGCATTTAATGAAATTTTTAACATTTCAGGTACAAAATTAATGTTAGGGTGATGGATGAGACTGGTCATGCTTCTTTTGTATTTTGGGACAAAGAATACATTACTTTGGTTGGAAAAAGTGCAAGTACTCTTCATGATGAGATTGAAAAGGTTTTCTATCAGAAACATTAAGTATTTAATGCTTACATAGCTAATAGACTTATACAGATTAATAAGTTTAAGATTGGTTGGATGTGCAGATTAGTGTTGGACCCTACTATATAGTTTACCTTTGAACTAACTACACTAAAAGTTCATCACAAAATAGATCAACAAAATTATATTCATACCTGGATATCATGAATTGTGAGATGATTTAAACTGATACTCTAAAATTATGCATTACGCTTCATATACTAAAAATATAAAATCAAATAGAATTCAAAATGTATGAGCATACGTTGCATAATTTCTTATACATTAATTAAGTCATTAACTGATATATTTGATGTAGATAATTTGGATAATTGTATAACTATGCATGCATGTATAAAAGATATAATTGTATCCCTTTGAAATTGTTTATGTGCAAATATAATACATAGTAGTCTAAATTTTTTTAGAATTTTGTGAAGGACATTTGTTAACTTTAAATAAAATTTAGAATTTATGAGATGTTACATAATTTGCCTTATTATCAAGGAGAGGATTTATTGGTATAATTATGATACCCTTAATATGGTGTCCCAATATTTATTATGAAAAATAATAACCCCTTCTTCGCAAGAGGCATTTATAACTTCAAAGATGTTACATACTTGGCCTTAATAGTTACAAATAAAAATAAGATTTATAATATTAATAACTTTTAATAATATTATAAAATAATAATAATAATAATAATTTATAATAAACAATTATTATTAATATGAAATATTTTATTATAAACAAATAATAATTAATAATAATCAAAATTACTTAATTATTATGAATATTTAAGTAATAAATATTTAACAAGACCTTATGAAGGATAGGCTCTATAACTTCAAATATGTTTCATAGTTTGCCTTATTAGTATAATAATTAATAATTAATATTAATAAATAATTACAATAATAATACTAATTATTATTAATTTTTTTAAAATGTTATAAATGTTTAATAATATTGATTTATTATAAATCATGAGATAGGCATCTCGGGAGTAATCCAAGGTGTTGGTTTTCCACGTCCCTTAAAATGTGGAGAGTGGTTAGGACTACTACTAAGAAGAGATTTTTGAGTAACTTTCGGATCGATGATTCCTTTTAAGAAGGAGAGTTGTGGTAGTAGTAGTAGTAGTTCCGACGTAAAAGGGCTGCTACTGCTCAAGGTGAGGATAAGTTTTGAGTGATAATCGGATCGATGATCCCTTTTAAGAAGCAGAGTTGTAGTAGTAGTCTCTAATCATTCAGAGATATCTTATTCAGAGGTAGTTGGTAGACTGAGTCCCGACTACTCGGGACGACTTACTACTCGGAGGGCTTGGAATCCCTTTTAGGGGGTGTGCACACTTAAGGTAGTCATTTCGTTTCCACAAGAGCGTTGTGGTACCGGCATTGATCGTGGTGGCCGTCCGTAACCACGGTCCACCGGGCTCAGCCGAAAGGTTGAGCACCGCCCTTCTAAACTACTAGGAAGTTAGTGAAAAAAGAGATTTTCTTAAGAAATTTAAAGAGAAGAGTTACTATGATATTTTTCAAGAGAAGTTGAGGACTTTAGTAAAGAAGTGATTTTGAGAAAAAATCAAAGAAGAAAAGAATTTTGGTGGTGTGACTTCTTTTTATATAGTATTATATGAAAAACTATTTTCGCCAAACGTGATTATTTTACGGGGTTGGGTGAGCCTTACTTAGCTAAAAAGCTAATTTTTGTTTCTTTTTCTTTGTTTTCTGCACTTTAATTGTGCAGGTGATGAAGGTTATGCATGATGATGAGAGCTGCGTTAGATTACGTAGTTTAGTATTTATAATCACCTAATTATTGTTTATTTCAGTTTGAGAACATGTAGACATTTAAATTATTTTTGAAATTTTCAGTACTTAAATACTTGAATTATTTTTGGATGGTGGTTTAGCATGTGCATTCGGTTATGTGAGAACCGAGTGTGGGGGTAACACCCATTGAATATTATGCTTCCGCTGCAATTTAAACTCTTTTGAATTAAATATTTTGGGAAATTCTTTCTACACCTGCTATAATTAGCACCAATTTCGGGTATAAATTTGGGGGTGTTACACTTGGTTTCTCTACCATGTCAACATATGAGATTCAAGTGAACATATATTAGCGACATTAGGTGTGTAATAGTATAATTGAGATAGTTAGGTTTATCATCTCAATGTACTTTATGATAATGTATAGATTTTTGATAGAAAATACTTTGACTTTACAATTAAAAATATAATGTTGGCTAGAGTACCAAAAGCATACTTGATCTAACTTGCATAATCTAAAAGAAGTTAAAATCATGGTTTACAGTTTTGGAGATGGCAAATTTTTTTGGGACAATCCATTAATATAGAGTAGGGTAAAAGATTAATATAGTTAGCCAAATAAAATAGTAGCGGTAATAATAAAATATCATCTTCTTCCATTCAAACATATGCTTATGTTTTAAAAAAAACTTTGAGGTAGTGAGCTCTTTTAGAGCTTAGGAAAATGAAAACATTATTATATAGATGTTGATTTGAAACCAGTAATCTATTTGAGCAATTTCAATTACACTTTCTTAGAATATATCATTGGAAATGACTCAGGTTGATAAAATTGATTAAAAAAATTGTATTGGAATAGATCATATAGAAACCAGATTAGCAAAAAATCTTCAAACAAAATAAGAGTAATAGAATATAGAAATTCCAGTAGCACATAAAACATGGTATTTAAATTCCTTTTCTTCAATTTGACTTTGATAGATGGATGCAGGATTTAAGTTCTGAAATGAACTTAATAGGTAAATAGAGTATTTAATAGCTTAAGGAAATGAAAATATAATTTGATAAATGTTTTTTGTAAAAATATGACACTTAAGTTTATAATATGAATGAAACTTTTTTTAATATTGATGCTTGGTATGTCTACCACGGCGACATACGAGTTACAATTGAATAGATATTAGCGTCATTAGCTGTGTAATAGTATAATAGAGATATTTAGGAGTAACATCTCAATATACTATAGGACAATGTAACCTCTCATTAGCTGTGTATAAGATAGAAAAAACTTTGACTTTACAATTCAAAGGCATGGTTTGCAGTTTTCAAGACTCTACATGTTTTTTCAGGATGGCAATTTTTTTTGGGACAACAGTAATACTATGAAGTATAGTAAAATATCAATATAGTTAGCCAATTAAAGAGTAGCGGTAATAATAATATATAGTCGGGTTAAAGATCAATATTGTTTGCCAAACAATGAGTATCCTTGATTGATTTCATTTTTGTAAGTCTCAAATTTGACCACCTACAAAAGAACAAGAGTAAGTACAAAAGTAACCATTTCTGTTGGGAGTATTTGTTAAGGTCACCTGATTAGAAGTTAGTAAAATGAGTTACATAAATGCCAGTTTGCAAAAATGCCCACAGCAGATATGAATCATAGTATATAAAACATACCACATCACACAACACATGCTATTTACATTCATCTTCTTCCATTAAAACTTAAAACATTCGCTAGGCTTATGTTTTGGCATCACCATTGACGAAGCTCACTCGAAAAGGAGCAAAGTTTGTGTGGGATGACCGATGTGAGAAAGGATTCTTAGAACTGAAGAAAAGGTTAACTGAGGCACTGGTACTCGTCTTACCGAAACAAGGTATGGGGTACGATGTCTACAGCGATGCGAGCATCCAAGGGCTTGGATGTGTATTGATGCAGAATGGGAGGGTGATTGCCTACGCTTCACGACAGTTGAAGAAGCATGAGGTGAATTATCCTACTCATGACTTAGAATTGGGAGCAGTGGTCTTTGCACTAAAGGTATGGAGGCATTATCTCTACGGAGAGACATGTCATATATACACTGACCACAAGAGTTTGAAGTATGTGTTTACTCAGAAAGAGCTAAACATGAGACAACGACGGTGGATGGAATTCATAAAGGACTACCACCTAGTGATTGATTACCATCCAGGGAAAGCAAATGTTGTGGCCGATGCCCTTAGTCGGAAGAGTTCATCGGGGGCATTGATAACCAATTTGAGGGCATTGAGAGCCCAATTGGAAGTATCAACTAATGGCGCATTGGTGGCGAGATTTGAGGTGAGACCTACCTTACTTGATGAGATCAAGAGGGGTCAGGAGCTTGATGATGAGCTCAAGAAGGTCTGAGAACGCATGCTAGCAGGACCGGTAGAGGATTTTCGTGAAAGAGACGATGGTCTCTTGTTATTCCGTGATCGAGTGTGCGTACCGTCGAATTATGAGCTCCGAAAGTCCATTCTAGAGGAGGCTCATTCCTCGGCGTATGCTATGCACCCGGGAGGCACGAAGATGTACAGGGATCTGAAAGAAAGCTACTAGTGGTCTGGTATGATGAGGGAGATAGCAGAATACATCAGTCGATGCCTTACTTGTCAGCAAGTTAAGGCGGAACATCAGCATCCAGCGGGCTTATTGCAGCCACTTTCCATCCCTGAATGGAAGTGGGAACATGTGACTATGGATTTCGTGGTAGGTTTACCACGGACGAGCAAGAACTATGATGCAGTTTGGGTTGTTGTTGATAGGCTCACTAAGAGTGCACATTTTTTACCTATCAACACCACTTATCCATTTGAGAGGTTAGCCAAATTGTATACGGATGAGATCGTGAGGTTACATGGTGTTCCGGTGACCATCGTATCCGATAGAGACCCACGATTCACGTCACGTTTTTGGCCAAAATTTCAAGAGTCTATGGGAACAAGGTTGAAGTTCAGTACTACGTTCCATCCACAGACGGATGGGCAGTCTGAGAGAGTTATTCAGATCTTAGAAGATATGTTGAGGGCTTGTGCATTGGAGTTCCGAGGCAGTTAGGACAATCACTTAGCACTTGTGGAGTTTGCCTATAACAACAGTTGTCAGGCAAGTATCGGCATGTCTCCATACGAAGCATTGTATGGGAGGAGGTTTCATACACCGTTATGCTGGGATGAGGTTGGCATGGCCAAACTCGAGGGTACTGAGTTGGTTGAGATCACCAAGTCAAAGGTGAAGTTGATTCGAGAGAGACTCAAGACAGCTCAGGATAGACATAAGAGTTATGCAGATAAGCGACGGAGAACCTTAGAGTTTAAGGTTGACGACGAGGTATTCCTGAAGGTTTCTCCTTGGAAAGGAATCATTCGATTCCAAAGCCGAGGGAAGCTTAATCCACGCTACATCAGGCCGTTCAGAATTCTGGAGAGAATTGGGACCGTAGCATATCGTCTACAGTTGACTCCAGAGTTAGAGAAGATACACAATGTGTTTCATGTATCTATGTTGAAGAAGTATGTACATGATCCTTCTCATGTATTGGAAAAGCCGCCGGTGGAAATACGAGAGGACTTGAACTACGACGTACAACCGGTCAAGATCACCGACAGAAGGGTAAAGAAATTGAGGAGCAAGGAAGTTCCAATGGTTAAAGTCCTTTGGAAAAGTGACCGTGTTGAAGAGGAGACTTGGGAAACGGAAGCTTTGATGAGGGAGCAATACGCCTTCCTATTTGAGTAGCACCGTGAATTTCGGGGACGAAATTCCTGTTAAGGGGGGGGGGGGGGGGGGGGGTGAACTTGTGACACCACACCCGAACGTCCTAGAAATTCAAATTTAATTTCAAAGCTTATGTATTGAATTCTCTTATTTTGGAACAATTGTAAAACGATTAAATATTATTATTTGGACTCATACTATTTGGACTCATACAATGGTAACGGGCTTCTAAATATTTAATTGGGCCATATCATTGATATTGGGGCCCAACATCCTTAAATAAAGATATACAGCCCATCGGTACAATGTAAGAGCGGTCGGGCAGCCCAAATGTTATTTTGGGCCTAACCTGCTAAAAATAGTAATTATTCTAGAATGGCATCCTCCATACGAAGTATGTACATGATCCTTCTCATGTATTGGAAAAGCCGCCGGTGGAAATACGAGAGGACTTGAACTACGACGTACAACCGGTCAAGATCACCGACAGAAGGGTAAAGAAATTGAGGAGCAAGGAAGTTCCAATGGTTAAAGTCCTTTGGAAAAGTGACCGTGTTGAAGAGGAGACTTGGGAAACGGAAGCTTTGATGAGGGAGCAATACGCCTTCCTATTTGAGTAGCACCGTGAATTTCGGGGATGAAATTCCTGTTAAGGGGGGGGGGGGGGGGTGAACTTGTGACACCACACCCGAACGTCCTAGAAATTCAAATTTAATTTCAAAGCTTATGTATTGAATTCTCTTATTTTGGAACAATTGTAAAACGATTAAATATTATTATTTGGACTCATACTATTTGGACTCATACAATGGTAACGGGCTTCTAAATATTTAATTGGGCCATATCATTGATATTGGGGCCCAACATCCTTAAATAAAGATATACAGCCCATCGGTACAATGTAAGAGCGGTCGGGCAGCCCAAATGTTATTTTGGGCCTAACCTGCTAAAAATAGTAATTATTCTAGAATGGCATCCTAGACCCATTGGAGGGTGACCCACACGGTTGGTAGCCCATATATATATATATATATATATATATATATATATATATATATATATATATATATATATATATATATATATATATATATATATATATATATATATATATATATATATATATATATATATATATGTGTGTGTATATATATATATATATGTGTGTGTGTATATATATATATATATATATATATATATATATATATATATATATATATATATGTATATATATATATACACACACATATATATATATGTGTATATATATACACACATATTAACATCATAAATGAATGATGGAATGATTGGAGAAGAATACAAATGCCTATGGTCCCATCTTTGGCATTATTAGGCTAAATAATGGGAGTAGGGTTTTCTTTTGTAATTGTACATCAAATAAATTATTGGGACCATCCTAAACATATTAGAGACCAATAATATGAAGTATGAGGTGGACTTGATCTGAATAAATTGGGGAGAGTACAAAAGTACATCTTATGACAAAGGACAAAAATGATAGGACCCATCTTTCCACTCTTGGATGTATTGGTAGATATTTTGCTCCCAAATTAATTAGGGGACATGAGAGTACGCTCCACACCTTCCTAGCACCTGCAAAACAGGTAGAATAAGTCAGAGCACATAAATGGGGCGAACCTATGGAGTTGAGAGCTCAAACAATACAAAAAGAAATAAAAGAGGGGGACCATCCCATGTTTGATTGGAATCAAACACTCTACCCATTATTTTTGTGAAAAAAATGTTAGGATAACCTTTTGAGAGGTCCTAAACACCTCTACCTCAACCCCATTCGAAATAAAAGGGATAAGGAAGAAGGAAGAGCCGCACAAACCATTCTAGAGGGAGATAGGAGAGCTGGCCGCAGGATATTTTCCAGGTGCGTAGGCCTTCTTGTCAGACTCATATCTCGAGTTTCACTCATCCAATTAAAGCGTGCGAGGTGCCCCCTGAAATCTCTCGAGAAGAGGAACACATAGGCGTGCGGTGTGAAGTAAACGGAGCAGTTTAAGGCCTCTAAATCGTCCGAACACAACGAAACCTCGCTGAATACGTTTGTGGTATTCAAAGTAAGTTTGAATCCAAAACCTCCCTTTCCATTGCCTAAATCCTATGAATGATTGAAGAACTATTATACACTGGTTTAAGTGTATAAAATTTTATTATAGAGTTATTTTATTTTTCGGAAAGGTTAATACTAACCTAGAACAAACCTTGAAAGGTTAGGAAACGTTTTCGCCGGAAAACACCCATTCTAGGGGCTATTTTTGTATCATTGGATAAGTGTTGAACTAGCACCTTGAGGAGGCTGTCTAAACATCAATTCTAAGCAAGGAATAAGTTCTCAAACTTCCTTGGCCGAAGCTTTGAGCATTGGATTAAAAAGGAAGGTTTAAAGCTCATTTGAGGTGAGGATCGACATCTAGTTGCTTACAACTCGTAGGTTAAGCATGAGATTACCTAAATGCCTAAATCATGTTTTTCATGGATTATAATGACTGATTATTGATGAAATATTGATATATTAGATAAGTAATGAAATTACAAATGATTTGGAAATCATATTGATAAAAATGGAGTTAAATGAACTATTGTGTGAAATAGACATTTTTACTCATGTGTGAATTGTGTAGATACATAAATGATTATTTGTGTATTACATTGGATGACTAGGTTGCTGCTACATATTTCTAAATATGTAGGGATTTACAAATGAAACATATGATTGATGGGAATAATCTTAATAGTATTGGAATACTAGTTAATGATTGTTTGTAATTGTTAAGAAATTGAATCTAAGGATTTGATTTTAAGTGATATACTTGATTGTGGTTCAAGTGAGTAAATTGTTGTAATGTGATGCTAAGATCATGATAAGGCAGTCCGTAAGGATGTCCCGAAATAGATTATTGATATTACAATTCTAGGCATAGCGAGTGCTTAGGAATTGGGGTCTATGCCAATGCAAGGAGATGTACTTGAGCCCGATGCTCTAGAATTGCATTGGGTAGACATAAGGATTAGGTTCAGCCCATGTAAGGAGATGTACTTGAGCCGAGCTCTAGAATTGCATGGGTGAACATGACGTTGGAGATTGGTGGAGTAATTGACTTGTGATTGATATGCATGGTGATGTAGTCGAGTTGTACTCGAGAAATGCAAACATGTGTGTTAGGGTTGAACCCTATGTATTGTCGTGACTAGGGGTCACGGGGTTTGGTTTATGTTTTGAAAACGAACTTTGGGCCATGGGCCGACTACTTGACTTTATATATAAAGTAAGAATATTTTAAAAAGGGGTAACTTGGGGTTACGACCTAGAATTATATTATCACCCTATTTGAGGGTCTTGTGTTTGAAATACTTGTTGTATATCTATTAGATGTCATCCACACCAGTACTTTATAGTCGTATAGAGTACTGACCCCGTTTCGGTGGGGCGTCCCACCACCATTTCAGGTTGAGGCTAGAGCTTGCTACCTGTGCTTGTTGATCGGGCGATCATCTCAGAGGGGAAGACTTGGTCCGTGCTTCCTCCATTCTGATTTTAAACATTTTAAAACATGCTCATGGATATTGTTTTTCATTATGGAGCCTGCGTGCTTGTGTTTGCCCCGTGTGGCACTTGTATCCAAACTATAATTTCCGCTGCGTATTCAATTACTATGTATGTTTATGGATGACTTATGTGTGAATGATATTCGAGACGCCTTGTATAATATGGATGAGTTGGACTGCGGTTGACTATTCATATTGTACGGTGGATTGTTGACGTGTCCGGATAGGTCTGGAGCGTGACACGGGGTATCTAGATTTATTTATCACGCTGACATGCCACCCAAAGTGCCCTGAGATTGAATGTTTTTTGAGTGATAGGAATCTCAAGTCTGAAGATCGCTCAGATATCATCATAAGTCGAGTATTTAAGATAAAATTGGATGGTCTTATGAAAGACTTACGACGTAACAAAGTGTTTGGTAGTGTTAAAGCAGGTACATTTCAAATTGAACACACATCGATTATTACGACTATTAAATGTCATAGTGATTTTTAAAATTGCCTTTTGCAGTGGTTTACACAGTGGAATTTCAGAAGAGAGGATTGCCTCATGCACATATACTATTGTGGCTAGCAAGTGAAGATAAATTGCCAACTCCATCAGACATTGATAAGGTCATCTCAGCTCAAATTCGCGATAAAGATAAGTACCCGTGATATTACAACGCAGTTCGTGATTTTATGATGCACGGGCCATGTGGTCCATATGTTAAGTCTGCTCTATGTATGGTTGATAGGAAGTGTACGAAGCATTTCCTGAAGAGTTGGTGCAATATTACGTCCATTGACAATGTTGGATATCCAATTTATAGACGAAGAGACGATGGTAGAAATTGAGAAAAATAATATTCCCCTTGATAATAGATTTGTAGTTCCGCACAATCATTTTTTGTTGATGAAATATGGCGGTCATATCAATGTGGAGTGGTGCAACCAATCCCGGTCCATCAAGTACTTATTTAAGTACATCAATAAAGGACGTGATCATGTCACTACAGGTTTTTTAAATAGTGCAAGTTCAGATGAAGGGAGAAAACATGTGGATGAAATCAAAATGTATTACGACTGTAGGTACATATCTCCGTGTGAGGCTGCATGGCATATATTTGGATTTGAGATTCAATATAAAAATCCACCAGTTGAACGCCTTAGATTTCACTTGAAAGGAGAGCAAATAGTGATCTTCTTCGATAATGAGCCTCTAGATTCTGTAGTAGCTGGGAGGAGTGTTAAAGATAGCATGTTTTTGGGGTGGATGGAAGCCAACAAAAAATACGAGATGGCGAGACAAATGACATATGCTGAATTTCCTCACAAGTTTGTATGGAAAAGTGGTACAAGAGAATGGGTGCCAAGAAAGCAAGCATTTTCTATTGGTCGGATATACTATGTTCCGCCAAGATGTGGGGAGTCATATTATATGAGGTGTTTATTGAACCATATTAAGGGAGTTACGTGTCATGAAGATTTGAGGACTGTAAGTGGTGTGTCATATAATTCATATCGTGAAACTTGTTACGCTTTGGGGCTTTTAGAGGATGATAAAGAATTTGTTGACAGTTTTACTGAGGCAAGTGATTTTGCAACATCATTTGCACCAAGGATACTCTTCGTCATATTGTTGTGGTCGGAATCCATGAGTCGGCCAGAATTTGTTTGGGAGAAGTGTTGGATATACACGGTAGAAAATATTCAATACAAATTACGTAAGAAATATCAACATCCAGGTATATTAGTACTGATATTTTAATATATATCATTAATATGTGCTACTTTGTTCTCTGCATTGATTTGATTAGTGGTTGAAATCACATTCCAATATTTCATGCAATGTAGGGTTTGTAATGGACAATGACTAATTGCAAATGGCAGCATTAACAGAGGTGGAGATGTTATTGCAACGACGAGGGAAAAGTGTACGTGTTATTCCTCCAATGCCATATGCAAAGTCAAACTCAACTTTACTTTCCAGTAATAGATTTGTTGAAGAGGAGCTCCAATATGAACGTCAAGCGATGCATCAAGAACATAATACATTGCTTCAAGGTCTAACAAATGAACAACATGTTGTTTATGAAAAGATCATGCATTCCTGATGGATAGTCTACCCGGGGGTATATATCCGAAGGGTTATTGCTGAGAATAACTTAGAGAGAAGTCAGAGCACAAGTAAGTAAAAGAGAGAGAGTGTATTCAGTATGAATGTCGTGGTTACAAATGGGGAAATGGGGGGCTATTTATAGTAGCAATAAATGCCGGACAGGGACACGTGTCAAGCATCCGTTGGCCGAGAGGTCACCTCATCCGGTTGGCGCTGGCAAACACATGTGGCCGCATTTAATGCGGCTGTTGGATGGGACGTCTGTACAGGGTACGGTGATCTGTACGCATGTGAGGCGGATATCATGTCGAGAGAGGTGCCTTCGGCTATAGAGCAGTAGCCGAGGGCTCTTAGTGTCGAGGACCCCTGAGTGCCGAGGGCTCCAGGTGCCGAGGGCTGCTGTTTTTGCCGTTTTCTCCCCGTTTCTTAGTTTGCTTGAGAAACTCGTTCTGTGAGAATTTAGAGCCTTCGGCCAGGGGGCCGAAGGCACCCCTGGCGCGTAGTGAGGGCTGCTTGGTACTTTGGGCGCTGTGATTTGGGCCTGTTGGGCCTTTGCTGGAGTAGTAGGAGTCTGTGGGCCGGGGGTTCCCGGGCCATATACTCCATCAGGAGTCCCTCACTCCTTTTGCCGAAAGGTACTTGAGGGAAAAGGAGTAGTTTGTGCTTGCCCTTTGATGTTGTCCTGTCGTAACCTCTGAAGTAGGTGAGGAGTTGTTGCTTTCACGCCCCTGCCGAAGGCAGTCCCTCAGTTACCCACATGTCGGGACTTGAGGGCTTGCTTTGCCGTTTGTTGGAACTTCACTAATTTTGTAATTTAATGATTTTCCCGAGGGGGTCCTCCAGTCCCCCACTCCTTGAGGCACTTGTAAAGTGGTGAAAAGGAGTAGAGTAGTTGCGTTGCTGTTGTGGGCCGAAGGCTGACACTTTTCGTTTCATTTTGGGGGGATGCCTCGTTAAAAACCTCATTAAGAAAAACCCTGTGGGAAAAAATCCTAGTGAGGGAAAAAGAGTGCACCGAATTCCCCCAACGATGAATCGAAAATGTGAGACCTTGGTCAAAAATGGAGAATAACGGTAATGCCGAAGGCTCTTCTTCTTCTGAGTGCTCATGTGTTGATTGGCCGAAGGCTTGCTGTTGATGTCCTGGGGGCGCCGAAGGGGAGCCCCTCAATCTGGGGATCGAGGGCCTGATGGATGAGGGCAGCAGTGGAGTTGTTACCGGGGGGTCAGCTGTTTGTTGATTAGTTGGTGATGAAGATACCCGAGGGCTCCCGTTACCTGTGTGCCATAGGTTGTCCGTCAATGAGGCAACTCTCCGGGGGCTACCCCGGTTCTTACAGTGCTGAGGGGGAATCCCCGAGGGGTGCCCTGATATGAAGCCTTGGGTTTCCGAAGGAGTGATCCCGAAGGCGTCTGTTGTGTGCTGTGTGGGGCACAACCCGGGGGCGTCTCTGGGTAAGTGCACCCGGAGGCTCTCCCTGATGAAGTGTAGTGAAGTAGAAAACCCGGGGGCTTCCAGAATATAGCCGTTGGAAATATAGCCGTTGGAATACGTAACGTCAAGTTTATAGCCGTTGGGGGGGGTACACGTGGAGTGTTGTCGTTGGCTGCTCGTGGGCGGGTGTCACCGGTTGGGTGAAACGACAGTGTGTAATGATGACGCTTGGCCGGAGGCCCAGTTTTCGGGCCCAAGCCCGGACTCCGGAGTCTATAAATACCCCATGGCCAGGCCATTCACCTTGTGCGTCCGATATTGTTAGCGAAGCTCTGCCAAATTTTCTAGAGAGAGAAAATCACCCTCGATCACAGCAACTTTCAGAGGTCAGTTCTCCTTCCGCCCTTAGCTCCATTTGAGTATTTAGTTTTTGGCCTTAGGGTTAGTATTTAGGACCCTTCAGGACCCCCCCTTTGTACGAGTTTCTCGACCCCTCGCCCTTTAGAAAAATGTCGTCAGCTAGTGATTCCCAAGACATCTCCGGGGAGGCTTCAGTGAACGTTGAAGTGCCGTCTGACGTGGAATCCTCGAGCGAGAAGCTCTCGGTCATCGATGATAGGGCCGTAGCCGAGGCGGTACAGGGTGACCTTCAACTTGAGCTCGAGGCCGAAGACTTCGAGCAGGTGAATGCGGATGAGGAGCTTGCTATCGCCTGTCAGGTGGCCGAGGACGAGGCCCAGAAGGAGGGCCTGAAGGTGACTGTAGCTATCCCTCCCCCTCGGTGTGGTACTGAAGCTGGGAGCTCCCGGCCTATAGACGATGTACCCCTCAGTGTGGCCCCAGGGCAGAAGAGAAAGAAGGCGAGGATGGCTCCGAAGAAGAAGCAAGCTGCCGTCGACGCTGGCCAGCCACTGGGACTCCCCGAGGGCTATTCTTTCCTGAATACGGCCGCCTTGGAGGTCAAGAACAAAGCTACCCGAGGGGAAATGATGGCGGTACAATTTTTGGTAGGGCCTTCGGCGCAAGTGGTAGAGCCAAAGCCGGATGATGTGCTCCTTCGTGCCCCCGACGGCTGTTTTGCCGTACATCTGCTTTCGGTGGAGTTGGGTCTCAGATTTCCCCTTCATCCCTTCGTGTTGGAGTACCTACGCTTCGTCAAGCTAGCCCCCTGCCAGTTGACCCCGAACAGTCACTCATATCTGGCAGGGTTCCTGTCACTGTGCCTCAGCCGAAGGGTCCCCCCTACTCTGGAGCAATTCTTCCTGTCATTCAACTTATGTCGGGGGGGGGGGGGGGGGGGCATTCGAACGCCGGGGGCTATGGTAATCTGCAGCAGCTCCCGAAGTTCAGGATCTTTGATGAGGCGCCTTCGTCTCACAAGGGGTGGAAAGACAAGTTATGCTATATCCGGTTGGCCGAGAACCCCTTCTCCGCTCCGCTTGGTGACAGGTTTCGGCGGCACCTGAAGGCAGAAGGGTATGCCCTCGAAAAAATGGGCGGGTGTTGTCCAAGAAGCCGGAGGGTTCCGATAAGCATGTGTCCATCAAAGGCGCAACGCTCTCCAGTGAGTTGTACAAGCTCGGCTTCCGTCGGTACCGGCTGATGGGGGAGAAGGAAGGCTACCCCATGATTGACCGCGTATATGAGAGTGTCGAAGGTTGTTGTAATGCCGAGGGCTTCAATTCTCATACTTAGAAAAATTTCTTCCCCTTTTTTTTGCTTTGTTGTAATAGTGAACTAACCCTTGTGTGCCTTCTTGTGTTTCAGGACCAGACATGGACGCTCGGAACCTAGTTAAGATGAAGAGGCAACTTGCCCGGGAGGAGCAGAAGAAGGAGGCCCCCGCACAGCAGAGGGCGGTAGATGAGATCTTCCCCAAGGCGGGAGCGGCCGAAGAGGCCAAGGAGGTGGGGCCCGTCCCGGAGGCCGCCGTCAGGGGCTCCCCCGGTCTGGAGCCGAAGAGGAAAAGACTTGGGAAGGACCCGACACAACCGGAGGGGAAGAAGAAGAAGAAGGGGGGCCCGGAGTCGAAGGAAGCCCCCGTTGTTGTCGTAGACGAATCTTCTCCTCCCAAGCCTTCGGGTCAAGCCAATGATCTGACATGGCCCCTGGACAAGGTCCAATTCTCCATCACGAAGGGGACTGCTATCATGCACGGGACCCTGAACCCGAAGGAGTTTCTTAGGGGTGCCACCCCTCCGACCGATAAGTTTGTGCTTTCCCGTCAGGCCGACGATGTCCTCTGCTCTAAGGTTCTGATGGCCTCGGTTACGGTAAGGTTCCTTCCCTCTTCTTTGTAGATAACTTCATTCTTTACATGTGTAGAGGCTAAACCTCCGGCAATTCATGTCTGCTTTCAGGCGAGCCTTGGCCTTGGTGAACTGGTCCAGAGGATAGAGCAGTATGACTTGGAGAAGAAGAAAGCCGCTGAAGCACTGGCTGAGGCCCGAAGGCAGCTCAAAGAGGCCGAGGACGCTCGCAAAGTTGAGCAAGAGGCTTTCAAAGAAATCCTCGAGGGCTCCAAGACGGTGGCCAGAGCCGAAGGCAAAGCAGAGGCGGAGAAAGCTGCGGCCGATGCTGCCAAGAAAGCCGCGGAGGATGCCAAGGAGGCCCGGATCAAAGCTGTCGCCGAAGCCTGGGAGGATGCTGTTGCCTCTTTTGCTGAGGAGGGATGGAAAGCTGAAGGCCGGCAGGAATGGGTGGCTTCGATGGTGGAAGCTTCTGTGAACGAATGGGTGAAAGGCCCAGGCGCTATGTGGTTGGCCCGAAAGGGGAAAGAGTACTATGATGGGGGTGAGTACTTTACTCAAGCCCTTGTATATCGAAGGCTGTCCCGGCATTTTGGGGTGGACCCGAAGGCCTTTGATCCGGCATCCTATGGTCTCCCTCCCCTTCAGCCAGACCCCAGGGTCCCCCTCCCTGAAGGTGTTGCGAGGCCTGATTTGGAAGACTCCCTGCTGATGGCCGAGGGCAGTGACGAAGAGGAGGAAATTGGGGATGATGTTGCGTCAAAGCCTGCAGTAGAGGACGCCTCCGGGAATGCCGTTGTTGATTCGTAGCCTGTACTTAGTAAATATTTGAAACTTTTGTTGTAATGAACATCATTAACCCTTCGGCTTCGGCCTGTTTGTAACAATTACTTTTACTCTTTTTCTGATGATTGAATGATTGCCTTCGGGCTTTGTATGTATACATGACTTGTTCGCTTTAATTCATTCCTTCTTGAAAGTACGCCATCGTTTCTTTTTGGATGTATGCCTTTGCTCCTTTGAATGTATGTTTTAGGACTTAGAATATTTTCTGATTGTAGCTTGCCCTTGGAAGCCTTCGGTAGTTGGACACCCTCTGCTGGATATACAACCGAGGGTTCAGCAATAATTAGGACTTAGAAAATTTTTCTAAGTGTAACACCCCATAGGGCCTTCGGGTGTTTGTAGTTCAATTGCTGTGTGGTGATTAGGTTGAGAACCCAATTCCTAGGACTTAGAAAAATTTCCAGGTGTAGTTTTGCCCTCGGATGCCCTTGGCTGGTAGCCTCCTTCCTGATGTGTGAATATTGGACCGAGGGCCCAATGTACATGACTTAGAAAATTTTTGCAAGTGTAGTATGGCATGTAGCCTTCGGCTGCTGTGGAGCCCCAACTGAAATGTTGATTAGGCCGGGGGCCAATTCTTTAGGACTTAGAAAATTTTCCTCAGTGTTGATTCCTTGTGTACTGTAGCCTTTGATTGATAGGTAGCCTTCGGCTATTAGGTCTCTTGAGATGAGGCTGAAATATGTAGGACTTAGAAAGATTTCTAAGTGTAGATTTTCCGTTGGGAGCCTTCGGGAGATGGCATCCCTTTTTGATGTATGAGTAGCTGACCGGGGGAAAAATATGTAGGACTTAGAAAATTTTCTAAGTGTAGATTTTCCCTTGGGAGCCTTCGGGAGATGGCATCCCTTCTTGATGTATGAGTAGTTGACCGGGGGAAGAATATGTAGGACTTAGAAAATTTTCTAAGTGTAGATTTTCCCTTGGGAGCCTTCGGGAGATGGCATCCCTTCTTGATGTATGAGTAGTTGGCCGAGGGAAAAATATGTAGGACTTATAAAATTTTCTAAGTGTAGATTTTCCCTTGGGAGCCTTCGGGAGATGGCATCCCTTCTTGATGCATAGCCTTCGACTGTCATATTCATAGATTTTTCCAAGTGCTGCTTCCTTGTGTCGCCTTCGGGTGATAGGTGCCCTCTGACTCTGCCTCACTTTGCGAGATGCCCGGGGGCAGTTTGTAGAGTTTGACTTAGCCAGTTGTGTCCCTTGTCATGGGGTAGGGTGCCCTCGGTATTTGTTTGAATTACCGTTTAGTAGACTTTGGATAGTCCAGTCCCTTCGCATTGTTGAAGCCTTCTTGATGATATTTGTTTGAGTAGTATCCTTCGGGAAATAGGAGCCTTCAATTACCGGAGGTGTTCCCGTGGGGAGCCCTCGACATGTTGTGATCTGTTGGAGTGTACTCTTTGATTTCTCGCTGAGTCTACTCCCCTTCACCCCCCCCCCCTTTTTTTGGTTGGTGGTGAAGGGAAGGCATCAAGAAACTTGGTTTCTTGGTAAGGTTGGGCCTATTAGGAGACCATCAGAATACACCAATGGCTCTCCTCCCTCGGGTTAACCTTCCGAGTTCCGAGGGGATCGAGGGTCGTTTCCTGGGCACAAGATATGGTGGTCCGTAACCTGCCTCCCCTTGGGGGATGGCGCGGAAAGCGCCTCATTTTTTAAAGTCGTCCCCTCGACGCTAGACATAGTCCGTGGCCTGCCACACCCTTGGGGTGGTGGCGCGGGGAGCGTTTCGGTTTGGAAGTCGAATCCTGGGCATTTCTCGTGCCTGTCATACCCTTGGGGTGATGATGCGGATAGCGTTCCGTTTTTGAAAGTCGAATCCTGGGCATTTCTCATGCCTGTCATACCCTGGGGGTAGTGACGCGGAAAGCGTTTCAAGGAAGGGTTTTCATTTGCACACTAGTTGCAAATGGCCGGGGGCACTACGTGTCGCCGGCACCGATGGTGGCGCCTTCGGTATATGCGTCCTCGTGGGGTACGGCTTTTAGAAACAACACTTGGTGTTAGTTTCGATGTGTAGCCCTCGGTACTTGGTACCGAGGGGTCTTCTGTAGGAACACTTGGTGTTCTCTTTTGTTGCAGTTGGTGGAGATGTCTACCCTCGGTACTTGGCACCGAAGGCTCTTCAAATAAAACACTTGGTGTTTTGATTGGAGTGTTTGGTGCCGGAGGGCCCTCGGAGGAAGCACTTGGTGTTTCCCAACAGATGTTTGGAATTTGATAGGAGGGCATATCCTTGGTACTGGGTGCCGAGGGGTTTTGTTCGAAAACACATGGTGTTCTTCTGTTGTTGTAGGTGTTGACGGTGTCCGCCCTCGGCACTTAGTGCCGGAGGGGGTTCATCTTGTGGTGAGAGGCCTGGGGCCTGTAGTTAGTATGAGGGCGTGGTGTCTTGAACGTGTCTTCATTCTTCAAAAGTGGAGGCCTTGGGCCATAGGATAGTACATTCATTAGTTATGGTGTTCCTTGTTGTTGGTGATAGGGGTTCCTTCCCTCGGCACTTGGTACCGAGGGGTCTTGACTGAAAACACGTGGTGTTTTCACTGTTTGGTGTTGATGGTGTCCGCCCTCGGCTTTTGGTGCCGGAGGGGGTGCTTCTCGTGGTGAGGCCTGGGGCCTGTAGTCAGTATGAGGGCTTGATGTCTTGAATGTATCTTCATTCTTCGAAATTGGAGGCCTTGGGCCATAGGATAGTACATTCACTAGTTATGAGGGCTTGGCCGCTCTTACATCATTGATAAAATTTAACTAAATGGTGTACATTCCAGTGCCTAGGGACTTCTTTCCCATTGGGGCGTTTGAGCTTGTAGGTCCCGGGTTTGATGATGGCTGCTATGATGTAGGGGCCTTCGAATTTTGGTGCCATTTTTCCTCCCTCGGTTGGTTGGCTGGCTTCCCTCCTCCGGAGGACATAGTCCCCCACTTGGAATTCTCTGGTGCGAACTTTGGCGTTGATGTAGCTTTTGACTTGCCTTCGGTAATTTTCTGCCCGGATGAAGGCCTGCTCCCGGCGTTCTGAAATGAGGTGGAGGTCGAGGGCCATGTTACTATCGTTGACCTCGGGGTCATATTGGATCACCCTCCGGGTGGGAAGGGTGACTTCTGTAGGAGCTTTGGCTTCAAAACCGTAGCAGAGGGAAAAGGGTGTTTCACCTGTTGCTCGCCGAGGGGTGGTGCGGTAGGCCCATAGGATGTTGTGGAGTTCTTCCACCCAGCCACCGCCCTCGGCCTCCAGCTTCTTTTTGAGGCCCTCGAGCAAGGTCCGGTTGGCATTCTCTACTTGCCCGTTGCCTTGAGGGTAGGCAACGGAGGAGAAGGTGTGTTTGATGCCCCATGCCTCCAGAAGGGCACAGAAGGGGGCTGCCTCAAATTGTGTTCCGTTGTCGGAGATGATCTGCTGGGGGACGCCAAACCTTGTGAGGATGTTCTTGAGGACGAAGTGACGACACTTCGCCTCTGTGATACTGGCGAGGGGCTCAGCCTCCACCCACTTGGTAAAGTAGTCGATGGCCACAATGATGTATCTGTTGTTGGAGGTACCCCTCGGCAGAGGGCCCACAAGGTCTATCCCCCATCGAGAAAAAGGGACAGATGTGCTGATGGGGGTATAGTTGACCGCTGGCCTGCCGGGGGCTTTCTGGAAATGTTGACATGCGGTGCACCTTCGGGCAAGGTCAGCACAATCTTTGGCCATGGTTGGCCAAAAATAGCCCTGGAGAATGAGCCTTCGGGACATGGAGAAGGGTCCCTGGTGAGCTGAGCAAGTGCCACTGTGCACTTCCTCCATTGCGACCTCGGTTTCATCTTGATGAAGGCACCGAAGTAGCGTGCCATTGTAAGATCGTTTGTAGAGCCTTCCATCTTCGATGGCGTAGCTAGGATCCCTCAGCTTTCACAGTTTAGCGCGGGTCTCATTCTCGGGTAGCTGCCCTGTGGAGATGAAAGCGGTGATATCTGAGATCAAATCCTCTTGGCGTTGTTGTATGTTCATAACGGGGCTTGCATGGATACTTGAGAGGCTGAGTTCCTCAATTTTGGCAATTTTGGAGATGTGCTCAGGGGAGTCGGCCGAGAGCTTAGATAATATGTCGGCCTCGGAGTTCTGAGCCCTCGGTATTTGAGTGAGAGAGTGTGCCTCAAATACCTTAAGCAACTCCATGGCCGCTTCCTTGTACTGTTTCATCCTTCCCTCCTTGGCCTCATATTCTTCGGAGATTTGGCCAACGACCAACTTGGAGTCGCATTTGATGTGGATCTGCCGAGCCCTCATGTTGGCAGCCAGCCGAAGGCCACATAGGAGGGCCTCATATTCGGCCTCGTTGTTGGAGACTTTGAAGGAGAAGCGGATTGCATAGTAGGCTCTGAAGCCCTCGGGAGTAATGAGGACTACCCCTCCCCCACATGCTTTGGTCGCGGAGGAGCCGTCAGTGTAGAGGGTCCACCAATCATCCGAGGCAGCCGAGGGCTCCCCGTCCGTGGCTGCCCTTGCGGTACACTCCGTCACAAAGTCTGCCAGGGCTTGACCCTTGATGGCAGGCCTTGGACGGATGTCAATGTTGTACTGGCTCAAGAAGATAGCCCATTTCACCATGCGGGAGGAGCTGGTGGGGCTCCTCATGAGGGCGCCGAGGGGTTGATGAGTGAGGACCTGAACCGGGTGAGCCTGAAAGTAGTGGCCCAACTTCTTGACGGTCCAAATGATGGCCAACACCGTTTTCTCCACAGGAGAGTACCTGAGTTCGGCCTCCCTTAGAGTCTTGCTAACGTAGAAGATGGCATGTTGGATGCCGTCTTCCTCCCGGATGAGCACAGAGCTGATGGCCGCCGGGCTGACCCCAAGGCAGAGATAGAGGGTTTCCCCTACCTTTGGTTTGGATAGCACAGGGGGTGAAGATAGATACCGTTTGAGCTCGTCGAAAGCCCCCTGGCATTCTGGAGTCCATAGAAAGCCAGCCGTCTTCCTCATGATCTGGAAGAAGGGTAGAGACTTCTCCGCTGATTTAGATAGAAAGCGGTTGAGGGCTGCCAGGCGGCCCGTCAACCGTTGAACTTCCTTCACGTTGCGTGGGGGTTCCATGTCGATGATGGCCTGGATCTTCTCGGGATTGGCCTCAATACCCCTTCGGCTCACCATGTAGCCCAAAAATTTGCCTCCTTGGACGCCGAAGGTGCACTTCTTCGGGTTTAGCCGAAGGTTGAATTTTTGCATGATGACGAAGATTTCCCGGAGGTCGTCAGCATGGCTGGAAGATTGTTTGCTCTTGACGATCATGTCGTCAACATAGGCCTCCATGGTGCGCCCTAGGACGGCTTGAAAGACCCGGGCCACCATCCGGGTGTAGGTGGCCCCTGAGTTCTTTAGGCCGAAGGCCATTACTAGGTAGCAGAAGATGCCCTCGGGAGTCATGAAGGCAGTTTTTTCGGCGTCTTCCTCGTGCATGAAAATTTGGTGATACCCTCAGAAGGCATCGAGGAAGGACATGATCTCGTACCCTGCGGTCTCATCCACCAGTTGATCAATATTTGGTAGAGGGAATGGATCCATAGGGCACGCTTTGTTGAGATCGGTGTAGTCCACGCACATGCGGAAGGTAGGGGGCTTCTGTGCGAGGACTACATTCGCTAGCCATGAGGGATATTTCACCTCCTTGATGTGCTTAATGGAGAGGAGCATGGCGACTTCCTTCTTCACAAATTCCCTCCTCTCGGCCGAGAGGGGTCTTCTTCGTTGTTGTACTGCTTTTGCCGAGGGGTCCACCGAGAGGCGGTGGGTGATGACCCTTCGGCTGATTCCCGGCATGTCCTCCGGCCCCCATGCAAAGACAGTGGAATAGGCGCGGAGGGAGTCGGTGATACCGGTCTTCAGATCTTCAGGGAGCTGGGCTCCAATCTTCACGACTCTCTCCGACTGGGCCGGATCGAGCGCAAAGTCTTCTACGTCCTCGGCTGGTTCAGCCCTCGGCCTCTTTTCTTCCTGGTCGATGGTTCTGGTGATGGTGTCAACACGGAATTCCGTCTTGCTTACCTTCTTAGTGACCTGAAGATAGCAGGCGCAGGCGATCTTTTGATTCCCCCGGGAGTAGCCAATGCCCCCCTTGGCGGGGAACTTGAGGCAGAGGTGCCTCATGGAGATGATGGCCTCGAGGTCCTCGAGGGCTGGCCGGCCGAGGATAATGTTGTGGGCGCAGTCGATGTTGACAACGACGAACTCCACTTCGAGCTGGGCTCTATGGAGCCCGTCGCCGAAGATCACCGGGAGGGTTATTACCCCCTCGGAATCAATAGTGTCGCCGGTGAAGCCGGCCAGAGGGGTCTTAATGGGCCGAAGGGACCCCCTCTCCAGATGCAGCTCTCTGAAGGTGCTGAGGTACATTACATTGACGGAGCTGCTCGTGTCAATGTAAGTTCGGTGAATGATGGTGTCGTTTACTTCAATCCGAATCACCAAGGCATCCCTGTGAGGAGAAGAAGTAGGAGGGAGATCTGCGTTGGTGAAGGTGATGGGTTCCTCCCTCAGTCGCTTTACCGGGGGCATATGAGTGACTTCTCCCACGTAAAGCGATTGAGCCCACTTCTTTCGCTGGCTGGTGGAATCGCCCCCTGTATTGCCACCGGTGATCATGAGGATGTGGCGTTTTTTCTCCTGGTAGTGGGGGTATTCCTCCTCCTCTTCTTCCAAGTTTCCAATCTCCCTCTTCTTGCCGAGGGGGATGGTATTCGGGTTTACCCAAGCGTTTACCTTCGTGTGGTGCCCTCGGGGAGGTCCCTGATGAGAAGGTCCCTCCTGCCGAGGGCTCTGAACGAATTGGGACAGGTGCCCCGCTTGTATCAACCTCTCGATGGCCGTCTTTAGCTGATGACAGTCATCGGTTCTGTGCCCCTGGTGCCGATGGAAGCGACAGTATGGGAACTGAGGGTTGATAGCATGCACCTCCGGGGGTGCGCGGGAATCGCGCTCAACGAGGCCCCTCTCCTCGGCAAAATCAAGGATGATGCTGACGGGGTGCGTCAATGGCGTCCGGGGGCGGTCCAGGAGAATGGGTTGTGCCCAAGTCTTAGGGTTGCTCTTATAACCTCCCCCGGACTTGGCTTGGCCTTGCCGAGGGCGGTCATCAGAGGGTCCTGAAGGTTTGGGGTGATTCAGAGGAGCCCCCGGCCCTCGGTTGTTTTTGTTGTCAGCCCTCGGGGGCTGTTGATCCGGATGTTGGTGATATTTTTCCACCTCCTCGGCCTCAGCATATCGGTCCCCCCGCTGCAAAGCCCTTATGTAGTCGCGGGGGGGTTCAATGATGAGGCTCCTTGAAAAGTTGCCGGTGCGGAGGACGGTTTGTAGGAGGGCCAGGAGGGTCCCGTCATCAGCACCGTCAACTTTGTCGGCTTCCGTCCTCCAGCGCTCCAGGAAGTCCCGAAGGGTCTCATCCCTTTTTTGGCGTATTGTTAGGAGGTGGGAGAAGTGCTTCCTTGTGCGACGCCTCCCGGCAAATTGTGTCAAGAATCGCTGGGCGAGTTCTTGCCATGAATCAATGCAGCCCTCGGGCAGCCTGTTGAACCATTCGTATGTCAGTCCCTCTAAGGTGGAGAGGAACTAACGACACAAATATTCGTCTGACGCCCCTACCATCATCATGTTGTTCTGGTATTTGCTGTAGTGTTCCTGGGGGTCCGTTTTCCCGTTGTAGGGCTGTATGTGTTGCCCTCGGTATTTTTCCGGGATCCGGGCCTCCAATACCCTTGGGGTAAATGGCGTCCGAGTCCGGAGCTGGATGACGGGTTCTCCGGAGCCCTCGGCCACCTTCTTCTGTAATTCCTCCATTTTGGCCATCATGGCCTCGTATTTGAGGTCTGAGTGAGGGGTGGAGGTGGTGGCGTGAGCTTTGTTGGACTCCATTTCGTCAAGCCGGCATTGGAGGGCCGCAATAATCTCGTCCCGGGGATCCTTCGGGAGGGTCTCCGCCCCCTGCGAACGAACCCGGGCCGAGTGGGCCTGGTTGATCTGGTGGCGAGCATCACTGACATGAAGGGGTGCCTTGCCTTTGTCCCGAGGGGGACGCTCCTCGTCTGCCCTCGAGACAGACCCTCCGCTTTCCTGGGGCCTTTGGAGTGCTTTCCCTCCGAGGCGGTCTTGGACCCCTCGGCGGTCTGGCCCTCCTCCGAGCCGGTTGAGGGCGGAAGTGCGGGGCCTTTCTCTGTCGTCATGGTGGCGGTCCCGGGACTGAACTTCCTGGGAGGACGTATCTTGGGCCACTACCCCTTCGTCATTCCTAACCCGAGGGAGGGGGTTGCCGAAGGGGTGTGGCAGAGGGGGAAGTATGATGTTCTCCCCAACCTGGGGTTGAGCCGAAGCCAGGGTGCCGAAGGCACCCGGGTTCTGAGTGAGCGTTTGGATGAAGGCGGAGAGCGCCGATTGCACGTCGATGGTGAGAACCGGAGGGCTGACTTGGTCATCGCTCCGGTTCTTCTTCTTGGCCTCGATGCCGAGGCGGGCATCGGGGGCATTCTGTTGGATCTGAAGGCGTAGGTCGACAGCCGCCTGTTCCAGCCCAGCGATGACACCGCCCTCGGGAGCCCTGTGAGAGGCTTCGGGGGCGTTGACGTCGCTGAGGGCCAGGTTCTTGTCTTCTACGTTTTTGGAGTTGGCACGTGTTGTTCTCACCATTTTGGTAGAGGGCTAGTGTTTGGCGAAGGGGGAGGGTTTCTTACTCGATTGTTCGAGCTCTCAACGAGAGCACCAAATGATGGATAGTCTACCCGGGGGTATATATCCGAAGGGTTATTGCTGAGAATAACTTAGAGAGAAGTCAGAGCACAAGTAAGTAAGAGAGAGAGTGTATTCAGTATGAATGTCGTGGTTACAAATGGGGAAATGGGGGGCTATTTATAGTAGCAATAAATGCCGGACAGGGACACGTGTCAAGCATCCGTTGGCCGAGAGGTCACCTCATCCGGTTGGCGCTGGCAAACGCATGTGGCCGCATTTAATGCGGCTGTTGGATGGGACGTCTGTACAGGGTACGGTGATCTGTACGCATGTGAGGCGGATATCATGTCGGGAGAGGTGCCTTCGGCTATAGAGCAGTAGCCGAGGGCTCTTAGTGCCGAGGACCCCTGAGTGCCGAGGGCTCCAGGTGCCGAGGGCTGCTGTTTTTGCCGTTTTCTCCCAGTTTCTTAGTTTGCTTGAGAAACTCGTTCTGTGAGAATTTAGAGCCTTCGGCCAGGGGGCCGAAGGCACCCCTGGCGCGTAGTGAGGGCTGCTTGGCACTCTGGGCGTTGTGATTTGGGCCTGTTGGGCCTTCTGGGCCTGTTGAGCCTTTGCTGGAGTAGTAGGAGTCTGTGGGCCGGGGGTTCCCGGGCCATATACTCCATCAATTCCGTTGAAACGGAATGTGGAGGGATGTATTTTGTTTATGGATATGGTGGAATTGGGAAAACGTTTGTATGGAGAACTATATCTGTCGCATTGAGGTCCAAAGGGGACATTGTATCAAATGTGCCATCAAGTGGCATTGCTTCTCTACTACTACCTGGAGGGAGAACCGCACACTCGCGTTTTGCAATTCCAATCAGTTTGAATGAAGATTCGACTTGCAATATAAAGCAGGGGAGTCATTTAGCAATATTAATTACTAAGTGTAAATTAATAATTTGGGATGAAGCTCCAATGCTCCATAAATTTTGTTTTGAGGCATTGGATAGAAGTATGTGTGATATCATCAGGTTCAACAACCCAAATAGCTTAAACTTACCATTTGGTGGTAAGACAATTGTTTTAGGAGGAGACTTACGTCAAGTTCTACTAGTGATCCCACAAGGAAGTAGACAAGACGTTGTTAATGCAACAATTAATTCATCTTATCTGTGGGGGGGGGAATGCATTGTTCTCTCAATCACTGAGGTGTGGCAGTCCAACTCTTTTCTGACCCTTTTCGTCTTCTAGAAAGTAACCATCATACAACTTATCTTAAGTGCTGCAGTCAACATGAGGTAAGTATAATTCCACCTAGTGTTGTTGTCCAAAATCAGACTCCCTCTAGTCACCTTATCTTATCAAGGTGAGAATGTTTTTGAAAAGTTTGAAATCTAGCATTAGATGACCTGACATATTTCACTGCGTTACGGACACTAACAACACTATCGCTTATATCGTTCAAACCATCTCTCGCAATCAAATTCAATATATGTGCACAAAAACGCACATGCAAGAACTCACCGTCAAAAAGTAAAGGATCATCTCTCCAAGAACCTAGGTTACTTTTCAAGATCCTAATTGCACTATCATTGACAGTAGCATTGTCTACTGTAACAGTGAACACCTTCTTAATACCCCAATCAATCAAGCAGCTCTCTATTTGTTTAGCTATTGTCTCTCCTTTATGATCACAAACTGGCTTGAAACTAATAATTCTCCTATGCAACTGGAAATTCACATCAATAAAGTGTGCAGTAATGATCATATAACTAACAGTGGTAGTGTTAGATGTCCATATATCAGTTGTCAAAGAAATTGTTTGTTTGTTGAACAAACTCCTTAGAGCAGATTTTTCTTTCAAATGGAGTTCCATAATATCCCTAGCGAGTGTTCTTTTTTATGGGTCAACAAATTTAGGACAAGCAACACTACAGAAATGTCTAAACCCCACCCCTTCTACAAAAGGCAATGCCAATTCGTCTAAAAATCACCATCTTAACTAATTCCATTCTACGTGCCTCTTGACTAAATCCAATGGCTACAAGTTGACCACCAACATTATCATTTATATTAACACGAGTAAGATTTTTTTTGGGATTCCCTTACAAGATGGTTCTTGAACTCTTCACATTTTTCATTATGAGTTTTCAGAGTACTAGTTCCACACTTTGCTGACCCACACTGATATTCTTTAGAGCAGTAGTTACATCTACACTTATCTAGTGCTGGACCAAACTTTGTGAAGTGCTCCCATACCTTTGATCTTGGCGCTACTTCTTTTTTTTTGCTTTTGTTTTGGACCTTTAGGAGGCAAAGCACCCACATTTGAGGCTGATGGTTGCTTCCTCTTTTGTGCAACAGAAGTGTCCGCCTCCATTGGTTCAACTGTGAGGTCAAAATCAACTATGTTAGCATTGTCTTCACAAGAGGAGGAATCTGCTATCTACATAATAGATAAAAACTTCCTGGGAACTATGAGGGCAGCCCACATGCACAATACTAAACCAACAATCAACTTAATAACCACTTGCAAGTGAAAATAAAGATATTGAAATCTGTAAAAGAATAACTCAAAAGAGAAAGGGAGGTGGAGGAGTTTACATCAAAGGGAGGACCAGAGAACTCTTCTTCGATGATCTTGAGTAAAGCCTTATCTGCATTTCAAAATTGAAAAAGAAATCGTAGAAAATGAGAATCGTGTAGTTGATTCATATCTATTGGAAAGAAATAAACCGAAGTGTGAGTATAGTGTTGACTTAAGAAATTGGGGATACACTAAATTGTGGAGTATTTTGGAGTTCGGACTATCACAAATTAGGGCAAAGGGATTCGACTATTCGAGAGATAGATCCATAGAGGTCGGGATCGACGAAAGAGTAAGATCGCCCATGGTTGCGGAAGGATTCTTGGCGTTGGCGATTATGTTTGGAGTTAGGTCTGCAATTCTGCATATCTACGCTGGGCGGCTGGGCCTAAAATATCCTTTTCATTTATGCTAAAAACCGTTCGGTTGAAATGATATATCGGTTTAAAACCGACCCAAACCGATCCATTCGGGTTGTGAATAAATGTACAAAACGGGTTGCTTTGGATAACCGAAACCAAACCAAACCCTGAAATTTTGGTTCGGTTCGGGTCGGTTCACCCGAACTGTTTTGCCCACCCCCAGTTCTTAGATTAACTAAGAACATGAGACTCCAAAATGTCAATTGTCCTGCAGAATCTTATGATTTGAAGGTTTTTACTGATTGGATTGCAAACATAGGTGATGGTATAGCTGAGGATTTAAACGATGGTTGTGTCTCTATTAAAATACTCGATGACATCTGATAGATTAATTATCTCTTAGAGAGAAGGGAGAGCTAGAGAGATAAAGTGATATGTATAAATGAATTTCCAACCCTTTACATGGCTCCCATAGGGAGTATTTATAGGGAAAATATGGGCCGGGTTCCCAAGCCTTGGGCTTGGGAGGCCCATTACAATATAAGGCCTCTAATGGGCTGGATACAAGAATTTGACTAAGTATAGAAACTGTTCCTGTGGGATCTGTCTAGCCGATGGAGGCACTGGCCGACGGAGGACAAGTCTTCTCCTTGGCTTCTGGATCGTATTTTGGATTGACTCTTCTTTGGCCGATGGGGTGCCATCTGGCCGACGGAGGGCCCACTGGATGACAGTTGTGCTCCTTTTAATCTTCTGAGTATGTGGGTCATGGGGTCTGGACCCATATACTCCATCAACATCCTTATCAAGTACATCGGGGATCCAATTGCTAATATAGTGGAGGTCATTTATCCTGATTATCTAAAATCAAGTACAGATTTGAGTTACTTGAGAGAGAGAGAGAGCAATTCTTGCTCCGACCCTTGATGTCGTTGATTCAATCAACGACTACATGACAAGTTTTAATTCGAAGGAAGTTGCTAGAACATATCTTAGTTCAGATAGTGTTTGCAAATCTGATTCAACACATGATCTTATTACAGAGTTGCACACTACAGAATTCTTGAATAGTATTAAATTCTCTGGTGTGCCAAATCATAAGTTAACTTTGAAAGTCGGTACCCCAATCATGCTTCTACGTATTATTGATCACTCATTGGGTTTGTGTAATGGGACAAGACTCATCATAACAAAAATGTGTAATCACATCTTAGAGGGAAGGGTCCTCAATGATATGAGTGCAGGTCAGAAAGTCTTAATACTGCGGTTATCTTTGACATCGTCAGATGTTAGGCTGCCATTTAGATTTCAAAGGAGGCAATTTCCTATTATGGTTTCTTTTGAAATGACCATTAATAAAAGTCAAGGTCAACCCCTCACTCACGTCGGTCTCTTATTGAAAAAGCTGGTTTTCAGCCATGGACAATTCTATATTGTTGTGTCAAGAGTTACCAATCATGCAGGTCTCAAAATCCTCATCTGATACGAAGATGATTGTGAGATAGATGAAACCGTGAATGTTGTCTATAAAGAACTGTTCCATAATCTGTAATATTTCATATTGTATTAAAATCACATTACATATTACTGTAACTTACATATTACTATTTCATTTCTTTATCGTCACAATTTATGATATTTAACTTTATTTCCAATTAGACTTTAATGCCTAACGTTAATGATACCCATGCAACAAACTCATACACCGTGCATCGCACGGGTCCTATACTAGTATATAATAGTGTGCGAGTCCATTTGATTATGTGTCCAATAAAGTAAGAGTTTTTGAATTTGAGTGTATGTCTCATAGAAAATTTGGATAAATAAAGATCACAATTGAGAACAGTTAACTGGTTTGGAGATTATTCAAGATTTTCTTATGTGCAGTGGAAGTGAGTGACAAAAACAAATCATAAAAAACCATAAATTTGAGGAGCATGAATGAAGATGATCTTAGATTTGGTCAACTTTATATTAAAATATACATTTAAAGTTATAAAGATCATGATTTAACATTTAAAGTTCATAAATATGTTCAACATCATTGTTCAACAAATAATAATATGGACACATATACATTTAGTCATAGAGCTGATTTGAGATCATTCTTTATTAGTTGAGCTCATTTTGAACTACAAATATAAATAGATTATCACAGTCCCTTTCTACATTTTGTTACGTATATACTAATGCATCTGTTCTAATCAACAATATTTATTGTTGTGAAAGAGAAGAACACATATAATAGCCTAGCAGGAACAAGTGAAAGCATCCTAAGAAATATGCTATCAATTAAAATTATAACAAGTCAAAACAACATGTTGTGCTTCCATGAAACAATGAAACGATAACTAACTATATACACTATAAACCATTAATATATCACTTAAGAAGCAACACAAACACAAACAAATACTACAATGGTACCTGCATTTAGAGCAAACTACCTGAGTTTGTAACACTGTTTTAGTCTCAATTAACATAGCACTGGAGATCATGATTCGTCCATATCCACTCTTTTCCGAAACGTTCCTCATCATTCCCCTATCTTTTCCTCTCTTCTTCTTTCTGGCCAACTTCTCATTCTCAGAATTTGCGACTTTGTTGTCAATACTCGACACATTATCCTTGCCTTGCCCTTCTGTTTCAGTTTCACATTCTCCCTAGTCTTAACCCCTCTTTGCACACCCTTCTCACGTTTAATACTGCATGTAATAAAGGGGTAGAGGCAATTCGGCTTCCAACCCGAGAATGATGTTGGAGGTGAGGCGTGGGAGTAATGTTTCACAAAATGCATTTGGTAAAAGGGATTGGAAGCACAAATACATGGGGAAATCATAGTTCTTTCTTCGTTCTCTATAAGTGGTTGACTATGCAAGTATGATACAGATTCTGAGGATATGATACAGAGAATAAAAAATGGATCAACATCATTTTCAGATTTGATAAATAGAAAAAGTTGATGAGAACAATCCAAACTATGGCAAGAACTTGAGGATCTAGCAATTGAATTTTGGGTGTTCAAATTACTTTGACATTATTTTTTGTGTAACAGTAGGGGTTGACAAACAGCTCTACATATGTATCTTTATGAGCAAAAAACTAGTAAATAGATAAATCACCAAACTTTTCTTGACAAGCATTTAAACTAAAAGTTCTCAAAATTTTACCAAAAAATGATGTAAAATATAGGATTAACACCCTACCATCATGTGAATTCCACGACCATCATACTCATATTGATGTTGAACCTACCTACAGACTGCTGACTGTGAAATGGAAATAGAGTACATACAGGTAGCTGACTATGAAGTGGCAAACATAGTGCCTAATACCTCAACTGAACCAATGTAATCGCAATATAGAGAGTAATAGCTTCACATTGAACCTACCGGCTACTATCTCAATTTGAATCTACATGACCATAAACTTTGCAAATTAATACCCTCACATTACTATGTCAAATTTACATTTTTACACCTTCATTGGATTAGTGACATAAAAGGGAAGACCGATGAATGAAGGCATCCTCACAAAATGAGGGTTCGGGGAAGGTCCCACCACAAGGGTGCATAAAAGGAAGCCTTTCCCTGTCAAATTTTTGACAAGAGACTGCTCCAAAGACTTGAGTCGTGACCTCTCAGTCACAAGGCAAGACCTTAACCGTTGTTCCCCTTTAATTGGATTCATGACATGTGATCAATTTAAAAACTCGCATACGACTAATGAATTAAAACATAAAAATTGCAAAACTCAGTAACATATACGTAATATAAACCATTAAATTTTTTCATTGTTAAAAAACACATAGGAAAGAAGGCGAGTAAAACCAATTTACAGCGAGACAGAAAGAAAAATAGGATCATCAGATAAAATTACATGGCAAGATGTGTTTAGTAATTATCCTTATAAAAAACGTTTTCCCCTATCTCATAGATATATTGAGTTTGGTAAAATGGTATTTCGTAGTGAAAATACATTGGGTAAAGTTATCAGCTATATATCCCACAATGACTAATTAACTATCTCTGTTCAGAGATGCGTATGTTGCGTTGGATGTGTGGACATACCAGAAAAGACCGTTTGAGAAATGAGATAATCAGACAAAAGGTCCGAGTAGCACCTATAGAACATAAGATGCAGGAGTCTCGTTTGCGGTATTTTTGGCATGTGCGTAGAAGACCGAGTGATGCACCTGTTAGACGACTTGAGAGGTGGGGAGAAAAGGCAGAGAAGAGAGGGAGGGGAAGACCCAAACAAACTTGGATTAGAGGAATCATAACTAATATGCATCTTCTTGGGTTGGATGAGAGTATGGCTTTGGAGAGAGCAAAGTGGAGGACTGATGTCTTTTCTACCTTTCCTCTCTTTTTTCTTTTATCGTTTATCTTCTTTATCTTTGTATATTCTTATGTTATTTTTATATTCTAGCTTTTTTATATGCTTTTTTTATCTTTTATCTTTCTTATATTCTTGTGTTATTGTTATCTTATATTTATTTATCTTTATTGGATCCGAAGTTCAGGAATGACACAGAATACAAGTTAGAAACTTACTCTGGTGTCTACAGGAAGCTTTCCGGAAAAGATGTAGTCTTCGAGTATCCCATCACTGAGGCCTAATTGCCATTTCACTTTTTTGAATATTTCTGTTTGATACACATCTTTAATTTAAGAATGTCTCCTTTCATTGTCTAGGCTGTCTGAAATTTTGACTATCTACTTTTATGGGACAATCACTTTCTACTCCGAGTATTTATGAATGATGGAAATACCATGGCCTGTACTGTTGAATGGGAAAATTTGTATTTTTGTTTAAAAAAAAATTATTCATTTTATCTTTCTCTTTTTTTCTTCCCTTTCGTGTCCATCTTTTCTGTTTGGCATCGATATCATTGATCGGTTCATGTTAGCCGACCCCAAATTCTTTTGGGATTAAGGCTTGGATGTTGGATGTTGTTGGTTGTCTTTTTTCAGCAATCCTAAAAATATGCATAAGAAAGAAACTTCCTCTTTACAATATCAAAATGTAGCACAATTAAAGTAATATGCCATTATATGAATTTCAGGATCGGCTTACTCATATGATATGTATACAAACAGTAGGTTCAATAATTCAATTCAACCAGAAGATTCAATTTGAACCTTTTACTCTCTAATGGTAAAAAAGCTTTAGGGTGAAATAAAAGAGCACAAGCTTTAGTCCATAGAGAATATCACAATTTGAAGCTTCAGTGTTTTCAGATCTTGCTTCACAGTGCAGATTTTCTACATTGTAGAACAAGTAGTGAATGGTGTTACCCTTTATTCACCTTCCTTATTGGTTCTACTTACTGACCCTTCCTGGAACGTTGTGCCCTGTGGGCTGGGAATTGGATAATAAACTTGTAGTCACAGTATAATGAAAAGATTTATGGAGTTACAAGTATTACACAATTTACTTACAAGATCAACTCCAATGGTACTTATATAGCTCTCCATGTATGTTTCATCCTAACAAAATTTATAAGACAGTTTCAGTTTTATGACTATTTTTAGACATCATTTATGTTCCCAAACTATGGTGGTGTTTGGTAAATGGCGCTTCAGCCAAAAAATGACGGTTTGACCACTTCTAGCGTTTCCAATAAGTGAAAAAATTGATTGGTAAATACTCCTTCCGTCCCCCTAACTTTGTCCCGTTTTACCTTTTTCATCCGTCCCATTAATTTTGTCCCATACCATATTTGGTAATATTTGAGTGGTTAGGATTTATTCACAATTTATTAATTCAATACCAACCACACAATTCTACTTTTTCTTAAAAACTACCGCACATCCCTTTGTCCCAAACTTAGGGGGACAAAGGTAGTAGTTGTTAGCACTAGCGTTTTTGGAGGGAAACGTTGAAAAGGAAACGCTACAAATAGAAGAGTTTAGGATTCTGAAATATGGCGTTTTGTACTATTTCATGACCAAACAACTTAATTACCAAGCATCTTCTAACAATCCACCAACTTATGCCGCTAGTCAAATCTGCTGATTGAATCCACTGTTACAACCCGCTAACATAATTCACCATCCGTTAACCACTAGATGTCAAACACGGCCTGTAACTAACAGTCACTACTAGAAATTGAGCAGACTTCTTAAAAAGAATCAGCAATCAGGAGGCTTAGAATGTCATTTCTCAAAACCGCAGAATGAAAGATTGTAGGAAAAGAAAATGAAACAATCATCAAGTTCATTCACAAGCTCAGAAAGATTTTAATCCTCATCTAAATAGATGTCCAGCATACACATGAGTACATATAGTATCCACTTACAAAAATACTCAGAAGAAGACATGATTTCCCAACACCAGAATCTCCGATTAGCAAAAGTTTGAACAAATAATCACTGCATGGAGAAACAGATGCAAAGAGTTAGCACAGATATAAAGTTGTAAAGATGAAAATATCTTATTAGCTCGAAGCTCTTTTGAATTGAGAAAATCTACACTCACTATCTAAAAATCAGGAATTATCACAAAAAGCTCATGTTCACTTCTTGAAGAATCGACAGAAGGGCGCTTCAGCATTCAAAACTTGGTTCAAGGTTAAATACATCCCCGGTTTCCTAGCTCTCAAATTCCGTCTACCCTATAGCCCTAATGCTCTTAGTCCTCCCTCGTCCGTCGTTCTTCTTTAGTCGAGCGGCTGGCAGACGACTCCAACAGTCCAACTTGCGGCCATCTTAGTTCGAATTTTAGGATTTAAACTTCCCAATTAAAAATGCTAAAAAGTGAAGTATTTCAGTAATTCAGTTTGGATTTTGAGCATTGGATTATTTCACTTATTTGGGCATATTGCATGACTGGGCTGGGTATTTGGGGAATTTATTTTCTTTTATTGGGGCAGA
Organism: Cuscuta europaea; assembly: GCA_945859875.1. NCBI lineage: Eukaryota > Viridiplantae > Streptophyta > Magnoliopsida > Solanales > Convolvulaceae > Cuscuta > Cuscuta europaea. Next base: position 3,491,802 of record CAMAPE010000035.1, on the reverse strand, counting down.
TATATGGGCTAGAATATGACTAATCTGAATACATGGTACAAACTTTGACAATTATTTATCAAAAAATATAAATTTTTAGCTTACAAAATCAATTTCATATATTTCATTGCAAATTTACAATATATATCATACGAAGTATATTATTCGACATAAAAAATGCAATATTTATTCTTCAAATGTATATTTATTCTTGATTTTATAGGTATGTAGTGTGAGACATATAGAATCAAACTTACACCTTAAAGACCGTAAAAGTCAAACTTGTTTATAATGTAATTCCATAACACCACAATTTAAAAAACAAGTTATATGTGGATATGTGTTGAAGATGAATCGGGTTGATTTTTAGTTTTTTTAAAGAAAGTCATTCAACTATATAAACTCAAATAATCGCTCGCAATTACAATCATCCAACAGTTTGAAACTCAACCATCTATCTTCCCAAAACTTCATCTAGACTCACTAAAAGTCATATGGTCAGACACTGAGATGGTCACCTCCAAAAAACAATGGGAATCGCTCATCACCAAACGAGCAATATAGAGTTGAACTGGGAGAATAGAGATGTCTCTTTCTTCGGGTCTTCGGCTGTACTCTCTTTCACCATTAGTAAATCTTTGAAGTTGTTCCTTGAACACTTTTCAACTTTTCTGTAAAATTCTATATACATGGAGTTGATCAATCACTGGTATCAGAGCTTGTCGATCACTGTGGATGATCATTACGCGTGCAAAAACTCAAGGAAGAATGAACGAATTGGAAAGGAAGCAACAAGAAACAACGACAACAACTACGACAATAGCGACGACAATGGCGATGATACAGGCAAGCACCGCAAATCTGGAGAATAAAATCCAAAGTCGTTCGCAAAGCAGATCATATGCATCTTACGCATCACATTGCAAATCCCTCACCAATTCATAGACGGGGTCACAAACTGTTTCTTCTAGTCCGCAATCACAAAAGGCCTCTATGAGTTCACAATCGCGAACTTCTTCTCACCCTTCGCAATCGCTAACAGAGTCTCGCCGTTCACAGACTTACTGACCCGCGATCAATTCGCGTCCAAGAAAGACGTGATTGAGAGGAGAATCTTCATCTACGCCAGTCGATTCTCACTGTTCGCGTTCTTCTTCTCAAGTCGTTTCTCTGAGTTCCCATGCAACTTCTTCTCTTCCTCTTGCTAAATACCTTGCAGGTGATGACATCATTGTGACACTCTCATTTCCCAACTTCGAATCTCATTCCATTTCAAAGATATTTATCTTAACACAGAACATATACTATAATAGCTAGATTAGGAAAAATTGTCAAAAAAAAGCTTTCCAACTATTTCATAATTATCACGTCCATGTACTTTTTATAGACCTATTTACTTGTAAAAATGGTCATTCAAACCATATCACCGGAAGTAGTTGACCGGTTGTGACATTATGTTACTAGCATTGTTCTAAAAATCGGCCTAGGCGGTCCGATTAATCGGCCTAGGCGACCTAGTCGGCCATAACTGTAGAGGCCGAGTCGGCCTAGTCGGCCAAAAAATCGGTCTAGTCGGCCGCCTAGGCGCTAGGCGCCTCTCAACCGCCCGACTAGCGCCTAGCGAGTTTTAGAACAATGGTTACTAGTAATATTTATACATCTATAATAGATGATCTATTTACTTGTAAAAGTGATCCATCATTTTTTTTGCTTACGTGACATTAATACATTATATACACTTTGCATATGAGAGTGGTTTAAGAGCTCAGCTTACATGACCTCTAGTTATAAACTTTTAGTGAAACGTAACAACTCAATTTTAGAGAACTAATTGAAAAAATCAATCGTTCAAAATGAGATTGTGTGAAACCCAATTTGTAAAATTTCTTGATTTTACTTTCACTGTGTTTAAGGAAATTTTATTTTTATTTGACTTTTGGGCTTGCCATGTTTAAGAGCTTATTAGACCCATAGATCTAGGTATATGACATCTAATGGTCATATGTACGTATAATGGGCATGTATGATCATTCTGAGACAATTAGAGAACTTATTTGATCATTTTTCTTTAAATCTATATTAAGCAAAAAAGATACCCCTCTCCTCTATCCGATAAAATAGTTCCCGCATTGAGTTGAATCAGAATTTAAGAAAGTGACAATAAAGTCAAAATGTATGTTTGTAATTGTGTAAAAAAAAGATAACTGAACGTGAGTCACACAAAACTTTCCAAAAGGGGAAATGAGAAATATTTTTTGGAACGACCCGAAAAGAAAACGGGGAACTATTTTGCTGGACGGAGGGAGTAGGATGGAAAACATTCAAAATAAATAAAAATGCAAATTATGCTCTTCCAGTCAGAGGATTTTTTTTGTCTAGCGAGTCTCAAGCATCCCACGAGTATGGTAGGTCTCTTATGTTTTGGCCACGGACCCTTTCGTAAGTATAATAAACGAATCAATGAGACAATGATATTTGGTTCGGCATAAAAATAAATATACATACGTACGAACACACACTGACACACTTGTAGTATTTTATTTTCATATCCTTTATTCCTTAATTATAAAAATAATTTCTATAAATGAAATTTTTGTTCATTTAATTTGATCGGTTGAATGTAGAGTCCCTTGAATGTATTGAAATTGATGAAGTTCAGAAACTTTAAAGAACTCGTTAAATCGTTGAATTTAAAAAGTCATGTTTAAAATATATTTTGTTAAAAAAAAAAGAAAAAATTACAGAGAATATGCAAAATTAGATAAAGTATTGATTGTTAGTAAATTCGGTCAACAAGTAACTCTAACTTTACTTATGTTGACAATTAAATAATTTAGCGCGTGAATAAAAATTGCTTATAAAAGAGCTAATTAATAAAGCTAATAAACTGAAAAGATTACAAAACCGGATTTAAAAGATTTTTTTCCGAAATAATGCTAATTAAATAAATTATTCCTGAAATACTGCCGGGTTAAGAATAATTCCCAAAATACTGCTGGAATTAACCACGGTTAAGGAAAGTCGTCACTCCAAGTGATGGCTCTTGTATTACTTCACAAAAGCCGCCACTCCGAGTGGCGGCTCTTCTCTTATAGTACAAAAGCCGCCACTTCAAGTGGCGGCTCTTCTCTTACGTCCCATTTTGTACATATATAAAACGCAGTATGTTTCAAGATTTTTTTTAACTATTTTCCTGATTGAATTTTGAGCTGCAATTTGGTATGCATAAACTAGACTTGATGGGGAACATGCTCAAAAAATTCATCAGAAAATTCCGCCGGAAACACCCTCTCATGGTGTTGTCCGCGGGGTGTTTCGGTCAGGACATCATGACAAAAGGGTGGTCCGACGACCTCAATTTGAGATGGTTCCCGGTGGTATGTTTTGATAAAAAATTTTGTGTATGTTCTTAATAAAGTCTAGTTCAGTCATACCAAATTTGAGCAAAACATTCAATTCGAAAGGCCGTCAAATGATTTTTGAAAGATAACTACGCCGGATTATACATATAAAAACGCAGTTATCTTTAAAAAATCATTTGACTGCTTTCCCAATTGAGATTGGTTCTGAAATTTGATATGGATTAACTAGACTTGATTAATAACACACACAAAAAAATTAAGCGAAACATCTCATCGGGTTTCACCTCAAATTGAGGTGGCCGGACCACCCTTTTGTCATGACGTCCTCACCGGAAACCCCCGCGGACAACACCATCAGAGGGTGTTTCCGATGGAATTGTTTGATGAAATTTTTTGAGCATGTTCCTCATCAAGTCTAGTTTATGCATATCAAATTTCAGCTCAAAACTCAATCGGGAAGTCAGTTAAACAAATTCTTGAAACATACTGCGTTTTATATATGTACAAAATGGGACGTAAGAGAAGAGACGTCACTTGAAGTGACGGCTTTTGTACTATAAGAGAAGAGCCGTCACTCGGAGTGGCGGCTTTTGTGAAGTAATACAAGAGCTTTCCTTAACCGTGGTTCATTCCAACAGTATTTTAGGAATTATTCTTAACCCAGCAATATTTCAGGAATAATTTATTTAATTAGCATTATTCAGGAAAAAAAACTCGATTTAAAACAATCACTTAAACTTATTTTGATGATGAATAGAATAAGATTTTCTATTCTTTTTGACGTGTATTGTATGTCTTGTTTTCTATTTAGATGGTCCCGATACATATCCCTCGTATATTTGACTATTTCATATCAATTTTTAGGAATATGAATATATCTCTAGCATAAAAAAGCATGACTCTCTTTCACAAACTTAATACAAAGTACGTGGTATAAACTTTGCCGTCTCACTTTTTGTTATTTGTTTGACTCTATAGTCAAAATATAGAATATTTTTAATTAAATTGAAATTTCTCTAACGTGAATTGATCTGGTCGGATAGATGACAGTTTTATATGCATTATTTTTATCATTGTCTAAATTTGATTTGATCTGATAGAATTTGACCAGATAACCGGCATGATCTGTTTAAACATGATCTAGTTTGATCTGATCTATAATCTAAAAATCTGATTAGAAACCTTCTTAACGGGACGAATTATAACATATTACAATAAATTTATAAGGTAGTATTTTTGTAATTATTCTGTACTAATTGAAACTTGAAAGACAACTTCTTTTTAAATTTAAAATGTTTTGATAAATGAAGAGCCTGTTTGGTTACGTTGAAATTTGTTTAATCAACTGATTCTGCTGAAATTTATGATGTTCTGATTGAAGTGAGGATTGACTGATTTTTTTGAATTACAAAAAAGTTATATTTAAAATATATTTATTAATAAAATTAAGAAAAAAATTAGATGCAAGAATAACTAAAATAGTCACATACTGTAACTTCAGTCAATTCTGTCAACAAAAGAATTTTAACTTTACTTATTTCTATTATTATACAACTGAATACGCGAAATTTGTTGGAAAATGTGTTAAAAATTGCATTAAATGGTGATTTTGGGGCAATTATTTGAGTGGGTCCACTTTCGATTTGAGTCGGGTCAAAGTGGTTTCGGATTGTCCTTGTTAAGAGCTACAATTTGATATGTGGTACACTCAAAACGGATAACGGGTGAATGAGAAATTGATTCTCGAAGTTCACTCGTTGAAATGAAAAAAACTGGGAAAATGATGGGTTTCTAGTGTGTTTTATTTCACACCGGAAAACTCAAGGGATTTTCACCCCTTATAAAGGGAAGCCTCTTTTAAGGAGTTAAGATTCCTAAAGGTAAATGTTCTCTCTTACGCGCAGGGGGGTGCCGATCAAATCCCGAAACGGAGAAGAAAAACCGCGATTCGTGTGCGCAGGCGACCTGCGGACACGAATGTCATCCGAAATACCTATCATTCAAAGATACAGGGGTTTCTGTTGGACACCAGAGAACCTAAGAGGGTCTCTGTTGAATCAGCCGATCAGAAGACCTGAGGGTTTCTGCTGGTCCAACGGACTGGTCATTAACACAACACACAATACATTCCTCACGTTTTCTTGAGCTAAAAACACTTCCAACACCGTGGGAGGCGACGGATACGTTTTAAGAACATCGTGCGTAGCACGAGCTCTAGCTAAAATCTGCTCCATCTTATTTCTATTTTTCTTTAACTATTTTATTAATTAATTAATTATTTTTATTAATTAATAGTTCTTCGTTTTTCCGAAACACGCCCAACAAAATTTAATGTTATGTGTTTGATGACAAAATTAGTTGATAAAACTAATAATCTGAACGTGAATACTAAAGTTCACAAAGTAGAATATGTTTATTAAGGTTTTGGTTATATAAACTTCATTAATTATTAGGGGAAATTCCCAAATTATGAGTACAAAAGTTTGAAAATTCCAAAATATGATTGCCATGTTTTTATTCCCAAAATAGGAGTAATTACTGTCAAATTTGGAAAATACTGTCATGTTTAAAGTCTGGTACTACCAAAACATGACAGTAATTAGTCATATTTTGAGAATAAAAACACGATAGTCCTATTTTGGTATACAAATATTTTTAGTATAACATGACTCTTTTTACCAAATCTGTTTTACTCGTCGGAACCACGTTCTGCACCAACGGTAAATCTGTTTCGGTAATTTCTCTACTACTAAAAATCTAAAATCCCACGGTCGTGTATAACATGACTACAGGCCTACGTCTACAAATGTGTTTTAAATGTTTCTTATTTGGGAAATATGACCCATGCATAATCGTGCGCGTGTGTATATCACACTATAATAAATTTAACGTTGGATTACGAGTATCTTCTTAAATATAACCATAATTTTGTGATATCCGTGACCAAACAAATAAACAAATTATTATTTAAAAATTACAATTATAAAATTAATAGGCGAATTCATAAAAATTATACTCCTTCTGTCCCATTAGAAGGATCTCACTTTCCTTTTCTGGACGTCCCGTTAGAAGGTTCTCATTTCCATTTTAGGAAACAAGTAACAATCTTAAGTGACAAATTAATCATTACAACAACAACAACATCCAAGCCTAAGTCCCCAAAGATATTGGGGTCGGCTAACATGAATCGATACATGATATCACAATCAAAAGGAAAAGAAAGGAAATAAAGATAAAAAGATAAGCTATTATAAAAAGATAATATAAAACGAGATGAATATACATAAAAATTATAAAATAAAAAGACTACAAATAATGCTTATATATATAAGGATAAAAAACAAGGGAAAAAAGATGAGGAAAGAAGGTGATACGAGATCACTCCTTCACGCGAATACTCGCCCTCCACTTAGTTCTCTCCAAAGTCATGCATGCCCTCATCCAATCCTAGAAGAAGCATATCACTTTGAACTCCCCTAACCCACGTCTGTTAGGATCTTCCTCTCCCTCTCTTCCCTACATCTTCTCCACACATCTCAACTCGTCTGACAGGTGCATCACTCGGTCTTCTACGCACATGACCAAACCGCCGTAGGCGCGACTCCCACATCTTGTCTTCAATAGGTGCTACTCCCACCTTTTGTCTGATTGTCTCATTCCTCATGCGGTCCTTTCTAGTATGCCCACACATCCAACGTAGCATGCGCATCTCTGCCACACTCATCTTTTGAATGTGACATTGTTTTTTTGTCCAACACAATATGCCATATAGTAATGCAGGCCTAATTGCTGTCCTAAAAAATTTACCCTTCAGTCTAGTCGGCATACCTCGATCGCATAGAAATCCTGACGCACTCTTCCACTTCATCCACCCCGTTCTGATTATATGGGATACATCTCCATCTAACTCACCGTCCTTCTGAATTATGGAGCCGACAAATTAATCATTAAATATTAAAAATAATGCATTTATAACATCACAATTATCAATACTAACTACATTATAATATATACTATTAAAATTATTTCTCAAAATATACTCGAAGTACTTTATTTAGATATTGTCTAAATAACCATGCCGTTTTGCTATGGGAACTTTCCAACTAGACCTGTACAAAACCAGACCGGGCCGCCCGGCCCGCCCAGCCTACCTGCACAAATCAGCGGGCTTGGGCATATATATTTACCCACCGGGCCCGGGCCCGCCCGGCCCGCAATAAGATATGGGCGGGCTTGGGTTAGGGTGTAGGTCCGTTCGGGCCGATAAGCCCGGGCCGCTACATTTAGTATACACACACACACCAATTTATTTATCAATTTACATATACACATGTATATTTATATTTACTAATTTTTCTTTATACATATTTATAGTTTATTATGTTAAAATCTAAATTTTAAGTTCTTAACAACTAGCCCAACAAATATAATATCTGTTTTTGTACTTAAAGATAATATTTTGTGCTTAAATTTTAAATTTTAGATATAGTTTCTCATTATTATTTTTGTGTAAGTATTTTTTTGTATGTGGTGAAAGACCTATACACATTATAAGTGTATTAACAATTTTTTAAAAGTTGTAATATTATTTTTAAAGTATTAAAAAATCATATAATTTTGAAAAAAAATAAAGTTTTCCCGGGCCGGGCGGCCCGGTGGACTACCCGGCCCGCTCTTACGGGCGGGTATGGACATCAAGTTAGGCCCATTTTTGCGGGCCGGGCCGGACCCGCCCACACATGATGGGCAGAAAATTTATAAAAAACCCGGCCCGAGCCCGGCCCGAACCTGTTTTTGTACAGGTCTATTTCCAACGAGACGGAGGGAGTATCTACTTTCAAGGGGTCTAAAATAATATTTCTTACTCAGAATGTTCATAAAAATACTCCAAATTAGTAAAGGTGCTCATAAGAATAAGTCAGGATGAATTCAAACTAATGTTCATTTAATTCTCCCAACCCATACCCCCACTTCCCATTCACCACTTTTTATATCGGGTAACACTTACTCGGTATATCTTAATTTCAACCAAGAGAGAACCACATATGATGAAATTGGCGTTGAGATTAAATGGACATTAGTTTGAATTCATCTCGAGAAGAAGAGCGGGGATGAAAAAAGTACAATAGAGGTTAGGAGTATTAAACGTGTATTAGTTTGAATTTGCCCAAAATTATTCATGTCAAAATCATTGCTAATTCGTACTCGGTATTATTTTTATAAATGCTCTTAGTAGCATATACTACGTAAGAATCAGAGACGAATCTAGGAGGTGACCAAACTAGACCCTGACCTACTTCCAAATTAAAAAAATGCTTGCTTTTTAAATGTAGTTTTAGGTAAAAAAATTCCAAAAATATTTTTTGTACTCGAGTTTGATTCAATATTCTGATTGCGCCTCTGGTAAGGAAGATTATTGTAGAATACCAAAAATTTGGAATGAATGAGAGATTAGTGTAATATTTTGATAACTTTGTTTACTTCTGACTAACAACTAAGAATACTATTGCCTCTTGACTAACAACAGGTATTTGAAGGCAGAGGTTGAACATGTATTTCATTAGTCATTAACCTTTTTAAAGGTCCGGATTTTTTTCATCATTAAACCTATATTATTCATTCTTTGAAACATCTTTTGTTCACTTACATCATATAACACATGTGTTTAGTTAATACAAGCCTATTTTTATTAGAATTATTACTACTATTTTTTCGAATTTATGTTCATATTTTCTCGGTATATATATTTGAATCTAAGTGCTACCCAAACTTGCAATATTAAATCTTCAAATAAGTCCATTTTTAAGCATCTTTCGATCACTTACATTTATCACTATTGATTCTTCTCAGTGTGTGAAGGCAAAATTTTCAAGAGGTATGTCATTAATTAACACATTCACTATTTACTATTATTATGTGGATCTTCTATAATGCACCCATAGCATATAATACATGTGTTTAGTTAATAAAAGCATTTGTTGATGTTTATATATTGATATAAAGTTGGAGACACAAATTAATGCTACCAGAAGGTGAAAAAATACTTCACAAAGAAGCTACCAGATGGCCTCTTCACAATCTGTTTTTATCAGCCAAGTGATATAAACCGTGCAGGTTACCAAGTCATTTACCATTAAATTTCAGTCTTTTAGAGGCTTAAGAACAACCTGTCGGTAGCATTTTTTAGGTGCTTACATACAACCTTAGTTGAGTTGCGGTCATCAATGCTTTTTGTTATCTTAGCCATACAAACTTTACAAATTTAAACCTATGCCAGACGAGTTAGAATAATTTTGAAAACCCACTATTTCAGATTCTGAGTACCAATGGTCTAACCAAGTAATCTAAACTTGATTTTGATCCGTGCACGGGTGGAATTCTAGTTATTTTAAATTTAGGGTTAGTCCAGTCTACCACAATTCATAGCTCCGCCCATGTCTACAAGTCATATGTATAATAACGTAGATATATATATTCTAATGGAGTTGGAGTAATCACTAACACTTTAGAACATTGAAATTTGATCATAAAGCAACTGTATATTCAAATAAGAAAATATATGTTTCGTTTTCAAAAAGTAGTAATTATAAATTAATATTTCTGCAAAGAACTAAAGATGAGATGAGTTGACTTCTAGAAAGGCTACGTTTGACGGACATAAGTCTCTGCCTTCTAGCTTTTGTACTATTTAAAAAGTTTTTAAAAGCTTCGGGTTGTATGTTTGACATGCCATTTTTTAAGAGCTTTTATAAATATAAAAGATCTTTTTTGAGATGCTACAGTGACTGACATCTCAGATAAGTTTGTAGCTTCTAGCATTAATTAGTCCTAACAGCTTGTATACCAAACAGATCTAAATCAAACAATTAGCTTTTTATCAAACAACCACTACCTTTTTCTTTTAAGATCTTTTCAGTCACTAAAAGTTACTTCGTAACACTTACTAAAAAGCTAATAAAAGTATCTTTTCAGCTAGTTGTGCCAAACATACCCAAAGAATGAGTTGAGCCATTACATTTAAGAACTTCAAAAATAGGACTATTATGTTATTATTCCCGAAATAGAACTAACATGACAGTATTTACTGTCATCCTGTAGACGTGATTGTCAAATAGTTTCAGTACAATGCATTTAACATGGTAATATTTATTATAATTAATGATAGTATTTTTCAATCATGATTGTATTTTTCATATATGACAGTAAAAATTCCTATTTTGGGAAGGATAAACATAATAGTCTTATTTTGGAATTCCAAATATCTTTTGCTCCTATTTAGGGTCATTTCCCATAAAATAATGGTTTGACCATTTTTAGAAGTACACTTCATATATGTGTCTTAATAATAAGTCATGTTTTCAAAGTTAAGAAAATCAAATTTTGCATTGTTGAAATTTGAATAGTTCGAGAAATAATATGAACCATGAATGAATTAATTAATTAATTATGATAAAAGAAATGTGAAATTTATGTTTCTCAAATGTCACCAACTAAAGTGGTTTCGATTTCGTTTCCGTTATCATATTTTAATTTTAATTAAAGATAGACCATATCAGACTAGATCATATTTAAACACACAATAATCTATACGTATAGGAATGTATGTCAATTATACTCCATATGTGTGAATGTATACATATACACATGATTTGGATCAAAAGAGAAGATGATAAGAGATGAGATGTAAAATGATATTATGAATAGATTTAGATCTCTCCACTATGTCGAACAGAATTTGCATTGCCATTAATAAAAAAAAGTAAATGACACGTACTCCCTTCGTCCAAAATGATCCTGCATTTGCTATTTGGATTGTCCTAAGATTATAATTTTGTTTTCCTCGTTAATTAGGAAATTAAAGTGGATTATCATTTATACTCTCTCCTTTTTATGAATACTAAAAGTAAAGTAATGAACATTGCAATAAAGATCAAATGAGTCATTTTACTCCACTTTTTTAATATTTGAACTCAAAATATATAGGACCATCAGTTTGAGAAGAAAAGATTTTCTTTTTGTCATTTCCTATATCCTAACATGAAAAAGAATGTGATTATAAACTTATTATCGTGGTCATTGTTTCCACAAACCTCAGTAACACAAATTCATTTTTATTCTTTCACATATAAATTATTCCCTCCGTCCCAATTTGATTTACAAAATTTCCTATTTTGTTTGTCCTAAAATGGTTTTCCACTTTCTATTTTAGGTATGTGAATAAGAATAAAGTGACAAAGTTATCCTTACTTTTACTTTTTTCCCATTAACTTGAAGACATCTACTTTTAGAAAGATGTAAAAAATGTACTACCTCCGGGGTGAAGGGAGTAAAACATGCCATCTTTCGAAAATAATGTACTACCTCCGTTACTTAAAACTTTGTCAAAGTTGACCGACACGGAGAATAATAAAGTAAAAACTGTCGGTTGAGATTTGTGCAGAGGAGAGAGAAATAACAGAAACCATAAATAATTGATTAAAAAGGAAAAATGTAAAAGTTTTTTGGGACGTACCAAAAAGGAAAGATGCAAAGTTTCAAGGGAGGGAGTAAAAAAAAGAGAGACAATGACACGAGTATAAAATAATGTAAATGACACCCCTGATTCCGCTCATTCATTCCGAAAACGGCCTAACTCAACTAACTGGGAAAGAACAGCAGACCAGCAAATTTCTGCCCGTATCATCTTCTCCATAAAATTCTCTGCGAAATTATATACACAAGCGAGTGAACTCACGCTCCTCTACCGAGATACGCAGTGACGCTATAACATATGCGTTTATGCACACACAACGGGAGCTGATTTCGGGATTATTCGAGCGGGAAGAAAGGAATCGCGGACTTCTCGTCGAGGTTATCTCTCATGAATTCTCCTCCGCAATTTGATCCGCTGCTATCTGGATTGTTCGTATTGATTGAATTCTCTGCAGAGGGAGATTTAGAGGGACTTTTGTGGTAGCGAAGAGTGTTATAGGTGAATGGAGGAGAGAGGCGGTGGAGGATCGTTTGTGGCGGTGAGGAGGATATCTCAGAGCCTCGACAGAAGCAATCCCTGTCATTCATCCTCTGGTAACGCAAATTTCACTAACATATAGGATAAAAGCTTATCTAACAGTAATTCGGTTCTGTATCTATCTGTACCAAATGGTGTTTGTTGGATAGTAGTCCCTATTGGCGGCCTCTCCAGATGTTGTGCAGGAGTTGATTCTAGAGCTATCTGTACCAAATGGTGTTTTTGATTTAGGATGCCTAACTGCATTCGCATATTTCCTGTGGTAGCTTATTTTCTCTCTGTTTACACATGTCAACTTCGTTAAGGTATCTCTCCTGGTGCTTTCACGAAGGTTTTCTATGGCACGCAAATTAGAAGGATTCTTCTTGTTTTCTTTGTATATTTTCTATCTGTACTCATTAAACATGTCCTGGAAACACAAGGAGCAAAATCTTTTACCAAGAGATACTTTAAATTTTTTGTTATTGATCGCAGATTGGCAGTTATGTCATTGTGATTTTATATATTCAAATTTTGGCCGGCTACTTTGAAATGAGTGTGGGAGGGATAAGGGGGGAGGGGGTAAATATTACAAATTGGATTGCTTCATTTATTTCCGAGTCACTGCAAAGCACAGTGGCTTTAAATTGCTTCAAGCTTTGCTAGATTGTAAGAATATTGGAGTACACTGACAATTGATACTGACATTTATGTTTAATTGTTAATATCTGTCCTCCTAGAGTCCAACATATAGGCATAATAAATGCATCGAGGTTCTATTAACTGTTAATATGAGTTTTACTTCCAAATATGTTCAATACTTTTCTTTTCCTGAATAGCCTAAATTTCCTTAAATTCCTATTTTAGTTTTAGCAACTAAACTATTTTAATGCCTAACCAGTGATTTTGTTTCGTTACAGCAGACGTCACCGGATCAGCTGCATGGCTTGGCAGAGGGCTATCTTGTGTTTGTGCTCAAGGAAGAGAGAGTGATGCACGTCTCTCATTTGATTTAACACCTACACAGGTACCCTCATTAAATCCCGGACTCTAGGCATTTAACATTGTGTGTGGTTGAATAGTGTGTCATTCTCTAGTACTCCATCTATCCCTCTATAATTGTCCAATTTTTCCTTTTCCGTCCGTCCCACTAAATTTGTCCCATACCATATTTGGTAATATTTGTGTGACTCTAATTCATTCTTACTTTATTCCCTTCATTATCAATCACATAATTCTACTTTTCTTAAAAATCACAACACTCTCCTTTGTCCCAATCTTAGGGGGACAGAGGTAGTATTTGTTTTCTCACAAATTTTCCCCCTAGAATCTGCTATGAATAAATATGTGTTGATGCATTCCATTTTGGTGGTTATAGGAGGAATGCTTGCAGAGGTTACAGAGCCGTATAGATGTTGCTTATGATAGTTCAAATCCTGAACATCAGGTATTACTGTATCATGTTTAACAAGACATGAAAAAGTTTGACATATTTTTTAAATCATTAGTGCACTTCTTTTCCTGGTTCCCACAGGAAGCTTTAAGGGCTTTATGGAATGCTGCGTTCCCTGAAGAGGAACTCCGTGGCCTTGTATCAGAACAGTGGAAGGACATGGGTTGGCAAGGCAAAGATCCATCTACTGACTTTAGGTACATTAATTCTCTCCATATCCATTATAATATTTGTGTAGTTTGATTTTAGCTTGAAGCCGTTGAATGTATTAAGCTATTTGATTAATTTTTCTGACTAGTGGTGTTAACTTATTATTACCATTGTTCTTTTTCGTGTTTCTCCATACAGGGGTGGTGGATTTATATCACTGGAAAATTTATTATATTTTGCTAAGAACTTCCCGGTAAATTTCCTTCTCAATTCTATTGTACTTGTCGTCTATCACACCGTTTGATTACTATGAAGCTGTGTTTCTTTTCTTCATGTTGCTCCTCATTCAAAGCACACATAAATGTGTGTTTTTATGTGTTCATATGTTTACCCATCCAAATGTCATCATTATTGTTTGGTCCTTGGCAGTCTACATGGTTTCTATGTTTTATGGTAGAGATGCTCAGCTGGCAACAGTCTTAATTGTTTCTATCTCAGAGTATGTGTCATGTTGTAATGTGCTTTTAATGGGTGGAAATGGATGCTGCTATCCTAATCTCAGAAAATGTAATTTGCAGTGTATTTATAATCATTGGAGATCAATAGATCATACATGGGTACATTCTTGGAATTTCGTATTCACTTGTTTTTATTTGGTGCCAAAGCATTATCAGTGTGCCAATTATGTACTTGTGATCACTAGGTCAGAATATCGTTTAAATTGCAGAATTTATCTTTCTCAAATTTTTTAATGTGAATGGCTGTAGTCTAAAAGTGTTAATGCATAAGATCATGTAGAGAACATCTATCTATGATATACCCTTGAAGCTCTAATAGCATTTATCTGTGAGCTATTCCGATGCTTATTGGACATTTTAGACAAGTGAACTAACAAGAACAGAAAACTAAATATTTCTTAATCTAGTTGACATTTATTTATCCAAGAAGCAGAAAACTTAACAAGAACAATTAACCTAATCTATGAGGCAGCAGGAATTTGGATGCCCCTATGAAGATAGAAGAGTTTTTTTCGATATTCAGGGTAATTGTAAATAAACCAAACGCTCAAGGTACACATTGCAATGGATATATAGGGATGCTATGTGATGCACTAAAGTTTTTTACATGATGTGCAACATTTTTATTCAGACATCTTTTCATCCTGACCAGTTCACTAAAGCAGTCTATATAATATGCAATTTCATTCTTTCATGGCGGCATACATGTATTAGTTGGTTTAGATTGTTTCACTTGCTTCTGATGCAACTTGCAGAAATCCTTCCAGGATCTTCTTCGAAAGCAGGAAGGTGACAGAGCCGTGTGGGAATACCCATTTGCTGTAGCTGGTGTTAACATCACCTTCATGCTCACCCAGATGCTTGATCTAGAAGCTGGCATGTCTTTTGTTTCACTTCTCTTGTTTCTTTCTCTTTGTTTTGTTATGTTTTGTGTTGTTTTGTTTTGTTTTGTTTTGCTTTGTTTTATTTTGTTTTGTTTTGCATATAAACTTATTTGTGTACCTTCTTTACACCATGAGTCCACGATTGATTGATTCTGCACTTATACAGTTAGCATCTTTTTTATGGTCTTATCTCTGTTGTATCTGATGCACACTTCCTTTCTAGCGGCAGCACTTGCTCCATCTGTTAAATTATAGGATATTGATGATAATGGCATCTAAAATGTCTGAAACACATCTACAGATTCATATAAATATATCTGAGATTAAATGCATTACTAAACTGTGCAGTAAAACCACGGAACCTGGTTGGAGCATCCTTCTTGAAGTTTCTTGCAGGTAAAAATACCACTAGGCCAGAGTTTTAATCTCTGCAGCATTGCTTATAAACTCCTCGCTTTCCTCCTTGGTGTTTTCACTTTTCAGTGAATTATGTTTCCTTTTGGACAGAAAACGAGACAGCATTTGACCTGCTGTACTGTATTGCATTCAAGCTGATGGATCACCAATGGCTTGTCATGCGTGCCTCATACATGGAATTCAACGTACGCGCCTTTTTTCTAATGATGTAATTTACAACTAATTTGGGAAAAACTTGACAACTAATCTCGAACAAAATTGGATGCTCTCTTCAACAGGCGGTGATGAAGGCTACGAGGAGACGGTTGGAAACTGAACTTCTACAGGATGATTTGACCCGGCTGGAAGATTTGCCCTCCTACAATCTCCTCTCCTGATAGTCTTGTACCTTATGTGGCGGCTTTAACTGGTTCTGGTTTTCCAACCTATAATAGATTAATTCCTCCATCACACCACAATGCTCTTTTACCCTCAGTTTGTTTGAACTCTATAGATGTATGTTGCTCAGCACGTTAATGACATCTTTCACTTTATCTCACTCTTTTTAATCTTTATCCTTCTCTTTCTGCCTTGTCTTGCGTATCATAGAGCTGGTGCAATATGTGTTAGTTTGTTAATACCCACATCAGAACAGCGGATTTCAGTCCAAAGTAAAAACATCCTTAGTGGTCATATTGCCCATTAACCTTGCATTATGACATCTTCATTATTCTAGAAACTGTTATTCAAATTCATTGTTCAAATTCATTAAAGAGTATTAAGTGCAGGTTAAGCATTAGCTAGCAATTAAGATACAGGCAATAAGAGTATCAGTGCATCTCTCATCCTTAGAAGGCCATACTATAGAAATATTAAAGGTAATCTCTTTCACTAACCTAATTCAATATAACACCTCTCTCTGCCCTAGAATAAGGATTGCATTCAGCTTAACAATCTATTATATTTGATTTTATAAATCAAATTATTGATATATTCAATCTTATATTTGTAGTTCGATAGAACTTTTGTTGGAGTTTTAAAACCTCAACTTAATTATTTCTACTGATTGAAATTTCATTGGGCGGTAGTTGATCTGTTGATGTTGTCATCAGAAAAAATGTTGTAAACACAAAAAAAAACTTTAATATGAGAGGTAGTATTCCCTTTACTCCGCCTTCTATATAAATTGTCTTCTATATAAATTACGAAGTACTCTGTAAGACTAGTTAGTAAAATGTAAGGATCGTGCTAACGACTTTTAATTTTTCCAATTTTAGTCCTCGATTATTGTGTTAGGGACAATTTTAGTCTTTGACTTCAAAGTTTTCCACATTTAGTCCTATAAGTATTATCAAGTTGACAATTTTAGTTCTTCCACTATTAATTTGACACAATAAGTGGAGGACTAAAAATGTCATTATTATAATAGTTGAAGGATCAAAAACGTCACTTTTATGAAAGTCGGAGGACCAAATATGGAAATTTGCAAAGACGAGTATCAAAAGTGTCTGTAGCGCAATAATCGAGCACTAAAAGTGGAGAAAATCAAAGTCGAGTACCAAAAGTGTCAATAACATAATAGTTGGAGGACTAAAAGTGCAAAAACTCCACATAATAACTTTCATCACATTTTTGTTCATAAATTTTATTGAAATAATGTTTTAGAAAAGAATTCATAAATGAAATAAATGACAACTTTTTTTACACTTTCAAGTTTCAATCTCCAATTAGTTTTTTACTCCCGATTTTTGAATCGATGACCCAAAGACATTGTCATTTTCAATTATTGAACATGCACACATACCTATATACACATCGGGTTTTGTCAGACCCGAAGCTCAGCCATAAAATTAAATTACGGAATACGGAGTACTAAAATGGGATCACTCAAATAAAGGACGTAGTGCTGCAGGAAAGAACAGGACCTGGAAGATTCAATGCCCCACACATAATTTCATTGATCCATAAGGTGGAATGTCCCGTGAGCCACCTCGACCCGACCCAACAGGATGGTGGGGAGGTTAGTCACGGTGACTCAGTCAGCAGAATGATAGTAGGCTTATACACCCGTGCGCATCAGAGGCCCAGCCTTATTTCAAGTTCTGTGACCTCCACCCGGTCGCTGCGGGAATTCGAACATTGGTCCATTGATCTAAATCTTCCACCACTCGACCAACTGAGCTACCCGTGCGGGTCACAAAATAATTTCATAGTAGGCGCTCATGTTATTGCATAGTCCATTATAAATTAGAGCAATTGCCCAATATAGGAGTAAACATAAACATAATTGTACAAATAGGAGTAAAACTTAAAACTTCCTTCAATAGGAGTAAATACTAATTTTGTACCCTTAATATCTCTAACCTAGTTAATTCTAAAATATGACTTATTTGATCCTATTAAAAAAACTAAGTTCATTCACTCGAAACGATACCATTATGCAGGCCATTTAATTTAAAAAAAATCTAAGTTCATCCCAAAAATATTTAAATATTAAAAATCAAAAAGGTTATTTTTGTAAAAATAAAAAACTTTAAAAATAAATAAAAAATAGATAAACTGTATTAAAAATATAAAAAATTATGCCGGTCTTTCCCGCAACCTCGGGTCATCACCCAACAATTTCACCTCCAATCGGCGAAAAAAAATGTCATTTTATGTAAAAACTGCCATTTTTCTTTGAAAATGCCATAAAGATGGCACTTTTACTCTTTGCAAATGCCAAATTTTCTCAAAATATGCCATCTTGATGGCATTTCAGGAAAATGTTGGCATTTTTTTGGTGATCGGAGCTGATGGTGCTGGGAGGTTGTTGAGGCGGCGGCAGATGCCTACATATTTTTTTTATATTTTTTTTTCATTTTTTTCAATATTTTTTTAGTTTTTTACTTTTTTATTTTAATAATTTTTTATTTTATTTAATACGGAGTATATTTTATTTGATATTTCTTTGTGTTTTTCTGTTATTTTTTACAATTTTATTATAAAGTAATTAATCTTACAAAGTATTTCTTTTATGTTTTAATTATTAATGAAAGTTGTTGGGGCTTAAGGCTTGGGTAGGGGTATACTTGTCCAAACACTAAAGTTACTCCTATTCAAAACATGTTACTCCTATTTTTTCATTTTGCTTATGATTTACTCTTATTTGGGGAATTCTCTCTATAAATTAAAGTTTTGAACTATAAATTAATTGCCTAATTAACTAGAATTATAATTTACTGTTGAAGTATTTCCGCAATCTTGACATGCAATTACCTAATAGGCACCACACATGTATCCCAATCTATATAAATTAAAAGTCCTATTATAATTTATTGTTACCCGGGAGTAATAATTTGAAGAAGACAATATAATTATTATTTTTGTTCATTTATCTCATACTCGTCCCTAATATCTTTTGGGACTAAGATTTGAATGTTATTGTTGTAGTATTTATCTCATACTCGTCTGAAATATGGATTTTTTTGTCTCCTAGATCCGTGTTCAATAACTAAATATTATAAGTAGAAACAAGAAAGGGTGGTTTGTAGTTTATAAGTATATATTTAGTTTGACATAATTACTTTAGAAAAAATCTTAACTAACATATATATATATATATGTTTGTTGGATATAGATCGACAAGATAGCGTGTATACAAAATGTCTTACAAGGGACACATTATAATAGTTATGATGGCATTGGTGCAAATGTGTTTGTTCAACAATGTATTCATGTTGCATGCTGCTTCTCCTTCCAAGGATTGTGAAGAATTGGTGCAAAATTGTGTTCTCAATTGCCAAAGTACTTATTATTTGTATGTTATTTGGGATCCTTGGTGTATTGAAAGATGTGATGTATCTAAAATTTGTCCACCTGCACAGGCACCCAGTGGCGGACCCACTAAGGGTCCCACGGGTCCCGGGACCCCATGGACCTACAAAAAATACCTATATATATTTGTATATATTTTACATAAAATTAAGTAATCAGTGTATTTATACAATTGAAACTAATTAAAAACACAAATATGGAGCTAGAGCAACGGTTGGACGCCCAATCTTGAGGCTCTATATGTGTGTGAGGTTAAGGGATTGATTCCTTTGGTAGTCCACTTTTTTGAAAATAAAATTATGGAACAACTTGTGGGGCACCTATTGTTATCATGCACCTCTATAGCCCAACTTTTAATCTAAATCTAATTTTCTCAACCTATACCCAATTCTTTTCATAACAAATATTATTATAAAGCCAGTATGTATCCCCAAATTTGAGCTTATCTGTTTTATAAACTAATTTCATCATGAAACATGTAATTTTTGAATTCACGCACTGAATTTGTAATAATTAAAATATTATGGAACAACTTGGGGCACCTATTGTTATCATGCACCTCTGTAGCCCAACTTTTAATCTAAATCTAATTTTCTCAACCTATATCCAATTTTTTTCATAACAAATACTATTATAAAGCCAGTATGTGTCCCCAAATTTGAGCTTATCTGTTTTATAAACTAATTTCATCATGAAACACGTAATTTTTGAATTCACGCACTGAATTTGTAATAATTAAAATAAGCAAGTTAAAATCATTTTTTCGGCGAGAAGACTGAAGTTACCGTAAGAGCATCATCTTAGCCACTTTTTCATGTCTTTTTTTCATATCTTATAACATACTATCCTCCATATCACATTATTTACAACATTGGGATACATTATTCATATACTTTACTTTGACTACATTTTATTTATTAATGTATGTGAATTATTTTTGAAAAATATTGTTAAATCTGTCTCATTATTAAGTCTTATAATCTGATTTTTATTTTATTTTTAGTAATACAGAATTAAATAAAATGACGGTCAAAGTTGTGCGCTGGCAAACGTGAAATGTTGGTTGTTGCAACTAAAAAGAGATGGATGAAGTATAATTTAAATATCATTATTTCCTAATATAGCAGTTTCAGTCGCTTGAGCCATTATCGCATAGTTTGGCTTGATGTGATTTGATCTAATACTAAAATCAACCCAACAACAAAGTCCTTAAAGTTACACAAATAAATTGGTAATTGTATTAAATTAAAATAGAAACAAAGCTAACGAATATATTTTAAATAAAAATCCAAATAAAATAATGCGAAGTAATTGGATCGAAAATTTCAAATGTAGGCTTTTTAAATTTGATTTCTCATATGCATGCCCATTATTTTTAGTTGATAGAGGATATTAACTTTATAAAATTTTAGTGCCCGTTTAGTGACTCTGTTTTCGGCTTATCAGGCTTATCAACCAACTTTTTAACCAAACATGTAACTTTTGATTTTACGCGCTGAATTATGTAATAATAAGAAAAATAAGGTTGAAGTTACTTTTCAGGCTGTATTGACTGCAGTTGTTGTAGATGACCATTTTATCTATTTTTCATATCATTTCTTCTTTATTTTATTAATATAATATATTTTAAATATAATTTTTCATAATCAGCAGAAACAGTCAATACAACCACTTCAGTCAGAACTTCATAAATTTCAGCAGAATCAGCCGATTCAACCGATTTCAGTGTTACCAAACGAGCTCTAGTTGATAGTAGACATTTCTTTAAAATTGTTGTATACGTTATGTTAACTACGATATGTTATGCTATTTTACTATTTTACTTCTTCTTTTTATTAATTTTTTATTAATTAGTTACATTACAGTAGGGACCCCGTGATTTTGAGTTTCTGGGTCCGCCACTGCAGGCACCTTCTCCAGTTGTTATGCAGAAATAATTAGCCATTATATATCTATGTTTATGTCTTAATTCATTGTCATGGAGAATTACCAATTGAGCATTGGAATGAAATGTAATGAATGAATAAAATGATCAAATATTGATCTGAGATGTTTTTCGAGCAAGATTTAAAAATGTATACGGAATCACCAAGATTTGGCCATACTTTTTAGCTTGTCATTTTTATGAAAATAAGTAAAGTTGGAGTTATTTTTGTCACCGAAATGACTGGAATTATTGTTAAAGATCATTTTAGCTATTTTCATATATCTTTTTCATTATTTTATTAACAAAATGTGTTTATATATAATATGAAAAAGTTCCATAAATATTATTCTTTTAAATGTGATGGACAAAAATATTACTCCATGACAAAATAGTACTTAGTAACTATTAGTGATTATAATTGTGTTCAAATTTGCATCGTAGTTACTAAATGTAAGTTACCGTAATGTAAACTTTCAATACAATTATAGTCACTAATGGTTACTTAAGTCACATGTTTATCCATGACATTTTTATTAGTTATAATTAAGGACAAATCCCTAAAGTTCCATAATTTCATTAAAATTACCAAACGTACTAACAGTGTTTACATTCATATCACATGTATGATGATAATTACATTAGTCGCATTAAGATACGTGCTTCAAATTAACATATTTAAAATGTGAATCAAATTAAGGATGTTTTTAATTCGACGTCCCAGATCAAACAAAACGAGGCTAGATCAGAAAATTTAAGAACAGATCACAACAAAGAGACCACGGATCTTTGATAACAAAGGCCCCTTCCCTTAGATGCCTGCAAGGCTTCATGCATTAATATCATTGACTGAGCTACCATCCATCTCGTGAAACTAAAATCATCTGAATCGATCGAAATGAATAAAGTTTTGGTCAGATGTGCTGAATTATAAAAACTTATATTTAAAATATACTTTATTAGTAAAATAAAAAATTATATAATAATAGTAAAAATAGTTCTCTTATATCAATTCAGTTAGAGAATTACTTTAACATTACTTATTTTGATTATTACACAATTTAGCGTACATAATCAAAATTATGTCTTAGATAATAAAAGTTGGCCAAAAGTCAAAAATAAGGGTTATCAAGTGGTTGTTACATAATATGGAATAGTATAATTAGTACCATGAAATGTGCATGATTGTAGCTAGGGAGGGGCCAAGATTGGCCCCGACCCAGCCCAAATTTAAAATATGTCTGTATTTTTAGTGTAAAAAATTTTGTGTAAATTTTTTTCCAAAAATATTCTTTGTACCGGTCTAGTCCAGTCCAGTGTCCTGGCTCCGCCCCTGATTGTAGTTTTTTAAATTATGTGCTCCACTTGCAATTAGTGAGCTCTAATATAATGATGGAATCAATATTTATTTTCATTCTTTTTTATTGGCACGAGTAGGTATTTTGTATATTGTACAACCGGTGACATTTTGATAATTTAAATGAAATTCGCGGTTTCCGCTAAATGAGCATTAATGCACTTTTAGTGCGCATCAGACCTATTCCGTTGAGCATTAGGAGCCTAACAATGAACATCGTTATCCATGTTTCATATATTCTAATTCACTTTCTTTTTCATATTTTTCTTTTATAAAAACTTATTAAATTATATGTATAATCAACTCTTATGAATTTCAATATGTGAATCTAATGTAATATGATGGTACTTTTAAAATATGCATTGATATGACACCAATATCAAATAAGCATACATACTTACGAATGAACATCGAAAAATTCAAAATGCTCATTTAAAATTTCTAGTATGCTCAAATATTAAATGAGAATACATAACTTATGAAATGAGTATTGGAAAATTCAGGGGCAGCCCTGGGTGGGGGGCAGGGGGGCGGGCTACATAGGCCCAAAAAATGGAAAAAAAATTAGGCCCAATTTTTTTCCTTTGCAATAGGTTTGAGTAGGCTGAGTTTTCATCCTTAAATACCATTTTTGTCCGGCCCAATAGCCCCGATGCTCTAGAATACGGAAGCGCTTAGCGGCTAATTAGAATTACGTAAAAAGTGCAGTCTTCTAAGTTCTAACTCACGTCTGCCGAAAGCCCTAAAGGTGTTACGTAGCAGCTTGCCTAATCCCTTAGTCCTTAGACGGCTCGGAGTTACTCTAATCTCCAATCTTCGAAGTTTCTCACGGCCCTCACCGCCTTAGCCCTCAGCAAATTACTACGGAGTAAGAAGCAATTCAGCCAATCAGCCTTGAGCCTTCACAAATTCAAGTGAGTCCAGCTTCCTTTATGGCTTCATTAATCTGTTATTTCATTATATACTTAGTATTTTAGTTGAATAGTTGATAAATTTGATTAGTTTATATTCATATCTCATTAATCATTAATTCATGATTAATTGATTTCCTTCATCTATTCATGAATCACGATTGATCTTCTTTTTTTTACTGTCACAGATCATAATTGATGATTCATACGGAGTAGTTGTTTAATATTTATAAATATGTAGTAGTTGATAAATGATTAGTTTTCAATGATTACATGATTTGTATTTAGTAAGTTTTAAGTGGTACTGTATAATTTATTGATTATGTTTGGTAAATGTTTCAATTATTAAATTTATAAATTTAATTAATTTCAAGGTATAATAAAAATGGTTGAGTCTGGGTGGGAGAAAAAGAAAAGGAAGCAAAGATTAGAAAACGAGGCCCTAAGTCAAAAAGGTTCGATGGAAAAGTTTGTTTGTGTGAAAAAGGTAAATCCTCAATGTGCTCCTCGAGATGAGAACTTAGTGAAGATGAATGATTTAGCTACCGAAAATGAAACAATTCATAATGATCATGTCATGGCAGAGGAAAATTTAGGAGTTGATCATATTGGTAGTGAAGCTATAGTTGATGACTTTGCTTCACAATGTTCAGCAAGAAATGTATTTAAGTAATATTTTATTTGGTTCTTTTGAAAACGTGATTCGACTATGTGTAATTTAATTAATGAATTCAGGTATTTTCTTAATTATAAAGGTCTTCGAATATTATTATTTTGCATGTTAATTTAGATAGAAACGGGGTTGACATTTTTTTTCTAAAAATAGGCCTATTTTAAATATTCACCGATAGGCCCTCAAATATACAGGACCGCCCCTGGGAAAATTTAAAATTAGCATTAATTACACCAATATGCATGGATATGAGATTTTAAATTGTCTAGTGCAATGCTCATTTTAAAATGAGAATTACACCAATATCAAATGAGCATACATAATTTACAAGATGAACATCGAAAAATTTTAAAAATTAAAGCTCGTTTAAAATCTTGAATATGCTTAAATATCAATTTGTGTATGTTCATATAAAGAAGCAGGGGTGTTCATTCGGTAATACCGAACCGAACCGAAATTTCGGTAAACCGAAATTTCGGTTTTGCATATTCCATTACCGAATACCGAACCGAACTAAATCGGTTTGGTTCGGTAAAAACCGAAAAAAATTCGGTTTGGTAATCGGTAAACCGAAATACCAAATAGGCATTCAACAATATTTATTTAGTTGGTGAAAATAAATATTTAAATATATATAATATATAAACACTACTTAAATACAAACATAAATTATAGAAATTGCCCTAAATAGGAGTAACAACGCTTTTAAATTCCAAAATAGGAGTATCATGTTTTTATTCCTTGAATAGGAGTAATCTGCCAAGTTTGGGAAAAAAATGTCATGTTTAAAAGCCTAGTAATGCCAAACTTGGCAGAAATTTACTCCTATTTATGGAATAAAAAATATGATAGTCATATTTTGGAATTTCAAAACTTTTTTACTCCTATTTAGGGAATTTACTCCATAAAGTAATGAAAAAAGAAAAAACGGAAGAAGAAGTCTGAAAGAAACAAGTCAACAACTGAAGAGAACAAATGGAAGAGAAACAATGGAAGCAAATATCAGACTACATAATTAATAACCTCCACTTTGCAAATATTTACAAACACAGCAGGTTGTACTAAATCACACCGTACAACAGGATGTATAGTATATTTTGTTCACCATCGAGTGATTTCGATTTCACCGAATTAGTTATGAGCTCCCATAAATCCACACCAACCCCTTGAGATGTAAATCCAAATAATTTGAACACTTTGCTTGGTTCCCACCGCCGTTTATGCACCACTGCGTTAAGAATCTCTCTTATATGATTGATTGCGTGTATTAATTGGTCCACTTGAACAACATTCCCTTTTCTCAACTTTCCCTTTTCACACTCATACATCTCCAATATGTAATACTTCCCCCCTCGTATTTTATAAGATGCATTTTCCTTTTTGAGTTCATCCAAAAATATTAACACTTTCTTAAATTGAACTTCACTAATTTTTTCATTTTCATTTTATTCCATTATCTATCATTTCACCTTTTACTTTTTGTGGATTCATCTTTTTCTTATAATGGTAAAACAATCATTTTATGTATTTTTTCTTAAAACTCACACCAAACCTATATGTACCTTACATTATGAGATGGAGGTAGTACTTTATGTAAAAGAGAGTTTTTTACAAGGTGTTATAAAAGAGGCTATTTTTATAAAGCTAATTTTTTAGATTATTAAGTTCTCAACACATTTAAAAGCGGAAGTGAGGCGCTACGCCGCCTAGGATGTTACGTGGCCGTACATCGGCGTTCTAGGGAACAATTTTTTGGCTGAGGGGCATATTCCTTTTTGAGTTTTGGATAACTGCGTGCAACGGAGAAGATATGGAAAAGTCTGAAATCATCAATAGGGTTCAATCCGAGAACGACATGAACAAGAAGTTAGCTGAGTTTGATGATTTTCAACATGCTTACAATCGTCTGGTCTTGGAGGAAAAAGGTGATATGCTGATGGTCTGCCCCTCCTGAACCACCACCATGGAGTGAACGAGCGGCTAGGGTTTAGATAAATACAATTTCTTACTCTATGTTTTTAGTTTAAACTTTATTTTTCTTTCGTTAGACATTTTACATTGTTTTTGAATTGTTGTGGTAGTGGCAGTCTTGAAATGTACATGGCCGTTAATTACCTTGAAATTCTTGTATGTTAAGTGAAAAGTTTCACTCAGATTTGGGTGAACTTTTCTATGGCTAATCAGGGACTATGGAGTCTTTTCGGTCATTATGAATCTAATGAAGTGGGGAAGAGTACTGCGACCTTAAGGGTCTATAAGAACTTTATATTGCTCGTTTGGTGATGAGCGGCTCACGTTGTTTCTTCGGAAGTGACCGTCTTAGTGTCTGATCATATGAGTTTTAGTGAGTCTAGATGAAGTTTTTGGAAGATAGATGGCTGAGTTTCAAACTGTCGGTTGATTGTAACAACGCTGCACTGTTTGAATTTATATAGTTTAATGACTTCCTTTTAAAATTGCGGTATAAGGAATTACACTTTATAAACAAGTTCGACTTTTACGATCTTTAAGGTGCAAGTTGATTCTATATATCTCACACTATATACCTATAAAATCTATAATAAATATACATTTGAGAATAAATATTGCATTTTTTATGTCGAATAATATACTTCGTATGATATATATTGCAATGAAATATATGAAATTGATTTTGTATGGTAATTTTTTTTATTTTTTTGATAAATAATGGTTAAAGTTTATGCCGTATATTCAAATTAGTCATATTCTAGCCCATATATCTGCCCCAATGATAGATGTTTCTCGACATCTACCCCACTGATTTTGGTGGTTTGCCTTCCGGGTTTAAAAAAAAATCTGCCCCAATAAAAGAAAATAGATCCCCCCCTTACCCAGCCCAGTCACGCAATCTGCCCAAATAAGTGAAATTTAATAATCCATGCCCAAAATCCAAACTGAAATACTTCTGGTCTGTTTACTAACAGAAATATTTTCTGTTTTTCCAAAAAAATAAGAAAAGTAGAGATAGAAAAATTAGAAAATCGGTTTACCTAACCTTTTTCAAAATCAAATAAATGAAACATGTCTAGCCTTTTTACTCGTGAAACGGAGAAGCCACTTTGAGGTATTTTGGCATTTTATAAAACTCATTTTCTACAGTGAACTGTATTTACTCGCTCGTCTTCCTCCGTCTACCAGCCTTTACTCGCTCGCATTAACTTTGCTTCAGCGCGGGAAAAGGTGCAAATAAGCCCTCGAACTAACCGAAAAAGGGCAAATCACCCCTTTTATAGGAGGCTATGTCCAGTCGTCGCCATTTGGGGAGGTTCCCGGTGGCATTTTTTGATGAATTTTTTTTAGCATTTTCTTCATTAAATCTAGTTTGCCCATACCAAATTTCAGCTAAAAATTCAACCGCCAGAAGGCGGTCAAAAGATTTTCTCAAATATATGTCTACCCTCTTTACTTCATTCCGCAAATTATATTATACACTCGGGTGTACATGTACACCCGGTTTTTAAATGACGTGGTAGGCTGATTCTCTCATCTATGCTTTTCCTGATTCTTCTTCTGCCGTCATCCTCATTCCCTCACTCCCTGTTGCTTTTATTTGTTTCAGCCGCCATTCTTTTTCAAAAAAATGGCACCTATATTACTAATAATCTTTTCATTTCCAATAATATGAGTCTTTATATGTTTTCCAAAAAAGTGACTAAGCACATTTATTATTGAGGTGTAAATCATTTAAGAAGAGTTTCTCTCACCCATATATTCCGTCCTTTTCTTTCTGCATTCAACCCTCCTACTTGGAATTGAACCTCCCTGTTCACATTATGCATTCAAACTAAAGATTTTAGCTTTTGAAAATAATCATGAACACAAATCACAATGCTCTGTATTTACCACACCTCCGCCTATCTCCGCCTATGTATTAATGATCGTCGCCGCAGATGCTTTGCCCACCCGCTGCTGAAACCACAACTCTGCTAATCTTTTCCCCCTCCTTTCTTCTTTTGCCAAAAGGCCCAAAACGCTGCCGCCGCTAGATCCAAATTCAGAGTCTTAGATCATTCGTCTTCATCGGTGTTGTTCGATGACTGTGAGTTTAGAAGTTTTAGGAGCAGGGGGTCAAGGGGCTTGGTGGGTGCACGCTGACGGCTTTGATGGCAGGAAAGTACCTAAAATGGGTTTTTGGATGAGCGGCCGTGGTTCTTTGATCGGAGGAGGTAGAGTTGTTGATTGGTTTGTGGTGTGGAGTGCAGCGGTTTAACAGTGACTAAAGTCGTTATCATCAGACGTGATCGGGTTTACCAAAGACTACGGCACTACCATCGAAAGTGAAGAGGTTGGAGTCACTAGATATTATATGGTGTCCACATAACAAAGTCACTAAATCTGGGAGGTCATGAACAAACTATCGCTATGCTCCTCACATCATAAATACGTAAACTGGTCACTAAATAGCGACTACTTAAAAAAGTAAATTACTTAACCAAGTCACTAAACTAGTTGGTCACTAAACTAAACTAATGAATTTACACCCAACGTATAGATTATGAGTACATGTAACTGCGAGGCCATGAACTAACTATCAATTACTTAACAAAGTCACTAAACTTACTTATGCGCCACATAACAAAGTCACTAAAACAAGGTTTGACTTGAGTTGCAGGGTGAGCAATGTTTTTGCATTAGTCACGATTTACATTTACTTATTTCATTCATTTGAGGATGGCATAAATGGTAATATATCGTCAATGGAAACTTCCCTTTTTTTTGCATTAAAAATGAGTGACGCTGGTATGGGAGTTACATTTTAGCCTTTTATTTCGGTGGTCTCTAACTGCTTCAGAGTCATATATTTGTACTTTTTAAACACTAATCACTTTCGTGGAAATCCGTATGATAGTAGTAATATTGATAAAAAAGGCCTTCTTTTTCATTTTTTAGCCTCCATCCCGTCATCCTAGTTCATTTTATATTTCTTTTGTCTTTTTTATTTTATTTTTTCGTGACTTTTTTTCTCTTCTTTCTTTTTTCTTTTCGTTTCTTTTATTTTACTTTTTTGTTACTTTTACTTTAGTTAATTTACTTTAGTTATTTACTTTTTTGTCTTTTTTCTTTTTTTCTTTATTTTAAACTCAAATAATTATAACGTCTAAAAAGAATAAATATATACAAATGAACTTTTCAATTTTTGAAAACTCATTTTGTAAGTTATGTATGTCCATTTAGTACCTTTGTTATGCTCATTTTAAAATGTTTATCCATGCATATTTCAAAAGTCTCATATTACATTAGATTCGCATGGAATTTGATTATAGACACGAGATCACAAACCACGATACTCAATTTCATGATTCTAGTACCCAATAATGGAGGTTCGATGCTCACTGAAAATATCTTGATGTTCAACAAATAAAACATACCATTTTCATATCAATGATCATCTTGTAAGTTACGAATGTTCATTTGTATAGGTTTGATACTCATTGAAAATTCATTAATGTTCATTGATCTCAATAGAGGAGGTTTGATGCTCAACATAATATGTTTGATGCTCATTAAAAGTTCATTATTACTCATTCTCCTGAAGTCATGATGATTTTCATCTCAATAGTGGAGGTTTGATGCTCAATTAAAATGTCATGATCTTCATCTAACAAATCTAACAATTTAATATTAATGTGCACTTTGTAAGTTATGTATGCTCATTTGGTACTCATGTTATGTTCATTTTTACAATGGCATATCAATGTATATTTCAAAAGTATTATATTACATTAGACTCGCATATTGAAATTAATAAGAGTGGATTATAGATATAATTTAATAAGTTTTTATAAAAGAAAAAATAAGAAAAAGAAAAAGAATTAGAAGATATGAAGCAAAGATCGTGATATTCATTATTAGCCTCCTAATACTCAATAAAATAGGTCAAATGCTCACTAAAAGTACATTATTGTTTATTTAGCGTTAGCCGTGATTTATCGCTTAATTTACAAAAATGTCACCGAAAAAAAATTAGACTGTATCAATTAAATGGGTTGTAGTTCTTAATTAATGCCTTGAAGTTTCATTAAATTACCGTTCACCTCCGACCTGCGTTCAATCGAAGACCCAGAAAGCATCGCTGCTAGGAGCCCGGGACATCACGGAATATCCCAAATCTTCCGTCTGCTCGTGTTCTGTCAACGACTTAAAGGCAAGCTCTCAAATTAAATGGAATTTTCACTTTACCTTGTTAAAATTTCGAATTTGATTGGATTCATGAAATTCGTGAATTTTCACTCTGCCTATTATACTTCTGAATTTTGTTCTTAGGGTTTTTTCATTGTTTATCAATGGCTGCCTTAGTCTGTACTTATTTCCCTGGGAAATCAATGGGTGTTGGAATATCTTTGCTGATAGGATATGTATATAAAACCTCATTGTCAAGCAATGAACCAGTATATAAAACTGATTTTTGACAAGAACCAACAAATTTGTGTTTCTTTAAAATTGCACTTGTATTTTCCCTTGGTTTCTTGAAGTAAGTTAAGCTTCAAAATCTCTCTTTTGCCTTATTAGTATAGGAATTAGGCTGTCATGAACGCTTTGAGGTTTTATTACTCAAGTAGCCTATTATTAAAACTAAGGCAGTAGAAAGATATACTTTTAAAAATATACGCTTTGAGGCTTTGAGGTTTTATTACTCTATGGTGAGAGATGCATCGCTTGGAGTTGTTAATATAAAAATAAACCTGATTAATTTAGTTAGGTGTATTTTAAAATTTCATATCCAGTTGGTCTTAATGTTTATTTCTTTCTTTTTTCTTCCTAGAAATGCTTGGGGTAGTTTTAGTATGTTGTCCATATGGAAGAGACAAGTACAACCATGTGAAGTGTTGCAGGAATAGTATCTTTTACAAATTTCAACTGCTGCACCTTGTCATCCAAGATACTAGGTGAACAAATCTTTCCATTTTCACCATAAGCCAATCCAGATGCATCATCCTTGAAATAAACCATTTTAAAATTAGGATAGTGAATTGAAGCATTTATACTTCACAAAATTATTTAATATGATAGTAGAATACTAGAATAGAGACATAGTGTGGGTACCTCAAGACGTTCCACAAGTGCAACATCTTTTCACCATAAGCCAATCCAGATGCATCATCCTTGAAATAAACCATTTTAAAATTAGGATAGTGAATTGAAGCATTTATACTTCACAAAATTATTTAATATGATAGTAGAATACTAGAATAGAGACATAGTGTGGGTACCTCAAGACGT
This sequence comes from Cuscuta europaea, assembly GCA_945859875.1. Lineage (NCBI taxonomy): Eukaryota > Viridiplantae > Streptophyta > Magnoliopsida > Solanales > Convolvulaceae > Cuscuta > Cuscuta europaea. Next base: position 3,460,148 of record CAMAPE010000035.1, on the reverse strand, counting down.
TCCACAAGTGCAACATCATTTGTTGCTTGCTTCGAAACATGATTCTTCTTTTTAACTTTACTGTTCTTCCTTCTTTTTTAAGCGTTGCTGGAGCCAAGTTTCTCCTTGTTTTTCTTTAAAGATGACTTTATTTGTACATCCTCTAACAATTCAATTTTAGTACACTCAAGTGAGATGACCATTAGTAACACTCGCAGCTTTCTTAGTATACAATCAGTAATTGAGCTTATAGATTCCAAGGAGCTAAAGTACAGTTTCTCTCTTTCATATTAAATATGCTGAAATTCAAATAACGTGATGGAAATATTTTGAAGAATAGATAAACCTTCAAGTACACAAATCAATGATGATGGCATCTGAGACAGAGATGTAGGGATTTTGTTCTGTGAAGAACATTGAAATGTGGTGCTGAAATTGGCAGGGCTCTCTTGGTATGACAGCTTCTTGTTGCACCTAAATGGTTGGTCCGCTATGTCACCATAGTGCCACATTTTATCATCAAGTACACCTTTTTTCCCATCGTAAACATCTGCAGCCTGAGATAACATGTGCATAAAAAAGGGGCGCATGGTGACACATACACGTTTTGGCTAACAGTCTAACACCCTACCATCATGTGAATTCCACGACCATCATACTCATATTGATGTTGAACCTACCTACAGAGTACATACAGAGAGTACATCAGGTTGCTGACTATGAAATGTCAAACATAGTGCCTACTACCTCAACTGAACCAACATAATCGCAATATAGAGAGTAATAGCTTCACATTGAACCCACCGGCTACTATCTCAATTTGAATCTACATGACCATAAACTTTGCAAATTAATACCCTCACGGCCTCACATTACTATGTCAAATTTACATTTTTACACCTTCATTGGTCATGAAATTAGTACAAAATGCCATATTTCAAAACGCTAACCCTAAACTCTTCTATTTGTAGCGTTTCCGTCCAAAAACGCTAGTGCGAACAACTATTTACCAAACAATTTTTTGACTTATTGAAAACGCTAAAAGTGGTCAAACTGCCATTTTTTGGCTGAAGCGCCATTTACCAAACACCCCCATAGTTTGGGAACATAAATGATGTCTAAAAATCGTCACAAAACTGAAACTGTCTTATAAATTTTGTTAGGATGACACATACATGGAGAGCTATATAAGCACCATTGGAGTTTACCTTGTATGTAAGTTATGTAATACCTGTAACTCCATAAATCTTTTCATTTACTGTAACTACAAGTTTATTATCCAATTCCCGGCCCACAGGGGCACAACCTTCTAGGAAGGGTCGGTCTGGGTAAGTAAAACCAAGAAGGAAGGTGAATAAAGGGTAACATTCACCACTTGTTCTACAGTGTGCACTGTGAAGCAAGATCTGAAAACACTAAAGCTTCAAATTGTGAGATTCTCTATGGACTAAAGCTTGTGCTCTTTTATTTCACGGTTTCACCCTAAAGCTTTTTCACTATTAGAGAGTAAAAGGTTCAAATTGAATCTTTGGGTTCAATTGAATTATTGAACCTACTGTTTGTATGTCATATCATATTTAGTAGCCAGTATGTTCAATATCTCAATATGAGTAAGTCGATCATGAAATTCATATAATGGCAGATTACTTCAATTGTTCTACACTTTGATATTGTTAAGAGGAAGTTTTTTTTATGCATATTTTTAGGATTGCTGAAAAAAGACAGGGATAGTTAATTAGTTATTGCAGGACCTTTGTCGAACCCTCGTTTTGTGTTTGGTGGGACCTTCGTCGAACCCTCGTTTTGTGAGGATGCCTTCATTCATCGGTCTTCCCTTTTATGTCACTAATGCAATGAAGGTGTAAAAATGTATATTTGACATAGTAATGTGACGGTATTAATTTGCAAAGTTTATGGTCATGTAGATTCAAATTGAGATAGTAGCCGGTAGGTTCAATGTGAAGCTATTACTCTCTATATTGCGATTACGTTGGTTCAGTTGAGGTAGTAGGCACTATGTTTGCCATTTCATAGTCAGCAACCTGTATGTACTCTGTTTCCATTTCACAGTCAGCAGTCTGTAGGTAGGTTCAACATCAATATGAGTATGATGGTCGTTGAATTCACATGATGGTAGGGTGTTAATCCTATATTTTACATCTTTTTTGGGTAAAATTTTGAGAACTTTTAGTTTAAATGCTGGTCAAGAAAAGTTTGGTGATTTTTCTATTTACTAGTTTTATTGCTCATAAAGATACATATGTGGAGCTGTTCGTCAACCCATACTATTACACAAAAAGTAATGTCAAAGTAATTCGAACACCCAAAATTCAATTGCTAGATCCCCAAGTTCTTGCCATAGTTTGGATTGTTCTCATCAACCTTTTCTATTTTTCAAATCTGAAAATGATGTTGATCCATTTTTTATTCTCTGTATCATATCCTCAGAATCTGTATCATACTTGCATAGTCAACCACTTATAGAGAACAAAGAAAGAACTATGCTTTCCCCATGCATCTGTGCTTCCAATCCCTTTAACCAGATGCAGTTTGTGAAACCTTACTCTCACGCCTCACCTCCAACATCATTCTCAGGTTGGAAGCCCAATTGCCTCTACCCCTTTATTACATGCAGTATTAAACGGGAGAAAGGCGTGCAAAGAGGGGTTAAGATTAGGGAGAATGTGGAACTGAAAGAGAAGGGCAAGGGCAAGGATAATGTGTGGAGTATTGACAACAAAGTCGCAAATGCCGAGAATGAGAAGTTGGCCAGAAAGAAGAAGAGAGGAAAAGATAGGAGAATGATGAGGAACGTTTCGGAGAAGAGTGGATATGGACGAATCACCATATCCAGTGCTATGTTAATTGAGATTGAAACAGTGTTACAAACTCAGGTAGTTTGCTCTAAATGCAGGTACCATTGTAGCATTTGTTTGTGCTTGTGTTGTTTCTTAAGTGATATATTAGTGGTTTATAGTGTATATAGTTAGTTATCCATTCATTGTTTCATGGAAGCACAACATGTTGTTTTGACTTGTTATAATTTTAAGTGATAGCATATTTTTTAGGACGCTTTCACTTGTTCCTGCTAGGCTATTATTTGTGTTCTTCTCTTTCACAACAATAAATATTGTTGATTAGAACAGATGCATTAGTATATACTTAACAAAATGTAGAAAGGGACTGTGAATCTGTGATACACTTCTTCCGCCATTTATTTAATTTTGGGTTAGTTTTTTTATATGCTAAAATTTATCGTCGTTTTCAGGAACCTGTCATTCGGCCCATATGGAATACATTTGCAAGTAGTGTTAGTGGCATATGGAAGGGAGTGGGAGCAGTCTTCTCTCCAGTGACTGCAGAAATTGAGCCAATTGAAGTGGGTGACAAGAATGAGAACCTCTTTGACTGTTATACCCTTACTCGTGTTGAAGCTTTTCCTTCATCAGCTGAGGATGGTCAAACTTCCCACATCCAGAGGACAGTCAATTGGGTATCGCTGAATCCCTATGGTGAAATTCCAGAGTTGGATGGAGAAAGACCTTTGGGTATGAGGAGGATGACAGAAGAAACTCTTAAAAACAACAAGCTGCCAAAGTTTGAATCTTTTGACTTTGGAAAGAGTGACGTGATGGAGGAGGATATAATGGGAATGGAACCTGGTCTTCTATTCTTTGAGGTAAAACTAACCCAGTTCTCTGATTAGAATGACTCATGCTATAGTTATTGGGGTACCATTTTCATCATGTAAAATCTCGTCCAATCAAAGTTTCTGAATTTGAAGGATGGATCTTACTCGAGAGGGCCAGTAGATATTCCTGTTGGTGAAGTTGACATGTCAAATAATTATCTTTCCTCAACATTCAAGTTTGAACAAGTAAGTTTTTATACTCGGTTCTTATTAACCATTTAATATGCTCTACAATTCAAAATTTTAAATGTAGAAAACTGGTATTTCTATGTTTACATACATTTGATGGGGTTATTACTTATACTATTGAACTGGCTCCTACTTTACTGTGTAGTGTTTGGTCAAAGGGTGCCATAAGAGACTCCGCATGGTTCATACTATAGAATTCAGTAATGGGGGTTCTGATATTCAGATATTGAGAGTTGCTGTTTATGAAGAACAATGGGTTTGTCCGACCAATCTTTCTGACCTCAGGTATTGTTCAGTATCTTCAAAGAATAGTTTAGTTTATTAGCATACTTATATGTGGCTTTGAGCCGTTTGAGGAGAACAATCTTGCATGCATCTTTTCAATAATGGATTGGTTGTAGTTTTGTGTCTAGACTATTGAGTTGCATTTCTCATCCGGCTCTAAGACAGACTCCGTTTTTGCTTTTGTTGTTGTTCCTACTTCTTATAAATCTTTACGGAGTACATCAAATTTTATCATGTCACAATGTGTTGCATGCTACAGAGTATGATATATGTATCTCGTTATTTTCATTATTTTCTTAGTTTGGGATCTTCAATATTGAATACAACATCCTCATTCAATATTGAATGTGGTAACGAAATTCTCTACGAAAAAAATTCACAATGTGTTAGACTGATAAATAGCTCATACCTGAAGTATCAATAGTTTCATAAGAGTGATCAAGTAACTACAAAACCTTAAAAGATAAAAATAACATACGGAGTAAGAAATATAATAATGGATATGAAAAAATATGATTAGCTTTTATTTTTTCCAAAAGAGTAATCAAGTAACTACAAAACCTTAAATCTATTCAAGTTTCTTCTCACTCCAGCATCCAGGTGACTGCCCTCTCCACTGGTCACTGATGATGACAGTGACATTAAAATGATCGTCTGCAGTGACATTTTTAAAGTTACATGCATATTCACTTTTTTGGAATTTTTAAAAAGTAGTAACATTTTTGTCAATGAGCATTATATTACATTATTAATTATTACATTTGTAATTATGTTGGAAAACCCCTCTTTTCCATAGAATTTCCGATATTGATAGTAAAATACAAATGTCCATCATTACTTTTTAATATTTTTGGATTCTTTTAAAGCAAATATCTTTTATGTCCAACAACACCACTACTATCATAAAAGTACCGAATTCGCACTTGTGTTTCACGATGCTTACTGGCTACTGCAAAGTGCTCCAGAGAGTTTTTGATTGGGGATTCTAACTTGAGACTCATGATGTCAACAGTGACACGGAGATGGAAATGAAGCCATTTTCACAGAGGAGGAGAGTTCAACCAAGAGAGCTGGCTGGGTCATGGAAGGTGCTTGAGATGAGTGCCACACCAGTTTACGGCGAGGGGGATTGTACAATTAGCAATGTTGTGCCGTATGTATACCTCTGTACCGAGAATCTAAAGAAAAGAAGTTTGCCGGAAAGCATCGTTCACTTTGGGGAGGAAGAGTTGCGAGACATGCAAGATGCTACTGTTCTGTGGCTGCCGGGAGGTGTCACCAGCTTTGTTGACGTGAAAGAGGATGGAATATTGTGCATTGGAGTTGGGTGGTATTCAGATGAGGGAATAAACTTGGTCCTAGAACGGGATTATGGAACAGATGGGAAACTCAAGGAAGTTAGGTGGAAGTCTGAAGTGAAGAGAAGGTGGACTAACCCTCCTCCCATGTAGTTTGTTAATAACTTCATTTCTAGTTGATCATTGTATATTTCTATGTTTTTATGGTTGATCATTATATGTTTCTTTCTGAGTACTATACTTGTAGACAATCACCAACTAAATCTATATTCGAATAGGATTAGTTTGGTATTGAGGTATTCTGGTATGGACAATTCTTGGTGTACATGACTACATGTTTAATGCGAAAAGTGAAAAAAATTCACTTCTACTTCGCTACGCTGCCATTTCCATTCTAATACTACACTTTTTCATGGTAACAAAAACGTTCAATTATTTATGTAAATGACTTCGCGTTTTAACCAAATTTGATGCATTATAGGTACTTTTATAGCTATTAGATCTAAAATTCAATGCATGAAAATCATTCATATTTTTCACATTAAGACTTTTCTTATTTGATAATATATGTGTGTGTGTGTAAATCTATGAAGTGTTCTTCATGAAAATTCAGTTGCAAGTCAATTAAATAAAATTTTATGAGCACGCTCCTTATTAAGTTTAAATTATCTTAATAAAATTTCAGCTCAAGATGCATGCGATCTGCTTTGCGAATGACTAGATTTTATTCTTCAGATTTGCGATGCTCGCCTGTATCGTTGTCATGGTCGTTGTTATTGTCGTATTTGTTGTCGTTGTTTCTTGTTGCTACCTTTTGAATTCGTTCATTCTTCCTTCCATTTTTGCACGCGTAATGATCACCCACGGTGATTGACAAGCTCTGATACCACTGATAGAACAACTCTATGTATACAAAATTTTACAGAAAAGTTGAAAAGTATTCAAGGAGCAACTTCAAAGCTTTATTAATGGTGAAAGGGAGTACAGCCGAAGCCCCAAAGAAAGAGACAATGAATCTCTATTCTCCTAGTCCAATCTAACTGTTAAACAGCCTACTATTTTTCCTCCTCACCCCATCTATTTATACTACATGTAAACTTATTATTATTATTTTTATTTCTATTATTAGCCTAATGGGCTCTATTCCTATCAGCGCTACACCCAAATGTTAATTCAATTATCAGTTATAAAGTTTTAGTGAAACAACTCACCACTATTAGGATGCTAATTGAAGCACGAATGGTTCATAATGAGAAGTGAAGTCCGATTTCTCAAATTCCTTAATTTTACTTTCACAATGTTTAAGGAAATTGCATTTTTCTTTGACTTTTTAGAGCATCTATGATGCAATAATATGTGTGGTACACATGTGACATGAGAGATATAGACACAGAAAAATAAATTATTCACATTTATGTCTCTTTCTTTCCATGATTTCATATATTTTTGATAACTTTTTTAGAATAATGTCAACCACAATATCTGCATCTAGACATATATCCATCTTGACATTGTAGAGAAAACTTATCAAAAATATATGACATTTTAAATAAAGAGATATATATTGCTCATTAATATTTATGTGTCTATCTCTCTAATTATACATGCGCACCGTGCATATGTTTGATACTATTTAACATTGTACAGTTATGTTACTTAAGAAAGTGGAATAAATTGATATGTTTCGATGTTGTTTAACAAATAAGGAAAACAATTTTATTTTGCTATATGTACTTTGAGAATATATTTTCAATTGGATTGTACTTCTCTAGTCTGACCTGTTTAAATCTAGTCAAGTTTGATTTGAAGTCTAAACTACTCTCGTCTAGTGAATGTCTATTATATGTGTACTAGTATTTTACCCGTGCGTTGCACGGGATGTAAAATGAAGATATTATAAATGTTAATTGATAAACATAATTAGATCATAATATTTTTTGAAATTTTAATAACAAATAAATAAAAACTTTAATATTAATTAATAAATCAATAATAACAAATATTAGGATTTTAATATGCACTGAATTCATAAATTACTGGAGATTTCTTTGTAGAGAATACTTTTGTAATTTTTCTGGTTTTTTTCGTTGTCGCATACCACAAACTTCAATCCCAATGGAATTTTCACCCCTGAAACAACAACTAATAACCATCTTTGACTCTTGTTCATTATTGTCATTGCATATCTAACCATCAAAGGAAATTGCCTACGGAAGATTACATTTCCAAAGTCCAAACCAACCAATATTTTGTTATAAAAATTTGAAAAGATCTTTACAATAACTTCTTGCAAGATAGAAATAGGTCCCCCTTAATCATCGATAAGACCCTTCAATACTTAATTACTTTTTAGATCCTTCAACCTTCAAAAATTGGTAGTCCTATTATCAAAATTGGTGTAAATAAAAGGTAAATCTGCAAAGGCAGAGGCATTCTTAAGAACAAATAGTTAAAAATAGCTATTTTTAATATCTAATCATTCCTTATTTATCAGGATTGACCCTTGGTTACTTATATCACTGTCATTATTAGCTTTCATTAAGTTGTTAAGACATACACAAATGCAAATAACCCATTTCTTACTTGACCAATAAAAAACCTCCTAAAATTGGGAGTCCTAATATCAAAAGTAGTACTCTGTATAAATAAAGATAGAGGAATTCTTGAGAACAAATATCTTAAAAGAGCTATTCTTAAGAACAAATATTCTAAAAGTAGTATAAATAAAGGTAAACTTGCAGAGTCATTATCATCTTCTTCCTCAGCTTTCTCATCAAGAAATGCCTCAACTAAATCACCTCTTGGGGAAGGAGCGTCTACTTTAGCATCTTGATCGACATTATTTGTGTCATTGTCCTCCTCATCTGAAGAGCTACAAAGAGAGAAGCTTTCTAGTTTTAAGGGGTCTAAAACATAAACTTGAAATGGAAGTAATAGTAAACACACCTTTTGCCTGCAAACAACTATTGAAACTCACCATTCATTTGGAGGGAGAGAATCAAATTTCAAGTTCATATATAGCAAGAATAGACGGTGCCATTACTTCTTCTGATGGATTACTGCCCTCTTTGCCATCTCAAGATATTTTCTAAAGTTTTTAATTAACTAAACACAAGGCTCCATCTTTGATAAAATTGTTCATGATGGAGGTAGAGTGATAAAACCTCTCTTGTTTGAAGTACAGTTAAGAAACTTGAGTACCAACTGGAGCTCGAAACATAGACTTAGAAACTTCACCCAAAACCTGCAGAGACGTGACAAATATTAGAATAATAATTTAATAGTAGCAGGACCTCATAAAGAAGGACTAATAATTTAAAACACTAATGCAGGTTTTAGAGAATTTGTTTGGATAGAGGCTTGTGGAGGAGATCGGATGCAAAGGCTTTTCAGAATATGATTGGGGACGAACGTTAGAAACCAGAATATCAAATAAATTGGGCGGAGGGAGTATTATCTAAACAATCAATAGCATGATAATTGATTGTTGTTATAATTAATTATATAATAATTAACTAAATGAGAATTAGTTTTTGATTGGCTAAAATTTGCTCAAGAGTGGCTTAATGTGACAATAATTAATACCACTTGAAAAAATATGACAAAACAACTGAAAGAAGATAAGGTGTTGAATCATTCTACAAAAAGTCATTTTTTCTTCAACAGATAGAATTTCACGGGTTTTTTTTTCAATTACCTATCACCCAAGCATGTTGGATTTTAAAAAGGATATGAAATTATTTTCTAATAGCTGAAATGCGGGTTTCCCAAACATTCTTTTAGTCTATATCTTGATAAATATTCTATTAATCAAGTTAAAGACCATGTATTCCAAAGTCTTCCCATCCAAAACCTCTATCTAACAGACCCTAAAAAAATGCTTTCGCTGCAACAAAGTTCATACTATCCCTCACGGATTGGCTTCAGAATCTGCAGGAGCAGTTGCATCATCTTTTAAATCCTCAACATGTGACTCTTTCTTCTTTATATGTGTTGTCAAATTCATCCTTGTCCATAAGTTTTCTCATATCATCATTGTTTGTATGAGCAGAAAAGGTGTTGTTTAATGTGACACTTCTATATCAAAAAATAATGAAAAGATCAGCAACTCAAGACACACAAATGTCAGGTAGAAAGACTGCATGTTGTCTAAAAGATTGATAGCAACCTAAGAAGTCAATGGGTAATGAAAAACAGAAGCCCTCTCATTGATATTCATATACAATTCTTTCCATATGAGTCCTATTGGAAACATACCTATTTTTTCATTCCATTCTTACCCTTCCATTAAATATGAATTAAAAATAGTCAAAAGCCATAATTAAATGTTTAATTCATAATAAATTCGAAAAAAATTCAAAAATTCGTAGAAATATAATTAAAAAATTTATAAAATTTTTATAAAATAAAAAATTCAAAAACCTTTTTTTTTAAATAATTTTATTTTTAAAAAAATTAATAAAAAATAGTAAAACTCCGTAAAAAAAATTAAAAAAATATGGATGCCTTTCCCACCGCCTGTACTACCTCCCAGCACCACCACCTCCGACCGATGAAAAAATGCAATTTTCCCAAAAAAATGCCATTTTTTTCTGAAAATGCAAAAAAAGTGGCATATTTCTCTTTTTGAATGCCAACATTTTCATTTTTTTCTGCCATAAATATGGCATTCGTAATGAACTTGGCATTTTTTTCCCCTGGTGACTGGAGGTGGTGGTGCTGAGGCGTCAGAGGTGGTGGCAATTGTTTTGAGTTTTTATTTTTTTTTTATTTTTTTTTAATTTTTTTAATTTTAAAAAAAATTAATTAAATTTTTAATATCGAAATGTTTTTCTTAATTTTTTAGTATTTTTTACGAATTTTTTTATTTTTTATTATTTTATTAGGAATTAAAACATTTTAATAGCTATAAGGGTATAATTGTCCAAGATACACATAATTAGTCGTATGCAAACATAGTTTATTTTTTGGTCCTATTTGTGAAAAGTGAATGACTTTTAGTCCTATTTTGATAATTAACTCAATAAGTAATTATCAGTCAAAATAGTTATTGAGTTAATTATCAAAATAGGACTAAAAGTCATTCACTTTTCACAAATAGGACCAAAAAATAAACTATGTTTGCCTAGGACTAATTATGTGTACCTTGGACAATTACACCCTTATAGCTATTAAAATGTTTTAATTCCTAATAAAATAATAAAAATTAATAAAAATTTGTAAAAAATACTAAAAAATTAAGAAAAACATTTCGATATTGAAAATTTAATTAATTTTTTTTTTCAAAAAATTAAAAAAAATAAAAAAAAATAAAAAAAATAAAAACTCAAAAAAACAAATCGCCGCCACCTCTGCCACCTCAGCACCACCACCTCCAGTCACTAGGGGAAAAAATGCCAAATTCATTACGAATTCCATATTTATGGCAGAAAAAAATGAAAATGTTGGCATTCGAAAATAGAAATATGCCACTTTTTTGGCATTTTCAGAAAAAAATAGCATTTTTTTGGGGAAAATGACATTTTTTTCATCGGCCGGAGGTGGTGGTGCTGGGAGGTAGTACAGGCAGTGGGAAAGGCATCCATATTTTTTTAAATTTTTTAACGGAGTTTTACTATTTTTTATTAATTTTTTTAAAAATAAAATTATTTTAAAAAAAATGTTTTTGAATTTTTTATTTTATAAAAATTTTATAAATTTTTTAATTATATTTCTACGAATTTTTGAATTTGTTTCGAATTTATTATGAATTAAATATTTAATTATGGCTTTTGACTATTTTAATTCATATTTAATGGAAGGGTAAGAATGGAATGCAAAAATAGGTATGTTTCCAATAGGACTCATATGGTCCTATTTTGGAATAAAAACATAGCAAGTCCTATTTTAGGTTTTTGGCATGGTTTTAGACTTTAGTACTATTTGAACTAATTTCTATAAGTTATTACGTTATTATTATTATACCACTGTATAGGTGAAGCAGATTTCTTGTTACACTTTCCAAAGCCAATGTATTAGCTATCTTCGTTCAGATTTAAGCAATTTTCCAGTTCATTTTAGTTCTTTCCAGCACTATAAAGCTGTAAAGATGTTTTATACTAACAGATTTTCACATAATCAGATCAGATGGACCCAATCTGTCCCCTCTGAACAAACACCCTAAATTAATAGCAATTAATCTGGTCCAGAGTTTCTTCCATAATTTTGGTTTTCACGGCTCCGGAACCACAGCTCTTTTGGTTGTACGTAAAAGAAGAAGAAAATGTCATTTTTATTTCCCCAATATCACATGCAATGAGTTTGATTAAAAGGATTAGTGTAGTCATTTCAGATTGTCCATGTATTGGAAATCATGCTAACAAAACCAATCTGGGAATGATTTTAAGAATTAATCATTTTAAAAGTTACATACCTGGTTGAACCAAATCAACAAAGAGCTTACATTTATTTTTTAATTGCCAAATATAGATGATAAACAACATATAAACAGAAATAAGCAAATATGAAATGGAAACAAAATAGGAACTAAGACCCTTACCTTTAACTATTCAGATTATTTTCAAGAGTTATAGGTTATATAACCACATTGCCTTTAAGCTGGATAGTGAATACCATGGAAAAGAAAAATGGCATGGTATGGCCAAGTGTGTGTTAGGTTAGGCCCTATAACACTCGCATTTCCAATCAATAGAGTTAATGTGAATCAATGGCAGGTTTTATGGCTTGTTTACTAACAGATATATTTTCATGTTTTCTACTTCTGTTTTTCGTTCTCCAATTTTCTGTTTTTATTTTTCAGTTTTTCTATCTCCATTTTACTGTTTCTATTTTCTAGTTTTCCATTTTCAAATCTGAAAACATGTTCATCAATTTTTTCACCCAGTTCTGTGATCATCCAGAAGACTGACACGTTTACTTCACATGTTACTAAATGGTGCTTATTAAGACTCATGTTAATAAGCGACGCATAAAATAAGCAATGTTATGAGATCATGTTTACTTCAAAAGGTTTAAAACAACATTTAACATTAAAATGTCCAAAATAACCCTATACATATATAGACACACAAACATTCATTAACACAAATATATAATATAATATGTCGGGTCGACCACCTCGTACGTGTGCCCATACTCCTAACCCCTACCCTACCCCTATACCTCGTACCCCCACCCTACACCCTACACCGAATTTCACACCTTTGACCCATTACCCCTACCCTTACCACGATCTTACACTCTACCCATACTCTCCTAAAACCCTTTATACCCACGCATACCTACTCGTAGGGGTCGGTAGGGCAGAGCACGGGTCGGGTTCGGACGGGTCGGGTTCAAAAATGATAAACCCATTCGGGTATCGGATTGATAATTTAAAACCCTACCCTATCAAAAAAATTATTGGTTTTTTATAAGGTTGAAGAAATTCGGGTTGCGGTCGGGTTGATTCGGGTTTCGGGTCCATTCAGATTTTAATTTATTATTGTTGAAATTGTGATAAATAAAATGGTAATTGGTAAAAATATCATTCAAAGTTATACTAGTATATCATTCAAAGTAATAGTTGTATAAATACGGTAATCGACATATTTGAACATGTAAAATAATAATATACGGTGATTGACATAATTGATATTGTAATAAATAAAATGATAGTTGGTCAAAATATCATTCAAAGTCATAACAATACAACATTCAAAGTTATAGTTGTACTAATAAGGTAATTGGAATATTTGAACATGCATAATATGGTAATTGACATATAATAATTGAGATATTTGAACATGCATAATAATTTAAAGTAGTATATATACTATGCTAGTTCGTTTTTTCGGGCGGGTCGGGTAGCATAATTGATAACACTACCCGCTACCCGCTTAAGTCTCGGGTTGCAAAAATCGGATCAGGTTTGGGTATTTCGGGTCGTGTTTTCCGACCCCAACAAAAAAAATCGGATATATCCAATCGGGTCAATCGAGTAGGGTCGGGTTTGCTCTCCCCTAGGGGTCAGGGTAGGGAAGGAAGGTATGGGTGGGTTGTGGGTGGGGGGTAAGGGGTATGGTCGGGGGTGGGGTGGTAAGGTCTAGGGGTACGGGGTCGGGTGGGGTAGTGGGTGGGTTAGGGTGGTGGTTAGGGGTAAGGGTGGGGTAGTGAGTAAGGTTGGGGTTGGGGTAAGGTAGGGGTAGGGTAGGGAGTTGGGATAGGATGGCGGTAGGATGGGGCCGGGATCAGGGTGGGGTCGAGGTAGGGGAAGGGGTAGGGTGGGGGTAAGATGGTGGTGGGAGTAGGATGGCAGTAGGGTGGGGGTAGGATGGTGCTAGGGTGGGGCCGAGGTAAGGGCATGTGGGAAGAGGAAAGGGGTAATATATGAGGTGGGGGTGGGGCAGGGTGCGTCGGGGTGGGGTTGAGGTGGTAGGAGGTGGCGGTTAAGGTAGGGTGGATCGGGGTGGGACCAAGGTAGGGGCATGTGGTAGGGGTGGAGGTAGGGTCATTGTAGGGAAAAAGGGTATGCGGGGTGGGGGTTGGGGTAGGGTAGGGGTAAGGTACAAGGATGGAAGTACTAGAATGGAATCAACATCGGAGCGGGATCGGACCCACCACTAGGTGTAAGTATGCAAATTCATTGCAGCGGCCTGTAGCATCTGCGTTTTCCAAATTTGGAAAACTAGTAAAAGTCACTTCTCCAAATCATTAATGAAAAGAGAGACGTGTCTCATTTTTTTCATTTTGGAAAACAGTTTGGTAAACGCGTTTTTCTTATTTCCTTTCTCTAGTTTTCCAGCAATTTTTCTTTGGTAAACACGTTTCTTGTTTTCTGTTTTTCAGTTTTCCAGTTTTTTGGAAAACTGGAAAATATCTCTGTTAGTAAACATGTCCTTATTTTCTCTATTGCTATTTCATAAAGCAAAGAAAAATGATATAAGCATTTTATTAAACATCACAATGCAAAAATAAAGAGCACATATACTATAGAATATAGGTTTAGCTCCATATACCACCTCAAATATAGTTTGTGAACTCATTTAAAATAATTAAATATCAATCCACGTGCTATTCTAAAATAATCACAACTATGGAATCAAAACATAGTGAAAATTAGAAAGAAAAATCATAATTGTATACATAAAGTAGTCGCTTTTGGTTGGATGGGAGGATTTGATTTTGAGGTGAAAGCTAGGGGAGGATGGAAGTCTACTTTTGCAAAGTTACTTTGCCCGGACTGCGTCCTCAAGAGTGGAGAAATACGATGAAGGTATATCTTTTCGGTTTCTACATGTACAGATTTGTATCCTGATAGTTAAGTAGTTATTTATGGACATTTAGAAGCTGTACTCTCGTGTTGGTGATATATCGGTCACGGTGGGTGGCTATTGCCGGGCATCGTTTGAAGGAATTGCAAAAAACTGCTGTGGATGAAGAAATGAGATGGATGTGATGGAGTTCAATAGTCAAAGGGAGAGATATGTGCTGCTGGCCTGCGAGTGACCACCCGGCTCTAGTGATCACCCAATCAAAGTGACATCACTGCCCTGCCAGTGACCAATTGATGTCTCTCATCTCCCAGCATTGCCGCCCCAGCCCCGACCCCACCAATCTGCCCATGCCCCAGTGCCCCACCCCCTACCCCACCAGTCCACCCCAGCCCCAGCCCCCAGCCCCATCAGCCCACCCTAACCCCACCCATGTCACACTACACTAGCCGACATTGCCCCGCCACAGCCGAAAGCCACAGCCGAAAACCCGCCGGCTAACTGCCAATGCCGCCCTGTGACGTACACGAGCCAGTGACCACCGCTGTACCCAACTAGCGCCTCCGTCAACCACCATCGCCTACCCTGACTTGACTCCCCAGCTCTCAGCCACGTCCATAGCCCCCTCCCAGCCCCCATCCCTCTCCGACACCACCCTCCTCCATAGCTATGCCCCGCCAGCTTTGTCGCCTACCCCAACAGCCTACCCCTAGGCTCCAGTGACAGATCCGCCACCACTTGCACTGTTTGCCATGGGCACGTGCCCCCAATAACAATCTGAAATTTAATTATAATAAGCTATACTTTAATATATATATAAAAGAAGTGCCCCCAATTAGAACATAAAAGTGCCCCCAACTCTTTTTTTACAAAGAAATGAAACCACTCGGCGCACCAAGCCAATCATCCAAAAGAAGCAAGTGAATTGAAGAATTTTCATTTTTTTTGTTGGGTTTCGTTTTTATTAGTCTTTCTTGTTTTTTAGTGTTTTATATTTGCATATATTAAGAGACTAAAATTGCTATGAGAATTGTTTAGGAGACTTTACTAGTGATTTTTATTTTTCAATTAAGGGTACTTGTGAACATAGTTCCTAAGTGAAGGAATATTTTTTCAAATCTTCTTAACCTTCTTCTATTAGTCATGGTTATGTAAGTGTAGAAAATTACCATTTGTTACTATGACTAACACTACTATTTTAGTCAATATAATTAAGATGTCACATTTTATTAAAGTACTTTTATTTTAGTCACAATATGTAATTATTTCTTAAATAAATGCACACGCGCACACACATATATATAGGGGGAGAGTTCTATTGAGAACACATCTTAAAATGAGAACTTGTCATAATGAGAACTTTAATCACAATCTTTTTTTAATTCAATCATTGGTAGGATGCACATGAGGTACTTTGTGTAATTATTGAAAATTCAAATGGGGTCTTTTATGTAATTATTGTAGAGTTATTACAAAAATGTCACCTTATTAATTCTAAGTCTTGATACCATAAATCAAGGGTGTTGATTAGAATTTCTCATCTATGAAGAGGTTCTCATTTGAAACGGGTTCTCATTAGAACTCTCCCCTATATATATAGCTTATATTTAAAATAGGGAAAACTGTCAAATAGGTCCTCGAACTTTCATAAAAAAATCAATTAAGTCCTTCTATAGGAGGTTCTGTTCGGCCGTCGCGATTTGGGTCAGTTCCCGATGAGATTTTTTGATGAAATTTTTTGATCATCTTATTCACCAAGTCTAGTTTACTCATACCAAAGTTCAGCTAAAAATTCAATCGGGAACACATTCAAATTAATTCTTGAAGATAACTGCGCATTTTTGTGTTCTCGAATTAATCTGAATGCGCTCCCGATTAAATTTTTAGCTGAAATTTGGTATGATTAAACTAGACTTGATGAATAGGATGCTCAAAAAAATTCATCAAAAAATTTCATCGGGAACCGCCCCAAATCGCGACGACCGGACAAAGTCTCCTATAGAAGTATTTAATTGACTTCTTTATGAAAGTTCGAGGACCTATTTGACAGTTTTCACTTTAAAATATAAAAAGTATTCCCTATGTCCAGCTAAGATTGTCTGATTTTACTTTTTCAATAAATCCCTCCAAAATCGTCTCATGCTAATTTTGGCAAAGTTTGTTTGGCTCAAAATCATTCTTACGTTATTTTTACTTTATTAATTCAATATCAATCATATACACTCACTTTTCTTAAGAATCAAGTCACCTTCTCTTATTCTAATGTTAATGGGACGAAGTTAGTAATAACTATGAGATTGATTTCAAATTTGATATGGAGTATACATTTGAATAATATTTGAACTAAACCTTTTAAATTATGCCTCCAATAAAATTATTTTCTGGATCCGCCGCTGCTGTTTGCCACGTAGCCACCGACCCCTAGCGGCAGTCTGATTTCCATCTCAATGGCCCATTGCCACGAAATCAACAATCGATTCGAGAAGAAGAGAAAAATGAAGAAGATGAACCTGGATGACGACGACACGCCTGGAAAACAGCGACGATGGAGGTGCTCTGGCGGTGGAGGATCTATGGAGATGGCAGAGATTCGTCGGACACGGTAGAGCTTCGAAGGAGATGGCAGAGCTTCAACGGAGATGGCAGAGCTTCGCCGGAGATGGCAGAGCTTCAACCGTCATCACTGATGCGGTGATGGATGCGGCAACCATGGATGCTACGAGCGCAAGTGAGGGAGACGAGCGGATTTGCGAGGGCAAATGATTTGCCGCATTTGAGAGAATTATGTGAGTCGTGTTTCTGTCCGTTCAGTTATTATTAGTCTTATATTTGTCTCGATAAAATGATCTTATTTTTGTTTTGGGATAAGGGTCTCGTTTATAAGATCTTATATAAGATGATCTGTCCGGTCGACGTCATTTGGAGCGGATCCTGATAGAATTTTTTGATGAATTTTTTTGAGAATCTAATTCATTAAGTCTAGTTTAGTCATATCAAATTTGAACTAAAAATTCAATCGAGAAGGCATTCAAATAAATTCTTGAAGATAACTGCGCAGTTATTTTGAAGAATTCATTTGAATGCTTTCCCGATTGAATTTTTAGTTCAAATTTGATATGAGTAAACTAGACTTAATGAATGATATGCTAAAAAAATTTCATCGAAAAATTTAACCGGGAACCACCCCCAAATGGCATCGAACGTACAGAACATCATATATATGACCTTATTTGACATTTTTTGTAAGTTCGAGGCCCTATCTGACCCTTATCCCTTTTGTTTTTAAGGAGTGTTTTTTCGGATTAATGTTAATTAATTAATTAATTACGAAATTAATGTTGGGTTAAAACCGATTAGTAAACACATAAAATCAACATCAATATCATAATTAAACAAATGCAGAAATAATAATATGTTTCATACTTAGCCACACGTGGCAAACACGAGTACACAGGCTCTCGAATTATTTAATAGAAAAAAATGTGTTCAAAATATCCATGAGCAAGTTCCATATTTTCAAATAGGAATGGAAGCATGAATCAAGTCTTCCTTATTGTAACGATAATCACCCTAGGCAAAGGTGCAGGTAGTAGGGCTTAAGCCTCAACCTGAAAAATAGTGAGGCCCCCGAAGGGGTCAGTACTCCATAGACTAAAGTACTAGTGACAAACAGGCTATATGAAGAACAACTCATGTTTCAGACACAAAACTCAAAAATAGGGTGATACATGTATATAGGTGTAACTCATCAACCCGATGATACATGCATACCGTATATATACTTGTAAAATACTCAACCAGTAGGTCATTTACATTTAAAGAGTCACTTAGAGATAAAGTTCTTACTCGAACCTTTCTCATTCTTATCCCCCGAATGCCTAGCTCACAAGCTACATTCTACATTCGTAATATACTACTAAGTGTTTTAGGATCATTTATCGTCCAAAGGTTCTCAACCCAATCCCGGAGTATTCTGGATCATTTATCGCCCAAGGGTACTCAACCTCAACCTGAAGTATTTAGGATCATTTACTATCCAAGGGTACTTTACCATAAATAAGACTAAAGATTACACTTTTACCCCTACTCATTAAACTAACCCGGTTGTGCGCCTTTCTCCTCTACCCTCTGCAATCGATCACCACCATTCTCCCAGCCATCCATCGACCGCGATACCTTCCTCTACCATGGCCGCAACTCCGCCATCTACCGCCACCGCCGCAGCTCTGCCATCGACGACACCACTGCTGCAATTTCTCCAACTAAGTCAGGTATGTATTCTCCCCCTTCTTCTTCCTCTTCGATTCTCCTCGTCGTCTTCTTCTTCTTCTTCTTCTCATCCTCTTCAATTTTCTGGTACTCTGTTGTCTTGTACTTTAATTTGGATTTCAATTTTATTTGTAAAGCAGGAATCTGAGAATGCCATAAAATTATTAGAAATTTGAAGAATGTCAATTTTATGGCATTACATCTGTCAAGATGACAATTTTACTTTGAAATTTAAAAACTTTAGAAAATGTCATAATTGATGTTTAACCTAACACTGACTTGCGATAATGTCACTTTTACGACATTATATTTGCCAATGTGAGAGTTCAAAGAAGAAAATGACATCTCTGAAGAGTAATAATGTCATTTGCATGACATTTTTGAAACAAAAATGACGTATTTAAAGTGGCATATTTTTAGTAACAATGTCAGTTTCCTGATATATTGTCATCTTGATAAATGTAATGCCACAAAAGTGACATTTTTCTAATTGCTTGTAATTTATGATATTTTTAGGTTCCAAATTAATCAAAATTAATAAATAAATAAATAAATAAATAATTGAAATCTAAAGAAAAAGAGAACAAAGTACCCATCATCAAAGAGGATGAGAAGGAGAAGACCAAAAAAAGGAAAGATGAGGAGGGGGGAGGGGGAGGAGGGGGAGAAGAGTACCTGGATGAACAGATGATTGCGATCGATTGCGGATAAGCTGCGATCGAAAGTGGAGAAGTTATGGCCGGCCAATGGGAAAGTCGCAGGGGAGAGGAAGAAGGTTGCGATGCAGGTTGGGGAATTTTCTAGGCGGTTGGATAATGAAGTTCCGTTGCATCTGGAGTCAGCTTCGATCTTCAGGGTTTAAGTAGGAGAGTAAAATTGTAATTTTTAGTCCTATTTATGGAATAAAAAACTTAATGTCATATTTAGGAAATTAGTCCATGTTTTAGTCCCATTTTGGGCAATTTCTTTAAAGTTAACCATAAGTGCAAAAATCATTTTTAATAAAAAAGAACATATCTTTAATGTGGAGTTATATTATATTACTTAGCTTCCGTCCCACGTAAAGATTCTCGTCTACTATTATCCGGTCAATCTAAATTGTTCTGAATCTTTTACTCCATCCACCCCGCTAAAATTGTCCATCTTTCCAATTAGGTACGTCCTACAAAGATTGTCTCATACCAAGTTTAGAAAAAATTGTGTAGTTCCAATCAATCTTACTTTATTCTTATTTTATCAATTTAATATCAACCACATAAATTCACTCTTCATAATAAACTCACTTTTATCTAAAACTTTTGATATAGTTTCTGGATATGTAAATTTTATTTACTAAAAAAAGTCTTATTATGGATAGTGATTGGTTAACTTTATAGACGGTCAACATAGGGAGTACACTACACACACATGTGTTGTAATTAACAAGCTTATTCTTTAATTAAGGTAACCGAACTCTCAATTAACTATCAACGCTCCTATTCTTCTTCAACTTTAGCATTTAATTAATTAATTGGTTACCTTTATTCTTGAGGATGACTAACAGTTACAGATGATATGTAGCAACTCCTCGGATCTACTTCAAATGAATCTGCCCATTTAATTGCATTTAATTGATTGGATTATCTTTTCTAAATAAAAATTAACTAGTACAGAGTATATACTTTTACAAATAAGGAACGAAAGATATTAATTGTCAAACTTTGACATCGGCAAACATGAAAAGTGGAGCGTTGCAATTAAAAAAGAACGGGGAAAGTATGATTCATTAAAAAAAGTGTGTTAATGTCATACTTTAATTTTTTCTCTTAAAGAATCATACTTTCTTGTAGAAATTAAGCATGTTTTAAGTTGAATGGTTTAAGACCAGATCATACTCCGTACAAGACAAGATTAAATCATACTTAAACACACCAAACCAAGACTAGACTTCAACCGTTATGAAATACATAGAGACAAAAAATGTACTAGACCAACCCAAAAAATTTCAAATTAATTAAATATAATTAACGTCTATATATATGACATATTTGTATGTCTTCTAGACATATCCATAACGGGAAAAGATGAAGTTTTTTCGAAGCCAGATTGTTGTGGTTCTATTGGTGGAAATGTATGCTTTGAATATGTTATCATTGCATGGGGATCCATCTTCTTCTTCATTGTCATCCGGTGATCTTGATGTGGATTGCATGGATAAATGCTTCCCCGGCAATGACTGCGTCGGCGGGGAAAAAGATTATCTTGAATGTGTGATGGCGGAGATTGATGCATGCACCGAGGATTGCGGTGGCGGCAGCGGTGGCTCGCCTGGATCTCATCCTCCGGCAATGGCTCCCGCGCCTTCTCCTAGGCCTAAACGGTGATGAGATTGTTATACATAGAATTAAAGTTTAGTTTTAGTTCCAAAAACAAAATTATATGTGTATTAGTCGTAATATTTTAGCCTAAAGTATCATTGGTTCAAGGGGTTAACACTTAAGATTTAAGATTTTGCATTTAAATTAGGGTTATACTTGTATATAGTTAAACATTCAAGACTCGTTTGATTCAAAGAATGTCATATTAACATGAGAGTGTTAGATTTTTTAACCTCGAGGGGTCAGGGGTTGGGGGATCCTAAGGTAAACAGGACTGAAACTCTTTTCATGAAGTTTCAAACCCGAGACCTCCTGTATGCTAATGTGAATCGACGACCAGCTAATAAGCTGAAATGCTTCCTCTATGAGAATGTTAGATTTATGAGAA
Source organism: Cuscuta europaea (assembly GCA_945859875.1). NCBI lineage: Eukaryota > Viridiplantae > Streptophyta > Magnoliopsida > Solanales > Convolvulaceae > Cuscuta > Cuscuta europaea. The sequence goes on along the minus strand of CAMAPE010000035.1, from coordinate 3,438,441 downwards.
TGTATTCAATTTATTCCAATTTGTGTTTGGTTGAGATGTAGAGAATGTAATATTAATTCGTTTGGTTGAATACTTGAATGATATCTTATATTGCATATTTGATAAATTGGTTCAATACCCTTTAAATTAGATAGTTTAATTTCCCTTAACACAATAAATTTAATACATCCAACATCTAAAGTAATTTAATATTAAAATCAAAATTAATTGAATTATTTTAATTTTAAGAAAAGTAGGTTTAATTGTTAAAAGTTGTAAATCAAATACGTATGTATAGAAATGAAAAAAAAAATCTTTGTTCAGATAGTATGCTAAATAAATTTATCTATCATTTCAAAAAGCTTTCAATTTTAAAAACATTCAAGTTATTCGTAAATGTTGTTTTCAAATTAATTAAAAAAGTGATTAACTTTGCCATTAGTTAAACTTTGAAATCCACTCATAAAAAATTTAAATAAGAAATAAGTCCTATGTCATAATTAATACTTTTCAAAACATGTTTTGCTTTTAAGAAAAACCAAATCAGAGAAACTGCATTGATAACCAGAGGAGCCAAAGAGACTCTTTGATAACTTACTTTCAGTATATTAGCTAATTTTTTATCATACAATATACTTTTTATTCTCTACGTTGAATTGTACAATAATCAAAATGTGTAATTAAGATTGAAGTTGTTTTTTAGCTGAATCGATAAAAGTTTCTATAAGGGATCATTATAACCTTTTCGTATATTTTTTCTTTATATAATTGATAAAATATATTTTAAATATAATTTTTCCATAATTCAACATATTTAGTCAATTTAGTTCTAGTGATTTCGTCATTAGAATAGTGACATTTTAAATTTTTATTTAGTACTCCCTTCGTATCAAAATAACTCTCAGCTTTTTGTTTGGGTTATATATCAAATTTATTTTATATTTTATTTTTTCTTAAGAAGTCTACCCTTAAAGCATCTACAATACACTTTAGATAGAGCGTCTCCAATATAACAATGCACACAATGCATAAGTGGAATGAGAGAGATATACAAAAAAACAATCAATATTCTGTATAATATGACTCTACTTATTTGAATGGTTGTATCAATTTTTGTTAATTGTTCTACACAATGTCAAGGGAAACATCTAGATAGACATTGAGTTTGACATTCTTGCTTAAGTTAATTAAATTATAGAAGACCGTGTAAACAAAGAAAGATGAATTTCACTGGTTTAATTTTGTGTGTCCATGTGTCTAATTTCACCGTGCACATTATTGCATTAAAAATGCTCTTAACCTCTTATAGTTTAATTTTTTTCTAACAAATTGTAGAACATACCAATAACATTTCTTAAATTGGGTAGAAAAAGTATTCCTTCCGTCTCAAAAAGGTTCGTCAAATTGACTTTTCTTTGTTAATTGATAATCAACTTTGACAATGATATTTGTAATACGAAATTATTTTGAATATGAAAATTATATCAAAATGTTCCTTATTTAAAATATATAATTTCATAGATGTATAAAATATGTAAATTATATACAAATAGAGTAACTAAAATTATTATCCAAAGTATTATCCAAACTTTGTCAACATTGACCAAGAAAGTCAATATGATAAACCTTTTCGGGACGGAAGTAATATCATATAAGTACATTTATTTCAAAGAATCAATCGATCTGGCCTTCTAACGGGTTCTTGATCTGTAATAGTAGATTTTTATATTGAAAAACTTTAATAAATTATTAAAATCCACATAAATATAAATAAAAAGTACAAACAATTTAAGAATGTTAAAATTTAGATTATTTCATTTTTGGAATTATTTGTATGTTCTAAATTGGAAAATTTGACATTAATAATCCGACCTTTAACCGGTCTTCCCAAAACGATCCCAATTATTAATAATAAAAAAATCCAACCTTTGTATCCTCTCTTCGTTCAACGGTCCGCGTGACTTGTTACTGGCTAAAAAAGTATACCTTCTTTTTATCGCCAACCTGCAGACCATTAGACCAAGCTTGAATTCTTTCGAACAATACGTATCTACGGAAATACCTATCTACGGAGTAATATTTTACCTCTATACGTAATTTCTTTTACGAAAATTTGAAAAATTTAGAACGGGAAGATGGACAGAGAGCGGAGTTGACAACAAAGTTTTACCGGTGCAGCCACTACGTTGATAATAGGTAAATATTCGAATCTGTACTCCCTTAAAAATCATTTCATGATAGCTTCTTAACCGTTTGGCTCGTTGTGTAGTGTGTATATTTTATACGTTTATAAAATGTGAAAGTTAAGCTAGGTTCTTAATCATTTACGTTGAACTTGTTATCTTATAATGCCCATTAATATTGAATTTTTTATACAATAGTAAAGATCCCCTTAATTGAGTGTGTATTAACTTTAGCTTCTTACCATGTGATAATAAGTTTTCAAAGAAGTTAATTTAGTTTCTAACGAGGTTCTTACTAATATTAAGAGAGTTTTACAAGTGTCATTGAAAAAGCTAAGTGATGTGGTGCAAGGGGATCTCTCGGAGGAAGAGGTGGGTGGGGGGGTGGGGGGTTAAAATAACGTATTCTACCTTTGCATGAGATTTTGGGGTTGTTTGCTTTGTGTTCTTCTGGTGCGCTTTATGTTGCGCTTTACGTTAGGAATATTTTATGATGTCCAATCTAATTAAATATATTTGTATTTGTGTAGTTATTAGTTAAACGTGTAATATATGCCATAAATGTATATCGACCCTTTAACTTCTTTGTAACCCATAAGTTAGCCAACTTTTCTTATCAAAGGAGGCTAACTTATGGAAACCCTAAGGTATTCGAGGCTTAAGAGTGCGTAGAGGCGAGATAGAGAGATCAGATAGGTTTTCCGCTGCTCTCCTTCTCGAGGGAGAGCAGCGGCCATGTTCACGGTATACCAGATTTGGTTTTAATCTTCTCGATATCTTTCTATCTGCTTCCTCTTTATCTGCTACGATTATTTGATTGTTAAAGAACAGAGACTATCATTTGGTATCAGGGCCGAGGTGTGAAAAAGGTTGAATCTATCTGCGTTTTTCATATCTAACGAAGAACTGCTCTGCTTTTCTTCTGTTTTTCTTTTATATAGAGATTTGCTCCTGTAATCTTGTTTTTGAATGAAAATTTGTAAAATCTATACTGTTGGAATCGCCTTTTCAAAATGATTCTACAACATATCTTCATTTTCGATTTCTGCAATTTTTAAATTTCGAAGATCTCTACATCGAGATCTCGAGATTCTGATTTTACATGGTTGCAGAAACGATTTCGACTTGAAACTGATACAAGAAGAATCTCGACCTTCACGGCTATTCAGAACAGTTTTCAGATTTTCCAAGTTCGAAGTTTTCATTTTGCAGGATCTCGACATTTTGGGTATACGGAACTTCGAAATTTGGGATTTCGATATTTGAAGATTTCGACATTCTGAAGATTTCGAGTTTTTAAGAATTTCTTGATGTTTTGAACTTTTCAAAGTTTGAAGTTTCTTTAATCACACAATTGTTCGAAGCTTGATATCTTTCTTAGTTTAGAACATTTCGAAGCTTTACATTATAGGATATTCGGATGATTCCCTGCTTTTCAAAGGTTTTAAAAGTTTTCGATGTTCTGATGTTTTTCAAACAGTAAGTTCTCGATATTATGAGGTTTTCGAAACTCTAAAGTTTTCGATGTTCCAAACAACTTGAAATTCTGAAGATTTCGAAGTCTCAAGGTTTGCTTTTCAGGTGGATTTCGCCATTATTCTTCGAGGCAAACTCGAGATTAAGATCTCGAAGTTTAAACCTCAAGATTTTAATCTCGAGATTTAAACCTCGAGATTGTGATCTCGAGATTTAAACCTCGAGATTGTGATCTCGAAGTTTAAACCTCGAGATTGTGATCTCGAAGTTTAAACCTCGAGATTGTGATCTCGATGTTTAAACCTCGAGATTGTGATCTCGAAGTTTAAACCTCGAGATTGTGATCTCGATGTTTAAACCTCGAGATTGTGATCTCGAATTTTAAACCTCGAGATTGTGATCTCGAGCTTTAAACCTCAAGATTAGGATTTCGAGGTATTGCCTTAGAATTTTCCTTAATCCCACATGTTCTCGATATTCAAGAACCTCAACTTCGAAAAAATTCCTCAAAAACTCAAAATTTTGAGATTTTGAGCGGCATCACACTGTTTTGGCCATAACTTTTGACTCGGTGATCCGATTTAAGCGAGTTTTATGTTGTTGGAAAGCTAACAAAAAGATCTACATTTTTATGGTAGGCTCTTAAGAGCCTTAAGCCACGCGCTCTTCTTGACCAAGATATCATCCGTTTTCCGACAAACATTGTAAATCACCGATGTCATGGTCAAAACTTAGGCAAATCTGTTCAAATTCTTCCAAAGTCAAACCCAAGGTCAAAGTTTGAAAAAATTCCACTTTTGGTCCCATGACTATTATACCACTTCCACATTTAGTCCATTACTTTCAGATTGTCCACATTTAGTCCGTGACCATTATCCCCTAACCACCCCTCGTCCTTCTGGCCAAAATTCCGGCAAATTTAGTCCATTTATCAGCCTCAGAATCAGTCTTTTCATTAAATTTTATATAAGGTTGGGTTTTTCATATCATTCTTTGCATTAAATTTGGGTTTTCATACCTAAAATCTGCATTAAATTTACCGGAATTTTGGCCGGAAGGACGAGGGGTGGTGAGGGGAAAATGGTCATGGACTAAATGTGAATAATCTGAAAGTAATGGACTAAATGTGGAAGTGGTATAATAGTCACGAGACCAAAAGTGGAATTTTGTCGTCAAAATTTTTCTAAACTACACTGTAGAGGTCCGAAAATCGTAGATAATTCAATCAACCTTGCGTCAACGATCATCTTACAATAATCAACAATCAACTACTGAAGCCTCCCCTAACTCATCAACATAGTGTGATCTTCAATATGCTGAAATTCTAAATGATGAGGTTAGGGAAACTGTCATGTGTGGTACTTGTTCAGATTGCTCCACACATATGGCAGGTATGACAAGCTGTGAGCAATCAAATCTTGCACATTCTGAGGTGGAGTTTCAGTTTTCTCCTCCCGGAACCTTACATCGATAAAGCAAGGAATCTCTCAAAGGATGCAACAATTTGGGGGAGTGTTCAATGTTATCCTCCCCGGTGCCGAACATTGACAAAAGCATACCGAGTGCTCCGGTTGAGGGGGAGTACAGAGACAAAATAGAGACAAAAATTAATGAGAGAACATGTCCCTATGGCTTAGTAAACCCAACTAAGCCTACCCAAGGGACAAAGCCGAGAGTAAGTGAGTGAGTGAACACTATGAGCATCAGGAAGCAGAAGGCTCAAGTGAGCAAGAAAACAATAAGAAATGATAAGTCTGCTACCTCAGCTGCCTACTATCCATTGAACATTACTCCGACCCACTCAAATACTCTAGACAATTCCCAAATAGGTTTAGGACTGATTTAATCAGATTCCGGGTAGAAATCACTGCATTTGTCCAACAGTGCATGTTTAACCCTACCCAAGAACACTCACTTGTCTCCCAACAGACATGTGTTTAATCCTATTTGACGGGGAACCTGATCTCTCATTACTGTCTCCTTCTGAGGCAAGTGATATTGACTAAAGTGGCCTCAACCCCATGCCACTGAACTTTCATTGATCACAACTTGTCTAGTTACCTCACTCCCAAATGTTTTGAAATTTCTAGGACACAGACGTACTTTTAGAGTCAGTTGCAGGTTTTCATGACCTGCGAGAACTTCCATAGGGCTCATTCATTACAGATGTAGACCAACAATGGGAAGGAAGTCCTGATGTTGCAACATAAGAATCACCAACATTTTCAGGCCATTGCTTTAGAATTTATCTCTGTAGTGATGATAACAAGTGTCTACATGACCTCGGGGGGTTACAAGTTCTTAATGCCAATCTTTATGATTTTGCCATAACAACTAGAGTGACATCTATTCAGATGCTTCACAATGACTGGTTGGAAGTCCTATTAAAGCTGTAATGCTTCTATCATTTTTTACAGGCCACTTATCAATGTTTACATTGATGTTGTGATAACGGAACACCTCAGTGTATCCGGTTTTGACGACTTGTTTGACCAACTTCGAGGGGGCATGGTGTTCTCTAAGATTGATTTAAGGTCGGGCTATCATTAGTTGAAGATCAAGGAGAGTGACATACCTAAGAGTGCCTTTCGCACTAGATATGGTCACTACGAGTTTCTTGTGATGTCATTTGGTTTAACCAATGCACTGGCGGCATTCATGGACTTGATGAACCGTGTGTTTAGTGAGTACTTAGATCAGTTTGTGATTGTATTCATTGATTACATCTTGATATACTCAAAAGACGAAGAGCAACATGAGCACATCACCTTAGGCTTGTGCTTGAAAGGCTAAGAGAGAAACAACTCTTTGCCAAATTCTCAAAATGTGAATTTTGGCTTAAAGAGATTGGCTTCCTTGGACATGTCATATCCGGATTGGGCATTGCGGTGGACAATGCCAAGATAGGAGCTATCATTGATTGGGAGCGACCCAAGAATGTGAAAGAGATACGTAGTTTCCTTGGATTGGCGGGGTACCACGATTCACATCCATGTTTTGGCCAAAGTTTCAAACATCGTTGGGAACTAAACTGAAGTTTAGAACAACATTCCATCCACAGACGGATGGGCAATCCGAACGAGTGATACAGATTTTGGAAGACATGCTTAGGGCATGTGCCTTGGAGTTCCAGAGGAGTTGGGAAAACCATTTGGCACTAGTGGATTTGCCTATAACAACAGTTATCAGGCGAGTATTGGCATGCCTCCATACGAGGCATTGTATGGGAGGAAATGCAAGACACTGTTATGCTGGGATGAGGTTGGCGAGGCCAAACTCGAAGGTATAGAACTTGTTGAGATCACCAAGGCCAAGGTGAAGATCATTCGGGATAGACTTAAGGCTACCCAAGATCGGCAGAAGAGCTATGCCGATAAACGGCGTAGGCCGTTAGAGTTTGCAGTTGGCGATGAAGTGTTTCTAAGGACTTCTCCTTGAAAAGGTGTCATCCGATTCATATCGAGGGGTAAGCTTAACCCCCGATACATTGGCTCATTTGAAATCATTGAAAGGATTGGAGTCGTAGCTTACCGTCTCAAGTTACCGCCTGAACTTGTGAAGATTCATGACGTGTTCCATGTATCGATGCTCAAGAAGTATGTACGAGATCCGTCACATATTCTTGAGAGACCACCGGTAGAGATCCGGGAGGACTTACAATATGCAGTGGAACCAGTGAAGATAGTGGATCAGCCGGTAAAGAAGCTTAGGAACAAGGAGATTCCTATGGTGAAAGTGCTTTGGAGGAGTGATCGAGTCGAAGAAGAAACCTGGGAGACCGAGGTTTCAATGAGGGAGCAATACCCGTTTCTTTTCGATTAGACACATGATTTCAAGGACGAAATCCCAAATAAGGGGGGTGAACTTGTAACACCGTCCCCATGTATATTTACTTTTTAGTAAATCATGTAATAAACCTTGAACAATTATTTATGAATTTATGAGGTTGAAAATTTTTTGTTAATTCTTTTGCGTGAATAGTGAATTGCACGTGGGGCCCACATTGGGAGCGGGGACCACCCGATAATTCCGGAACCACATATTATATTCATCTTGGTCCAGATTATATGTATATGATGGTACATATTTTAGTTGGGCCATAGAAAGGGCATGGGGTTGACCCGTCGGTCAAACAAGGCCCAATTACCGGTATTGGTAATTCATCGGATAACAGTCCGAAATGAATTTCGGAGACTTCTAAATTAAAGTTGGGGAATTTACATCCATTATAAAGGCCTACAATGAGTAGGAACATGTGTTATATTTTATTTGACCCGATAAAATAAAATATAACTAACATTCGGGAAATACAACTTTCAGGACCGATTGTACAGTTCGGGACTTAATGGGATGACCTCCCACATGAGTGGGGGCCACCCCACGAAATTGTGTGCTCAATTAGACATGAGGAGGCTGGAGTTGACAAAGGAAGATGTGGAGGAAGTGGCTTTGGCATCTAAGTACATGGAGGACCCACTCCCATCACTTATTTTGTCATTTGAGACAAAATAAACCATTCTCTCTCACACCCTATCTCCTTGCTTGACCAAACACACCCAAGTAAAAGAAATAAGACCTGAAATTATTATCCTCCATAGCTAAGGAAAGCTCCAACAAGCAAGGATCTCAAGGAAGAAGAAAAAGTTGCAAAAGTAGAGAAAACCTTGAGAATAAAGGTGATGAACTCCTTAACATCTTTTCTTCCATATTTTAGATTTTCATATGACTTATATGCCATATGAAGTACCCCTGGTATTGTTCTACACGTTTAGAAGTGTAGAACAAAGGGTTGGAAGGTGGTCTAAGTCCAAGAACGAACTTAGAAGCCGAAACGACCGGTTTGCCGGAAAATAACCTTTTAAAGGTTATTTGTGTTGATATGGCTTTTGTGATGATAAAACCATGTTAGGGGATTGATTAAAGTGTTTCTATAGTTCTCCGGAGTTCGCCGGAGTTTCACCGGAGTTTCGCCGGAGTTCAACTAAGAAGGGTAGAACTTCTTAGAGCTCATTTGAGGTGAGTGGATGGCTTAATATCTTGTAACTTTTGGGTTAAGCATGAGATTACCTAAGTAAATGTTATATGTGTTCATAATAATGTTTAAATGAGATTAAACATGTGATTAGCCAAAGTGATTAGGCTTGTATGAAATGAACTATTGAGATATGAATGAATTGTGATATGAAAACGTTTATAAAAACATATGTGACATGTTTAGAGATAAATGGTGCATAACATGGTTGTTTATAACTTAATACATGTTGTGATTAAGTTTGACACACTTTGGATTTGAAATAGTGGGTCAATCGAGAGTTGATCGGTTGTCCAAGGGCAACTGACTCCGGTCATGCATAGAACCGGCGCCGGTTTGAGCGGGTTTAGCCCGGCTCATATTATTTGACTATGAACCGGCACCGATCAGATTTGAACCAACGCCGGTTTGGCCTTACATTGCCCATACGTTGATTCTAAATGCATGAATTGCATGGATGATTTGCTTAGGCCTTAAGACTTGGTTTAGTCTTGTTTATTGATTATGATAGAGGCCCTATCTAGTGTGATATGTGGTAGATCATAGGTCGGGTGGAGTACCCAAGGATCGAGAGGTATCCTCAAAACTCGGTTATGTCGGGTGGATTACCCAAGGATCGGGCGGTATCCTCAAAACTCGGTTATGTCGGGTGGAGTACCCAAGGATCGGGCGGTATCCTCAAAACTCGGTTATATAGGGTGGAGTACCCAAGGATCGGGCAGTATCCTCAAAACTCGGTTATATAGGGTGGAGTACCCAAAGATCGGGAGGTATCCTCAAAACTCATAGATTTCTGTTTAGTGATTCAGGACTGGGCGGTGTCCTTATGATTTCTTGATTTGGATAGGAGAAGTCCTATACACTCATAGGTCTATGGGTGGGTTGGGGTTTTAAGTCAAGGACACTGACTACTATTATTTTTCCCAGATAAACAATGACCTACGGGTCGGGTATTTCTAAGTGTATATAAGTACCGATATGTATTTTGTAACTTGGGGTAAAGATGTATAAGTATATGTATCACCTTATGTTTGGGTCTTATACTTGAAACGTTAGTTACTCTACATTTAGCTTGCTACTCGCTCGGTACTTGTACTGACCCCTTCGGGGGCCCCCACCATTTCAGGTTGAAGCTAGAGCTTGTTGTCTACACCTTTGCACAAGTGAAATGAATCTAGAGGAAGACGTGGTTCGTGCTTCCTTTACTGTTTAAAATCATAAACTGTGCTCATGGATACTTTTGTAATATTACTTTGTTTTGGCCTTGACATGCCAAAATGTGTTGGGTGAAATGGTGTAAAAATGTGAATGGAAATGATGTTTTTATTGGCTTGTAACGATATAGTATAGAGTAAGTGAGTATCATTCCGCTAGAGAATGACTCAAAAAGAGAACTAGAATTAATGATTGATTTTTAGCTAATCACAAATTAATAACATTTTGCAATGGAGCTAAGTGAACATATTTTTTTTATCTCGTTTTTGTCAATGCAGAATTGCTAGAGTAAAATAAATCACAATACTTGGTAATTTAACAATTAATGATATAGAGAAAATTAGGCTTGAGCTAAGAGTAATTTTATTTTGATGTCCATAATAATAAATATTTAACTAATTAACTTAGTTACTTTTAGGTGTGTGAAAGATTTACAAATGGTAATCTTCTAATCGTTCCCACGACTTAGTTGATTACACTATCTCAAATTAATTCCGCTCCCGCGGTAATTTTATTAAGACAGTAAAAAGTACAAAATCAAATTATCCTAAGTTCCTTAACACTTCTGTGTAGCAATTTAGTGGGTGAATTAACAAAATGGATTTTAATGAAATTTCACTCCCGTGATAATATTCATTTCCCAATATAATGTATTTAGCAGATTAGAATATTCAACCCAACACTCCTAAAATTAACCAAGTAATAGTTTTAACCAATTATTATCATATGAACATTAACAATAAAAATTACATCTTGCCCAAACCTAACTAATTTAGTTACACATAATTATAGTAAACGAAATAAAAGTAAAACTAATGATAGGCATAATTAATTTAACAGATTAAAGAAAATAAAATGAGTATTTGAATAAGAACCTGATGGCATAAATAATGAGATGGAATAGAGAGTAAAATCCTTAAGCTGAGAATGATTCTGGCTGATACTTCCCAAATGAACTTGATTGTTGAAATTAAAGAACTAAAATTCTGGAAATGAAAATTACGAACTGAAATTTACAGAAAGTGTTCTTGACAGAATCACTTTTATTATATGACTACTACTATGAACAAAGCTAAAGAAAAGAGGAAGAAGATTTCTCTCTGAATTGGTTTTCTTTTGCAGCTCCGGAATGGTCCTTTATATAGGAAATTTTAGAATAGCTTGGAGCAAAAAGTCTTGTGATGAAGATGGTGATGGAATTGAGTTCCTATTGAGGAATAGTGCTCCGGATTCATTTTTCTTCTTCCATGCGACGCCTGAAATGAAAGTTGATGTAGCTTCTCTTGGTTTGTTGCTCAATGAACAAGATGATACGTATGTGGAGCTTCAATTGTATGGAAGGAATTCAAAGTATTACTATTGCATGGGTCCCTCTAATAATACAATGAATTTATTTTCTTTTCTTCTTGAGAGTTGAGAGCTTCATACGTATGGGCAGCCTTCAATTATTCACAAATGAGTGAATAGTTTTGTCAGCCAAAGTTTTGGCTCCACTTCCGCCACTTACTTATTTTGGCCGGTTAATTGTTTGATCAGTTAACTGGTCAGCCGTTAACCGGTACATTTTATTGCGGAAAGTTTGGTTCATTCTGAAATATATTTCGGATCTTTTGACAAATATTTCGGAGTTAAAGTAAGGACCCGCTTCACTTTGGTTCTTTTTCAGTCTTCACTCGCGAGTAAATTTATTTCTTTTCAGAATCTCAATTTACATTCCGAATTATCCTGAAATTCAAAAAATATACCAAAACAAGTGCAATACCTTAAAATGTTCAAGATGATAAAAACCAATCCTTTTTATTTAAAAATGAGAAATAAAGTATTAAAAGTGTGAAACAAACAAGATCGTAAATATGGTAAATTAGGAGTACATCAACTCCCCCATACTTAAGATTTTGTTTGTCCTCAAGCAAAAATATATACATTTCACACAAGCAAGCAAGCAAGCAAAGATGAATTGCCAAATCATATGTATAATTCTCAAAACATGCACACTTTCCTTTCACTCCACCTGATCAATCAAATTTCCTTGACTTGTCACAAAATAAGAGTAGTGAGAATCATAAAAATATTTTGCATATAATCTGAAACGTTTTGGTCAAATCTCAACTCTAACAAGCACAAAGTGTGTGGTGTGCAAATGATATCTAGCTTCGTTTGTTCAACCATGCAAAATTTATGCAAAATAAGATTTTCCTATCAACTTATTTCAGACAAAACAAAATTAGAATCAATTAGGACTTTTTACATTGAGTTATAATGGGGTCTGTGGGAAAAAGCTTATGAACAAAGGGAGTTAATGAGGAAACAAAAAAAATGAACTTGACATAAATTTAACAAATTTAAAGAGGTACTAAGTAGTGAGTAGGAGCTTTTGGCAATAATCTATACAATACTTGTTATTTTCAACAGTTAGGGGTAGTAAAAAGAGTAATTTAATGTACAAGAAAAAAATACAAAAGAGAGAACCATATACATTGACATTTAGCCTTGTTCACTTTTTTTCTTCTTCTTTTTTTCTTTTTTTTCCTTTTTTTTTCTTTTGTCATTTTTTTTTTTGATTTTTTTTTTCAAGGCTTATTTCATGCTTCTAACAGTAAGAATTTACAAGAATAATATGTACAATGATGATACAACAAGAACAACTACCCCTATAAATGAATATTAACAACTAAGTAATCACAAAAGTGTAAATGAAGCTCCCTTAAGGTGAATGACACTCTCTAAACTCATTAAAATTTTATGCAAGTTCATTTTAGGGTGGATGGATAGTGATTGGCTTTTAGGCTAAGGGTCACATATAACAGGTTTTCATGAAAGAAAATAACAAAAATAGGGTTAAGCGTATAACGCTTATTAAAAAAATGGCTCAAAGGGGTGAACAAGGATATTTATCGCACGGGTAAGGCTAGGTATATGGGTTTTTGAAAAATGGCCTATATCATTTCCTAATGTGCTAAGTCAGAAAATCATGTCAAGGAAAATAAAAGCACATAGCACGCTTGTTTTGCACAATCTTAAACATATTGAACAACAATTTCACTAGATAACCATTTACGTGCATGAGATGTTTTGTGTCTGTACAAAGTTTAAAATTTGACCAAAATTTTTACTCAATGCTCAAAAATTATGATTCTCAATCCAATTATTAAGAGACAAGTCCCGCCAACAATCCACATACCATGTGAAAGAATAGAATGCATGATTTGAAAGTTAAACAGATGATAAGGCAATTCACAAGCAAACAAACAAACATGCGTATTCTCCCCCCACACTTAGGATGAAACATCGTCCTCGATGTGACAAATATATACAGGGCGGGTGAGTAAATGGGTGGGGAAAAAAAATTCATGCAATGCAAACACACAAACAAAACACACATACAAATGCAAGGAAATAAACTTGGGTTGCCTCTCAAGAAGCGCTATTTTTAACGTCATGTGCCCGACATTACCCGAGTGTTTTACTCGTAAGGAGGATTGTCCAGATCAACAGTGAGTTTCTCCTTTGTGTCATCTCCTTCATGATATTGCTTAACTCTTTGGCCATTGACAATAAATTGCCTCCCATCATTTCCCTCCAGAATGATTGCCCCGGATGGATAGGCTTTGATAACTTTGAAAGGTCCAGACCATTTTGATTTCAGCTTTCCTGGAAAGAGTTTTAGCCTTGAGTTGAATAGTAGCACACTATCTCCAGGAGAAAAGTCTCTCCTAAGGATTCTCTCATCGTGCCATTTCTTTGCTCTTTCCTTGTAGAGTCGGGCATTCTCAAAGGCATCAATTCTGAATTCTTCAAGTTCATTCAGTTGTAACAACCTCTTTTGCCCCACCAGAGTGGAGTCAAGGTTTAGGCTTTGGATAGCCCAATATGCTTTGTGTTCAATCTCCACTGGTAAGTGACAAGACTTCCCATACACCAATTTGAATGGTGATATGCCAATAGGAGTCTTATATGCAGTACGATAGGCCCATAAAGCATCATCAAGTCGGAGGGACCAATCTTTCCTTGTGGGATTGACAACTTTCTCAAGGACTGATTTGATTTCCCTATTTGAGAGTTTAACTTGGCCACTAGTTTGTGCATGGTACGGAGTAGACACTTTGTGATTGACACCATACTTGAGCAAAAGTTTCTCAAGTTGCTTATTGCAGAAGTGTGTACCGTTATCTGTGATGAAGGCCCTCGGAACTCCAAACCTTGAGAAAATAAATTTCTTCACAAACCGGATCACAACCTTGGAATCATTTGTTGGACTAGCAATCGCTTCAATCCATTTTGAAACATAGTCCACAGCCACAAGAATGTAAGAATTGCCACATGAGCTAGGAAATGGTCCCATAAAGTCCATTCCCCATACATCAAAGAGTTCAACTTCAAGTATTTCGGATTGTGGCATTTCATTTCGGTGACTAATAGATCCTGTGCGTTGGCATCGATCACATCTTTTCACGTACATTTGAGAATCTTTGAACAATGTAGGCCAATAGAAACTCGACTGTAGGACTTTAGCTGACGTCCTTGTGGATCCGAAATGACCACCATATGGTGATGAATGACAATGATAAAGTATAGCCTCAAACTCATCTTCTGGAATGCATCTTCGAACAATTCCATCAACACATCTCTTGAACAATAGTGGTTCATCCCAAAATTTAAGAGCGAGCATCATGTAAGAACTTTTTCTTTTGGGACCACGAGAATTCGGAAGGAATATAACCACTGACCAGGTAATTAACCCAATCAGCATACCAAGGAGAAAAGTGCTTGACAGAGAGCAAATATTCTCCCGTGAATGAATCATCAATGGGTAATTCTTTGGTCGCTTTATTTTCTGTGTGTGACTCAATTCTGGACAGGTGATCATCGATGACATTTTCAGACCCCTTTTTGTCAAGGATTTCGATGTCAAACTCTTGCAGTAGCAACACCCATCTAATAAGTCGTGGCTTGGCCTCCTTCTTTGCAAACAGGTACTTTAGAGCTGAGTGATCAATGAAAACTATCACTTTGCTTCCAATAAGATATGACCTGAACTTCTCTATGGCAAAGACAACTGCGAGTAGCTCTTTTTCTGTTGTGGCATAGTTTTGTTGAGCATCATCGAGAGTATGACTTGCATTATAAATTGCATGTATGCAACGACCTCGTTTCTGTCCCAACATGGCTCCTACAGCATAATCACTGGCGTCGCACATTAGGATGAAAGGCATGCTCCAATCTGGTGGTTGAATGATAGGTGCAGAACATAATGCTTTCTTAATTTTACAAAAAGAATTAAGACAAGCATCATCAAAGATAAATTCAACCTCTTTGGATAGGAGTCTTGTGAGTGGTTTTGCAATATTAGCAAAATCCTTGATGAATCGCCGATAGAATCCAGCGTGCCCTAAAAAGCTTCGGATGCCTTTAACAGATGTTGGCGGTGGTAACTTCTCGATCACTTCAATCTTTGCTGGATCTACCTCAATGCCTTTGGATGAAATCTTATGCCCGAGAACAATTCCTTCTGTTACCATGAAATGGCACTTCTCCCAGTTTAGGACAAGATTTGCCTCTTGGCAACGAGTCAATGCTTTATCAAGATTATCCAAGCACGAGTCGAATGAGGTCCCATAGACAGAGAAATCATCCATGAATACCTCCATGATTTCTTCAATAAGATCAGAGAATATAGCCATCATACACCGTTGGAAAGTTCCGGGTGCATTACATAAGCCAAATGACATTCTTCGAAAAGCAAATGTACCATAGGCACACGTGAAGGTAGTCTTTTCTTGATCATCTGGATGGATCATGATTTGAAAATATCCTGAGAATCCATTGAGAAAACAATAATGGCTATGGTTTGCCATCCTCTCAAGTAACTGATCAATGAAAGGTAAAGGATAATGATCCTTATTTGTGACTTTGTTAATCTTCCTGTAATCGATGCACATTCTCCATCCCGTGACCAAGCGAGTAGGAATGAGCTCATTATGCTCATCTAGAACAACTGTGAAACCTCCTTTCTTTGGTACAACATGGATTGGACTTACCCATCTACTGTCCGAGATAGGGTAAATGATACCAGCATCAAGAAGTTTGATAACTTCTTTCTTCACAACATCCTTCATGTTAGGGTTAAGTCTTCTTTGATGTTCAACAACTGGTTTGCATCCTTCCTCAAGATAAATTCTGTGCATACAATAGTTAGCACTGATGCCAATTAGATCATCGATGGAGTATCCAATGATCTGTTTGTGTTTTCTCAATAGGACCAATAGCTTGTCTACTTCCTCCTCATTCAATTTAGTGCTAATAATTACTGGGTAAGTAGAGTTTTCACCAAGATAAGCATATCTTAGGTGTGATGGTAAAGCTTTCAACTCAACTTTGGGTGGTTCTTTTGTGCTATTAGTCTCTCTCACTTCTTCTCTCTGCAGTTTGTCCACTTTCCCCCCCTCGTGATTTTTTTCACAGCTCTCTTTGTTTTTTACACACTCAACTAACTCTTCTCCCTCATGATTTTTTTCAATTTCCTCCACAACATAAGCTTCCATAGGATCATTGTGAAAGAATCCCATGAAGTCTCTCACACATTCATCAACTATATCAACCCTCCAACAATCTTCCACACATGAAGGATTTCTCGCCATTTGGAAAATATTGAACTCAACCCTTTCATCCCCCACTTCAATTATTAACGTACCTTTTTTAACATCAATGATGGCACCAGCAGTGGCCAAGAAAGGCCTTCCTAATATCATAGGTACTCGCTCATCTTCATCCATGTCTAGGACGACAAAGTCACAAGGGATAAAATATTTCCCAACTTGTACAGGAATGTCTTCTAGAATACCAACAGGGTGCTTAACAGATCGGTCAGCAAGCTGAATGGTCATCGAAGTAGCTTTGGGAATACGAAGACTAAGTCGTTTGCTCATAGAATAAGGGATAAGGCTAACACTAGCCCCAAGGTCACACAAAGCTTTGTTGACCATGAACCCTCCAATAATGCATGGAATAGTAAAGCTACATGGATCCTTTAATTTTTCTGGAAGTTTCTTTTGAATAATAGCACTGGATCCCTCGCTCATGGCTACGGTAGCTTTCTCTTCAAACTTCTTTTTGTTTGACAGAATTTCCTTCAGAAATTTGGAATATGAAGGCATATGTTTCAGAGCATCAAGAAGTGGAATTGTTGTGTTAAGTTGTCCGATCCATTTAAGGAATTTATCCCTCCTCTCATCAATTGTGTTCTTCTTTGCTCTGTAAGGAAATGGTAAAGGTGGAACATATGGTTGAACTACCTTTTTCGTGCCCTCTTGTGTTGGAAAATTGAGACCTTCTTCATTACTCTCCTTTGGTGGTGAAGTCTCTTTTTCAGTTATCTTTTCTTTTTCAACTACAAGTGGTGGATCAGAAAGTTGTTTTCCACTCCTTGTAGTGATTGCATTGACATTCTCCTTGGGATGTTCAGAGTAGGCAGGCAATTTGCCTTGAGCTTTGCTAGTAGATGGTGAAGCAAAACTAGCAATCTGGCTCTCAAGCATTTTGTTGTGAGCTTGAATTTGATTGAGTTGAGTGGTGAGTTGAGAAAATTGATTAGTAATACCTTGCATCATCTGTTGGAAATCATTAACTCCAACAAATTGTTGTTGTTGAGGAGGTGATGAAAATTGTTGTTGAGGCAGGTACCCTTGAGGATTTTGATACCCTTGATTTCCCCTCAATTGTTGGTTGTTTTGGTTTCCTCCTCTGAATCCTTGTTGATTTTGAAATCCAGGAGGTGTTGGTTTGGATGGAAAAGATGAATTTGCTGCACCTGATGGGTTGCTCCATGAGAATCCTGGATGTGTCTTCCCTTGAGGGTTATAGTTTCCTTGATATGGTACTTGAGGTCTACCATATATAGCTACAGCTTGTTCTACTGTGGGGCCAGAAGGAACATTTTATGTAAGTTCAAGAAGATTGCATTCCTTAAAAGAATGTCCTCCTCCACAGAGTTCACAGAATAAAAGTTGAGCTAAAGATGATGATGGATTTGTTGATGTGCTAGAAGTTGATGATGATTGTTTCTCCGTGAGCTTTTGAACCATGGTTGTGAGAGAATCAACCTTTGCCGTTAAAGCTGTTGTTTGGTCAACCTCATAAATTCCCGCTCCTAGTTTTTGAGTGGATTGATGTGAGTTTTCTCGCACTTAAAAAGATTGTAATATAGCAGTGAAAGTACGAGTATCGTCTCCACAGGGACGGTAAAAGGGAATTAAGAATTAACTAAAAATCAGCGATAAAGAAATAAATAAAACAAATGCGGTCGTGCGAGAATTTGTTGCTTGAGAAAACTAAAATTGCAAATAAACGATTAAAAGTAAATAATTGGGTTCTTCTTAATTAACAACGCAGGGAACAGGGATTGATTCCGGGGTAATCAGATTTCTGGCAGATCAGGCTTAATTACATGAATTTAATTTAATTGAGCCTAGTTAATCAATACTAAGTTCTTACCGCTCTCGCGGCGTAGAGTACAATAATTTAGGGGACCAGACTGATCTCTCATGCGACAGGATCCTAAATTATTGCCAAGACGAACGAGCTTACGGCCCCTTAATCGCTACTAATCTCTTAGCGAACGATTAAGTGTGTGTGAATGTGTCCTAGAACAAATTAGATCTCTCTTAATTTATTCTATAAGCAATTGTAATTCTAGTGACCATTCTAGGTTACAAAAGATATCAATTAAATTATTCAAACACAAATTAAATGGCATTCATGCAATTTACACCATCAAGAACCTAACCATACATCATGATTAACCCCTTCATCAACCCCAAATCCCTAATTAAAACTACTCACAACTCATAATTGAAGAATCAATAGAATTGCGAAGAATAGAATTAATTGTCATTAATTAAAAAGATGGAACTTACAAATAATCCAAGGGAATTGAAGAACAAGATGGAAAAGTAGAAGAAATTTCGTCCCTAGGGCTCTCTCTAAGCTCCCCCTTTAATTAGGGTTAGAGAGGTGTTATTTATAGGAAACAAAGCAATTCGGGTTGAATTAGGAAACAAGGAAATTCGCACTTATATTAGGAAACAAAAACGGGGCACGTACGGCTTGGGTAAAACGTCCGAATTTGACTTTACTTCCTTCACGAAAGTTGTAGATAATGAAGTCCTCTATCCACCCCAATTTTCCGAATTGGATTTGAATAATCCAATAAAGAGATATGAATAAAATGGTGGAATGTCTCATTCTGAAATCGCAGCAGAGATCATCTGACTTCGTCGTCTGTTTTCACATTCTTCCTATCAGATTCTCGGAAAGGTTTCTTCGCATGATTTGTAGCCCTTGAAGTTGGATTTCATATGGAACTTGAACAGTGTACATTGGATGTCTCTACAAGGAGATATGCTTGATTGATTAACAGAAGGTCATCCTGATCGTCATTTTCAAGCTCTATTTGTCTTCTTTTGATCCCGTAGTCAATCCTAGAGCTCTTTTGTCTTCAACTCTTCATCGTAAACCTCCCGGTGACCTCCAAAGCTCTCAAATCAATCTCTAATGTTTCTCAACTCATCCCGATTGCTTCTCAAGCGCCGGTTTTGGTGTCTAAAATCCTGATTTTGACTCCAAATGACACAAAACTCGAACCAACGCCCGGTAAACATAACTTGAGTTAAAATTGAGACTTGCAACACCTTAAAGCTAGGAAAACTATCAAAATGCAACCCCAACACGCATCAAATGCGTGTTGTAATATGTACTTATCAGAATTCCCCCACACTTAAGCTTTTGCTTGTCCTCAAGCAAACAGAACAACGGGACTTACGATAATCACCACACAGAATCAAAACAGTTAGCAGGCACACGTAGCTAAAGGAATATTCACAGAACAGACAATCTAAACCTAGAAAATTCTTCCCTAAACTACATCTTTGT
This sequence comes from Cuscuta europaea, assembly GCA_945859875.1. Classification (NCBI taxonomy): domain Eukaryota; kingdom Viridiplantae; phylum Streptophyta; class Magnoliopsida; order Solanales; family Convolvulaceae; genus Cuscuta; species Cuscuta europaea. Next base: position 3,418,629 of record CAMAPE010000035.1, on the reverse strand, counting down.
ACTCAAGCTAACTATTTGACAAAATTATTCACAACATCCTTAAAGTAATGACAGCATACACAAATAAACTAGCTATTGATCAGAAGGACTTGTGAAGGTGATGGTGAATGGTGGATGGTAATAAATAGTCCCTTTCTGTTGAGAGATTGGAATATTCTAACAAAGACTCAATGCATTCAGAAATTTCAGGGCTATTCTTAGGATCAAGGAACTCAGTAGGCCACAATTTAGGAACAATCATCTAAACTTATGCAAAGAGTAGACATGGTTGTACAACTAAGCTAAACCGCCGCGACACATTGGTGCTTTGACGTATACTTGAAGTACACGGAGGACTAAAGCTAATTTTCAATAGCCTCCAAGTTTATTAATTATGTTTAGTTTTCCTTGTCATGTTGGCACGAGAACGCCATTTCTTTCGAAAGATACCCAAGTCTCATCTTATTGTGTAAAACACTTACGCTTTTTGACCCGGTCTCCCATTCTCTTTTTCGCAAGATAAAAGGTCTAGTTATATTAATTTTTCACCTTTCGGATTCTCACTAGACATTACCCCATTCTGATCTCGGCCTCACAGGAAAAGTAGCAATTAAAGTTCATTTATTTTAGAAGTGAATCCATGCCTACAATGCAATCCTCGAAAATATCAGTTTTCTAAAAAGTGACTGCTCTTACCCCGTTTGGGGCATAGGAACAGTGCCAAAATTGGATCCTACACAAAATTTCATAAACTTAGCAAATTCATCCCCTAGTTCCCTAAACATGAAGACTACGTCAGAAATATTCACGGGTAAGAAAACAGGCCATTTGGCTATGGAGCTCAATTAATTGGGTAGACAAGGAATAGTTAGGCTCAAAATGGCTTCTCCTAAAGGACTTTTTCAGGTGGGATGGAAAATTTATGAATTCATTCAATGGGTGACTAATGCCTTCATCCTTTCAACAACTAGATTATAGTGCAAGCAATTTAAGTCTAAACACTTCAAGGACATTTTAAAAGCATAGTCAAAACGCTAAGCAGCTCACAAAGACACAGTTTAAAGAAAAATTTTCAAAAATTTGACATGAATTTCCTATGAATATACAACTAACACCTGCGCATGCTAACTCTAATAATCACATGTAACAACTACTGCCCGACTGCCCAATTCACTCCCCCACACTTAAACTTTGGCATCGCCCTCGATGACCAAATATGCACTATGCACAAAGGGGTAAAGAGGAAAGGGTCACGCGTGCTCAACTTCAACTCAAGTCAACGATTAACACATGCGAGTAAGAGTAATAGGAACTTCCATAAGGCGCTGGTTGGTGCAGAATTAAACTGAGTCAATGTAAACTGTGGCACATCATCCAGAAAAGACCTGAGCTACAAAACAAACATAGAAACACAAAAAACACACAAAACAAAAACAAAAAACATGCAGAAAACAAAAGTGCAGAAATAAGCTTGGGTTGCCTCCCAAGAAGCGCTATTTTTAACGTCGTTTGCCCGACGATACCTCGTAAGCTTTCAAATAGCACAGACTGTAGTGGGGCACTAATTTTCAAAGTATCCAGGTTTCTCTCAACAAATGCCCTTAGGTGGCGCAAATTCTTAAACTCTTGAAACCATGTAGGAATCACATGGTCTTCAAAAAACTTATCAGCACGGAACTGGAGGATCAACCTCACTTCCTCCTTGAGTGGACATAAAACATGAGTCAAAAATTTGATTACTCCAGGCTCAAAAGATGTTTTGATGCAAGGATCTGTAGCAACATCAAACTCGAACTGCAACATAGAAAAGTATTTTTCTTCCTCACAATTATACTGAAAATTCACAGCATCTCCTCCGGACTCCATATCACTCCCCATGTGAGCATCCCAACTCTCGGTAACACCGTTCTTATCAATGTCGTCTTGGAAAGTGTTGTTACTCTCCACACAAAAAGGAATATCATCATCAAGGAGTGAATCAAAGAAATCCAAATCTGAACTCACGTAAGATTGAATCGGTGCATGTGTACAAGAGGGGTAATCTTGCTTGTGGAGTGAGACTTCTTCATTATGAACACCATCTACCTCACCCCCACTCTCTTGAAACGTGTAATCATCTTTTCCCAACTCATCTTCAATACCCAAACCTACCTCAGTAGCACCATCATCATGACTGATCTTCTCCTGGCCCTCCTCAGGTGTTGAGACTAATGATAAATCAAACGGCTGGGGAGTTTCTGTATGAAGATCACAGTGATTTGTGATTTCATCACTTACGGCTTGTACCGTTTCGAACCTTTTCCTGTATTCTTGGAAAAATAATTTGACACTATAATCTTCTTCATCATCATCTTCAAACATAGGTGGGTCTTCAAATGCATTAGGAAGTGTATCATCCATCACACTCACACCTTCACTGTCTGACTCAATGCCATGATCATCCTTATTGGTCTCCTCAGGTTGGGCTTCTGTGTCGTTAGGATGAGATCTCCCGGGCTCCTCAGATAGGGCATTAAACAGCTGATCCAAGTGATTTTCTATGTTCTGCATCCTTGCATTTGCTTGTTGATTATTTACCTCAGAAGCCTGTATGAATTGCTTGAGTGTTTCTTCCAGGTCAGATAGCTTCTCTGAAATTATCTCTTCCAATTCGTCGTCTGAATCTTGCGGCTCATAGCTCAGCAAAGACGTAGGAGTGATTGAAACATTTGTATTTGTAAATTGTGGGGAGGACGAAGTGGGGTATGCAGTTGCCCAGTAAGGATGGTCGTATGGAGGAATGGGGCAAAGACATGAATGGTGACCACCTCCACAGAAGTTACAAATGCTATTTTTAGGAAAGCAATCAACCAATTCCTCAGGACTTTTAGTTCGAACGAGAAATTCTAGAATGGAGCCACGTTGTGCCCTTGGATATTGTGGATAAGGATAATGATTAGGAGAATGAGATTGGGAGAATTGCGTATTTGGAAGAGGGTAAGAATAGGAAGATGGAAATTTTTGTGGTGTTGAAGAGTAATATTGGCGAGTTGTGTAGAATTGAGGAGGAGGAGGAGGAGTGTAAGGAGGAGGGTATGACGTATTGTGTGAATATTCCATGGAGGTGAATGGGTGCATCTCATGCCTTTTAGAAAAATACCTGAAAGGTTAGTACAGAAAAATCCTACGGAAAACTAAAAAAAAATCTAACTAAAAAAAATCTCGCTGAAATTAATTAACCCTTAAAACCGACACCGTCCCCGGCAACGGCGCCAAAAACTGATGTGAGTTTTCTCGCACTTAAAAAGATTGTAATATAGCAGTGAAAGTACGAGTATCGTCTCCACAGGGACGGTAAAAGGGAATTAAGAATTAACTAAAAATCAGCGATAAAGAAATAAATAAAACAAATGCGGTCGTGCGAGAATTTGTTGCTTGAGAAAACTAAAATTGCAAATAAACGATTAAAAGTAAATAATTGGGTTCTTCTTAATTAACAACGAAGGGAACAGGGATTGATTCCGGGGTAATCAGATTTCTGGCAGATCAGGCTTAATTACATGAATTTAATTTAATTGAGCCTAGCTAATCAATACTAAGTTCTTACCGCTCTCGCGGCGTAGAGTACAATAATTTAGGGGACCAGGCAGATCTCTCATGCGACAGGATCCTAAATTATTGCCAAGACGAACGAGCTTACGGCCCCTTAATCGCTACTAATCTCTTAGCGAACGATTAAGTGTGTGTGAATGTGTCCTAGAACAAATTAGATCTCTCTTAATTTATTCTATAAGCAATTGTAATTCTAGTGACCATTCTAGGTTACAAAAGATATCAATTAAATTAGGCTAAAGGGTCAAATAGGTCCCTGTACTCATATCAATAACTCAATTGGGTACCCGAACTAAAAAAAGGTCCAATCCAATCCTCCAACTCTTCAAAATCGTTCAATTTTTTCGTTTTTTCAAAGGCTAAAGGGCCAAATAGGTCCTTGTACTCATATCAATAGCTCAATTGAGTACCGGGAGTTTACCTTCAATTGAACGATTTTGAAGAGTTGGAGGATTGGATTGGACCTTTTTTTAGTTCGGGTACCCAATTGAGCTATTGATATGAGTACAGGGATCTATTTGACCCTTTAGCCATTAAATTATTCAAACACAAATTAAATGACATTCATGCAATTTACACCATCAAGAACCTAACCATACATCATGATTAACCCCTTCATCAACCCCAAATCCCTAATTAAAACTACTCACAACTCATAATTGAAGAATCAATAGAATTGCGAAGAATAGAATTAATTGTCATTAATTAAAAAGATGGAACTTACAAATAATCCAAGGGAATTGAAGAACAAGATGGAAAAGTAGAAGAAATTTCGTCCCTAGGGCTCTCTCTAAGCTCCCCCTTTAATTAGGGTTAGAGAGGTGTTATTTATAGGAAACAAAGCAATTCGGGTTGAATTAGGAAACAAGGAAATTCGCACTTATATTAGGAAACAAAAACGGGGCACGCACGGCTTGGGTAAAACGTTCGAATTTGACTTTACTTCCTTCACTAAAGTTGTAGATAATGAAGTCCTCTATCCACCCCAATTTTCCGAATTGGATTTGAATAATCCAATAAAGAGATATGAATAAAATGGTGGAATGTCTCATTCTGAAATCGCAACAGAGATCATCTGACTTCGTCGTCTGTTTTCACATTCTTCGTATCAGATTCTCGGAAAGGTGTCTTCGCATGATTTGTAGCCCTTGAAGTTGGATTTCATATGGAACTTGAAAAGTGTACATTGGATGTCTCTACAAGGAGATATGCTTGATTGATTAACAGAAGGTCATCCTGATCGTCATTTTCAAGCTCTATTTGTCTTCTTTTGATCCCGTAGCCAATCCTAGAGCTCTTTTGTCTTCAACTCTTCATCGTAAACCTCCCGGTGACCTCCAAAGCTCTCAAATAAATCTCTAATGTTTCTCAACTCATCCCGATTGCTTCTCAAGCGCCGGTGTTGGTGTCTAAAATCCTGATTTTGACTCCAAATGACACAAAACTCGAACCAACGCCCGGTAAACATAACTTGAGTTAAAATTGAGATTTGCAACACCTTAAAGCTAGGAAAACTATCAAAATGTAACCCCAACACGCATCAAATGCGTGTTGTAATATGTACTTATCATGGATCTTTCAAAATACCATGATGCACTGTTGTTACAAATTTTCTCAAGCATCTCTTTGCCTGTTTCAGGATCAAACTCCATGAAGGCTCCATTAGCAGAGGCATCCACAACAATTTTGGAATTATCATGTAATCCTTCATAAAATGAGACAATGAGATCACCCATGCTCATATTATGATGTGGATATTGAACTTGAAGGTCTTTAAATCTCATCCATGATTCGTAAAGATATTCTGATGGATGTTGCCTGAATTGCTGGATAAGTTTCTTCATTTTTGATGCCTTGGAAGGAGGATAGAACTCCTTCATGAATTCTCGATGCAACTTCTCCCATGTGTTGAAATAACTGGATGGTTTAGAGTTCAACCAACTCAATGCTTCATCCCTCAGTGAGAATGGGAACAATCTGAGTCTGATAGCATCAACAGAGGCTCCATTAAGTTTAAGAGTTTGGAGAACTCTCAAGAATTGTTTCACATGGCTCGTTGGATCTTCACTCTTTGATCCGCCAAATTTGTTGGCTGAGACCAATGAGATAAGTGCTGGTTTGATCTCAAAATTCGCTGCATCCACACCTGGATAGAGAATACTCTCTTATTCCTCAATTTCACCTGCAACATAATCAAGAAGTCTTCTCCCTTGCTGTTGTCTCATGAATTGCCCTTGATCTTGTTGATTATGTGGGTGTTGGTAGTATTGGCCATATGGGTGAGGTTGGTATGGGTGCATAAATGGAGGAGGTGGGTAAGGATATGGGTAAGTGTATGGATATGGATGAGGATGTTGGTTTTGGTGATTTTGGTATGGATGTGGTGGATAAATTTGGGGTTGTGTTTGGGGAGGAATTTGTTGGAAATTTTCAAATCCTGGTGGTCTTTGATCTCCAAAGAAAGGATTATGTCTATCTCTGGGAGTATCAATGGGTGTATTTTGAGGTGGCGTAGGATTTGGATTTGGAATTAGGTTTTGGCCATTTGGATTATTGGGATTGTTTTGAAAATCCTCCATGATCAGATCTGGAATTTTAAGTTCAAGGGTTCGTGCTTTTCTTCTTTTCCTTAATTCTTTTTCAAAATCAAGGTTAAGTGGTTGCAATCCTTCACTCCCTTGAGAGTGAGTATGCATACACTTTTTTAAGAGTTTTTTTTAGTGCACGAGAAATGATTTTCTTTTTTGTTTTTTTTACGAAAGTGATGAGAACAGGTAAAAAAAAATACTTAGTCTCCAGATAAATAATAACAAGCACTAATATTAACTAATAATCAATCAATAACACTATGCCATTCCCCGGCAACGGCGCCAAAATCGTGACATGCCAAAATGTGTTGGGTGAAATGGTGTAAAAATGTGAATGGAAATGATGTTTTAATTGGCTTGTAACGATATAGTATAGAGTAAGTGAGTATCGTTCCGCTAGAGAATGGCTCAAAAGGAGAACTAGAATTGACGATTGATTTTTAGCTAATCACAAATTAATAACATTTTGCAATGGAGCTAAGTGAACAGATTTTTTTATCTCGTTTTTGTCAATGCTTAGATGTGGTCTGGGGCGTGACAAATGACACTTCACTCTTGGATTTACTCCTTTGCTTGATTTCGTCGAGCAAGACCCACCACCGTCTGAATGAATGTTTTGGGTGGACATTGATTGTATTGATTGTGTGATTAACTAGAATTTGAAACGAGCAAGAAGAAGTTAGATGGGGTCAGAGGTCGTCGCATGTCAAAGAGAAGAAATGTGAAGGAAGACAATGTGTGGGTTTAATACCTTAACGGGTATTGTTTTTAATAAAAACTTTAACAACCGGTAAATATTAACTGGGGTTGTTGAATGAAGAGAGGATACAATGGTTGGATTTTTTTGGATTATTAATAATTGAGACCGTTTTGGGAAGACCGGGTAGAAGTCGGATTATTAATGTCAAGTTTTCCTAAATATTTTAAAAGTAATTACATTTTAATTAAAAACGTACATTTTCACTTTTTTATTTTTCTATTTTTTTTTTATTATTTTAATGTTTTAGTTGTTTTTATCTATTTTGAACTGGTACTATATTTTATATTATGATGATTATTATTATTACATTATTTTTCAAATTTATATGAGTTTTTATAATATAAATTAACTATTTTAATTATTTTTAAAAAATTAATCTGCTATAGATGTTAAAGTGTCTTAATAGACTATTTTTAAAATAAAGAAATTTATATGATACTTTTTTTAGTATCAATCTTAAATGACGGAACAAAGATAGTAAAAATTACTATTTAATCTTTTTCCAAAATCAAATGCTATTTTCACAAAGTGCACTCTAAAACTATAACCGATGGATCGCCGATCTGGGGGTAGCCGGAATCCGGTAATATAGGAGAGACTTAAAAGTATTAAGTGAGACCTGGTGAAAATTTGAGCAGTGTAACAACAAGTTCTTTACAACAAAATTCAGATCCCTTTCCGCAAGCTGGGAGGTGATTTTTATACTAATAAGGGGGAAATACTTGGCCAACAAGTAAAAAGAAGTTATTCTATTGTGGTGAAGACACATGTCACACCTGTCCATAGAATAAATGTACCAGTCTAATTGTGTGGTGAAACGTCTAAAAGTGATTGGAGAGATACTTGGGACAGCTAGTTGATTGGTACTGTGCGTAACAGAATTGTACCAAAACACACGTGTGTGCTGTACGTGTGCCATCCAGAATATTCTTAATTCTTTAACTGCCGGAGTGCCGTGGCCTTCATGTAATGTTGGTGATGTGGGGGTAGCTTGCGCGATACTTGATTGCTGAAATGTATAAGTCCACATTTGGTTAGTGAGATCCCGAGCTGCATGAGGTCAAAGCTCGGGCACAATGAGCTCATTCAGGAGGATTTGATCATGGTCTATAGTTTGCCTGGTGGCGGTCATTTCTTTGTATCCGTTGACTCTCGTTGACTTGTGTTATGTTCGAGGTCAGATCTCCCGACCTCTGTGTGTTCGAGGTCGGCCTCAGATTTGACTTTATCTTGGTGATCTGGGAGTTCGATGTTGCGCCGACCTCAGGTGGGCCGAGATCGGACTCGACAGAATATTGTCTTAGCGTTTCTGGAGACTTCCTTTATATGCGAATGTTTGGTACCATGAGGTATATGAGAATATACTCCATCAATAACATTTAGGAGAGTAAGACTAGTTGGAGTGGTGATATATTAGGAGTCCAAAATGTTAAAGATGAAAATTTTGAAATCCTAATTTTATACTCCTTCCGTCCCGTTGAAATATTCTCGGTTTGACCTACACACATATTAAGGAAATAAACTTACCAAAGGGTAAATTTTACTGTTTTGACAGTGTTTCGACACTGTTTGACACTGTTTCGACATTGTTTGACACTGTTTTGCACTGTTTGATCCTGTTTTGATGTATGATAACTTTCCATTTAGGGTGAGAACTTTCCAACGGAACATCCAAAAAAGGAAAACGAGAACATTACAATGGGACGGAAGAAGTAGATTATTGAGTTAAAGAGGGTAAGGGGACGGAGGAGTTTAAATTTGGAGAGTGTATTGACAAAAAAGAGAAAATAAAGTAAAAAAAGGAGTGAGGCCGAGAGACTGATTGTGGCACAGGGAAAAGACAAGGAAAAATAGAAAAAGGGATATATACTCCTAACAAAATTCATTAAACCATAATTTTTTCGAAACTCTTATAACCTTTTTATTGTTTATCCAAAATTTTCTAAAGATACATTAAAATTAATGAATTTTTATGATCTTTCACATGACACCAATGCGTAATATATAAAAATGAGAGAAAAATCTGAAATTTTAACTGTTAGAGTTTTCTTGAGCTTAAAAAGACACGAAACATAAATTTTTGATTCATAGACCCTCCACAAATAACTTAATATTCCACAATAACTTTACTTGAACTAAGTTCATTTTTTGTTAACCGAAAAATGTTATACAAAATTATGATTTTTTTTTACTTCGAATTGTGTATTTTTTATTTCGTAATTATTAAGGGGAGAAAGTAAAAGTAAAAAAACACGACTTATAATAATTTAATTAATATTCTACTAAATTGATACTAGGTATAAAAAAATATGGAAGAGTGTATTTTGAAATGAAAATGGGAGTAAATCACTACTTTGATATGAACCGGTACATCCAAATGGTCTAATACATAGCAGGGGGAATGCAAAGGTGGAATGCCAAGTGTGTTTATGGAAGTGAATACAAGAGCAAAAGATCCACAACTTTACTGATCATCAGAACTCTTCTACCCAATTCTGCGGCATTCAGGAAAAAGTCTAAACTTAGCTGCAACAGGAGATTGACAATGGCTGGCAACTCCGCGAGTTTCTTCACGCTTTACGGTAATACGGACCACGGAGTATATTAAGTAATCCGTCCAATTTATATTACAGTATTGGTTTCACCTTAAACAAAGTTAACAATTGAAATTTCGTAACCTTCTTTGATAGGATATGATATGCTCTTAGGGCTAATTGCCGCGTTTTATGTCTTAGCTGTACCCTACACTAAGGTTGAAGAAAGCTTTAACGTTCAGGTACGCCTTAATTCATATTTTTGGAGAAACTTCAACCAGGGAGAATACTGAATAGAAACAAGTTGCATTTAAAGCAGTTTCCAATGTCTATTTTTAATGGGGGTGTTCGTTTTTTCCCTTGTCGACTAGGCCATGCACGATGTTTTAATCCATAGATATCACTTAGAAAAGGTAAATTTTCACTTTTCTTAGTATTTAGCTTTTCTTTGCTTGGATAAGTAATCTTTATTATTGATGTTAGACTTGAATTTGCTACCTTTGATGAACAATGCCAGTATGATCATTTTGAATTCCCTGGAGTTGTTCCTCGCACATTTATTGGTGAGTTTTTTTTCTTTCTCTGTTTTACTTCACAGAATCATAAATGGAAAATGCTTAATATGTTGTTTTGTTTTCAACACTTCCGGTATTGTTCCAAGAAACTACTTTTATTGGCAGGTGCCTTCTTTGTATCAATATTGGCATCTCCCATTGTTGCAGCAATGAGTTTGGTACATTTGCCAAAGATTTATAGTCTTTATGTGGGTGAGTTCATTTATCAATGACATAGTGTTGTCTTCAAAATATTCGTGGCATCTTCTTTTTCTTAAAAAAATATGTTTGATTGTTTGTGTTTTTTTTTGAAATGATATCATTCGCTTAGGGCCTTAGGTCTCTTCCATAGCTAAAAAATGAAACATTTGCCTTTAATCCAATCGGCACAAGGCATGCTATGGTTCTTTTAATGCTTGATGTGCATGTTTGACATATTTCATTTCACCCAGTGTTTTCTTTGAATCATTTTGGTTGAGTGTACAATTATTTCATTGGGTATTTATTGTAGCAAGTTGCCCAAATCTGGCAACATGTTAAATCTATATCAGACTAACACCTAAATCTCTAAGCTGCATGATAAAAATTATGTTCTTTATTTGTGTGTTATATTTTCTTATTTTCTTGTGGATTTAATTTTCTTGTGCAGTTAGACTGGTGTTAGGTTGCATCACTTTATTTACATTGCGTTTTTTTAGGAAACAGGTATGCGATTTCTGTATACATAGAAAACAGTCAAACCTTATGCTGCTTTACTTTTTTCATTCTAGTAATCTTACATTTTTAACTGTATCTAGATGGTTTGCTTATTTGCATTCAATTATGTTTTCTCGTAAGCTTCTAAGAGTAGTCTATTTGTTCTCTAATCTAGAAACATGAAAGGCTTGTCATAATTGCCTTTTTTATGCAGATGCCTAACTATGTTTCCTAGGGTACTGGGCTACCGGCGATGGTTTTTATTATGCCTAATTAAGGTCACCATGATTTTATTAGAACATAAACTTAGTTGATCCTCGGTGTCTAATTAAAACTATGGTGGATGCATACAGTTGCCAGGAATCATAGTTTTTCAAAATCAATATTTTGCCTCCACTTCAGTGTGAATATGGATCATCTTTGGTCCTTACCGAGGAATCATGTACTCTTTGCATTCCTGACAAAGATTTAAGTATCTTTTCAACAAAAAGCTTTAGTTAGTGTTTTAAAAACATTATTTGACAAATGGTAATCTAAACTCAATTTCGTCATAGCAGATCAGGAAGAGATTTGGACGTCAAGTTGAAGCATTTTTTGTGATACTTACAGCTTCTCAGTTTCATATGCTTTTTTACTGCACTCGGCCTCTTCCTAATGTATTCGCATTTTGTTTAGGTGAGTCTTACGGTCTTACCTTCGTCTTTCTAGATATAGTTTTTACTTTTATACTGTCACTTGTTTATTCTGTATTTATAAATACATTCAGTGATCTTTAGACACATTGTTGATTATATATAGGATCCTCCAGTTCCCATAAAAAGTGGGTTTCCTGATAGTAACCAGTAGCAATCCACAATATACAACACAAGCTTACAACAATCCACAAGCTTTATTAATGGCGGTATACAATAGAACAGTCCCAAAGCTAGAGATAAGACTCTAACTTCCCAGTCCCAAGCCAAGCATCTAACAGACTGCCTAACTGCTGACCAGTTTATTCTATTTATAGTCCCCTCACCTTATTACAAGTAGTTAGTAGTTCATAACAACTACCCGCCTGCCAACAACTAAACTACTTCTTCTTTCTAGAATAGACTAAACCATATCTATTCTTATTATTTGTAATAGCCGGGGTCCTATCAATACTCCCCCCCAAAGAAACAAGCTTGTCCTCAAGCTTGAAGTCTGGAAATTGTATCTTCAACACTTGAGCATCTTCCCAAGACCTTTCAAATTCTGGCAGATCTTCCCAATGTATCAAAACTTCAACTCTGCCATTTGTTCCCTCTCTGGTATCCACCACCTTCTCTGGTTTCACCAACAATTCCCAGTTTTCACTCAAGCATTTAGGCAATGGTTGACAGCTAGTGTTGGAAGATAGAGCCCTTTTTAATAAAGAAATATGGAATACTGGATGGATCAGGCAATCATCTGGCAACTTCAGTTTAAAAGCTACATCATTCACCTTCTCAATGACTTCAAAAGGTCCATAAAACCTTGGACTCAATTTCTGATTGATCCTCTTAGCCAAACTCTGCAACTTATAAGGCTGAATCTTCAGGAAAACTTTCTCACCCACCTCTAACTTCATTTCCCTCCTGTGTTTGTCTGCTTGCTGCTTCATCTTGATCTGGGCAATAGCTAGATTTTCTTTGAGTTCAGCCAACATTCCATTCCTCTCAGCTGTCAGTCTTGCCACTTCCTCATTAGCAGTCCCAACCACATCCCCTTTTATAATTGGTTGAGGTTCTTGCCCATATAAGGCCTGGTAAGGTGTTTGTTTTAAGGAAATATGGTAGTTAGTATTGTACCAATATTCTGCCCAAGGTAACCACTTGTTCCATTCCTTAGGTTTCTTCCCTGTGATACATCTCAAATATGTTTCTAAACACCTATTCACAACCTCCGTTTGGCCATCTGATTGAGGGTGGTAAGCAGTACTGTATCTCAACTGTGTGCCAGCCAGTTTGAATAACTCAGACCAAAAAGAACTCAAGAAAATGCTATCTCTATCACTCACTATGGATTTTGGAAACCCATGGAGTCTCACTATTTCTTTGACAAAGATTTCAGCAACTCCTTTAGCATTAAATGGATGGGACAAAGCTATAAAATGTGCAAATTTGGTTAGTCTGTCAACCACAACCAGTATAGTGTCTTTCCCCTGAGCTTTTGGCAACCCACCAATGAAATCCATGCTTATATCTGTCCAAATGCAATCTGGAATAGGTAGAGGTTGTAACAACCCTGCAGGTTTCAAAGCTTGATACTTGTTTCTTTGACAAACATCACAATTCTGCACATATAACTGAATCTGTTTCCTCATACCCACCCAATAGAACAGTGTTGAAATTCTCTTCATAGTTCTGAAATTGCCAGAATGTCCTCCTGTTGCAGAATCATGATATTCCCTAAGAATCCTTGTCACTCTAGGAGAATTTTGGGGTATCATCAGCCTTCCCTTGTAGTATAACAACCCTTTCTTCAATCTGAAGTCCACCATTTGATCCGGATGACTTAAAATCTTCTGAATAATATCAGCACATTTTGGATCTTCCTGCAGTTCATCTTCTAACCCTTCCCATTCCTGACAATTCACAATTGATAAGGCTGACAAATTAGGTTTCCTTGACAGAGCATCTGCAGCTTTATTCTCACATCCAGGTTTATATTTAATGATGAAATTGTATCCCATAAGCTTAGCAATCCACTTTTGTTGATCCTCTCCCATGATTCTTTGCTCAGTCAAGTATTTGAGGCTTCTTTGATCAGTGTGAACCTCAAATTTCCTACCCAATAAGTAGGGCCTCCATTTCTGAATTGCAAACACAATTGCCATCAACTCCTTTTCATAAACAGATTTACTCAAATGTTTAGGTGCCAGTTCCTTGCTTAAAAATGCAATGGGACCCCCATCTTGCATAAGTACTGCCCCTAGCCCCCTCCCAGATGCATCAGTTTCTACTACAAAAACTTTACTGAAATCAGGGATTCTCAACACTGGTAAAGAAGACATAGCATTCTTCAATTCTACAAAAGCTTTAGTAGCCATATCACTCCATTTAAACCCATCCTTCTTCAACAATTGTGTTAATGGAGCAACAATGTGACTATAGCCCTTGACAAACCTTCTGTAGTATCTAGTAAGACCCAAGAAACCCCTCAACTCCTTCAAATCTTTTGGTACACCCCATTCTACCATGGCTTTAGTTTTACTAGGATCAGCTGCCACCCCTTCTGCAGAAATAATATGACCCAAATAACTCAGTTGCTCCTGACCAAAGGAACATTTCTTTTGATTGGCTACTAAATCATTCTTCTTTAAAACCTCCAGAACTAATTTGAGGTGTTCTTTATGATCCTCCTTAGTTTTGCTGTAAACCAGTATATCATCAAAGAATACCAATGCAAATTTTCTGAGGAAAGGTCTCAAAACCTCATTCATTAGAGCCTGAAAAGTGGAAGGAGCATTAGTCAACCCAAATGGCATGACTAGGTACTCATAATGACCTTCATGAGTTCTGAAAGCAGTCTTACAGGTGTCACTCTCCTTCATTCTGATTTGGTGGTAACCTGATTTCAGATCTAGTTTAGAAAAAACCACTGCTCCCCCCAATTCATCTAGCAACTCTTCTATAACTGGTATGGGAAACTTGTCAGGTATAGTGATCTTATTCAAGGCTCTATAATCACCACAAAATCGCCAACCACCATCTTTTTTTCTAGCCAATAATATAGGACTGCTGTAGGGACTGTTACTGTGCTTAATGATACCTGATTTTAACATTTCACCAATTACCTTCTCTATCTCATTTTTCTGATCAAATGTGTACCTGTAGGGCCTCAGATTTGGTATGCTAGCTCCTTCTTGGATGTTTATGGCATGATCACAGTTTCTAGCAGGAGGAAACTTCAACTGATCATTAAACACCTCTGGAAGTTTAGCAATGATGTCCTCCCAAACCTTGGTTTCCTTAGTATTCTGTTCCAAACCATACAATTGCCCTCCATAATACAGACAGTATCCCTCCCTTTCTGTCTGCAGAATCTGAAGCATAGTCTTCATTGGAACCTCCCAATTATTTAGTGCAGCTTCCCCTTGGATACAATTGATCCTATCTTCTTGTTTCCATTTGATCACTTGCTTCTGAAAGTTCACTTCCATGTCTCCCAACTCAGTCAACCATGCCATCCCCAACACAATATCTGTGCCACCCAATTCCAGTATATAGTATGATTGATGTATGTCATTCCCCTGCACTTCCATCTTCATTCCATCACATCTGCCCTTGTTATGGATGAGATCCCCATTACCAATCTGCACTCTCACTCCTTGTAAAGGCATAAAAGGTACTTCCCATCTGTCAATGAACCCCTGCGCTATGAAGTTATGTGTTGCCCCACTGTCAATCAGAATATTGACAGGTTGTTTCCCATCACCCCAGCTCAACACACCTTGCACCTTGAATGTTTTCATGGATGGAATACCCTCCTTACTTAAAACAGAAAGTTGCATTGTTTTAAGTTGTTTGTGAGTATCATCTTCTTCTCCCCCATCCATTAATTCTCCTTCAGATTCATCTTCTCCTTCAGACTGCTCCACTAGAATCATTTTATAGTTCTTCATTTTACAGATATGACCCTTGCCCCAGTCCTCTCCACACTTGAAACACAATCCCCTCCTACTTCTTTCCTGGAGCTCACTCCTGGATAACCTGGGACCTGATGTACTCGTATTAGGTGCCTTCATGTCACTATTGCCTTTGTAATCTGAGTTACTCTTTGGTAGGTTAGAGTTACTGTTTGCCATACTTTTCCATCGGCTCCCTTCACCCCAATTGGCTTGATAATTTGGGCCATTATTCTTACTTAGCCCCTTTTTCTTCCCTTCCTCTCTGTTCTTCATCAACATTGCTTCATTATTTTTGTTCTCAATAAGAGAAGCTTGGCCCATGAGTTCAGCTAGGGTTCGTGTAGTATACAACTTCAGCTCAGCCCTGATATCTCTTCTCAGTCCCTTAAGAAAAACGCCTTTCAGAACCTCCTCGGTTAAGTGTCCCTGGGACGCTATGGCTGTTTCAAACTTGTCTCTGTACTCCTTCATCGTTCCTCTCTGTTTTAAGCTGAACAACGGTCCTAATGGATCTTGTACCAGCTCTGGTTGAAAACGTGTAGTCAAATCCTTCGTAAATGTCTCCCAATTCAAATTGCGAGTCTGACCTTCCCACCATTGGAACCACCTAAGTGCTTGGTCCTCCATTGCCAGAACTGCCAGGTCAATTTTGTCACGCTCATCAGTCTGATTCAGCCTGAAATGTCGATCCATCCTCATTAACCAACCAAAGGCATCCTCTCCGTTGAAAATCGGTAAATCGATTTTCCTTCCAGCTTTATTAGGATTCCGATGTTGATGTTGGTGCTCGCGATCCGGATGCGAACCAGATTGATCGGAATTGGTTTCAGAACCTTCCGAACTGTCATCACGCTTCGTCTGTTTCCTCTGTGATGATCGACGCGAATAGTTCGATTGGTGTGAACGACTTCGCGATCTATCCGAGTTTTTGCTCTGCATCTCCGCTAGATTAGCTTGCATCGTGGCCAACACGGTAGTGAAATTTGACTGCATCTCTCTCAAATTTCTCTCCATGCTAGCTTGCATCTCCCTCTGGCTCCTTTCAATTTCCGTCAATCTGCTTTCCATCTTTGCGCGCGTCACGGTCATCCAGCGATCAAACACGCTCTGATACCAATGATAGTAACCAGTAGCAATCCACAATATACAACACAAGCTTACAACAATCCACAAGCTTTATTAATGGCGGTATACAATAGAACAGTCCCAAAGCTAGAGATAAGACTCTAACTTCCCAGTCCCAAGCCAAGCATCTAACAGACTGCCTAACTGCCTAACTGCTGACCAGTTTATTCTATTTATAGTCCCCTCACCTTATTACAAGTAGTTAGTAGTTCATAACAACTACCCGCCTGCCAACAACTAAACTACTTCTTCTTTCTAGAATAGACTAAACCATATCTATTCTTATTATTTGTAATAGCCGGGGTCCTATCATTTCCCGCGCAAAGTGCGAACGTCTCCACTTTTGATCATTTGTGTTGCACTATTGCATTCCGATGATTTTTACTATCCACTTTTGATTATATACGATACACTATTACATACTGGAAGTGCACTTTTTAAAATGAAGATTTTTTTTTTATTTACAAAAATGCACCGTGGTTTTCATCCACTTCAATGCATTTTTAACGTATTTAGAACCTTTAGATCATAAATTTAGTGCTCCTGACTTATTCTCAGTAGGCTCTCACTTTTCATATGAATGACTCTTTTTATTTGATCCTATATATATATATATATATATATATATATATATATATATATATATAGGGGAAAGATCAAGTACAATCTGTGCTTATTGTGCAAATGTTTGTACGATGCACCTTGACGTTATTTGCATTGCATATTGAGGTTCAAAGTGTTGCATATTATATAGTCATAAAATAGCAGTTGCACATTTACGTTCAATGAGTTGCACCCTAGAAAAGTTAGGTTTTATTACAAAAATGCCACCTTGCATTTATATCCTTTAGATCAACTCATCGGATGGCCAAGATAAGTTTGTACTTTGTAAATTAAGCATGATTTGTATTTGATCTCTATTCTATATATATATATATATATATATATATATATATATATATATATATATATATATATATATATAGGGGGAGGTTCAAGTGAGAACTCTCTTAAAATGAGAACCCGTGAGAACCCCAAGGAAACGGTGGTATTTTTGGCTGAAATTTTTTGTGTATGCTCCTCATCAAGTCTAATTGATCCATGCCAAATTTGAGCAAAAAATTCAATCGGGAAGGTCGTCGAATGATTTTTGAAAGAAAACTGCGTTTTAAATATATACATCGGACCAGTTTTCTTTCAAAAATCATTTGACGACCTTTCCGATTGATTTTTTTGCTCAAATTTGGTATGGATGATCTAGACTTGATGAGGAACATACACAAAAAAAATCAGCCAAAAATACCACCGGTTCTCAGGGGTTCTCACGGGTTCTTATTGTAAGAGGGGTTCTCACTAGAACCCTCCCCTATACACACACACACACACACACACACACACACAGAGTGGTTGTAATGAGAATCCCTTTTAAAATGAGAACTCATTTATAAATAACTTTTAATGTCCACATTTGATATATCAAATCAAAGGCTAGAATAAACAAGGTTTTATTTTTGTAATAATTTTACAATAATTAAAAAAGTACCCCATTTGAATTTTCAATAATTACACAGAGGACCCCTTGTGCATCATATCAATGATTGAATAAAACTGAAAGGTTGTGATTATAAGGGGTTCTCATTATAAGGCCTTCTCACTAGAACCCTCCCCTATATATATATATATATATATATAAAGTAGTGCTCCCATGAAAAGAGAGAACATATCTTGGCCTTTACTCACTTGGAAATTGATGGGTTAGAGGAATTTTAGTCATAAGGCACGGTCACAGCGGCTAAATATTGTGCAAGTGTTTATAGTAAAAAGTGTATAGTTTATAGATAAAGTGCACTCTCGAGTGCTAAAAAAGACTATAAGTTTCTTTTAACTTATGCATATTTTATTTTGAATTTTGATGCTTTTTTGTTCTCTGTGTATGCACTTTTTGTATATTCTGGTACACATATTTTCTGATATTTTCATTTAATCTTCTTCGTGATTACCAACACGCCACCGCATTTCTAACTTAAAATTTGATCACCTCTATCCATTTTTTCACATCAATGGCCAATATTAGTTCTTATTTTTCACCTAGGAAGCACTTTTATTTGAACCCAACCCTATTTATATATTCAGTGATCCTTAGACACATCCTCTATCTCAAACAACTTGAGTTGCCTGAGCTCAATCATATTTTAATGTTAACACTGCAGATGAAAAAGAATAAAAAGACCTTAGTTTTTGATAATGTAGATTTTCTCTTGAAAAGTTGGAATACAGCTGTCATATTGGAATACAGCATCATGAGCCAAATCACCATGCACACAATCATATGCTTCATATATAATGACCCCCCCACATACACGTGAATGAACAGTAATGTTATTTTACATTTTTCGCATTTTGTTTCTTGCAGTTAATTTGACATATGGTTTTTGGTTCAATGAGAATTTCCATGCAGCGTTAAGATGTTTGGTATGTTGTCAATTGTCATACTACTTAACCAGGACATTTGTTCGGTCTTATGAATCTTTCATTTTTTACTGTGGTCCCTTTATTTGTAAAAGGATCTGAAATCCGTTTGTGTTTCTAGTATAATCGCTCTTTACCTTTTTGTATTAGTCATTAATCATTTTGCTCTTATTACGTGAATGTTTTTGTTTTCTAATTTCAGATTTTTTCCACAATCATCTTCAGATGTGATATTTTATTGCTTCTTGCTCCATTCGGCCTGCAACTATTGCTGGTATGCTATGCAAAATTCTTTATATCAATTAGAAAATATACAAATATTCTCCCCAGATCTTTCAAATTTTACCTTTGTGTTTGAAGTTAGCCGAACCCGAAATCTTTTGGGGCTAAGGCTTGGATGTTGTTGTTGTTGTGTTTGAAGTTAGTAAGTAAACTAGCTGCTAAGCAAGTAATTCTTTGATGCTTTGAACTAGGCTGTAATTAAAATATAAAAAAATCAGATGTTTGAGATTCAAAATTGTTAATCACTTGAAGCTGATATGACAAAATAGTTTTTTTTTTGAAGAGAATAGTTTGGCGCACTATGATTATTTCTTAGGCAAGAAATTAAAAGTTGATGCGTCTTAAGTTTAGAAGGATATCTGGATATTGGACAATGTTAGTTTCAGTTAATGCAGGAAAAGACATGAAATTATGTAGGATGACAATTTATTATGTTAGTACCTCTGCTATCTTTTTATTGTGTTTTGTTCTAACTGCAGACAAATTCAATCTCTCTGTGGAAGGCAATGATATCCTGCCTGAGAACTGCTCTATGCTGCATAGGTCTGAAATATATCACATATCAATGTCTGCATTTCAATCAATATTCTTTTTTTTTGTTATTGCAAATTTATCTAAATCAATGCAATTCTATACTTTTCAGGTCTTACAATAATGGTTGATTCTGTCATGTGGAGGAGGCTATTATGGCCTGAGTTTGAGGTTTTCTGGTTCAACTCTGTGTTGAATCGGAGTTCTGAGTGGGGTGTATCCTAAATCACAAATTATTTGGTTATTGCTTAAAATCTGCACTCCTAGAAATATACTGAATATTAATGTGTAGTCTAGATTCTTTTTGCTCCCCCCAATCAACCAGTAGTGGAAGTTCTTGAAGTTTTTACTGTGTTTTCTTCTTCCTTAGTACAATTTAACAGACACATTCCTTTCATTGGTATTTCACTTCAGCACTGCCCCGCTCATTACTTGCTTCCTATCCGCTCTTCATTGTGAGCTTATTCTTAAATCAATATGGTGTTTTAACCTTAAGCTTAACACTCTACAAACTTTTAAATGCTTGCAAATGAAAATGTGAAATTCCAAGGGCACTGGTATTTCATAATAAGTCCAGGTCTCTATCATCTCATATATAAGTAAAGTTTAAATAAGAAGTCACATTTGTACTTTCTTTTAGTTCATCAAGTATTATTTGAGTGTTACAAACTTTTAAATGCTTGCAAATGAAAATGTGAAATTCCAAGGGCACCAGTATTTCAAATATAAGTAAAGTTTAAATAAGAAGTCACATTTGTACTTTCTTTTACTTTATCAAGTATTGTTTGAATAAGGTCAGCTTCTTAATTTTAGTCAACTCAATCAAGGTCCAAGCTTATGTCCAAGGTTTTGGAGTAATTTATTAAACAGGCTTCCTGATTGTTTTTACTTAACAATGTTTTAATAATGCTTATTCAATGCAAGATACTAGAAATCTAGTTATAATTGTAGTAGAGATATAAGAGAAAACTAGAAGCTGAAAATGCTTGCTGTCTTTAACATCTAATGATTTAAACTTTCAAAATTTCATGTTTCTTTATTGCATTTGATGTGACTTCTTGTTTCAGCTTGGAGCTCTACTAGACAGGAGGATTATTTTCTACATTCTTCCAGTTCTCTCATTTGTACTACTGTACTCAAAACTTCCACACAAGGTATTGTGTGATATATTTTATAACAAAGTTTATACTGGTAACCAATGAGCTGAAAAGCATTTTGTTTAAATTGTTGCCGATGGTGCAGGAACTCCGTTTCATTATTAGTTCCATCCCAATCTTCAACTTATCAGCAGCAGTTGCAGCAAGCAGATTGTATGTGGTGGTCTTATTTTCACGTCTGGATTTTATCTATGAAAGCCTTTTATCTGTGCTTCTTTTAGTTATTGTAATTGATGTATATTTGAGATAATGTGCTTGTTTGAATCAGAACAGGACATGCCCTAAGTTGTAAAACATTAGAAGTTGATGAACTGTCGTATTGGGGGTTTACTAAAGTTCTATGACTACCGTTTTGTTTCTGACAGAATGCACTTTTCTCCACCTTTTGAATTGTCTATTTCACAGATTTTATCTTTGTTGTAATTGAGAATTCAATTTCGTGCAGGTATAATAACAGGAGAAAGAGTGTTTGGAATATTCTTTACATTGGTATGCTGGGATTGATCTTGGGGAGGTAGAGATTATTTTATTACAATATTACACATTCAAGTGTGTTTAGAAACAAAGTCACCCTCTAGTATCTTGTATTACAGTCTAGGATGCACTCTGGTTTTTTTCATGGCATCATATGAAAACTATCCTAGTGGTCATGCTCTAAAAGCCTTGCACGGTAGAATCTCTCTCTCTCTCTCTCTCTCTCTCTCTCTCTCTCTCTCTCTCTCTCTCTCTCTCTCTCTCTCTCTCTCTCTCTCTCTCTCTCTCTCTCTCTCTCTCTCTCTCTCTCTCTCTCTCTCTCTCTCTCTCTCTCCCTCTCTCTCTCTCCCTCTCTCCCCCGCTCGTAGTGTCGTGTTCTTCTATAATTGAACTATCTATCCATTTCATCCAAAAGTTGTACATGATTGATGTTCTAGATATGTAATGTCTTTTATTATTTACTCTATTAAATTTTTATTGTTCTTGTGTTAAGAATGTACTGCACTCTGATTTTTAAAATTCGGTTTCTAAATGGACTCTATTTCTTTTCCAGTCAACATGTTGAACCATGAAAATGAAGTCTGTGTTCATATTGACACCTTCTCAGCAATAAATGGAATTTCACGATTTGGTGAAAATGGATATCCTTGGAGGTATACTTTATAGCACGCCCTAAGTAAAGTTTTTGTTTGTTGTCGATGTATTAGGTCTCATTCAGGTAAGGTGAAAGGTATGTTTTGTCCTTCACTAAAAGAATTACATAAATAAGCTTTTACCCTCACAGCTCACCTCAGGAACAGATCTAGGAAAAAATATTAGAAAACCCTTAAAAATAGCTTGTTATTGGTGGGCATTCATGTTACACTTACTTTATAATGGCTATTTTGTATAGCAGCAATCATATTGTGATCTTTTACATAAAGATTCAACTATGCTTTAGGTACTCTAAAGAGGAAGATATTTCTTTGGAAGAGTTCCAAAACAGAGATTTCACATTCCTGTTAAAGTAAGTTCCAAGCTATCTATAATATGGTATTTAATTAGTTTACATTAAATACTTGGTCACCTTTTTTGAATGTTTAGTTAGTAGATGTGGTACATAATGGACTTCTTAAAGACTGTCTGACAGGGGAAGGCTTGCCCTTCTACACTCTTGTGTTGGGACTTGGACCCTTCCCCGGACCCTCGCCTTGCGAGGATGCCTTTGTGCACCGCTCTGCCCTTTGTTTCCCCTAATCTAAGCAGATCAGTTATTATCCTCTTATATCTATAATGGAATTGTAATTAAATATGAAGGCACGCTTAGTCACCCCAAAGTGTGTTTATTCTTATATCACAGCGAGCACTCTGACATCAAGGGTTTCAAGTGTCTTTTCTCTGTAAATGGATTTTCCAGAGTTCGCCTCCAAAGTGGATTCCCTCCTATATCAATGGTTACAAGTTTTTCTTTCATATCTATTGTAGTTGAAATTTGTTCAGGCCCAGTTTATGGGGTGGTGGTTGCAAGTCTAATTTTGTTTGTTTGTTATATTTGAAGATGCATGATACTTTTTTTAGATACACTGGAAAGGGAAGGGAAGGTACATGATACTTACTAGTACTATTAATCATGTTAGTTTTCAAATCTTCCTACGAAGAATTGAAAACCACTTCCTTTGAGGCCCCATTAGGTATCAATTTATGTTTTTGGTTCACTGTTTTAACACTAAAAACGAATTTCTGAAAACAAGAAAAAGTTGTTTTCAATTAAAAATTCAAATGGTTAGTATAAATATGCTTATTTTTAGTTTATTATGCACAATATGCTCCCTCCAGTCTCACTTGTCACATATTCCTTTTTGAAAAGTTTTTTTATTTGTTACATTTCTACATTTGGAATACCCTACTATTTTATACTCTCTTACTTTTCTTTTCCCTACCTTTTTCACCTTTTCTACTTTTTCTCCATCTCTCTCATAGTTTTTCTACCAGAATTTTAATCCGTTATTACTTTTATGAATATCCTTGAGATACTTATAGTGAAAAGTTAAAAAGAACCGGATAGTTTCATATACCTTTTAAAATCTTAAAATAGAAAACTGAAGAGCAGACGACGATACTGAAAGCTCTGGTTTATTGTTTTAGAAAAACCAATAACTTGCAACCACTCCAAACAAGGCCTGAATAGTCTGTTTATGATTTTTTTAAATAATGGTTTTATCTTGCTATGTTTTTACACAGATAAAGGAACCGAAAGTGTTTGTTCATGGTAATATAAGAAATGCCTATATCATGCATAGACATTGGCCTGGATGCATCACTCTATATTGAAAGGGTCATGTTAGTTTGCACAAACTGAGGATACTTTCTCTAACATCGTTGGTAACATGAGAAAGAAAAAGATTTAAATAGCAAATATTACAGCTTTTGACAGTGTATATCCACAATCCACACTATGTGACTGAGGGTTGTGAATTAAGAGTCAATTTTGTGTCTTTTTAATTACTGATTAAAACTTTGTAGGCATGCACGAAGTAAGTGAAGCGTAAGAAAACTTATATACAAATAACTGAATAAGTATGGTACAGTAACTGGTCCTCTTTTTCATGGTGAAGATTGAATCCATGTTTCTATTTACAACCCTATGTTGATGGGGATGTTGGTTTTACCGACTCACTGACGACTAGGGGTGGATTCGGGCCAGGCCTAGGCCCGGGCGGGCCGGCGGTTCTGAATAGGTGGACCCGGGAACGGCCTGGGTAGCCATCGGGTCCGGCCTGGATCTGGGCTGGGCCTCGGACTTGGTTAATTTTTTTTTTTGCTTACCTACCTATCCCTGATCCCCCCTCACCCCCCAAACCCCTCCTAAACTCAAGCCCAACCCGGGTGGAGCCCAAACAAATGAAAAAAACCAAAAAAAAATATCAATTTGGCCCGAACCGGGCCTTGTTTTGGGTGACCCGAGCCCGGACCGGAAACCCCTCAGGTCGGGCCTACCCGGACTAGTCACTGACCGGGCCATCGGTTCGGGCCAGGCTGGAACAGTACCGGTCCCGGGCTGGTTCCGAGTCAGGCCACCCGGCCCGAGTCCACCACTACTGACGACCTTTACAGTATGGTTTTGTGATCCTCTTGAATCATTCCCACGGATCCAGAAGTTCTTAAGTTTATGAAGTGTGTGTATAACACTAATGCCTTTAATATATAGTTATATACTGTTGATATAAAATTACACTTACAAACTATGAATGGAGTGTTTAATAATATATGAAGATGTAATCTCATGCTCTAATTACTAATATAATGAATATCCTTGGTCCCAAAAGGTTGAATGCCCAACCGGCCAATCCCAAGGCCCCCCACCCCGATCCAACAGGATGGTGGGGAGGTTAATCACGGTGACTCAGTCAGCAAAGCGGCGGTAGGCCTTATACATGTGCGCACCAGAGGTCCAGCCTAATTTCAGGTTCTGTAACCTCCACATGGCCATTGCGGGTTTCGAACCTTGATCACTTGGTCCAATTTTCCCATCACTCGACCAACTGAGTTATATACTGTTGATATAAAATTACACTTACAGACTATGAATGGAGTGTTTAATAATATATGAAGATATAATCTCATGCTCTAATATAGTGAATATCCCTTTTTTTGCTTCGAAAATCTCGAAGAGTATTTGGGTAATTGTAGATCAGGAGTTTGGTTCCTTTATTGTAGTAGTACATACTTCATAATTTCATATACTATTACTATGTACATAGGAAGAATACTACTTTTGAAATCATGCTCACATAAAGCCATCCTAACTTCTGCGAAAGATAATAGGACAGCAAGAATGGTTAGTGATACTTAGGGGTGGGCATAAAAAACCGTAACCGTATAATCGTGCCTAAAAACCGAAAAACCGCTGTTTTTCCCGGTTAACCGAACCGCAATTTTTTAAATCCACGGTACGGTTAACCAACCGTGAGAATAAACGGTTCGCGGTACGGTTACGGTTTTAGAAATATGTTATTATCGGTTAACCAATAACCGGTATGTTCATGTCTGGTCATGAACTTCACGTTCTCAGAGAACTTGGAAAGATAAATATGTATCCAACACATCTAGATACATCAATTCTAATAAACATGTGAAGAAACCAAAATCTGTTTGTCACTATAGAATTTTTAATTTCATATTATTAATAATTAGTCAAAGCTTTTGTGAGTTATAATTAATTAGCGCATTCTGCAATCGTGAGACTTGAACATGTGTATTCTTTTTTTGAAGCAATTGAACACGTTTATTCTTATTAAGTGTATTTTATCTTTTCCTATATTCCACTCTTAAAATTTATTTTTCTCTTGTTTGGACTTAATTAATATAGAAAGAACATGGTGTGTGTATATATTTAATCAATGGTTTGATGGTTTTTGGTTAATCGGTTTGTGGTTAACCGAAGTTTTGGTTAACTGATACTCGGTTAACCGAAGCTTTGGTTAACCGATACTCGGTTAACCGAAGTAATAGGTTTCTCGGTTAACCGGAAAGTTGGTTAACCAAAACACGGTTAACCAACCACGCCCACCCCTACTTACCTATGCCCCTTAAAGTTAAAACCTGATCATCTTGATTTTTAAGTTAATAGTGATTGTCAAAAAAAAAAAGTGAATAGCTATAAAATTTGGATAGTGGTTTTGATTATTATGTTTTGATGAAAGGTATAAGTTTAATATTTTTAGAAAAGTATTTTTACCAACAGAATTTCGATATCATTTTATATTATATTCTGTAAATAATTTCCGAATAAAAATATATAAATGGTTAAAGTTAAGCATCATTGATGAAAACTTTTAAAAACAAAGTGTTTTAAGGAATGACTCAATTATAAAAGAATGAGCCACTCAAATAATGATAATTTCGATCAGATTCTTTGTTCATAAAATGTGAAATATATTTGGTAGACAAAACAAATACGTAGTACTACGTTATTTATTTTTTTAATGAAAGTTTTGATAATTCACTTGACAAAAGTATTGATTTGGGGAAAAAAATGGAACCGAGGTTATTCAACCATAAAAAAGCATTCCTGGTAAAATGGAATCATGTGAGCAATTTGTCTTGAAAAATCAATATATACCAAAAAATTATTATCTTTTATATATATATGTGTGTGTGTGTGTGTGTACCTTAATTATGATAATCATTTGACTTTTTATACAAGCCAATGAATGAGTCCAAATTTCATGTAAACAAATTATGAATTTTTTAGATACATTTTCCACACTCGGGAAATAGGTGTATATGTGCATGAAAAACAATATCACTCATAAATAATAGTTGTTTGTGTGATCAGCTTCAATTGTCTATACAGACATAATATGAATTTTCATATAAAGCACTTTCAATGATATAGTTGTATATGTAATCAATTTAAAAATTTCTAAAATTATAAGAAAAAATTGAAAAGTTGAATATAGAAAAAAAAATCATGCAAGTAAAGAAAAAAGTTTGAAATAAAAGAGTAGATTAGAAGATATGAAGAAGAAAATAGGATGATGAAGATGGCTAGGAGATTAAAATCTACACAACAAATTAAAGGTTAATTCAAATAGTGAAAAATCTAAAACTTTTCAAAATAGGATTACTATATTTTTCTTCCCGAAATAGGAATAACATTGTCGTATTTATTTCCATCTTCTAATCATCACTGTCAAATAGTTGTAGTACAAGACATTCAACATAGCAGTATGCACTATCATTAATGACAATATTTTTCGATCGAGAAAATGGTCAAAATGGTATATGAAGTTGTTTTGACGGGAGTAAGAAGTACTTCATCTTGCATTTGAAATTTTAAAGTACACGTGAACTTGTATTTTTATAGTCGACCAAGTACATCTGCTCTGTCAGAACGTTAAAATAGTTGACCTAACCAAACTTTCCATTTGTATTATTCAGATGCAGTCCAAGTAATCAAATAATTAATCTATAAACTCTATTTTTTCCAGTCCACTCGTTTTCACCTTCGCTCTTCATCTTATATTTTTCTCATGTGCTCTCCCTTCTCTTTGCTCTACATCTTATATTTCTAATGTCTACTCTCCATGCTATCCCGACGACTTCCTCTATTTGCTCTATTTTCTTCTTCTTCTTCACTTGCTATAATAAAGATGGACCGGTAACAAATAAAAGAAGAAGCCGACGGGATAATAGAGAGAGCAGATGAGAGAGAAGAAGCATCATTGGCGGAGCAAGAGGGGACCTACCTAGGCCCTGATCCACCCCAAATTTAAAAAATGCTTTAATTTTAGAATAAAATATGTGTAATTTTTTTTCAAAATATATTCTTTGTTTTGCTCCAGTTTGACCCAATGCTCTGGCTCCGCCCTCGGAGAGCAGAAGAGAGAAATATAAGAAGAAGAGCGATGGTGGAAACGAATGGACATAAGGAAATTAGAGTTTATATATGAATTATTTGATGACTTGGACTACAATAATATATTACAAACCGATAATTTGGCCAGGTCAGCTATTTTAACGTTCTAACAGAGCAAAGGTACTTAATCTACTTTAAAAGTGCAGGTTCATGTACTTTGTACTTATAATCGTAAGATGATGTACTACCTACTTCACTTGAAACAACTTCATGTACCATTTTGACAATTTTCTATTTTTTAATCATAGCATTAACGACTCTTATTTTGAAAATAAAAACATAATTGTCCGAGTTTGGAATTCCAAAACCTATTTAGTCCTATTTAGAGCAATTTCCTTCTTCACTTTTAATGGCTAGCAATTTAGAATGTAAAATTGATAATTAATAAAAATATACTTAATGCTTATTCTGTTCGTTTATCTTATTCTTATTTTATTCAAATCAGATCAGAAAAATTCAGATCAGATCGGATCAGATCAGAAAGATTCAGATTATATCAGATCAGAACCATTCAGATCAGATCAGATCAGAAAAGTTCAGACATGATTTACCTCTTTTTCTTATAACAACGACGACAACAACAACAATTATTATTATTATTATTACTATTATTGTTACTATTGTTACTGTTGTTGTTGTTGTTGTTGTTATTATTATTATTATTTTCATTATATTATTATTATAATAGTTATTATTATTAGAATTATACGGAGTAATAATTATTATAATTACAAATGTAATTAAAATTATAATTATAGCTATTATTATATAAATTTAGTGTAATAGTTATAATAATAATTGTAGCTATTATAAAATGTCAATTTTAATTATAATTATAATTTTTTATAATAATGATTATAATTATATTTAAATTATATTTATAATTGAAATTATAATTATAATAATAATTATTATATATATAATTTTAGAAATATTCAAATCAGATCACAAAGATTCTGATCAGATCAGATCAGATCAGATTAGAATGATTCAGATCAGATCAGAAAGATTCAGATCAGATCAGAAAGATTCAGATCAGATCAGAAAGATTCAGATCAGATCAGAAAGATTCAGATCATATCAGATCAGAAAAATTCAGATCATATCAGTTCAAAACTTAAAAAATTCAAATTAGGTGAACAGAACTGCTTCTAATATATTGGTGACCTTTTCAATAGGATATTCTCTGGAGAAAATTGCTTCTTGTGAGACTAAAAGATAGAAAGGTTACAAAATAGAACTTATTTATTTTTTTCCATGCGTGTGATTTATATGGTCCCATTTTAGGAAATCATATTTTTACTTTTCATTTTTACCCTTGACTTGAGTACTCCATTTGAAAAATAAAAATACAGACCGACTTCCCCAAACTCGGTAGATCGGAAAGCTTGAAATCGATCGACATGACCTCACCAACAGATGAATCGGCTACATCCTGAAGGATCTTCGATTCAGAGTCTGCCATTGCAGAATCGACAACTACGGCTCCAATGACACTCTGATTTTCGAAAACCAAATAGAAGCCTTCCAGCTTTACAGGTTCACCATAAAGGATGCTAGATTACCTATGCTGCTTCGTTGTGGAGTTTTCGACAACCTCTCGATGTAATTTCATCGTTACATATAGTGAATTGTATATATATATTGTTTTATGTTACCGGCTCTGCTATTGAGCTATTATCAGAACTTATTGTGTGTTTAATGACTACTAACTGTCTATGTATTGTCTGCTATTGAGCTATTATTAGAACTTATGAGTTACATTGTTATTCAAGTATGATTTGATTGCAAATAAGAAAGCCCAAGAAAAATTGACGGGTTCATATGAGCAAAGATATCAATTGTTACTAAACACCCTCCATTGCTTATGTTCTTAAAAGCAAACATCATGGTTCCATGATGTCCTTAGATGTTGGTGCAGATAATTGTTTTAAGTACTTCTTCATGTTTTAACATCATGGGGATGAAGTTTTACTCCTGGAAGTAGAAGAAGATATAACCCATTGGTTTGAGGGCCGCATGAAGTGTTGTACTTTGTATCATTTTTTCCACATCTACATATTTTTTCTACTTTGCAAGGCTTTTCGTAGTTGTATTTTTTCATTCTACTATATGGATCCTTAATGATTTTTTTACAAGAATAAGGAATTTATAGATGTTCTTCCAAATAATTGTTTACGGAGTACTATTTTACTTTAATTACACTTGTGCAAGTTACTATTTATAGTGGGGTGGTGCAGCCTATTGGTTCTCACACGCCAACTCGTTAGGCCTAAAAAGAAGCGTTTACGTTCAACTGAAGAGTTTTCTTCTCGGCAGCATAAACAATGTTCATGGTGTAAAAAGGAAGGCACGACAAGAAGTCTTATGGTGATCTTATTCCAGTCCGTAGTTCTTAAAACACGAAATGTCCTATAACTTTAGTTTCATCCAATGAGAGTTGTGAGAATTTTGGCATTGGAGATTATGTATGTTATTTTGGCAATAACTTTAGTTTTTTCCCCGCACTTTTAAATTATCATGGTTTATTGGCACTGCTGTTTTATGTTAGTTGCCATGGTTTTTGGCATTGGAGATTATGTATGTTATTTTGTCATTCAAACTCAAGTTTATTGAATAGTATATGTTTCAGAACCAGCACACATCATCTTTGAAATTATTGTACATATTTAGTGCCTACTCCAAAATGCACTTAACATACCGGCTTTGTCTACTCAGTACGCTTCCCGTTTCTTCCCTTATATGCAAGACTGCAACTAAATTTTTCTGATTAATATGCTCATATTTAATGCACAAAATGTGTAATAGTTATTTACGAGAAATGTTTTGAGTTTTGGTGTCCACATTTAACAACAATATGTTCATATTTACATATTTCATGGGTCTTGTATCTAAAATTTATTTGACTAGTTTATCAAACTCCATTGTTACTTTATAAGCTTTTACATATAGTTGTAACTGACTTGTGTACTTACTTTAGTTGTAGTTATTTAATGTCTACACTTGTTTTATTAATGACCTACCATTGACTACTTATGGACTTCATTCCATATTTATATCAGAGTTTATAGTGATCTCATCATGAAATAAAAAGTAATAAAAATGAGCACTCATTTCTTTTGAAACAGAAAAGAGGATACAGTATATTGTCATATTTCAAAACCAAATGTAACTAATATGTAATCACAATACTTAATGACAAAAAGAAGAAAATTTTACATGCATTTTTCTTTCGAACAATATAACTATTACATTGCATCTTAGACCACATATTACTTTTGTATTACACTCTTTTAATTCACCCGCTTCCTTCGTTTTGCATTCATCAGTAGCTTTCTTGTCATTTCTTTCCGTACTTATCCATGTCTTCCTTAGAAACTTCATTTACTTCTTTATCGAGCATTAGATACTCAACAAACTTTATGACATATATACCACAATATTTCATGCAAAATCATATGTCTTTTAATATAAAATGTAAGCATACATGAATCTTCAATGAACAAAGTTTAAAGAATAAGTCATTCATAATGTTGTTATCAATAAGTTTTACTAGTCATAGAATTTATTAATCTTTACATATGTTATATTTGTATTTGATGTTGCTCTGTACATTCAATTTCCAAAATTCAACTATTTCTCTAATTAAATATTTATTGTCTCCACATTGTCTATTTATCGACTCATGCTAAAATTAATGTCTGACTTAGATAATATTTCTCATATTTAACACTTTTCGTTCATTCCTTTTTTCGAAAATCGATCAATTCAGTTTCTGGCATGTTCTGTCTCTTCACCATTTCGAAGTCATCACTGTCATATTCTCTTTGTTCGGCTTCTTCCTATTTTCAACGTTCTTCTACTCCGATTATTTCTTTCTCTTTGTCGTTTGTTCTTCTCTACCGTCTAAATGTTCTTCGTTAGTTTTCTTCATAGTCGGATTGATTCGTCGTCGTCCTTTCCGGCTGCAATTTTGAGGCCCTGATCGAAGAATATTTTCTTTCTGCAATTTTCCATTGAACCCGACGGCTTTCTTACTTGCCAGATTTTACTGTTCATAGGCGACAGTTTTTTAGAATTGTCTGCTATCTCATTAAGAGCATCTTCAACCCTATTCTTTTGAGGGTGCCTAAATTTTGCCAAATGTCAATTATTTAAGATTATGTCTATCCACATCAATTACACATTAAAAGAATTTAATAAAAGTTCTCCAATGCATAATGTTAACACCTTAAATTATTTATCTATGTGTCATTTTATATAATTAATATACGGAGTAGTTGAATCCTAAAATAAAAAAGGCATCTAAGTTGTAGTCAAAATCATAAATTAGTCGATTTATTCAATCGATGTAATTTTTTAGTAGGCATCCTAAAATAAAAAAGGTATCCAACCCATACGCCATACTCCGTATGATTTAACTGAGGCAAAATAGATGTAGTTTTTTTCTTTTAAATCATAGATTAGTGAATATAATCATTCGTATACCCTTTTTCGCTTAATATATAAATACTAGAATTATTTGGTTTTCAGATTAACTGCTTGTTTATGAGAAATGGTGCCCACGAATTTTTTTTGTTCTAGATTTGCCCGCTTTTTTCTCAGGAGTTGCACACATTGCTCCCAAGTTGCTGAGTCAGGGAGTTAAACAGGCTGTGGAAATTCCAACAGAGTGCTTGAAAGTGTCGAGTCCACATCAGCTTCAAAGACCTAATAAAAGAACGGACTGGAGACAAAATTACCACCATACTTTCAAAATTAATGATGTGGCAACTTTTTATTATGTTAACAGAAGCCCATTGGAGATGCTCTTAGGTTATTATATAGTCAATGAATTCCACTTTTATCCTATGCTAACTAGTAGTCTTAATTTTGGAAATCTTTTATGATTTGGTACTGTAAAATTTTTCCTATTCTCTGCCCTATATCCTAAAACCATACCAAACACAAAAACAATCCGAATTTTCATCCATCTAAAGGGTATGTTTGGCAAATGGCTTATCAGTCAGCTTTTAGCTTGTTTGATCCATTTCAACTGTTTGATTAGTCAAAGAAGCTAATAATAATGTTTGGTAAATGGCTTTTAAAATTAGCTTGTTGAGTTTGAAAAGCTGAAAAAATGGATTGTGGAAGAAGCTAAGGGGAGCAACTTCTTCATTTGACTGGTTCAATATACACTCTATCAGCCATTTCGAAAGAGCCAATTTTACCAAACAGTTATTTATAATCAGCCAACATAACCAGTCGGTCAAAACAGCTAACACAACCAGCTGTTTCGAAACAGCTGACACAACCAGCTACCAGCAACAGCTAACAATCATTTACCAAACAAGGCCAAAATGTTAAAATAGATCACATATCTTCAGGCTTCACCTGGTGTGGTGGGAATTCGTTCAAGTGAATAAGGAGAATCTTATCGTAATATTGAAAAACGGCCTGCGAGCACAACCGGATAGAGTTGGGCAATCCGTCACCATGTTGCTCCAATCCGTCACAACCACAACCGCAGCGCCGGTTCACCACCACCGTCTCCGCCGTCTCTCACTCTCAGTGCATATCTCCCACCCCGGGTTCTCAACATCCATTCTTCTATACTCTCCAAAGAGCCCTGCGATCTCATGTTCCTCAGAATCGAATGTTCGCACTGTGGACTATGAGAAGAAGCCGAAACTTGATTGGTACAAAATCTACAAGCGTATATGCATTGCTGGACTCTCGGGAGCAGCCAGCCCTGATGCAGTGCTAGAACAGTATGAGAATGAGGGTGCGGATATTTCAATACCGAATCTTTTGCTTATAATTAAGGAACTCCGCACAGTCAAGCGATACAAGCTTGCTCTCCAGGTTATACTCTCCCCGCCTAAATTAAGGATTTCCTTTACCCAGATAGCGTGCTCCTTTGTTCAATACCCAGTAATTCTCAACTCTCTATATGTATGGAAGTTAATCATCCATAAAATTGTAGTATGGTGAATGCTCTGTTCGAATTAAGGTTCAGTTAGGTCACAGTACACGCAGGAAGTACAAGTTAGGTTACTCGGAAATAGATTCACAGGATTGAATATCTCAATATTTTGTTTGAATATTACAAGTTCTATCTAAGTGAGTAAGTGAAGATTGTTTTATGCTTGTCTGAGCTGAGGTGATCTGAGACTTCAAAATAGGCAGTATAACATAGACATATACATTAATTACTCCCTATCAAGGTGAACAGGGGTGAACGGTTAATAATTTTGAGTGTTAAAAAGTCCCAAAACGATGTGGATCAAATTATTTACCAGGATCAACTCCGTCCAAATGGAGCATAACTGTTAAGTGTATGCAGGGTAGTTCAGATACCATATTGCGTATACATATTTTTCATTCATAGATCAGCCTGTGTTTAATCTGCAGGTATATGAGTGGATGAAGGATAAAAAGGATACATATCGTGTAACTAAAAGAGGCGCTGCAGTTCATTTAAATTTAATATACCATGTGAATGGAATCTCAAATGCCGAAGACTACTTCATGAATTTGCCAGAGCATGTGAAGGACAACCGAGTGTATGCCTCACTCTTGAATGCCTATGCCCAATCAGAAATGAGGGAAAAAGCGGAATCTTTATTTGATGAGATGAAAACCCGAGGTTTTGCCAGTACTTCTCGCCCATATAATGTGATGATGACCCTTTACAATAAACTCAAGGTTAATGACCAGGTGGAGCGTATAATATCAGAAATGGATTCAAAAAATATTTTAGACGTGGTTTCTTATAATATATGGTTGACGTTCCTTGGATACCAAGGATCTGTGGAGAAGATGGAAGAAGCATTTGAAAAAATGAAAAAGGACCCTGGTGTTATTATACACTGGAGCACATTCAGCTTAATGGCTTCAATGTACATTCAGATGGGTGAGGTGGAAAAAGGCGAAGATTTTTTGAGACAGATGGAGAGTAGAATCGATGTTAAGGAGCCTATCTCTTATCATTACCTCATGAGTCTGTATGCTAGAGCTGGTAACAAGGAAGAGGTATACCGCGTCTGGAATGTCTACAAGGCAAACATTCGCCGCATCCCAAACAAGGGTTACTATGCACTAATCTGTTCTCTTTTAAGATTAGATGATATCGAAGGCGCCGAAAACGTATTCAATGTGTGGATGTCAGAAAAGACACTTTATGATCCCAGAATGCCGAATCTTCTCCTGAGTTGGTATTTGAGGAACGGGCTATTGGATAAGGTTGAAAGTCTTTTTGCACGAATTGTCGATGCTGGAAAACAGCCCAACTCATCGGCATGGGAAATCATTGCACAATTGCATATCAGGAGGGGGAGAGTTTCAGAAGCTTTGTCTTGCTTGAGAGATGCTCTTTCGGCTGAAGGTTCTGGAAACTGGACACCCAGGCATCCTACTATATCTTCTTTTATGCAGCTTTGTGAGCAACATGATGATGTGAAAAGCAAAGAGGAATTGATTGAGAGGTTGAGTGAAGCGGGGCGTTTTGATCGGGAGGCCTACATGTCTTATATCTCCGTACAAAGCACTGTGGATAGTGAGAAGAAGGATGGCGATGAAATAACTGATGTCCTACTCAATGAACTACATGGAAGCTTACAATAACTTCCACATATACTTATATTTGACTTGCTAAATCACATCATCAAGGTGTTTGTAAGGTAAAGGAAATTGATGTTCTATTTGAGAAGTATTTGGGATTGTTAGGATGCTTTTCCGCGAGAATCTGCTAAGATTTTGCCAAATGTTTCCTTGTATCATAGCTAGCTGCCACCAGAGTTAATGCCGGCCTCCTACAGTGCTTTGGCCTATTTCGATGAAGGGGCTTAGGTGAGAAGAAGATTTTGGGAGTATTAGCCTCTATATTGGTAAACATTGAAAATACAATGTGTTCTCTCTATCAAGATATAGATACTCCACTATATATAGATAGAGGAATAACCCTGTCCGACCGCTATTGAGGTGGTTCCTTATGGAACTTATTGAATTTTTTTTAGCATGTTCTTTATAAATTTAGATTATTATGTTCACCAAATTTGGCCTTCAAACTCAATCGAGAAGGCAATTAAATAAATTATTTAAAAATACTGCACTTTATATATATTAACAAAACAATGTTTTTCAATTCCACATTTGACCGACTTCCCGATTGATTTTCCTTTGAAATTTTGTGGAAATAATTTGCACTTCATGAAGAACATGCTTACAAAATTTGATAAAAAAAATCCACCAAAAACCACCTCAAAATGAGTCGGCCAAATGGTGGATCTTGTTAGACGCAGACCGGTCTGACATGATCATTACTCTCTCTCTATACATTGACTGTGCAATGTTTACATACATTGACTGCGTTTTCTAGGTATAATTTGGCGGAGTTAACTTCAAAAAATTATTTGACTACCTTCCTGATCGAATTTTGAGCTGAATTTTTGTGGATAAACTAAAGTTGATGAGGTACATATTGGTAAGGGAGCATTGGAAAGATTAGGAGTTTTACCAACGGTTATTTGTGTTGACCCTAATCTTGTTCATGAATCTACTCGGTACTCGCAAATGCCAAGGGAAGGACAACAACCACACGAAGATTAAATTGAAGTGCATTATTGAAAGTTTCTTACTGATATTCAAATATGAACTTCTGGTTTTTGCTTTTTGCTCACTAAGTTTATGTTTTGGGAAGACTTTTCTTTTTGGAAAGGGTTGTATATTTTGGGGAATGCTTTTTTGGATAGGGTTGTAATATTTGGGGAAAGTTTTTTTGGAAAGTCTTGGAATATTTTAGATAGACAGTCTAAGATTAGGCTTGCACTTTTTCTGTAAGTTTGTTGTAATATATAAGGCTTGTAAACTCTTTTGCATTATATGCAAATGACTGTATTCAGTTTTTACTCTAACATTGCCTTTGTATTTACTCAGAAATTGCACAGGTTTTAATTTTTGTTGTGTTTCCTCCACCTTGGTGTAAATTTCAATAGAAGTGTTAACTATAACAACCAGGATTCTAACATTTCAGTAGCTTCATGATCAATTATAAACCAGATATGGATATTTACAAATTAAAAACAAAAACAAAATGGATTCTCTCTTTTGCTTGACAGAAGCTAAAATGTTACTCTATAATTTGGTATACAACACCGTAGATTATTACATATAGTTCTAATTACTCACCCGATTGAGCATTTATGAGGAGAGATATCTTAGAGATCTTAGAATCTCTAAATATCCCCAAATATCTTTTCTTTATTAGGGGACCTTAATTAGGAGGATTCCTTTCTTATTTCACTTTTCTCTAGCTATATATATTCTGTATTCTTCTCCTTGTAAAAATCAAAACAAATAAAGATTATACATTCTATTTTCTCGAGTTCTTTCTACATGGTATCAGACTGTGGTTATTCTCTAAAATGATTAAGTTCGGATGATACGGGATGACCACTGAGAGAGATGGATCTATCTCAGTCACATGTGAACATTCAGAGGTTGTCCTAACTGGAGATGGCAGCAACCAGAATATCAATGGAAGCACAATCACCACTTCTAATCAATCAGATTCGATTATTACTTGTCATATACTCAATGGTATTAATTATCTACAATGGTCCCACTCAGTTATGATGTATGTGTGTGAAAAACACAAGGAGGACTATTTGACAGGTGATGCACCTGCTCCGGATCAAGGAGATCCAAGCTACAAGAAGTGGAAAAAGGAGAACTATATTGTGATGTCATGGCTCATCAATTCCATGACAACCAGTATAGGGGAAAACTTCCTACTATACAAAACATCTCAAGAGTTTTGGGAGGTTGTGAAAGAAACATACTCAACTTCAGATAACACTTTTGAATTATTTGGGGTTGAATCAATGCTACATAACCTTCAGCAGGGAGAATTGAGTGTAACTCAATACTTCAACAACCTTGTGAGACTCTAGCACCATCTTGATGTGTTTGAGACATATAATGGGAAAGAAACTAGATGAGGTTAGGGCAAAATAATGGGAAAGAAACTCACACTAAGAGAAACCTTCTCAGAAGTCAGAAGAGAAGAAAGCAGAAGGAAGGTAATGATGGGTCTAAAATCTCAAGGCCCACAACAAAACATTGAAGAGTCCAAGACAGAATGAAAACAAGAAAAAGGAGAGGCCATGGTGTGATCACTGTAAGAAACCAGGCCATACCAAAGAAACATGCTGGAATTGGCATGGTAAACCTAAAGATTTCAAACCAAGCAAAGGGAAAGGAGCCTATGTAGCTACTGGAGATAAAGAAGACATGGACATTTCTAACTCTGCTGCATTTACCAATGAGCAGATTGAGGTTCTTCAACACCTGATAAGTCAGAGCAAGGGGCTTACACCATCAACTAGCCTTACTGCTCAGACATGTAATGCCTTAACAACCCTAGTTGCACACGGTCAGTCCTATTGGATTGTTGATTCAGGGGCATCAGATCATATGATCGGAGACAGTAAGTTTTTTGCCGAATTGACCCCTATGAAGAATAAGGTAAATGTGAAGATTGCTGATGGAACTACTTCAGCAATAAAAAGGGTCTGGAAGAGTCAGAATTTGTGACAAGATAATGCTTAACAATGTGTTATATGTTCTAGATTTAAAGTTTAACCTCTTATCAGTCAGTAAACTAAACAATGATATGCATTACCTAACTAAATTTTCTTCTCAATTGTGTGAATTTCAGGATTTGGATTCAGGGAGGATGATTGGCAGTGCTAAGCAAAGTGGTGGACTCTATCTTCTGGAACATTCACCACATTCACCAAACTCCACCAACCAGACAACTTCCAGTGAGAGTCAATTCAACCATAAGTTCTTAGGGAGTCTTAGTAAGAGTCAATTTGGTACTCAAATTCAGTTATGGCATTATCGTCTTCGTCATCCTAATGTCTTGTACTTAGAAAAAATATTTCCTTCATTATTCATAAATAAAAGTTCTGCTTTTGATTGTGAATTTTGTCAACTTGCTAAACATACTAGAAGTCACTATCCCAGTCTACCTTACAAACCATCTAAACCATTTTCTCTCATCCACAGTGATGTTTGGGGCCCATCCAAGGTCAAAAATCTCAATGGTTCAAGGTGGTTTGTTATGTTTATTGATGATCATACACGCCTAACTTGGATCTTCCTCATGAAAGAGAAGTCAAAAGTCAACATTATCTTTCAAAGATTCTATTCTATGATCAAAACTCAGTTTCAAACCAAGATTCAAGGTTTTAAAACTGATAATGCCAAAGAATATTTCTCATCCAACTTAGGAGAGTTTCTATCCAAAAAGGGGATTATACTCATTAGCTCCTGTGTTGACACCCCACAACATGATGGGGTGGCAGAAAGGAAGAATAAACACTTACTCGAAGTTGCAAGAGCCCTTATGTTCACCACTCACGCTCCGAAACACTACCAGGGAGAGGCTGTTCTAACTGCAGCTTATCTGATAAATAGGATGCCCTCCAAAATTCACCAATTCAAAACCCCATACCAAATCCTATCTTATCTACATCCTCACACCCCTCTTACCAATCTTCCATCAAAGGTTTTTGGTTGCAAAGCATGTTCACAACCATTCTCCACTTAGGTCAAACCGGATCCCAAATTCTTACCTTGTATACTCATAGGATATGCTGCCAACTAGAAATGATATAAATGTTATTCTCTTACCACAAAAAGGTCTACATCATAATGGATGTAACGTTTTTTGAAAATTAGCCTTTTTATTCCAAAACTGAATTTCAGGGGGAGAATCACAATGAAATCCAGTCTTTGAACCCTATTTCACCTATTTCAGACACTATTCCAGACCTCCAAGATTCCGAATCTAACCAAACTGAACCTATACTTCTAGATAGATCTGAATCAAGCCCTCCAGACAATACAGTCCCTCCATCAACCTCACCATTTCACCCATCAACTTCATCACCCCAAAATCCTACACTACATCAAAATTCCCCATTTTACAAGAATACCTATAAGCGGAAATCTAGAACCAGAGTTCTAGAAGAAGAGCACATCACTCCAATTAACACCACCCAATCACGTGACTCAAATTTGAATCCTGTTGACAAAGAGGTTGAAGCTATAGAAGGAGATGATGAGGAACAAGACTTACCTATTGCTATCATAAAGGGAGTAAGGGAGTGTACCAAACATCCTATCTATAATTTTGTTTGTTATAAGAAACTATCAACAAACTATCAAGCTTTTATTTCAAAGATGGATAGTATTCAGGTTCCTAACAACATCAAGGAAGCCCTTGAACATCCAGGGTGGAGGCAGGCTGTCCATGATGAATTAGCAGCATTAAAGAAGAGTGGAACTTGGGTGCTTACAGATCTGCGAGCAGGGAAGAGAACTGTTGGCTGCAAGTGGGTATTGAACAGTTAAATATCAGGCTGATGGAAAGATTGAAAGGCTGAAGGCAAGGCTGGTTACTAAGGGGTTCACCCAAGCTTATGGCATTGATTATTCAGAGACATTTGCACCAGTGGCAAAGTTGAACACCATTAGAGTATTGTTATTACTCGCAGTGAACCTAGACTGGCCATTGCATCTACTAGATGTTAAGAACGCCTTTCTTAATGGAGACCTAGAAGAGGAAGTATTCATGGATGTACCACCAGGTTAGAAGACTTGGTGAAATCTAGCCGGGTTTGCAGACTGAAAAAGTTCTTGTATGGACTAAAGCAGTCTCCTAGAGCATGGTTTGATAGGTTCACAAGATCTGTAAAGAGGACCATACACTATTTGTAAAGAGGACAGACTCCGGTAAAATAGCTAATCTTATAGTATATGTTGATGATATTATTATGACTGGGGATTATAAGGCTGAATTGGACAGATTGAAGGCTCATGTAGCAAGAGAATTTGAGATCAAGGAGTTAGGCGAGTTGAAGTACTTCCTGGGAATGGAAGTGGCAAGATCTAAGAAAGGCATTTTCATTTCAAAAAGGAAATATGTCCTAGACTTGCTAAGTGAAACTGGAATGCTTGGGTGCAAGGCTATGGACACTCCTATGAATATATCAAAGAAGTTGGACAGTGAGACTGAAAGTCCACTTGTTGATAAGGGTAGATATCAAAGGCTGGTAGGGAAGCTAATCTACCTATCTCACACACGGCCAGACATTGCTTTCTTAGTAAGTGTAGTAAGTCAATTCATGAATGACTCAACTGAGGAAAACCTAACTGCAGTCTATTGAATTCTGAGATACCTGAAAATGACTCCTGGAAAAGGATTATTGTTTCAGAAAAAAGGGACAAGGAAGATTGAAGTGTTTACTGATGCTGACTGGGCTAGAAGCCTCTTAGACAAAAGGTCAACTACTGGTTACTATACTTATGTATGGGGTAACTTAGTCGCCTGGAGGAGCAAGAAACAGTCACTGGTTTCGAGAAGTAGTGCAGAGTCTGAGCTCAGGGCTTTAGCACAAGGAATCTGTGAAGGATTATGGTTAAGAAGATTGATGAATGAGCTCAAACTTCCATTTGAAAGCTCCATCCAGATATCATGTGACAACCAGTCTACTATCAGTATTACTAAGAATCCTGTCCATCATGACAGGACCAAACATATTGAGATAGATAGAAGATTCATATGAGAGAAGATTGCAGCAAAGGATATCCAGCTGAGCTATGTTCTAACCAGGCAGCAAATAGCTGATATACTCACTAAGGCACTTCCCAGAATTCAGTTTGAAGACTTATCTAGCAAGATGTGCATGGATGATATCCATCACCCAGCTTCAGGGGGAGTGTAGATTATTACAGATAGTTCTAATTACTCACCTGATTGAGCATTTATGAGTAGATATCTTAGAGATCTCAGAATCTCTAAATACCCTAAATATCTTTTCTTTATTAGGGAACCTTAATTAGGAGGATTCTTTGTTCTAAAAATCGTTCTAGGCGTCCAACTAGTCCCCGCCTAGGCGCTAGGAGGCAGCCGGGCCCCCCGATTTTCGTCTAGGCGCTCCGACTAATTGGTTTGCCATCTATGTGAACTAGTCGGCCGCCTGTGGTGCCTAGTTGCCCGCCCAGAGAGCCTAAACGGCCGCCTAGGCCGTCTAGATTTACCGAACACTACTTTACTTTTTAATTTTTTTCCTAAGCGATATAAGTACTTTAACTTTAGTCACAAATATAAAGAAATGAAGTTGTAAATTAAGATAAAAACTATATATGTTTGTATATATACCTAAAATTTATTATTATAAATATTTATAACATAATGAAGTTAAATGATTAGTTATCATATACTACGTATGATTAAATGTGATAATTCTATCATTCATGTTTGTTAATGTATGTGTATATATGTACTTTATACACACAAAGAAACAAAATTACTTGACATATTTATGCAAAAATATAGATAAAAATGCAATTTCTATATTTCCGACTAGTCCCCGACTAGTCACCCGCCTAACCGCCTAGGCGCTGGACTGGCACCCGACTAGCGTCGAGCGCCTTTTAGAACATTGGGAGGATTCCTTCCTTATTTCACTTTTCTCTAGCTATATATACTCTGTATTCTTCTCCTTGTAAAAATCAGAACAAATAAACATTATGCATCCTACTTTCTCGAGTTCTTTCTACAACAAATACACAACATGACAAAAGAAATCACATTCATATGGATACATCAAAAAGCATATTAAACCAGAGTGTTAACCACATCTACAGACACAAGAGAAGAAATTACCGACCTCTGAGTTTTGGATCCTAACCGAGGAGAAGGATTTTCAAAAAATCGTTGATTGATTCGTACTTATCTAGAATCTTGTTTTTGTATTCCCATGGATAATTTGAAGGTAGTGACTAACCGTTTGAACCTTCTCCACGGTCAGAACAGTCTACGGGCTTCTCTTTCTTCAAAGCATTTGTTGTCTTCGGAGATTGCATCTTCTTAGGCGACGTCGAATTCTGATGCTCACGGTGGCGAACTTTAATTCTAGATTTGTATGTGGATGGAGTTTCAGGGATTATGGAGAGGAAATGGTCTACGGATTGCTTGGTGTAGATCCGGAATGGAAGAAATGAGAGAGAGAGAGAGAGTTAGAGAGAGAGAGATGGGTCAAATAGGCTGACAAAATTAAAAAATGGGTGGGTGAAATACGTCGTTTACTGCGTTAGGCAGTAATGAGATGGAAGGGTAAAAATGACTTTTCAATCTAAACATTTAGCTAAAAATGGAAAGTGGCAAATTATTTTGAGACGATCTAAAAAGGAAATTTGGCAAACCTTTTCGGGACGGAGGGAGTAGTTCATTGTTATCAATTACACTAATGTAGTCACTTAGCATTTTAGACATAATGTTTGCAACAGAAAGTGTACACAAAACAACTTAGCAATAGAGCAAGAGTTTGACAGTGGGGGGGGGAGGGATAAAAGAAGGCCAGAGCCGCAGCCGCAGCCGCATGCAGTGATGCCTATCTTGTATGAATTGTTGTTACTCGGCGGCTCCTCCACAACACATGGTGAAATGGCAAGCAGCCTTGCTCTATCACGTCCATACTTCAGGAAGGCTAAAGTGGAATGTTGTTTGAGTTCAAAACTCAACTGAATTTGGCGCAAGATAGGATCTTCCCCAGTTATAAAATATGCGTCTTCTGTGTTAAGGTAGACTTGCACGCGGCCCCTTTTGTCACAACATGACCTTAAGAGTGCTTCACAACTTTATGTTGTATTGAAATATAGGGATATATTGGTCATGAATATGGGAAATTATGGCAAGGATTATATTTTTGCCACGAGCATGTAAAGTGAATACACACACACACACACACACACTAACACAACCACACAATACACACTATCATTCATGCAAGAAATTATGGCACTGTTGGCACTGTTACATCTTTTGATTCCGGCTTATCATTGTGTAATTATAGGAATACTTTTTCCCTTTTAAGGTATAAAAGAATATTCGGCTTATCATTGTGTAATGCACTTTTCTATTTGAAGTGTTCAAATATAACTGGAGCATGTTAGGGTATTAGAAATCATAAACTAGATGAGCTCTTCATTCATCTACAAAACCTGAATGTTGAGGCTATGGAACAAAGGGAACATAAGCATGAGGAGTAGCTATTGTGGTACACAACAGAGGTTGACTACATTTGCAAGTTGCGGGAAAATAAGGAGAAAGATGGAATTCTTGTTGAGGTTAATATTCTTGATTTGTTTTTATAATTTGATGTATTTCCCATTAAAAAAATTGTCATGTGCTGCGTTTTCTTATTCAGCCAGTTAAAGTTCTTTATTTTTTGTTTTTTCTACACTTCAATCTCACATGAACACATGTTTATTGTTTTTTTGTTCATTTGATTTTTTTGTGGTGAGCCTATATGAATAAAAGTTTGATTTAATAATGATGGTAATGGTTGTTAATTTGCAGAAAACAAAAGAAGTGCATAAGAACCAGAAGGAACGAAAAGTGAAAGGTCCAAATATGCCAAGTAA
Organism: Cuscuta europaea; assembly: GCA_945859875.1. Classification (NCBI taxonomy): domain Eukaryota; kingdom Viridiplantae; phylum Streptophyta; class Magnoliopsida; order Solanales; family Convolvulaceae; genus Cuscuta; species Cuscuta europaea. The sequence goes on along the minus strand of CAMAPE010000035.1, from coordinate 3,374,377 downwards.
ATGTGACAAAATAAATGACAAAGAATGAAAAACAACACACACTTTTGGTCTTTTGCAGTTGGTTTGGGCACATGCAGAAAAGAGGCAGGGCAATACAACTGTCTGCATGTGGAATCTGGAAAAGGGGACTCTACATACACAAAGTATTATTCTGCAATTGGTGAAAATACACATTGGAAATTTATCTAAATGAACCGAAAGTGTTTGTTCATGGTAATATAAGAAATGCCGATATCATACATAGACGTTGGCCTGTATGCACCACTTTATATGGAAAGGATCGTGTTAGTTTGTAAAAAAATGAGATATGTTCCCTAACATCATTGGTAACATGGGTAATACAGAAATTTAAATAGCAAATACTAAGGGCCTGTTTACTAACACAGATATTTTCCAGTTTTCCAGAAAACTGGAAAACTAGAAAACAGAAAACAGGAAACGTGTTTACCAAAGAAAATTGCTGGAAAACTGGAGAAAGGAAATTAGAAAAACGCGTTTACCAAACCGTTTTCCAAAACAAAAAATGAGACATCTCTCTTTTCCTTAATGATTTGGAGAAGTGACTTTTACTAGTTTGCCAAATTTGGAAAACGCAGATGTTACAGGCCGCTGCAATGAATTTTCATACTTACACCTAGTGGTGGGTCCGGTCCCGCTCCGATGTCGATTCCATTCTAGTAACTCCATCCTCGTACCTTACCCCACCCCTACCCTACCCACCCAACCCCCACCCCGCATACCCCTTTTTCCTACAATGATCCTACCCCCACCCCCTACCACGTGCCCCTACCTCGGTCCCACCCCGATCCACCTCACCCTACCGCCACCCCTACCACCTTAACCCCACCCTGACCCACCCTACCCTACCCCCACCTCGTATATTACCCCTTACCCCGACCTTACCCCTTCCCACATGCCCCCTACCTCGGCCCCACCCTACCGCCATCCTACCCCCACCACCATCCTACCCCCACCCTACCCCTTCTCCTACCTCAACCCCACCCTGATCCCAGCCCCACCCCTACCGCCATCCTATCACAACTCCCTACCCTACCCCTACCTTACACAAACCCCAACCCTACTCACTACCCCCAACCTTACCCCTAACCACCACCCTAACCCACCCACTACCCCACCCAACCTCGTACCCCTAGACCTTACCACCCCACCCTGACCAGACCCCTTACCCCCACCCACCCCACCCTTCCCTACCCCGACCCCTACGAGTAGGTATGGGTGGGTATGAAGGGTTTTAGGGGAGTATGGGTAGAGTGTAAGATCGTGGTATGGGTAGGGGTCAAAGGTGTGGAAGTACACGTACGGGGTATATGGGGCAAGGTAGGGGTTAGGAGTATGGTTACACGTACGAGGTGATCGACCCCACATATTATATTGTATATTTGTGTTCATGAATGCTTGTGTGTCTATATATGTATAGGGTTATTTTTCACATTTTAATGTTAAACGATGTTTTAAACCTTTTGAAGTAAACATGTCTTATAACATTGCTTATTTTATGCGTCGCTTATTAACGCGAGTCTTAATAAGCACCATTTAGTAACCCGTGAAGTAAACGTGTCAGTCTTCTGGATGATCACAGAACTAGGTGAAAGTTTTGATGAACATGTTTTCAGATTTGAAAATGGAAAACTAGAAAATAGAAACAGAAAACTGGAAATAGAAAAACTGAAAATAAAAATAGAAAATTGGAGAACGAAAAACAGAAGTAGAAAACAGGAAAATATCTCTGTTAGTAAACAGGCCCTAATGTTTTTGAAAGTCTGTGTACATTGTGAGGGTGGCGAATTAAGAGTCAATTTGATGTTTGTATTTAATTACTGATAAAAGCATTGTAGGCATGCCTGAAGTAAGTGAAGCGTACGAAAATTATATACAAATAACTGCACAAGTATGGTAAAGTAACCAAGCTTGATATACATAAGTTTGGAACTCCTATACCCAGTATCTAAGAATACCTTGGAATTTCGCAATTCAAACGTTAGTCCTCTTTTTCACGGTGAAGATTGAATCCAAGTTTCGATAAACAACCTTATGTCTAGGGGGATGTTGGTTTTAGCGACTCACCGACGACCTTAAGAATATGGTTTTATGATCCTCTTGAATCATTCCCATAGATCCAGAGCTTGTTAAGTTTATGAGTGCATATCATTTATGCCTCTAATATATATTGTTGATATAAAAGTACATGTATAAACTATATGAAAGTAGTGTTTAATAATATATGAAGATGTAATCTCATGCTCTAATATAATGAATACCCCTTTTTGCTTCGAAAATCTCAAAGAGTATTTGGGTAATTGTAGATCAAAATGGTTAGGTTCCTCTATTGCAGTAGTACTTACATATACATAGGAAGAATAATACCTTTAAAATCATGCTTACATAAAGCCATCCCAACTCATGCGAAAGATAACATGACAACAAGAATGATTCGTGATACTTACCTATGCCCCTTAAAATTAAAACTTGATCATCTTGATTCTTAACTTAAAAGTGATTTTTTCAACAACAAAAAAGTCAATAGTGATAAAATTTGGGTAATGATTTTGGATATTATATTTTGATGAAAGTTATAAGTTTAGTGCTCTTATACAAATATTTTGAATTAGAAAATTGTAAATGAGTTTTGCATGCAATAATAATTTAAAATAGAAGTAAAAGGAAATACTTGAATAAACCGAGTCCAACAAAAGCGTTGTTTCCTTGAGACGTTTTTGCCCGACACACGTAGCAAGCGTCTCCCATGATGGATAGAACGGTTCTTCGCTCCCAACGGGATTCTGACGAACTCAAAGATACAACGAAGGAAGAGAGAATATGGAGGAATTGTTTTGTGAATTTCGGATATCCAAAATTGAAGACAAGGCGGGTATTTATAGAGCTCTTGCCAGGAGTCTCTAACCCAAAAAGACACATATTAAAAGAATGTATATGACCTTTCTTTTAAATCGAATTGTTGTGTCTTCTATTTAGTTTTATCCGAAAAAGAAATAAAAAACGTAGCAAAAAATACAATCTCATGCCTTAGACATGTGGACTGCTGAAAACCGGAGTTGACCAGTCAAAGACCCGAACCTGATCCGACCCCGACCCGACTGGGCAATGGCGGTGCGCGTGCGTGATGAGTTAATTCCACGCTTTCCGTATACGGGTCTCAACGCACAACAAAATTTTGGTGCCCCAAGGGTCCAACCCAATAGCCAAGGAAAGCTTATAAAAAAGGCACTTCCTTAACTCTCCATTTTCAGTGTGGGACAAAGTCCTTTCCAAAATTGGTTTATAGGCAAGTTCGGGGAACAATTTCTCATTCATTTCTAAATGAGTTTGCACACTTTAATATATGGTTGAGTTCACCTTTCGGAGGACTATACTTTAGGACTTAGTCCTACCACAAACTAATTGTGGATCCTTTATTTATTTTAGCTCAAAGGTGACTATTATATTAAAGTAAAACCATTTTTTCAACAATCCCCTCACATGAATGGGAAATTGACTTAAGGACATAGATTATAATTTGGTTTTTATAGAGGAAGGTTAGGAACTCTGCATCAAGATAAGTAGTCGTGAAACTTTGAACTTACCGTAGTGTATATCCATCGGGTTTATCGACCAATCAGTGACCATTTCTTCCATGAACTATCAGCCTTAGCGTAAATCTAGACAATGAATAACATGTTTGTCTTGTACCAAAGAATTAATCTCGTACCATAGACTCTCATAGAAGCGGCCTTCTTCCACCAGCATAGGTGATCTCTATGGAAAGTATCATGTCATACCTTACTTGAATGTATCAAGATATAGAGATTATTAAAAGCGTAACTTACCCTAAATGCTCATGGCATGAGTGTACTATATCTTGGCTAGTACCGCACGAGCCAGTCCAATAGTCATCTGGTGACATGCTTTCTCCTCTGTTTTTGTTGAGGTGAACACCAGAACCAAAAGGAGTTCTCGTGGGTTTGATATCATACTTCTTGAATCTTTCAAGCATTTTTACAATGTAGTGTGATTGAGATAATATCAACCCTTCAAGTGTTCTAGTGATTTTAATTCCTAGAATTACATCCACAACGCCGAGATCCTTCATATCAAAATTTTTGGCCAACATACTTTTTGTAGCTTTTATCAAATTGTTGTTACTACCAAAAATAAACATATCATCTACGTATAAACACATTATGACGTAGTCCGTTTGATTGCCTTTCACATACACTCATTTTTCAGCCTCGTTGATTTTAAATCTATTTGATAGCATTACACTATCAAATTTATCATGCCATTGTTTGGGGCTCGTTTTAACCCATAAAGAGATTTTACTAAGCGACAAACCTTTCTTTCTTGTCCAGGGATATTGAAACCTTCAGGTTGTTGAATGTAAATCTCTTCTTCTAAATCACCATTCAAGAATGCAGTTTTTAAATCCATTTGATGGATTTTCGAACCCTTCAATGCTATATTGCTAATAGCATTCGAATTGAAGTTATTCTTGTAACCGGTGAGTAGACATCGAAGAAGTCAAACTCTCCCTTTTGGTTGTATCCTTTGGCAACCGATCGAGCCTTGTACTTCTCAATTGTTCCATCAATTCTTCTTTTCTTTTTGAAGATCCATTTGCATCCTAGGGGTTGAGATCCAAGAGGCAAATCTACCACTTTCCAAATGTGGTTAGACATGATGGAATCAATTTCACTTTTGATAGCCTCTTGCCATTGTATAGCATCTGGTGAAGACATGGCTTCCTTATAAGTTTGAGGCTCATTATCTAATAGGTACACAACAAAATCGGGTTCAAAATTCTTAGATTTTCTATCCCTTTTGTTGCGTCCCATTTCACATTCTTCCGTCACTTCATTATTATCATTTATAGAATCAAAGGCTCTCTTAAGTGAGTTTATTTGTTTGACATGGGTTGGAATGAAAACATTCATGTCGGAGGATACAACTTCACAATCTCCCTTGAAAGGAAATACATTCTTATAGAATGTAGCGTCTCTAGATTCTATAAAAATACCGGCCAATATGTCCTCATTATATGACTTGTGGACAAGGAAACGATATCCACTGCTATTTTGTGCATATCCAACAAAGAGACAATTAATGGTCTTTGGTCCAAGCTTAGTTCTTTTAGGTTTAGGAATAGCTACTTTTGCTAGACATCCTCATACCTTCATGTAATTGAAACTTGATTTTTTTCCTTTCCATAACTCATATGGGATCTTGTGTATTTTCTTGTGCGGCATTCTATTTAGAATGTAGTTGGCCGCTAGGATAGCATCCCCCCACAAATTGTTCGGTGCACGAGAGCTAACTAACATGACATTAATCATGTCCTTTAATGTTCTATTTTTCCTCTCAACGATTCCATTAGATTGAGGTGTATAAGGAGGAGTAATTTGATGAATGATTCCACTTTCTAAGAAAATGGACTCAAAGGGATATTCATATTCACCACCCCTATCACTCATTAACACTTTCATCTTTCTTCCAATTTGATTTTCAACTTCAGCTTTATAATGATTAAAAGCATTAATAGCTTCATCTTTGCTATGTAGCAAATACATATAGCAATATCTTGTGCTATCATCGATGAAGGTAATGAAATACCTTTCCCCCCTCTAGTTTCTTCATACTTGAGATCACAAAGATCTGCGTGTATGAGATCTAGCAGTTTAGTTTCTCTAGTTATAGAGTGAAAAGGTTTCCTAGCCATTTTTGCTTCATCACAAATTTCACACTTGTGATTAGGATCAATATGAAATTTAGGAAGCAATTCTAAATGCATTAATATACGCAAAGTATCATAATTGACATGTCCTAATCTAGCATGCCAAATAGAAGAAGACTCAACCGAATAAGAAGAACCCACTTTATTATTATCAACAAACTTGAAGCCATTCTTGCTAAGGAGGGCACATGAAATCAGATTCTTGCGTATGTTGGGGACATGTAGCACATCGGTCAAGGTAAGTGTTTTTTCACTTGTCATCTTAAGGACAATTTTACCATGACCGGGAAGCCTTTGAAGTGGATGAGTTACCCATAAAGAGTTGTTCTTCGTTATCAACGGGTTGATAATCGGAGAACATCCATTTGTTAGCGCAAATATGATGGGTAGCTCCCATATCAACATACCACTCCTTGGTGTTTCCCACCAAAAAGTATATTTACGAATTACGAGCGCACAAGCCAGTGACTGCGTCGAAATGTTGTGTAAACAAATTATGAAATATTATAGATACATTTTCCTCACTCATGAAATAGGTTTTATGTCATGCAAAACAATATCACTCACAAATAATAGTTGTATATGTGACTCTATATAGACATAATATGAATTTTCATATAAAGTTCTTTCACAGAGACAAAAGTTGCAAGTTGACACATTTTTCAATGATGTAGTTGTATATGTAATCGATATACATTTGATTTGAAAAAAATTCTAAAATTCTAAAAAATTTGAAAAGATGAATATGGGAAAAAAAGTTTGAAATAAAAGAGTAGATTAGAAGATATCAAGAAGAAAATAGGATGATGAAGATGGTTAGGAGATAAAAATTTACCCAACAAGGGTTAACCCTAAAATCTAAACATCACAAACTTTTCAAACAATTTTTACCTGGGTGATTCTTCAAAATAGGAGTAAATAGATTTTGCAATTCCAAAATAGAATTACTATGTTTTTCTTTACGAGACAATCAACATAGCGGTATACTGACAGAATTTTCAATCTATGACAGTTTTTTCAATCATGACGGTAACAACTCTTATTTCAGGAAGAAAAACCTGAGTTCTATTTTGAATTCTAAAACTTATTTAGTCCTATTTAGAACAATTTCCCTTTTCACGTTTACTGATTAGCAATTTAGCATGTAAAATTGATAATTAATAAAAATCTAATTAATCCAAAAGGCTAAGCTACTATTGGTAAACCTTGTCAATTTGATATTCTCTGCCCTATGCCCTAAACCACAGCAAACACAAAAAAATCGGAATTTTCATCCATCTAACTGTAAACGGAGAATCTTATTATCATATTGAAAAAGGGCTTGCGAGCCGATAGAGTTGGGCATCAAGAACAATGTTGCTCCAATCCGTCACAACCACAACCGCAGCGCCGGTTCACCACCACCGTCTCCGCCGTCTCTCACTCTCAGTGCATATCTCTCACTTGCTCTCATCCCCTCCCGGGTTCTCAGCATCGATTCTTCTTTACTGTCCGAAGAGCCCTGCGATCTCATGTTCCTCAAAATCGAATGTTAGCACTGTGGACTATGAGAAGAGGCCGAAACTCGATTGGTACAAAATCTACAAGCGTATATGCACTGCTATAGGCTCGGAAGCAACCAGCGCTGATGCAGTGCTAGAACAGTATGAGAATGAGGGTGCGGAGATTTCAATACCGGATCTTTTGCTTATTATTAAGGAACTCCGCACATCCAAGCGATACAAGCTTGCTCTCCAGGTTATACTCTCCCAGCCTAAATTAAGGATTTTCCTTTACCCAGATAGCATGCTCCTTTGTACAATACCCAGTAATTCTGAACTCTCTATTTATATGGAAGTTAATCTTCCATCAAATTGTAGTATGGTGAATGCTCTGTTTGAATTGAGGTTCAGTTATGTCAAGGTACACGTAGGAAACACAAGTTAGGTTAGTAGGAAATAGATTCACAGGATCGAATAACATAGACATATACACTAATTACTCCCTATCATGGTGAACATGGGTGAATGGTTAATAGTTTTGAGTGTTAAAAAAGTCCCAAAACGATGTGGGTCAAATTATTTACCAGGATCAACTCCGTACAAATGGAGCATAACTGTTTAGTGCATGCTGGGTAGTTCGATACCATATTGCGTATACATATTTTTCATTCATAGATCAGCTGTGATTATTCTGCAGGTATATGAGTGGATGAAGGATAGAAGGCACACATATCATGTAACTAAAAAAGGTGCTGCAGATCATTTAAATTTAATATACCAAGTGAATGGAATCTCAAATGCTGAAGACTACTTTATGAATTTGCCAAAACATTTGAAGGACAACCGAGTGTATGGCTCACTCTTGAATGCCTATGTCCAATCAGAAATGAGGGAAAAAGCGGAATCTTTATTTGAGGAGATGAAAACCCAAGGTTTTGCCAGTAATTCTCGCCCATACAATGTGATGATGACCCTTTACAATAAACTCAAGGTTAATGACCAGGTGGAGCGTATAATATCAGAAATGGATTCGAAAAATATTTTAGACGCGGTTTCTTATAATATATGGTTGACGTTCCTTGGATACCAAGGATCTGTGGAGAAAATGGAAGAAGCATTTGAGAAAATGAAAATGGACCCTCGTGTTATTATTCACTGGAGCACATTCAGCATAATGGCTTCAATGTACATTCAGATGGGTGAGATGGAAAAAGGTGAAGATTTTGTGAGACAGATGAAGAGTAGAATCAATATTAAGGAGCGTATCTCTTATCATTACCTCATTAGTCTGTATGCTAGAGTTGGTAACAAGGAAGAGGTATACCACGTCTGGAATATCTACAAGGCAAATTTTCGCCGCATCTCAAACATGGGTTACCATGCACTGATCTCTTCTCTTTTAAGATTGGATGATATTGAAGGCGCTGAAAACTCATTTGATGAGTGGATGTCACAAATGACGCGTTTTGATGCCAGAATGCCGAATCTTCTTCTGAGTTGGTATTTGAGGAACGGGTTATTGGATAAGGTTGAAAGTTTTTTTGCACAAATTGTCGATGCGGGAAAACAGCCCAACTCAACGACATGGGAAATCATTGCACAATTGCATATCAGGAGGGGGAGAGTTTCAGAAGCTTTGTCTTGCTTGAGAGATTCTTTTTCGGTTGAAGGTTCTGAAAACTGGGCACCCAGGCATCCTACTATATCTTCTTTTATGCAGCTTTGTGAGCAACATGATGATGTGAAAAGCAAAGAGGAATTGATTGAGATGTTGAGTGAAGCGGGGCGTTTTAATCGCGAGGCCTACATGTCTTATATCTCCGTACAAAGCACTGTGGATAGTGAGAAGAAGGATGGCGATGAAATAACTGATGTCCTACTCAATGAACTACATGGAAGCTTACAATAACTTCCACATGTACTTATATTTGACTTGCTAAATCACTACACCAAGGTGTTTGTAAGGTAAAGGAAAATGTTGTTCTGTTTGTGAAGTGATTGGAATTGTTAGGATGCTCTTTGATGAGAATCTGCTAAGATTTTGTCAAACGTTTCCGTTTATCATGGGCTCATAGCTAACTGTCACCGGAGTTAATGCCGGCCGCCTAGACACTACTTTGGCCTATTTCAGTGAAGGGGTTTAGGTGAGAAGAAGCTTTTGGTGGTATTAGCCTATATAGGTAAAAATTGAAAAATGTAATGTGTTTTTTCGTATAACACTAACATATTACCATTTCAATCATATTTATTCTTTATTAGAAGTTCTCTCTATCAAGATATAGATAAATTTAATATGTGATCGTTCCTGTTATATATCAGTCATCTTTACCAGGGTTTAGAATTACTCTGCATATCAAGATTTATGTTAGGGGTGGGCAAATTTAGTGTGCAATTAGGGTAACCAATATTTCACTTATTAGATTTCCAATACTACCATAACACTGGTCACCGGCAGTCCGGCATGTCGTGTAATAAAACCTTGGTATGCTTATTCTGTTAATCAAAATATCACACATTCAAATTTAGTATGCATATACATATATATATATACACACACACACACACACACACACACACACTCTTACTAATTTTTATTCTGCTTGAAAATGGTATATGCAACATGCATGGCCAACAATTGTGGTCTCATAATATTGTAAGAAATGTGGTTGACTCCGCCAGAATGTGGATACTCCCATATTTTCTCAACCCCCCCCCCCCCCCACCACCCCAAGTTCATAGTACTAAATTACAAAGGGAGATTTCCCAAAATAGGAGTAAATGAGGTTTGGAATTCCAAACTAGGACTCCTATGTTTTCTTCCCAAAATAGGATTAACATGACATTATTTACTGTCATCTTATGGGCATGATTGCTAAATAGTTGCAGTATTATGTATTCAACATTTAAGCATTTATTATAATTATTGACAATTTTTTTTAATCATGTCAGTAACGACTCCTATTTCGGGAAGAAAAACATAGTAGTCGTATTATGGAAATTTCAAATCTCATTTACTCATGTTTTGGGCAATTTCCCAATTAGTAATTACTCCGTATATGATGGTGAAAATAGTTACTGTGGAGTATTATTTAGTCCGTAATTTGACTAAACGAATATCTACATTGCAATTTGCAAATGAGAGTTCTCCAGGAATACTCTCATCCCTACACAGCTTGCGCCAAACAACAATACAAGAAAATATGTCGAGAATACTCCGTACCCTGTGAAGTTTATCTTTTGTTGGTAGACAAGCAAAATAGAGGCTTGTCAAAAAAATGATTTTACTTAGGAGGAGTATCAATTTTTTGGGATATTCCAAATAATTCTTCTCATTTTCCATCTAGGAAAGTTTTGTGTGTCACACCGGGAAGAACTTAATGGGACAGAGGGAGTAATTCCTACTCTCATAGACTCATAGCATTGTGGTATAATCTTGAATTATCCAAAATGGATGTAAAAACTGTTTTTGAATTAGAGGAAGAATTGAAATACACTATCGTACTTGGTATATGATGTACTCCTATTACCCAAGGTAAAGTAGACACACCGAATGAGTTGGAGTAATAGTGTTTCCTTCAAAACTCCGAATAATTTGAACTACAAAAAGCTGCAAAATGCAGCGTGTAGCACCCAAACCGCTGAAAGTAAGAAGGAATACATTCAATTCAATATCAATATTATGTTAAGAACCTTTATAAAAATGAGTTGGTACATTCGTAAAATCACAAATAATTAAAAATAAACTTGCACTAATCATTAATGTACTTAACAAGTACTCCCTCAGTCTCAAATTGTAAGATACATTTACTATCCACTTGGTCAACTTAAATCACTCTTAATCTTTTACTTTATATATAAAAAATGTATGAAATTTGAATTATTTTTTACAGGTTTTGTAGCTGTTTTTATGTAATTTCTGGATATGTAAATTTTATTTTCTAAAACTAATTTGAGTGTTTACAGGGATCAATTTGCTTTATCGTCGGTCAAACATCGTAAACCATAAAGTATCTTACAAAATGGGACGGAGGAAGTACTTAACAAACAAATCTAGCTAGTCTCTTCAGTGAATAAGTAGGGTTGGTAAATAACTAATCTATGTTTTTTCTCTTTGGAAAGCCTGAAAATGTTTGCATAAATGAGTCAAACCAAAAAACCAAAAATCGACCAGAATTAACTGATCCGGAAACGACTCAAGTAGTGTGGTTCGGCTTAAACCCCTTTCTCTAGGAATCAACTAGGAAACCGAATCGACGAGTACCTCTATATATGACTGTGTTTACCCTCCCCAGCCTAAACGGGTTTCACAATTTGATTGGTTGGGTTTCTGCCTTTGTCCTTTAATTTTTAGTTTCATGTTGATTCTTTCTTTGTAGTTTTTGTTTTTTCCGGTTACAGTTTTTCTTCAAAATTATGGTGATCGATCATTTGTGTTCTTGGTCCTACTTAGCTACCCTAGTGGAGTTTTGTATGTCAAGAGCCGCATTCTTCGGCTGTGTGTACCGATAAGAGCCTATATTCTGATTTAACTAATTTAATTATTAAATAGAGTATATTTGGTCATGTGGCTCTGTCCTTTGTTTCCACTCATCACTCTTTACATTGCATGATGGGTTGTCAATGTATTTCCCATCATTTGTTTAAATCCCACAACTTTTTTTATTTTTAATCCCATTTAAAAAAAAGATGACACCCCCCATCCTTGTGGGGCTCCAACACCGACCCGACAATTAGATAGGAAGGATGTAAATTTGACAGATAGAGAGTGGAGCTCTGATTCTAGTACTTGCAAAGACTCTATGCATTTTAGCATAGTAACCTCTCATCGCAGTTGACGGGATTCGAACACGAGACCTACCCCTTGTGGCACCCCCCATTTACCAGTTGATCTACGTCCACCGGTTTAATCCCACTTTAAGAGTATGGGGTGATAATTTAAAGAGAAATTTCGATCCCCTTTGATAACATTAGCAACGGTTGAATTAGTTGAATCTATTGAAATTGATGAAATTCTTACTCAATTAACCGAATCTGTGGAATTGTGCAGTGAGAAAATAAACTTTACTGATAAAATTAGGAAGAAATTATATGAAAATAGCTAATCTACGCTAACTTAAGTCAATTTCTCTAAAAAAGTTTTTATCATATGAAAATAGCTAATCTACACTAACTTAAGTCAATTCTGCCAAAAAAGTTATGTGTTTGGTAAAAAAAAAAGTTAGTTGAAAACCCATTTAATAACCTCAATTTTTAGTTTATCAGCCAACCTTTTCACATAATACGTAAGTTAGTAAGGTTATAGTTACATTTCTGGTTGAATTGACTGAAATTACCATATATGATTATTTTAGCTATTTTCACATAAATTTTTGAAGCATAATTTTTTACGCATATTAGATTCAGTGAAATCAACCATTTCAATCACTATTTCAGCAACTTCAATAGATTTAGAATCCAGTTTGGTAACATTAAAATTGACTGAATTGGCTAATTTTGCTGAAATTTATGAAGTTCTGGCTAAAGTGACTGTATTGGCTGATTCTGCTGATTAATGAAAAAATTATATTTAAAATATTTGTTAGTAATAAATTAATTAAAAAATTATATGAAAAAATAGCTAAAATGATCCTCTACAATAACTTCAGTCAATACAGCCAGAAAAGTAACTACAACCTTACTTTTTCTGCTTATTACAAACTTCTACTCACGAAATCAAAAGTTACGTGTTTGGTGAAAAAGTTGGTTGATAAGCCTGATAAGCTGAAAAAAGGGTTACCAAATGGCTTTTAAGTGATTCAATAAATTTGAGAATTATGAAAGATGTTCTCAACGGATGAACTTAAAACGGAGTTAACAAACACCGGTGGGCGTAGCTCAACTGGTAGTGAAGGAGTGTCACAAGGGTTAGGTCTCGGGTTCGAATCCCGACAATTGCGATGAGGGATTACTATACTAAAATGCATAAAGCCTCTGCAAGTACCGATGACAGAGCCTCATTCTATATCTGTCAGATTGAGATTATAGTTCAATTTACATCCTTTCAACGACCCGTCCAGTCAGGATTAGGGGGGCCTAAGCGATGGGTGTCGATCCTTTTTTTCCCAATATTCACGACAAGTACACAATAATGCATGAATAAATGAACTCTATTGTTTTATTTGGGCTTAGTTGTGGTTTTCGTCCCATCACGATTTTGAGTTGCTGTCCACCAATTTTTTTAATTAATTAATTAATGCGTCAATCTGCCGCCAATTGAGCTATTGATGTTTACAACCGTTTACGGTCAAATTTTGGACTTTAACGGTAAATTATAGATGGTTCTTGCTCCCGCCACTAACTTCTTGCACAGACAAAGGAACACATTACACATCAAAATTTAATTCCTGTAAGATATACTATGTACTTCCTTTGTAATAAACAAATCTTCTCACTTTCCTTTTCCGTCTTTAACGAAAAAAACTTTTCATTTCTAAATCTTTTAATTATACTCTAATAATTTTAAAAATAATACACTATTACAAATACAGTTTTTGGATTTATTCTTGATTATGTTACATTATTTTACAATCTTCGCATCATACTCTCAATAATTTATATTTTTTCACTATTATTAATATACCTACTTTTGAAATGAGAAGTTTTTTGTGTTACGGAGGGAGTAAGGCACAAACGCATATTTACAAATAGTAAAAGTATAAGAACTCCCATGAAAATCTACATATACTAACTACTCCCTAGTAATAAGTATGATGAGCCATTGAACTATTTAGGAGATAAGTGAAATTGAATCATACTCCCTTCGTCTCTGAATTATCTTCCAACTTTCTTTTATCTTCCGTTCTAAAATAATCACTCTTTTTCATTTTTAACAAAGAATTTGTAGTTCACAGTAATTTTTAAATATTCTTAAAATTTTCTCTATCCTCTGCACAACTCTACGTAGCTCTCACTTTCTTAATGTTCCTACAAAATACACCAAATTTTGTGAGAGCTACGTAGAGTTGTGCAAAGGATAGAGAAAATTTTAAGAGTGATTAAAATTTGGATGATAAGCAGTTGACCATATATACATGTGTATACAATGACAATGGGGATCTTTTTAATTGGATTGGTTTCAAGCGAAGATCAAATCATAATACACTAAATCAGACTTAAAACACACTCGACTAGACCAATCTCGACTTTACAATTATAGAATCAGGGGCGTACTCAGGATCAGAGTTTGGAGTGGACTGGTATAAAGAATTTGCCAGATAAACTTTTAAACACATATTTTTACACAAAAAATATGAGGTGGGCCGGGGCCAGATCACCCCCTACCTCCGCCCCTGCATTGAAAACACATTCAACAAACATATACCAGTCTAGATTAGATCGGACTTAAACACACTAGACCAAACCAAAAAATTAGAATTTAATCAATTAAAAAGATCATAAACGGGTCATCAAGGTAAAGGTGTAGGTGAGTGGCAGTCAGGTATGGGTGGTGGCCACTGGCCAACTATGGGGTCACGAAATTAAAACATTACAAGTAAAGCTATGGGAAATAAATTCAAGTCACATGAGAGCACACATGCGATCATCCAAAGGATGATCCTACCAATCTAATCTTCTCATTAATTTAATAGTAATATAATTATAATATATAATAATTATAATATATAATGCTTAATCTAATGTCGTTTGATTTGGCAATTAACAGGTACTCGAATGTATGTTCTCCGGAATGTTACTCAATATCCGTACTCATTATAGCCTATCATATCATATAATAATAGTAAAATAATAGTAATAGGCATCAGGCCATTAAGGTCGAATTTATAAGTTTAATTAAGAAGCCTTCTTATATGAGCTAGTACTTTTTTAGGCGAAATAGAATTTTAATTTGTCGCATTTGTTTGTAATTGTTTATACTCAAAGGAAGTATTATTCAAAATTTGTAGCATTTTTTGTCTTAAACTGATAAACATAAATTAGATAAATGACTAAGATGGATAAATAATTTTTGTAGAAATTAGATAATTTTTGTAAAAATACTGCTTAATTAAAATTTATTTACCAACAAATGTCGCAAATTACTATGAGTATTATGTCATGGTCACTTAAGTGTAAAAATTGAATATAAATTATTTGAGTAGTTTTACTCTTATAATCAATATACTTAAAAAGGGCACATTTGTATGATCAAAAATTATTTTATTATAACTATATGGAATAATTTCAGTAATTAAAGACTAAAAATAAATATAGGGCAAAAAACCAATTGAGGGAGTAAGAAAGAATATAGCACCCTTACACGACATGCTTTGCCAGGTTTCTACTCCAAGCAATACTTGCCTACAGGAAAGCTTGGCACATATGCTTCCACTTTTATGGGCCGAATTTAGATTTAAGATTTAGACCCGCTTTTTATAACAGATATGGGTCTATTCCAATTACCCGGACCGGGGAAGAGATGCACAGTGAAGAAAGAGGCACAGATGAAACGCGTTGGGTAGTCAGGTCACTTTTGTGGAATTTTAAGAAAAATAAGTTTGCCCTTCACTACTCATGACATATACAGGAATTTCAAATATTAAAATATGTCGTTACTCTTTCGCTTTTGCAATGAATTGGGAGCTAAAAATGTAAGATATATCATACCAAGGGTGCAAGTTGTTAATCTAGTATCTCAAGTATTTTAAAAATGTTTCCTGTTGAAGGTACGCTATATTATAGATTTCATTTTATTTTTATAATTAATCAGATTTTTCTTCTTAAGAACATTTTTTCCATTCGTCTGAAAATGTTAAAACATTGTGAATGTGTCCAAGTGAATGTTAATGAAGAGGTATGTATCCGTCTAATATGACAGCTAGTGATATTAAGAGACTATGACTTAACTCAGAAGATGAAATTTATGACTTTTATTCTTGTTATGCCTAAATTAATGGATTTTCTATTAGAAGACATGATGTGCTTCGTGAATGAAAGAATAATATTATCACGAGGAATTTGGTTTGCAATCGAGAGAGAATGACAACTAAGAAGCACATGGAAAGGAATGACCGTGTTAGGGAGGCAAATATATTCACGTGTACAAATTTTATATCACAACTACACGCAAGGTTCGATAACCATATAAAGCGTGGATATATAGTTATTGATTTCGAGGATACTCACAATCATGAGAAGATCTAATCATAGTAGGTCCGTTTAATGCTATTTTGGAGAGGCATTACTGATATGATAACATTAAATCACAGGTTGATAGTTTACATTTGCATGGAGTTAAAACTTGTCACATCATGGAGCTGATAATTAGTGAAAAGGGAGGACACGCTAATGTTGGTATCTGATCAAAGGAATTGCACTAAAATGCTTGAGATTTACTTAAAAGAGTTAATAGTGCTACTCAAACAAACAAAGTGTGTCTCCTTTTAAGGAAGCTCATCTACTACGAACTCTAAGGTAAGTGTGCTCGTGCGAAAGTAGTCTTGATATGGGTGACCCCATGAAAAGTTTCTAAGGGCACGCAAAAGTGAGGACAAAGTGTGTAGTAAAGACTCGTGTTGGTTTGTGAGGAGAGTACAAGGTCTAGAGAGCATATAGGAGTAATGACCTGAGGCCATGCAGGGTCGAAGTGGTATCAGAGCAACCCTGCGAAAATGTGTTGATCTGATCAATATCAGGCGGACACTTAGCAGGGGAGGATTCTGAGGCTTTATTGAGATCAGCTTATGGACGCAATGAGGACGTTGTGATCCTAAGTGGGGATTATTATTATACTTGATATTTACTTAAAAAGATTAAGAATACTACTCATACAAGCAATGTGCATCTCCTTTTAAGAGAATTGATCTACTAAGAACTCCAAGTTAAACGTTTGTGCACATGAGTAATCTTGTGATGGGAGACCCTCCTAGGAAGTTTCTCAGGATGTGCACGAGTGAAGACAAAGAGTGTGATAAAGGCTCGTGTTGGTTTGTGACAAGAGTACAAGGTCAGTATAGCATGTAGGAGTAATGACCACAGGCCCAGTGGGGTCGGGATGTTACATGTAAAATTACATGGATCAGTGAAAGCATACATCACGAGTTTCATGTTTTCGAAATTCACAACCACAAAAGAGAAAAGACTTGATAACTTGATTTGGGCAATCGTGCAAGCACTTAACTATTGGTGCCCATAATAGGATACTACTTGGGGGGGGGGGGGGGTAAAAACACATCAATTTCTGAACAAAAAAGTTATCGATACATGTAACAAGTGATATATAAACATAAACATGGAATAAACACACAAAAAGTTAAATTCTAAAGACAAAAGATGTTCTAGATCAGCAGACTAACTTCTCTTTAAAGTTGATATCCACATACCAATTTGGAGGGTGATGAGCATTTTCTAGCATTATCAATAATGCTACAAGGTTAAGAAGGGTGGGGTCTCTTGTTGCTGAAAGATAAACACTCATACAATTTCAAGTGCTCAACTTTAGTCGTGTTATTTTTAGACAGCGTCAATTAAAACACCTTTCGCATTTGTCACAGCATATCTAGAACTCGTCCAGTCCATCTTGTTGGCCGCAAGCACCACACAATGTGTTATCACGGTCTTCGTCTTCCTCCTCCTCTCTATCATCATTGTGAAGCATTTTCATATCCATTGTCCTACCTTCATGCTCTTTAGTTGTTTGATATTTCGATCTTTGCTTTGGTTTGGAGCGAATACGATTTAAGATTGATTTTTCCCCTTTAGTTGTTTCTTTGAAGCAAGAGTCACAGTCTCATACACCGTAGGAAGATCATTTATCATGTTGAAGATTGTCTTCCTTTGAGCTTTATCAATTCCGAATATGGCAGCATAGTAGAAAGCAACAGATCGAAAACAACCACGCTTCACTCTGGGCAGCTACTAATGTTATCTACTCATAAGTAAGCATCACGTCTCTTGCAAAGTTGATACCTAAAGTAGACTCTTGTGTCTCTAAAGGTACTTCTTCAAGAGGTAAACAAACCTTCCATTTTCTATCCAGATATCCAATCAAGTAAAAGTTCTCTTTCTCTTGATTGCACGTTCGATAAAAGTTTTTCAAGTCAGTTGTGAGAGCAGAAATTATGCCACTCCTACGCCCCTTGTAATCATCAAAGACTTCATTCACAGTACAGATATGGTCGTTCTAGCCTTCTCCTCCCGCCATTGGATGTCCTTTGCAAAAATATGATTAATGAAAATAAATGGAAAAAAATAAGAAGATAAAGCTACATATAGACACGGCAGTGAATGGAGGGGATTACGAGCAATTCTAGTTTAACTCGGAGAGGTTTAAAGGTTCCCATAATAGGATACTACAAATACACTTGATTTAGATAACTTGAAATCCTAAATCATTGTTTAAAAGTCCTACGGTAAACTATTGTTGCAAATATAATAAGCCACGTGGCAATCTCTGAACCATCAAACTTTGAACCCCTATAGTTGGTTCATTGCTCCAATTAAATATATGGTTGCAAATAGAAAAAAATGAACTGACAAAACGTGCAAGGGCCATAAACTTATATGAAGATTATTGCACATCACCAATCAAGGAAGTTAAAAATGCTCCGGTTGTGATTCGAATCTCTTCTACGTAATTATTGTTTACATTTTCTGAAAATAAACTAAAGAACTATGTAATGTGTAAGAATATGTACTTTTGTTAAAATTGTCAACGTTGAAGTGAAAACTTGTTCGATGATGCAAGTCAGAAGACATATAAGAAGTGCAACAATGAGTTAACGTTCCACAAGTTTAATCATGATTTTGCTAAAACTAAATGCTTAAGTTCACCCAGATTGTTCTTTTTTTAAGGAGAACCTAGATTGTTCTACTTTTTAAATATTAATATCAGATTATTTAAAGTTTATAAATTTAACAGACAATTTAAGTCTTTTTTAAAAAAATTAAAATTTTATTAGAGATTTATCTGAAAGTATATTTTGTTACTATTAAACTGAGTTCAATATATTATCAATTGGTTATATTTTTTAAAATGATTTTATTATTAATTAAGGAAGTATATTGAATTTTAATTATTAGACATTGTTAAAGAAGCCTCAAATCAGGCTTAAGAAATAACGTATAAATTAAGTAAAACTGGATATGTTAACTTTAGATAGACAAAAAAAGTAGAAGTAAATCAATTATCTTCGCCTATCTTTAATCAGATTATCATCCCCCCCCCCCCCCCCCCCCCATCTTATCTCCATAAATCTCACCTTTCAAAACCCAAGACAACTAATATTGATATAGTGTTAAATTGTCAAGGTAATTTGTTCTTTTTAGTTACATCCTCTGATACACATTATTTCCTAGTGCATAAGTTTGTTATTTTATTATTGCTTGTTTATTGTTTTTACTTGTTTAATTAAATTTGTAATATACTCTTTAGATTCATTTTGTAGGGTCTAATTGCATTTCTAATATGTATTTTTGTTGTAAGTGTTAAAAGGGGTGTAAGGGGGTATTATAGGTATCAAAAGAAGGCAAGAAAGATGAATATAAGTGCTCTGATATCAATTGATAGTCCATGTTCTTTAACAATCAAACGATCATAACAGATGAAGAAGAAGCAGATAGAAAGATATGAAGATGAAAACCAAATCTAGTATACCGTGAACTGGGCCGTTGATCTCCCTCGAGAAGGAGAGCAGCGTAAAACCTACTCTCTATCTCTGCGCCTCTATTCTCTCGAAGCCTTCCGATCCTCAAATACTTTTCTTAGGGTTTCCATAAGTTTGCTTCCTTTTATAGGAGAAGTTGGCTAACTTATGGATTACAAAGAAGCTAATGGGCTGGTATACATTTGTGACCCATATTACACATTTAATTAACAACTACACAAATACAAAGATATCTAATTAGATTGGACACCATAAAATATTCCTAACAACCCAGTCGGGTTTGTACACAACCCGGTCGGGTTTGAGTTGATACTGAAAACTCGAACATGCTGATGATCAAAAGAATGTGGAAAATCTGATTTGATACAAAATCTGGTCATGTTCAGCCAAAACCCGGTCATGTTTGATATGATTTCAACACCTTTCGGCTATTGCCATGGTACCCGGTCGGGTATCGTATATACCTAGTCAGGTATCTGATTCTGCTACCTCCAAACACCTAGAAATACACCTATATCCAATCTTTTATATACTTAAACTCAGTTTACGATAGCATTTTCCTTTATACGTAGTATTTCTTTCATATTTAGTCTTCAAATGAGGAGCTAAAGTCTTTATCTTGGTTTTGCGCTTGAAGCTTGTTGAATGTTAAAGTTGTGAATTACTTTATATATTAATGTTGAGGCGTTGATAAGTGATGATTAGTATAGTTAACTTCTTGACATTAATTACTACTAGAAACGATCAATGAATCGATGATTAATCATTGTTGATTTCACAAGTAAGTAACTTCATGTTATTAATTAATGCATTGTCCCATACTCCCATAGTTAGTAATCATAAGAGTGATTAAATGTGTTGGTTAAGCCAAAACTGTTATGTTGAGGTTATTAATCTCAGATGATTTTATTAAAAAGTTAAGAGAGTAAATTCTACAATCAAGTGGTATATGACGATGTTCTATACTTAGCTAATACTACGTAGTAAGGGTTGTTGATGAATTGGCCCTTGATGAATTGAAGATACTCCACAGTTGAATATTCGAGAGGGGATAGTTAAAGATATATTCAAGATCAACAAACATTTCAACAACTGGAAAGTAGTAAAACCAAGTCTTTATCTTATTGATATTTTATCACATAATTCATTCATCTTAGTGGTATAATTTTCTCAAATTCAAACACTCTTAAACCCCCATTTGGTTGCAATTTTCATAAAGAAGAAACATGCATTTCTAAGTGAATACGAATTTTACTACACTATGATATAGTATTAGTGCGAGTGTTGATATTATTTTGAGGCAAATAATAAATTTAGTGCTGTCATTCTTCCCATTCCATTGTTCCAACAACCTATTAGCCTCCTACGTATCAGTCTGATAAGGCCTATTTTGTTATCTGTCCAAAATTCTAATTCAACCTTGGACAGAAAAAATGGAATGAATCATATACCCTTCGCTCACCAAAATGTGCTTATACTAGCTTGAGATGGATGAAATACAAAACTGTAATAATTTATAACTTCAATTTCAAAAAGTAAATGATGCCAATTTGGTTTTAATTACCTGCCCAATTTAAGTCTGATTTGACTCTAAAATGTAACTTGGTCTCGCCCTAATTTGCTTCAATGGATATATCACAAGGTACGTAATTTCATCTTTAATTTATATAAGCTAGAATATATAAACTTTTTTATATGATTTCATGATATGATTTCTTCATTATATATTCATCAATCATTACACTCTAACTGATTCAATATTCATACACAGTATCATGCTACATATAATACTACAAAGTAAAATATATTCATTCCCTCGATGTCAAATTAAAGTATTATTTTTTTAATTATAAAATTTTCATGAGTACACTATTAAATACTCCCTTCATCCCAAAAAGATTTACCATATTCACATTTCTTAATCATTTTTTAAGAAAACCCCACTTATATTAATATCATTAGGATTCGGATTGTTACATCAAACTTAAAGATATCAACACTGACAACTATATGTTTTGAAGTACATAATAAACTTCTTAAAAAATGAAAAATTAAAAATAAATTTTACATTATCCAAGATGCTTCAGTGCAAAATTTGTACTAGAACTTTTAGCTTTTATATTAGAATATTGTTTTCTATCTCATTTATCCAAGAACTTTGAGTACTTGCATTTTTTAATTTAAAATAGTGATTGTTTGACTTGTTTCTCATTTTAAATTAATGACTTATTGACTAAATTTTATATTTTGAGAAGCACAAATGTATATGATATAAAATATGAATTTTATTTCTAACTATTTTGATAATGTCCTTCAGAAAAACTATTTTGATAATGTCAAATGTTTGAATGTCATGAATGTACAGTGGTCAGAGAATAATATATGAGTATGTATATATTTTTAAAAAAAAACTTGTAATTTTTAATATTTATAAATACACCCCATAATGTTTAATATTTATAAATACGCCCTCATAACTTTTAATATTTATAAATATACTCATGTATCTGCATCCTAGATTCGTAGCTACTTTTTATGATTTTATCGTATTCCCGTACCCATCTCCATGTTATCACGTTTCCGCGTATCGGTATCAGTCCTCATAATCCTCACATTTGCCCCATCAATGGAAGGTTTAGCTGTCTGGTTCAAAAAAAAAAGGTTAAACAATCAACTAACCCAGCTACAAAAGTTTTTCAGAGTAATTAGGTTTTGTCATTTTGTGACTTGGAATGAGCAGAATCTAGCTACGATCTTGTGGCTCGAATCTAACGCGTTTTAATTTTACAAAATTGTTATTTATAGCAAAAAAGGAAAAGGCCAAGCTCTACTTCGAGATAATTTATAATATTATAGGTTGCATTGACATTATTCTAGAGTAGAATAATCCTTAATAAACTACCCAATCGTATGTGACAAATAATGTAATTATCTTTCAATTAGTTTGCCCAGTAAAAGCTCCTTTGATCCAAATGCATATGGAACCCCACACAACATAATCAAGCACATGTAATCACATGATCAATGGAGCTATTAATGTGTCCACCAATCTCCCCCATCACCCTTTGTATTATTATTATTATTATTATTATTATTATTATTATTATTATTATTATTATTATTATTATTATTATTATTAGTTGAATTTCTCTTTTACGTTCTTGATAGAATCATAAAAAGGTCCATGCAGTTACTATTCAGATGCATGATGCCTAACTCAAGTGCTGGAATCTGGTACCAAAGTCAGTAACTTTTCAAATTAAATAACTTATCATCATGCTATTATGATGACTTAGATCTTGTTTGACACCCAATCAATGTCTAGAGTTAAGTTAAAGGATAATTCTTATTGATTTCAGTGATCAGCTAGTGTAATTAGGAGGTTGAGCAGGTGGATGGAAGGAAAGTGTGATAAATTAAATTAGAGGTATGCTAAAGGTACCCCAAAGTTGTACCCATTTTTACGGTCCACTCCTAATGTGTGATCATAAATAAGACAACTCATTTAAGTGAGGCACCACTTAAATGAGTTGCCCGATTTATGGCCACACAATTAGGGGGTAAAAATGGGGTACAACTTTGGAGTACCTTTAACATTTTACATTAAATTGATTTCTTTCACCTTAGTAGTTAAATTAGTACACTACGTAAAACTGATAATTAATAACTTGTTATAAAACATTGAAGTAGAATGTTCTCACTGTATTTATTTGGATGTCTCAATTAAAGATTCTTCTTTTCTATTTTAGAAACTATTAACACTCTTAAAATAATACATTTATAACATCAAAGCTATCATCAGACAATAACTCATTATATTATATATATATATATATATATATTCATTAAAATTATTTATCAAAATATATTCGAATTAACATTAAATTATTGTCTAAATTATCGTGTCATTTTGTTGTAAGAACCTCTGAACGAGAACGAGATTCATCGTTTTCTATTCGGCTTTACGGTCCAAAGCCCTCTTACTGATTGCCAAGCACATAAAATCGACGTTTTCATCAACTGAAGACCCCAAAGTCAGTCAAAAATGTTTTTCTATATGCCATTTTGGAACATATATAGCCAACCTCAGTATTATTCTCAAGTGTTTATCCTCTGCATTGCAGAGTCGTGATCGAGATCTGTTTTGTTATTAATTAGTTACTGAGTATATGCATGTATTTATATCTTTTTTGGTCCTAATAAAAAATTGTTTTCCACAATGAAAATGAAGTAAGGGAATCAGATTTAAGATCCAGGACCTTAAATGTGCCAAGAATGTATCAATTTGATTTAAAAATACGGTGACATTTTAATAATCCAAAAATAATCATCACAAAAGTGCATCAATTTGTACTTGAATGTGCATTATGAATGTGTAACTTAAAAGCGCATTTGTATGTATACAGTGGAATATTCTTTTTATTATTTGAACCACACCATATACATATATATATATATATAGAATGTTGGATGAAAATGAGAAGTAATTAATCATGACAGTGAATTATTAAAATGTACAAGAAGTGTTTGGTTATATAGAAAAGGTTATTATAATCTTCGTTGAGGTTAATATCTTTAAGTCCAAAGATCCAACACACTTCTTTGGCTATTGTTGGTATGCTTGTGAAAGAGATAAAGTGAGACCGATGGTCCACCAACAAAATGGTTCAATTACTCAAACGTATTAGGATGCAAATGTTGATTACAAGAAATGACCGAATGAGAGTTCCGAACCAATTGCTTATATAAGGGCTGGAAAGTAATATCTCGCTAATGAGTCTCAAAATGTTAACCCTTTAGTCTTTACAATGAAATAAATGTCAGTATTTATAGTATGAGTGAGTATATGAGATGGGTGATGTGGCTGATTCTTAGGTGATCCATTGTGAGATTTCCCGCCAGTTGTTTGGACTGATCCATTGTTGACAATTGCAGTAATAAGAGGAAGACTTCAAGTATGACTTGCATGCGGTTTGGTCATTCCCGTTCGGACACACGCCGTACAGCCTTTCCTGAGTTGGACTCCTAGGTTGGCTACTCTACGGATTTGGGCTTGCTAAGAATATTTTGGGCCTGCATTTGGATCGGACCCTAATATCCCTACAATCTCTAATAAATGTGCAGAAGTTTAATACTCCGTATATTTTTTCAGGATATTTACTCCACTAATCATGGTGATTTGCCTAGCGAATTAAAAAAAGTTATGCATCCACGATGCACTTTTGTAGTATAAATTTTTTTGCACATTCGAGATTTAAATATTTATTATTCCACATGCTTGTCTTTTAATCAAAATTGCATATAATTCATATATTCAAATTAAATGATTAAAGATCGAGTTTCATTCTAATTTTTATGGGAGGACCACTCTTCGATCACTTGTACTTTTGCATGTACGTATATATTAGATCCTCAATTGTTTGGAACAATAAGTTGAAAAATGTGTAAGGTAAATATTATTCTTGTTGAAAATTTAGAAAAATATTTTTCTTGTTGAATATTTTAGATTATTACTTGTATTTATTATTCAATAGGTTTATAGGTTGAATCTCCAACCTCAAGAGCCCCTCACTTACAGATCCAACACAACATTTTGGAGGATGCAAATCACGATAACTCAACTAATAGTGTTAAAGTGTACACTCTTGTGCACCAGATGCCAACCCAACACATAATAGTTGTGACATCCACACAATGCCTTAGTACTACTTTTAAGCGTATTAGAGACAATTTATGCCTTGGATGTTTGTCCTATTTTTGTTCATACATACTCTAAATGCAATACTTTTGGTGCTATTTCATACATCATTTTGATATTCATTGATTTAGAGCTCGATTGATAATCCTTATTTTCTCAATTTTTTATTAAAAACGTAACTTTTGATTTCGCACATTGAATTGTTCAATAATCCAAATAAGTAAGTTTGAAGTTAATCTTACATTTAAACATATTCAGCCGATTCAGACAATTTCAATTTTATAAGACACCTTCTTAATATCTAGATTTATTTTACCAGAATTGTTTTCAGTATCATATCAACACAGACCATATCAGATCAGATCATCAGATTTGAACAATTATAAATTAGAGAGAGACCAAACATTTATTGAATCAGACCAAATCAACTCGGATCCTGGCCAGACTAAAAAAATTCAATCCAATAA
Source organism: Cuscuta europaea (assembly GCA_945859875.1). Taxonomy (NCBI): domain Eukaryota; kingdom Viridiplantae; phylum Streptophyta; class Magnoliopsida; order Solanales; family Convolvulaceae; genus Cuscuta; species Cuscuta europaea. Next base: position 3,348,344 of record CAMAPE010000035.1, on the reverse strand, counting down.
AAAAATCTTTATTATTAGGCATTTAGTAATTTAGTTTGTATGACATGACATTAGTAACCGTCGGTTCGTCCAGCCTAACCCGACCCCGGCCGGGCGGCCAAGACGATGGTGGTCCACCTCCCCTCCTCCTTATAAATCAAATTTCCAACACCACAAACACATCAAACAGAAATTTGATCGTTTTTTTTAATTAATTTTCTTTCTGCGTTTGAACAAACAATAATAAAAATAAATGGCAGAGCTGGTCGGGCAGGGCGTAATGCCGCCGAAGCTCATCACTTACCTCTCCTCTCTCCTCCAGCGAGTCGCCGACTCCAACGACCTCACGGCGGCGGCGGAGGCGGTGAAGCAGAAGTGCGAGGCGGAGGAGGAGGAGGCGGCGCAGAAAGTGTCAGTCTTCCACGGGCTGACCCGGCCGGGGATCTCTGTTCGGAGCTACTTGGAGAGGATTTTCAGGTACGCGAATTGCAGCCCGTCGTGCTTCGTCGTCGCCTACGTTTACCTGGACCGGTTCAGCCACCGCCACCCCGCCCTCCCCATCAACTCCTTCAACGTCCACCGCCTTCTCATCACCGGCGTCATGGTTGCCGCCAAATTCATGGATGATATGTAAGTTCTGTATTTTTTTTTTCTTCCCAAAATTAAATCCCTTCTTCTCCTCAATCTTCTTTCTCCAATTCAATTCTCCTGGTTCTAAAATATCTAAATACATTCCCAGTTTTCTTTGTTTTTTGTCCTAATTTTTATGCTTTTCTTTAATTTTCCCACATTCATATGTTCTTTACGTCAAGTCAAGACATTATCTTATTTGCCCGTTTCTGTCCCGGGGATCTCTGAAGAATATCACTCCCTAATATCTTCATCCCAAATTAATTTGCAAATTTAACATTTTTTTGTCAAACAGTAAGATTTTATTCTCCTAATTAGAGTATCAATTTTTAATTATATTTTAATTAGGAGTTTGCAAATCTCAAAAGATTTTAATGTAGTTTCTAAATATGTAAATTTTAATTATTAAAAATTGAATTAATTGTCAATTAGGATAATTTGACTTTAACAAAATATAGACTTTGTAAATCAATTTGGAACTAAAACTTATATATTTAAAGTAATATTTCATCAATTTTTCAAGAAAGTTGATTTATAGAAATACATTAAGTTGAAGTGTTAAGTATATGATTGCTAAAATAAATTAGTTAGTTAAGGCCTAAAGGGAGACAGTGTGGTAATTTGTACTAAAAGTATTTTTTATATTTCCAAATCATGGTTGCCAGCTGTTAGTTGTCATTTGTAATTTTGTGTAATTAAAATCAAAGTAGATTATATAGGCCTTATAGACGGGTTTCTTATTGCTTAAAAAAGTGTTTTTCATTTTTTAGTTGTAAGAAAGTTGGAAGCAATTTTTTAATTAAATATTGAATTTAAATTAAACACTTCAAAATTACCAAATATTAATTATTACATCTAGTTTTGAAAAGTTAATTTTACAAACACTATTAACTTTCGTCCAACCCAAATTGTATGTTTTTATTCTATATACAGAGCATCCATAAAGTCAACAATTACTCCTTAAGTACTACGGAGTATCATTTACAATAGTGAGTACTCTCACATGGGAAGAAAATACAACTCCCCTATGTTTTTGTCCTGTTTTGAAGAGTAAGATAAAATAAGGAGTATGAGAAATATTAAAAGGTAGAATTAGAAGTTATAAAAGAAAATGTGAAAATTAATTAGAAATTATCTTAAATAGGAGCGAGAATTGTTTGACATTCTAAAATAGAAGTTCCATACTTTTTTCTTTAGCTATTAGTAATTACTGTTGCGTTTGAAAAATACTACTCCCTCCGTCCCGCTAACAATGGGACAAGAGAGAGTGATACGCAAATTAATAAAAAGTTATTTATGTGGTTGATATTGAATTGATAAAGTAAGAATAAAGTAAGAATGATTTAGAGCCACACAAACTTTACCAAATTTGGTAAGGGACAATCTTAGTGGGACGGACCGATAAGGTAAAATGGGACAATCATAGCGGGACGGAGGTAGTATTAATAATGACATCAAAACTTTCATATTAATGTCTAGTAATGACAAAATATGGGAGAATGATTTCAGGAAAGATACACACAATACTTCTATTTTCGGCTTCAAATTATTTTTACATCTATTTCGAGAAATTTTCAAAAAGTAAAGTTAACATAATTAGAAATGGGTCAAACAATAATATAAAAAAATATAAAAAGAATAAGGGATACATAAAAATGGGGGGGCATTTTTTATGTTGTGATTGTACACAACAAACTTTTTTAAACTAAAGGTTATTGATCCATGCCCCTGATTTTAGTCAATTTTGTTGCCAATAAATACTCAAGTATGGTGAGTTAACTCAAAGAAGATTCCTGATATTGGATACTACTGCTTTTCTCCTTTTCAGAGAGTTGTATTGGTACAAATTAATACAGTAATATATGAAAGGTTTTGGTCTTTAATTTTCCAACCAGAAAACAAGAAATGAAAGATGGGTAGGAGAAAAATGGTCTGAATTTGGTACAATTTTGTTGAATTATTAGCGTAACTAATGATGTGATCATTGTATATACTCTTCATTTTTAGTTTTTTGTTTTTGTTTCACATTGACATCAAGCCTAATTAATTATGATGATTAAAACATCTTACCAGCTTTTTTAATTAATTAAGTATTATCAGTACAAAAAGTGGATCACTGTTTCGCTTGGAAATCAAGTCATGGCCAGCAGTGAAACTTGCTTTAATTTTCTTGTATACCTTTTATAGTTCATCATATATATAGTATACTTCAGCATTCCACCTTTAAAGGCTACCATTGAAACAACAATGTGATGTGGGGATATTTATTGGAAGATTCTTTGCACCCTTTTATATTCTTTTATTTGGTCAAGCTATGCATTCTCAACTTTCAATTAAGCAGTCAACCCTAGCTATATTGTAATTACCAATGCATTTTATTAGGATTTCATATTGTACTGTGCTCTAATAATAATAGTAGCAGTACCCCAATTTCGAAATAATGACAAATATATTACTAAAAATAAAGATTATTGTCAAAACGTCACTTTTCGTACGCAATTATTAGTGTAGTGATCGAGTACTATACTATTACAGTAGTGACTATAAATGTATGTTGTAACTTTAATAACACCTTCAGGCTTCCGTTATAAATTTGGGAAATTGTCTTAATCAAAATATGATTTGATTAAGACAATGTATGTAGAAGCAAAAGTATTTGTGTAATTCAAAATATGACTATTATGTTTTTATTTCTTAATCAAGAGTAATTACTGACATGTTTTGGCAGTATCAGAATTTAAACATGAATGTAATTACTCATATTTAGGAATCAAAATGTAATTTGGAATTCTCAAACGTTTACTCCTATTTCATAAAATTTTTCATTTTTATTTTGTCATATTCTAGGAAACCTTTCACACACATATTAATGAAGTGCAAAGTAAAGTTGAATTTTATAATATTATCAATGTTATTGTAAATTTGTTTTTGTGTTGTATAAATAAAAATAACAAAAGCTGAGTACTATGTGAATACATGAATTCATTACACTCCAAAAATCCCATTCTGTCATAGTTTTTGTTATAGAATCACATTTTTCATTCCTTTAATATTACCAAATTGGCATTTTTAATTGATTTGTGTGGTGGGAAAATGCAAAATTACAGGTATTATAACAATGCATATTATGCAAAGGTAGGAGGAATCAGCACAACAGAGATGAATTTTCTTGAAGTGGATTTCCTGTTTGGGCTGGGCTTCCACTTGAATGTGACACCCATTACTTTCCAGACATACTGTGAGCACCTCCAGAGAGAGATGCTGCTCCTTCATCCCTCACCGTCAGATCTTGCACAACCATCATCTGCTGTATTATGCACCGGACGATCAGCAAAGGAGCACCACAAGTATATATGCTTCAGTGATGATGAAACTTCCCATCAACAACAACATCAACTAGCTGTTTAAATGTTTAATTAAGCTCAGATCAATTTTAATATATAAATATTCTGTTAATGAATGTAGTAAATTAGAATAGGTGGAGCTGTTAGTGTTTTTAATGTCTTGTTTTACTTTTAGTTGGGTCAGCTTTTGGGTGTTGTGCTGTAATATTTGAATAGTTTGCCCTGTTGTGTAAAATCTTCAAAAGATCATGGAGTGTGCTTTCACTTCATAGATATAATATATATGCCCTTTCTCTTCAATTATTGGGGATTTTCCTAAAACAGATATGCCCTTTTATGAATATCCTTAAATAAAGTCTTTTTTACTTATTTGGTAAATAAATTTATAGGACAGTAATAACAATATCAATTTATTCAACTACTTTTAAACAATAATGATTATACTTTGTTAAACAGCGTATCATACTGTAAAATTTATTCCTCGGGGGGAGGGCATTTCTGGTTGTTAAAAGAGAAAAAATTATTCCCTTAATATACTTCCTCCGTTCTTAAATAAGTGCAACAGTCAACATTTCACACTTGCCGAGACACAATTTTGACCATTAATATATATAATTCTCTATTAGTAAAAAATTTAAAAAATTAATTTTTGAAAATTTACAATGAGACAAATTTAATAATATATTTTTCAAAAAAATATATTAATACATCAAAGTCATCAATAAATAAAATGTAGTTAAAGTAGAAAATGTGAATAGTGTAAAATTTGACATGTTTCACTTATTTAAAAACGGATTTTTAAACAGCAATTTTTAGCCCGAGAAAAGAAGTGTACCACCCAATTATCAAGGTGATTATTGGTAATTGGTCATAGTCAAGTTGACTGATGGTAAGTGCATTTATAGCATTTGGCATGATATTAGTAATCATTAATCAACAATTTTGTACCGACATACTTCCTCGAATTGAATCGTAAACTTTGACTGTCACAAGGATTAAGGAATGACAATAAATGATGCTTGCTTTTTACAATTTTGTTCATCTTCCTAAAAGTGGATGTCTTTAAGTTAATGAAGAAAAAGTAAAAATAAGGGTAAAATTCTCATTTTATTTTTATTTACATACATAAAAAAGAAAGTAGAAAATCATTTTGGGACAACCAAAATAGGAAATTTTGCGAATCAAATTGGAACGAAGGGAATATTAAATTAGTGATATTTAGGCATTTTTCCAAGAGAAAATAGTGAAATTTATCGTACTAAATTTAGGACTTAATGTGCTTAGAATGATCTTAAAGTAGAACTAATCGACATTAACCTATGATGGACAGTTGCCCAGTGGTCATTTCCATTCTCTTCAAAATGTTCATTACTCATCAAACCTCCCAAAGGAGACCAAATTCTTAAAAGCTTTTTGGTAGATATGCATCAAAGATAACGACCATTTTCTCATGACCACCACACCATTAAAGAAAGGAATTCGTTTTTTTGAAAGAAAGTAAATTAATTGATATTAATCAAATCAAACTTCAATACATGAATAATAAAGCTAGGTGGGTCAGACCATCAAACGCCGGCTATTAGACAAAGAACGAGTCACTATAGCAAATTCGTGAGCGACTCTGTTCGTTGATCGTCTAATGTGAGAAAAATGGAGTTCCTTGAACCCGAGCACATCTCTCTGATATCTCCCACCAATATTATGGTAGTAGAAATACTTGACCATGCACGGATTTCAGTAATAGCACGTAACTACGTAAGCATCCGATTCAACTTCCACGATATATCAGCTAAGGGCTTCACGAATTCCCAATAATTCAGCTTCAAAGAAGAAAACTTAATAAGAAAAAGATCGAAATCATATCTACTAAATTAAATTATACTACGCACTACGTATCAAATTTGGATTATTTGACAATGTTTTAACTTTTCTATTCATGTTTTCGTTGATGTAAATCACACATAGTTAACTTTTTTTTAATCATGCTCATACTAAATAAAAATATCACATGTTTCTCAACTTACAACCCACCAATTTAATTGGAAGAAGAAGAGTAATTAATGTCCCATGAATGAACTCTTTCACAATGTCCTATGTGCAATAGAAGGTGGGACGTAACCCGGCCACTTTGTGGTGTAAAGATTTTTTGTCAACTTGAGGAACTTGGTGAGGAAGGAGGAATAATCCATATGTATAGGAACTTGGTGAGGAAGGAGGAACTTGAGGAACTTGGAGGTTGAGGTTCCATATACACACATGTATGCATGTGTATGTGTTGTATAATCCATGTGTTCCACTAAACTATACTAACCTTTTTTTTAATCGTCCGAGAAAATTTTGTCAATTCTATAAAATAACCAACTTGTGATTAAAGTTACTGTTTCTTATGTTCATATATATCAATCACACAGTTTTTACTTTATTATTCCACGCGCAAGTTAACTTTAACCAATTTTTATCGGGCGGAGAAAGTATAAAGTGGGGATGGAGACACCATGCTATGTTGTGGTTATGATATAACTTGTGATAGGGCCTCTGCAAGTACCGGACCAGAACCTCACTCTATATCTGCCAGTTTATGATTAAAGTTAAATTTGCATTCTCTCATCTAACTATCCCGTCGGTGTTGGGGAATCCTCAGGGATGGGGTATATCCTTTTTTGGGTTATGATATAACTTTGTATATAGTTTGGGTAGTAAAGACAGGCAATGCCAGTTGACAGTTGTGTATGATTCTGGGGAGGGAACATAGAGCATGTGCAATTATTCATTGCGTACAAACTTTGCATGTGCGTGCGCACTGGCGGCTAGCTAGTAGCTAGCTAGTTGAGACAGACACAACAGGCCTTGCCTTGTAGTGGTAGTCCTTCAATTTCCAAAGGACAATGAAGTATAGGAGGATTCAACTATTCAAGTGTTGTGTACTATAGCTTTCTTGCCTTCACCTTTCTGGTCTTGTGGATGGAAAGCTAGCGTAATTTTTTTGAGTTAAGTTGAACTTAATCTTGATAGAGTAAGCTTTTGGTTAGCAAAATTATGGTTAACGTAATTGTTATGCATTGAACCCAAGCCTACACGATGATAACCGGTTAAACTACATTCAACCGCTTCCATTTAACAAACAACCAAGGAAACCTATCTGAGCATGCAGTCTTGTTGAAGATGAATGTTGATTGTAAGGTTTTATATAACACCATATCCCCGAGGATCTAAAACCGGTTGAATAGTTATCTTGGATGATGTAAATTGAACTTTGATCCATACCGATGAAGATAACAATGACTTTCATCTAAAGTCTTTGCATGAAATTGAAACTGAAACCTCTCCCTTACGGTACCATCTTTCCACCGGCTGAGCTACCCCGACGATAAGATTTCCTATAACAATGCCAATTGACCTTATAGGGGTGGTAATAATAATTAAAAATAAATTATACTCCTTAAGAATGAACATGTCTTTTGTGGAATACTCAATTTAAATGCAAGGGCCTTTCTTTTTCTTTTCCTTTTCCCTCATTAACCGGCGTAATTCTTTCAAATTAATCTTAGGATATTTTTACTTGGACTTATTTCAGTATCAGACAAAATCATATTAAACAGATCAGATCAGATCATACTAAACTTAAATAGATCAGATCAGATCAAATCAAACTTTGAGAGTTATAAAATACACATATCAGAAAATTTTCAAATCGGACCAAATCCGGGGCCGAACCTTTATACGAGGCAAAGAGGCAGTAACCTCAGGCCCCACAAAATTGGAAAAAAACTAGGGCCCATAAATATTCTATGTGTGTATACTACATGTATAAATACGGAGTATCTCAAGAAGGCTCATATCGGAGGTAACATATACGTAGCACCTAGTACATAATAATAAATTGTGAGATAGATATGTGTCTTTAATTAGGCAGTTTAACATTTACTTTATTATACTACATAATAAAATACGGAGTAATGTTTTACTCCGTAATACTCCGTATCTATTTTCAATGGTATCGAATGGCCCTTTTATAAAGTTTGACTCAGACCAAAAAAATGTTAGGATCGACCCTGACTAGACCGAGATAAATCGCTAGTAGATCGTATGGTCTTCCAATTCCTAAACCTCAACTTAATGGTCAGCACAATTCCGATGAGAATCGCCACACCCAGTCAATACGTTCCTGGATTCCTGCCTTGGCAAGATACATGTCGTATATTGAATCTAAATTCTAGACTGACATGTAGCTATCAAGAATGTGCAACATGAAATGCATGAGGCACAATCACTCGATGATTGCTGTCCATGTAAATCAGGTTTATCTGTGAAGTTCTTGTTCTAGAAAGTGAGTCAACAAGACGTATCTCAATTTCACAAGGCACTATCCGCCACTACAAAAAAATCAATTTTTACATCTTTCGCAACAGGCCAGCCAATCTGTTACAAACAGCAATTAGGTGACGGGTTTACCTGATTCTATTACAAACTTTTGTAACAAACTTCCGTTACAAACATTGCTACATTTAGTAGGATGCAATGAAACTTCTGTGTTGCAACATATAGTAATGCTATCAAATAAACATATCAAAAGGTATACAGTATACACGCCATTTAAAGGCCCGTTTTGTCTGTGCCACAAACAAAACGGGGCGTTTAGTGGTGTGTATACTAGGCGGTTTTGAAAAAAATTGAAGTTAAAAATGACATGAATAAACAGTAAAATGACATTGAAGCTAGGGGTGGGGCACCCTTTTGTTTTACGGTAGTGGAGTTCTGGTCTTGGAATTACTGTGCCTATATCGTACTGAGATTTTGAAGTGGTACAACTAGATTGACACCATCCATGCAGTTTTGCACTTTCTTGATGCCTGACCGCATAAAGAAGTGGGAGTAAAAAGAACCATTCAATACTGAAATAAGTCGATTCATCAATAGCATAATGAATGTGGTAATTATTCTATGCTAGCCAATGTGCAAGTGATATAAGCAAACTGCAATTTTTAGAACTCGCCATGCCAAGACGGGATGTTAATGTGCATCAGGCGATCTTTTGTAGTCCCATAACTACCATTTATGTCAATTATTAGTTTTGAAACTTTGAACATTTGCTGATTATGTCCTCTAACAAGTAAACTTTTTCATGGAAATGTACTATTTCTGACCAAAAACGTTCATGGGAAAAGCGAGTTAGGAATGAAATTGGCAGCCAGAAGTAGTACAATATGGTATAAATTCCTTAATACAGATACTTTAATAAATCATCAAAAAAAATTCAAACTATATTTGGAATAAGGTCCTCCGCCATATGGCAGATTGCCTTGCAGGGAATGGATGAGAAGATAGAAAGGGAGACGGCTCGAGGCCAGTGAAAAAAATGCACATCTTCTACTGTTTATTTGATATTTGATAAAGGCCAGACACCTTACCTTGCAAGGCAGAGACACATGATCCATTCATTATGTTTGTGCCATTTGACTACTTGAGGATCATGGTAGCTCAAGTGGTTATGTGTAAGCTCTATGGGCAGTATAGGAAACTTAACTCCTCTAAGATAAAACTAACTTAAGAACAATAAGCAACTCTAAAATACAAAGTTTTGCTCAAAAATAAATTGAATGGGACACATGGTATAGACAACTATTTGCAGCATATGTGGCAATTGCAAGAGAAAATATATATCACTTCATAAAAAAGATAGAGCACATTGAAGTTCTGAGGTTCCTCCACCACTGGGAAAAGAAAGGCAAGATTTGAGAACACTTAAATGCTGCTCATTTTGTATGCAAACAATCAATTCATTCCGATGTTCCAGAAAAGGAAAAGTTGACAGCCAAAATAAATTACAACAGCCCTTACCATTCTGGGGTCGGCATTCGATTGGCCTTCGTGTCCAAGAAGGCCTTGGCAAAAGCTTCCACCATCTTCTGTTGGGATTCAAGAATCAACTCGGTCTTTTTCATCTCCATTTCCATCCTCTTTTGTTCCAATTCCCTCGCTACATCCATTTTCATACTCTCCATCCTCACAAACCCTTCTCCCATCATCTTGATTGCTCTGGCAGCCTCCAATATAGGATTTCCCTTTCTCTTCCTGACAGTCTCTTCTCCGACCACTATTTTCTCTTTCTTCATCACCCCATCCCCTCTATATGACCTGCTCGAGCCATCAATTTTGCCGTAAGGCTTGGCCATGGGAAGAGCGGTGGCTATAGGTGTAGCACTGTTAATTCGTATCCGAAATCCAGGACCGCCATTATTGTTCATTGAACCATGAAAGCTACTCCGCTCGTTATATCTCCGGTTGTTCTGGTTGTAAGTATGGCCGGCGTGTCTGAAGCTATTGTGATTGAAATCTACCTGATCATCTTCCATGTCTTCCTCTTCCGGGGCCGGCGAGGCAGCATCGGGGCCCCTCTCCATCTCATCCATGCGTTTGAAGTGGATCCAGGTGGAGCAGTAACGGCGCGACGGGCCTCCGCCGTAGGAAGCGGCGCGTTGGATCTCAGCGCGGTAACGTTTCCGTAGCTTCTCCATCTTGTGGCGGCACTGCATCGAGGTCTTAGGGAGATCGACGGGACATCTCGTGGCGATATCGGCCGCGACTTCCTGCCAGTGGTTAGCCCGGAGATTCCCGCGGCGAACGGAATACCACTTGTCTCTGTAAACGTCGATTAGAGCGGCGGTCTCGTCGTGGGACCAGCACGGTGGAGGGAGGCGGCGAGAGGAAGCGCCTCCGTGGGATGCGATCGTGACGTTAGAGAATTGGTTCTCGGGTAGCGCTGTAAGCAGATCCTCGCTCGACGGGGTAGGCGATGCGGCCATGGCGGTGGTTGCGTGAGTCGGTTGTGAGAGGAGATGGAAGATGTAAAGATCGGAGGAGATGAGGGGGCGGCGGAGAACGGTGACATAATGAAGGAGTGGTGATAGGGTTAGGTATAAAGTGATGGGGGTAGCGGGTCGGCGTGGTGGATTGCGGCTGATGTGGAGAGCTAGAAAGATGAGACCACCGCCCACCGCTATAGGTGGGGACGCTAACCTGAGCCGTGGACGCGGTGAGTGCTAACGTGCGCATCCCGATTTTTATACGGCTCCCCTCTGCGCACCCGGCATTTGCCGCACCCAAATTTTGATGAGGAAGACAATTCTATCCTTACTCAGAAATCATCAAGATCTTATTACACTATTAGATACTAGTATTTCCTTTTTCTTTTTAAATTGCTAACATTAAATTTTTTCACGTTTGTCAACGTACAAGTTTGATCATTAATATGTGAAAGAATGGCAAAAACATCACTTTAGGACTTTGACTAGACAAAAATATGACTATTTTTCTCTTGGACAAAAAAGTAACCTAAATAAACGGCCTGACCCGTCATCTTGGAGACCTCCTCCTTCGCACAACACGCAACATCGATTTGGACCTTTTGCGCCTTCTACCTTTGCATTGAACATATCTGGAGAGCACAACGATGGCAATCGATCTCCAACGCCGGACTCCTTCCAGTGCCACAACTACCTCTGTCGTCGCCTATTTCTTCTGCGCAACCCCAGAGCCTCCCTCTTCCGTCTGATCCAGAACTCACGCATAAGGAGGAATGTCGTTCAACCGCAAATCAGCGCTTCAACAGCGGCGAATGGCGGCGATGTCCAACGTCAGCGGCTCTGACTACGATTAGAGATGACACCTCGCCTCTGTCGCTCCTATCTCCGCCGCCTAGTCCGATCTCCGCCGTCGTTGACGGCTTCAATTGTTTGATCTTCTTCTCCTCCTTTCTTCTGTCCGGTCTCCGCCCTCAAGGAAGTTGCGATATCGTCGTGCTGCTCCACCCCCGTTGCAGGTGAGCAAAAGTTGGGGAAGAAACTAGATCGTGGCTGCTGGGGTCTATTCTATGCTAGATCGGAGCTGGTCGGGGCTAGATCGAGGCGGTTGGGGTTCGGTTAGGGCTAGATCTGGGCTTGTCGGGGCTAGATCAGGGTTGTTGGGGTCTGGTCGAGGCTAGATCAGGGCTAGACGGAGCTGGGTTGTGGGCAGGGAGGGGTGTTGGGGGTTGACGTGATGAGGCGTGGGGTTAGGGAGGAGGGAGGACTGTGTACAATGGAGGTGATGGCGGGGTGGTGGTGCCGGTGGGGCGGCGGTGACGGTGGCAGGCATATTTGGGTGAGACTTGTGATATGTCACTGGGTAGATTTGGCCGGTCATTGGACAATGTAGATGGTTGGGAAGGTGACTGGGGCTGGGGAGTCAACCGGGGATGGGGTGGTGGTCGGCGGCGGTTGTACGCGTGATGGTTGGCGGTGGCGCTAGGGCGGGGTAGGCTAGTGACGGGGCTGTGAGGAGCAGGGGCAGGATGGGACTGTCCCCGGAGTTTACGTGTCACGCACTGTGGCGATGTCACCGGTGGTGGTCATGTCACTATATTGGTGTCACCGGTGGCGGTTTCACTATGATGGTGTTACCGGCGGCGGTGTCACTATGATGGTGTCACCGGTGGCGGTGTCACTGTGACCGGTGAACGGGGCGGTAAACGTCGTGGAATGGAGTCATGATGTTGTCACTGTAAAATTGTTCTAGTAGTGTCACTGTAAAATATCACTGTAGCATCGTCACTGTAGCATAGCCACTGTAGTGTCATTACTGTAGTGTCGTTACTGTAGCGGTCCTGTTAGTATTTGAGTCACTTTTTTGGAAAGTTAAGTAAAAGGTCACTTTTTGATCAATTATCCCCTTATTAGTAGTATTAAGGTCAAACCCCCTTAATATGTTTCATTTATAAATGAAAAGATTGAAAAATTAGATTTTGAAAATTTAAAATCAGAAAAATTTAATAATATATTTTTTAAATTTAATTTATAATACATTAATAAATAAAATAGAGTCAAAGTAGGACATTTTATTCCAACATTTTAATAGTGCAAAAAGTTCTCGAAAGAGAACCAAATTCCTTTATTTTTTTAGCTTTCCATCACATTTTATAAATTTTCAGATTGCATCTTTCAGACTATTTTTATTTTAGGTCTGAAAATATCATGATTATGTTGGGCGTTGATTTGAATCTTTCAATTTCGTGACACTTATTTAATCAAAACTAACGAGTACAAATTACTACGAAAATATTCCGTATAATACTTACCATGCCACGATTTTTTTATAATTGTTTTATTAATTTGAGAAAGTCAGAATGTCATTCTACCTTCCTCCTCGATCATATTAACTGTTCTTGTTCAATGATAACAATTTTAGATCATAAATTTAATTATTATATTTTTATATAATTTATAAATTTTCCTTCTCCATCCCGTTGGAAGGTTCACATAGCAAAATGGCACGGTTATTTAGACAAAAATTAAATAAAGTAATTCGAATATATTTTGAGAAATAATTTTAATAGGTATATATTATAATGTAGTTAGTATTGATAATTGTAATGTTATAAATGTATTTTTTTCAATATTTAATTAATTTGTTACTTAAGATTGTTAATTGTTTCCTAAAATGGAAATGAGAACCTTCTAACGAGACGTCCAAAAAAAGAAAAGTGGAAACTCTCTAACATGACGGAGGGAGTATGTTTTATCAGTAATCAAATTTAATTATCATTGTTCAAGAAAATTCAATATGGTGAACCTTTTTTGGACGAATGGGGTAAATAGTATTTTCAAATGTCATTAGTGTTTTAGCATGATAGTATATACTCCGTAGTGATCATTTGGAAAGCATATTTTCCTATTTTAACATTATAATATGTTTATTTTAATATTTTAATAATAGTATCTATCATATAGAGAGTTCTAACGTTTTTAATTATGATAACATAATTGTCGGTACAATTTATGCATCTTTATCAAATCCTCACCAAAATCATTCTTTCACGAAAAATATAAAACCATTTATTAAAAAAATGTTACATTGAAGGCATAAAGTGTAGACTACAATCCAGCTTCATTTTGGGAAGTTGATACTTTATATTTGAAACTTGTAAACTTGCTGTACGAATTGAAGTCCAGGATTGTACGTGATCCTAGTTCTATTCTCAAAAATTAACATGAAATTTTTGCAAATGTTCCATGCTCTCAGGATTCAAATATGTTGTTAATGACAGTGTTGTTCGTTTGCCCTTATACATGAGGTGATATCAAAGAATTATAGTCCCAATTTTGTATTTTCTTTTAAAAGTTGAGAATTCGTGTTCAGAACGATTCAGATGGGTTGAGAACCAAACCTAGAGTCAGAATCTGGAGGCAGACGTGCATTGTCCAAATCTAAAATTTTATAATTAACTAGGGTTTGATTAAAGTCTTCCGTATAGACATCGGAAGTAACCAGATCAGAATCTAACTTGACCCGACCCGGCCCGACTTGATCTAATCCATGTACATTTGCGCACTCCCGTATAAAAAGTTTTGAATCTGCCACTAGGCACACACCAGAAATGTGTAAATGTAGAGTTGTGGTTTATGATGTTTTCTTTTGAACTGAAATTTATTGGTCTAATCTGATATGATATATTTAAGTCTGATGTGATCTGGTCTGATCTAGTAAATGTCTGATCTCTGTTTATTTTATATTTGTCCAAGTTTGATCTAGTCTAATTTGTTTAAGTTTGATCTGATCTGTTTAAGTTTAATTGAGTCTGATCTAATCTAGATAGAAAATGGTCATACACAAAATATCCTTAGTCAAGGGAGGGATGAGAGAATAACGGGGGCAAGGACCGAAGATGAGAGAGGTTTTTTGTGCAAGGGTTATTGTATCAAGGCACGCATATTTCCCCAAGAAACTAACTAGCATTTCTCCTCATTCTTTTGTAGATATACTTCTAATTTATTAGTGTATATTCCATTTTCTGAATGCTTCAATATTTTTATATAAGTGCAGACAAAAGATTGTAGAAAAAGATAGTCAAACCATCAAAAGTTAGCACATTTTATTTTACATCATTGCAGAATTATTAACTCTGACGAATAGGTTTCCTCATTTTCTCTGTCATGTTATTCAAAAAGTAGTTAATTTTATTTTTTAGAAGGTGTTTGATACATATTTTAAAAAATGAATAATTAGTTTTATATTGTTTTAACTCTCATATTAGATTCTAAAAATTATAAAAGAGTAATTTTAAATGGTTCTTGCAGATTCAGGCAATTGAAATAACTTTTGTTCTAAGTAAAATGATTTTGAAACTAGAGATAGACTAATAACAAAATGATACATATTACATGGATGAAAAAATGTAGGGACAAACAAAAGATATATCATATTTGCAAGGATTACAAATGTATTTAAGTCTATCACATAAACAGAAAGGTATCACTAAGACATTTATTGAGACCGTGCAATAAAGCTACCACTTTGTAGTTGTCACTAATCTGTTGTTTGGAATGGATTCTGTTTCTATTTCTTTTTTAAAAACAGAAACTGAATCAGAATCAATTTTTCAAAGTTGGTCTATCCCGACTTCCAAAAAGCTGGTTGACTGGTTCTAGTAACACTCAGAAATACTTCTGTGTTTTCATTCAAACACTACAATATCTATTTCTAGAGTGGAAGAAGTTTTAAAAAGTTGATTAAAACTACCTAAGTAGAGAAGATTCTCAAATCTAGCGTATATCATTCTAAATAGTAACCATGGAAACACGGGTAGGGTGATAGGACTGATAGCCCGCCATGAACGGCAAGCAACGAAGGGACCTAGGATATCATAGTGAGAGACTCTCACTATAATTATGAATACTATTTTATACTCCGTATTGCAAAAGAGAGATAATTTTACCCAACAAATCTCATAAACCAATGTTAGCAAACCAATCTCAAATAAAATAAAAAAAGATAAACCAATTCAATCTAAAGGGCAATGACAAAGATCCTTAGGGCATACGCATACATAAGAGTATCAAGGGATGAAGTTGATTATCATTATGGATCATGGATTATATTGGTGATTAGTTTTTAGAACATGGTTTTATGAGAGATTAATTTGTGAATTACTTGTTCGTATGATCCGAGATTGAAAACATAAATCTAGAGTTCTAGACTATGGTGGACCCGGTCCGGTCCCGGCCCGGACCCGGTGGCTACCCGAGCCAGTCCCGGGTCCACCATTTCTGAACCACCGGCCTGCCCGGGCCTAGGCCCGACCCGGACCCGGCCCGAGTCCAACCCTATAGCATACCATCCATTTTATCTCACTTTCGCCGTTACCAGCCAAAACAGCTGAATATGGGGGAATGGTATTAGCGAGACAACTAAGATGAGGTGAAAAGTGAATTGAAGGTGATGCGGAAAATAAAGGCGAAAATGGTTCATCGGGCCGCTACCTGTTCTGTCGAGGTGGGATGCCAGGCTTGACATAAACAAGTGAGGTGTGAAAACATTACCTGAAGCATATGATGTTGTTTTACATAAAGAGCCATGGCAAATAAACAGCTATTATCACTTCTTGAGCATCAAATATTCCTTATAGCATTGAACGTAGGGTTAGTTCAATGTGACCTGTATAGACAGTGTCCACACGAGCTCTAAACTATGGGATAATACTCTCTTTCACTCACATGTGACAGAGGGTGGATGATATTATGGTTATGACGCGTGTGGACACAATAGACAAGTAGCATGAAACAAACCTAAATTAAGCATGATGGATGAACATTTAGTTACGATGTCGAGAACATTTGGTATCGAATAGAAGCTATAAACACAAAATCCAGAAAACCCAGCACGGTTGGACTTCATGTGCACTACACTTTTTCATTCTGAAGCAACTGTTCAACCTTTGACTTGTTGGGCTTCGTCTACCTTGGGGTCATCTTGTTTGCATTCATTCTTTAGTAGCATCAGCTCTACCTCGGTGATGACTTCTTGAGCATCCTTAACCTCAGGACCTTCTTTTATGATGTCTTTGTCAAGCTCATCCTGAGAAAACAAATTCCTTGTTTGCAGATAAAAGACCAAAAAAGGAGCAACTGAGGAGGGGGGAGCACATATAATGAGTGACCATAAAACTTTTCTGGTATACTATTATTTCTTTGAGAAAAGATTATCTTTTTCAATACAGGGACGAAACCATGCGCCGCCATGCCCCTTATGGGATACACTGTTGTTAGCAGCCATCAAAATACATAGTATAAATAAAACGTATACATATTATATTTTTCTTTTGTTTCAAATGTCAGCTGAGAGAGGTTTCAGATGAAGCAATGTACACGCATGTGATATCATAGCAAGGACTAAAGCAGTTTTCTACAAAGGACTGTGTGGGTGGGTTTAATTCTTAAGCATGTCTAGGTAGGCTCAGGCAGGTAAAGAGAATCCAAGAAAATGTAGGAGACTTGAGGAGTTTGTGTTTGCTTCTACTTTTGAGACGTGGTTTATTTTAAAAATGTTTATAAAAGTTGGTGATGTGAAAAAATTTGATTTTTTGGGCAACTCTTCTAAACTATGAAAGTATATGTTCAATGATAATGTCATTCTCCTTAATTGAGATGGGAGTCGAATTTGTGACCTCCACTTTAGGATGAAACAAGTGACGCAACCAGACCACAAGTAATTGGCAAAAAGATTTTGAGAAGTCAAAATTAGATGGGTTTGATAAAAATGCTTGTTATGCAATGGAAAAAGTGAAAAACAATTTAAAGCATCTCTCCATTTGTAGCTATCAAGTGCTTAATGTAAAACACTATTATAAGCATTTCTACGAAAAAACTGATGAGCGCTTTTTAAAAAAAATTGCAACCATCGTTTAAAGGATGCCCAGGCAGAGTTTTTTGTAATCTGGCTACAAATGTCAAAAAAGGCAAATGAACTCTAAGAAGAATAAAGAGTGACATAGTAAAGGCATATCATTATATCCTCATATATTGCGTCAACCACAAGTATTCAAGAAAGTCTCATTTTCTACAACTGGAAGTAAGAGAAAATAATGAATTAAAAGAAACTCATAACTTCTATTACCAGGCTGCCAGGTGATGTGGATTTAAGGCTTCAAAAAAATTAACCCAAAGAATAAAAGTCATGTGATTCCAGTTACCCAGTTATGCTCTATGACAATACTAGGACTTAATTTGGCATATGATTGAAGTTAATGAAGCTTAAGAGCTAAATTAACTAGAAAGCAATATGAGACGATAGCTAGGCTACATCTAGTAAGTTAAATAGAAAAATGGTTCAATGTAAAGAATGGCTAATTTCACTGCATGGTATGAGTACCAGGGCTCCTTTAAGCTCAATCAGTGCATGTTCGAGACGCTTGTAAGAATCAGGTATCATCATTCTGGATTCAGCCAGAACATTTTCCTGCATAATAATAATGCATATAAGGAATGAAATCAAGAAGGGATGGGATAAAATAACATTAAATTCATCTGACAACGATTCGGAGTTCAAAAAATGTTTTCCCATCATGCATGGTCAACAAGCACAAACATATAAAGCTTGAAGTGATATTTCAGTGAACATTAAAGATACTAACTCCGTCCCTCTTATATTGGGTCGGAAGAGAGTGGCACGATCATTAAAAAAGTGGGGTTGTGTGGTTGATATTAATTGATAAAGTAAGAATAAAGTAAGAACAAAGTAAGAATGATTTAGAACCACACAAACTTTACCAAATATGGTATGGGACAATTTTAGTGGGACTTCCCGAAAAGGTAAAACGGGACAATATAAGAGGGACGGAGGGAGTATAAACTAAAAAACGTGAATCAATTGTAGATAACTAGATATATCTAGAATTTAGAGGAAGGCCCTAAAATGGATATCTAGATGATAATACATTCACGGAAATCTCCTTATGTTCCTATATAACCTACAGGTGCACGGTATGGAAAGCAAACAGCACCACATCAGCAATAGTTGACATTACCCGGCTTTTACCCATAATGGGCATAAAAATAGAGGCAGCCTGTTGGATGGAGGATGTATTTAGAGGGGATTGGGGGGCAGAGGTTTGGAGGCTCTCCATAACTTGATATGTATTTTTGGTTTTATAAAAATTAAAAGATGAATAGTGTGATTTCTTATAATACTTAAATCACCGTTTGTTTGTTTTTTGAAATACTAAGCCCCTTTTAGCTTTCCACTCCGAAATCCTCCATAGTCCGTTATAAGAACAATGATTCCCACTGCTACAAAACCCTGACAGAGTGACACAGGCAAGGGACGATAGTAGTATAGTACTCCGTATATTATACGGAGTACTTAAAGTACTACTCCCGTCTCATATGTTTCTTCTCACTTTTTTTAAGAATATCGCACAAGTTTCTCTCCATTAACATGAAACACAAAATGCAACTTACTTTCTTATAGACGTTCTAAGCCAAACTATACAGAAAATTTTGGGACAGTGAGGATTAATAGTGTTGTGCTTTAGCAAATAGCAAACATTGAAAGAGCAATTACCCATAAAACAAATCCCTTGACCGTTTACTTAAAATGAAACATACATTCCTAGCTCTAATCTCACTTTCTAAAAGGGTTAATTTCGACCTAAGATATAAAACTTTTTTATATCGTTATGCTGCCAAAAATACTATCTTTTCGCTTGTAATTCTCTAATACTTGCACTAAAGCGGTAATAGTTGGTGGATAAATGAATCTGCAAAAAAAGGAACTCAGGAACTAGATGGTCTTCAACAGATAAAAACCTGCTGTTTGAGGTCATATGGATCGGCATTATTAGCCTTCATTTCAGTGGTCTTAGAGTATTCCCTCTCGACCTCCTTCTGATACGAGGCCAGTTCCTTTGCTATGCGTTTGCAAGATGACGTCTTGATCTTTAGATTCTTAAGCGTATCCGCCATTGTCGCTGCTTCCGGGGGGAAATAGGGGATAAGTTTGCTTACGAAATAGGTAGATGAGACGGGAGATTATCAGGTGTGTAGAGATTTTACCTTAGTCGTGAGAATGTGAGATTATGAGGAAGAGAGACGGGCACACGACGATGAGCTGCACACGGCCTATTTCACACGATTCCTAATTTATCCGGAAGATGGACCCGAATATGAAACCGGGTTCACTCAATGGCTCTAGACTCTAGTAAGAAAATGTAAGCTCAAGCGGAATTTACTTTTGCTATCCCATTTTCAAAAAACGACTTTGTATCTTATTTCATTTAAAAATTATTTGATTTTGCGCTTTATTTACAAATTTTTCTTTACAAAATATTATATGATGGAGTGTAATGTCAAAAGTTATTGAAAGTAAGTGCAAAGTTCAATATCACCCAAAACGTGAGATGTAAAGTCAAATTCCCTCAAGTGTAAGGATCTTTTTTCTAGGATTGTTTTCAATCTCAAACCAGATCAGTTCAGACCAGGTCATATCAGACCAGATCAGATTTGGATAGCTATAAATTACACAGAGATCAGACATTTACCATATCAAACAAAACCAGTTCATACCAGACCAGACCAGGCTAGACCAGAAAATTTCAGTTGAAGTAAAAACATCATAAGTGTTAAACGTAATCTTACCTCGTTTGGGAGAATTAAAAAAATGAAGTGTTAGTAAAAATATCTTTATACCTTTTAAGTTGATATTAAGTACCCATAATTGCATTTGTTTAAATGATATTTAAGCTACCTAATATCCTCTGAATTTATGCCCCTTATCATTAAAACTGAAGCGCTAAAAATTTAAAACTAAAGTGTTAAAATTAAAATATTGCACCTATGGTATATATACGTAAAAATAAAGTGCTAAAAACGGCTCTCAATTTCAACTTCCTTCGAAAAATATGAAATATATCAAACCAAAACATAAGAACAAAATAGTTTCAAATCATGAAATAGCAATACAATTGTTTCAAACGACGCATATAACTTTTGTTATAGCTAAATGACGCATTCTAGTCCATTTATACAAATATTTTACTTTGATTCATGTATCGGTCATCCATGAAAAGGGGATTTTTAGAGGGCTGCAGAAAGATTATAGGGTTAGATGGTTGCTTCTTAAAAAGCTATTGAAGGGGGAATCCTTACCGCTCTTGGAAGGGATGCTAACAACAACATGTATCCAATTGCATGGGTCATAATTGAGATTGAAAATGCATCTTCGTGGCAATGATTTTTAGAGTTGTTGAAGCATGATCTGGAAATTGATGATAACAGTCCTCTGGACAGTCATAAGTGATCAACAAAAGGTATTTTGCCTTCACTGAATAATAATACTTCAAGTAACTGAATTACTTAATACTAAATGTGATTACTTTAAACTAGTTCAGTTTAAGTAATGTATTACATAGTATTACTTATTGTTAGAAGTAACAATGAACTAAGTGAATGGAATGGTAGTAAATTGTAGTAGTTATTGTAGTAACTAGTGTGGTAAAGTAACAGTAAACTAAGTGAATGGAATGGTAGTAAATGGTAGTAGTTATGGTAGTAAGTAATGTAGTACATTACAATTAAACTGATTCAACTATGTTACCCAATTATGTATTCCACTTACTATATGACTTGTGTGCAGGGTCTTAGCAATGTGATCCAGAGCTTACTCCCTCAAGCTTAGCATAGAAATTGTGCAAGGCACATTCATGCAAACTGGAGCAAGAATCACAAAGGGAAATACATGAAGCAGTTGTTCTGAATGTGTGCTAGATCCACATGTGAGTCACAACTTCAGGAGTGGCTTCAAGAGCTTCAAAAAAAGGATCCTGCAATAAAACAAGATTTCGAAAAATATCCTTTCAAAACCTGGTGCAAAGCCTTTATTAGGACTTTTGTGAAATGCGATGCAGTTGAGAACAACATGTCAGAGGCTTTTAATCGTACATTGGTGGGGTGTAGGAGAAACCCCATCATTCCCATGCTAGAAGACATAAGGATTGAAATGATGCAGAGAATTGCTAAGAAGAGGGACCTAGCTGGAAAATGGAAAGGAAGAATGTGCCCTAACATTAAGAAGATTTTGAATGCTAACATAATGTGAACTTCAAAGTGGAGGGTGGTATGCAATGGAGATGATGGGTTTGAGGTTAAGAAAGGGAAGTATCAATACAAGGTGAAGCTGGAGGGAGGCACCTGCTCTTGCAGATCTTTGGAGTTGACTGGAATTCCATGCTAGCATGCTATATGTGCAAAGTTTGATCAGGGAAAGGATCCATAAAGTTATATTGATGATTGTTACTCCATTGCTGCCTTTTATTCCTACACTTTGGAACCAATCAATGGGGAAATGACTTGGCCTACAATTGAAGGAGAGAAAATACACCCCTTGCACCCCAAAAAATCACTAGACGCTCAAAGAAAAAAAAGAGTCCGGGAGGAAACTGAGCCTCGAGCAGGCAAGCTATCAAGAAAGGGAAGGGTGATGACATGTTCCCTTTGTAAGGAAAAGAGGCATCAATGCCATGTATGTCCAACAGCTGCACCAGGAAGTCATCAGTAAGTGAGGCGAGGCAGGGGTTCCAGAGGTGGCAGAGGAGGAAGGGGTGGAAGAGCTGAACGATGTCAAAGGGCTGCAAAAGGTGGAACAAGTGAACCTTCTGGGGCTTCAAGGGCTAGAAGAGGAAGGGGTGGAAGAGCTAGTAGGGGAAGGGTGGTAGGAACTGAATCCAGTAGGGGGGAAATGAGGAGGTAGTAAAACAAATTTGTGTTTTGGAAGAAATGTAATGCATATTTATGGTTGGTTGGTCTTTATGGTTTTTGGGTGGTAAAACTAAAGGTACTTCAGTTTGGTGGATGCTTATTTTGGGGCTTTATGTTAGGTGGGTCAATGTATGTTTTGTTATGTGTTTTGCCAATGTAATGGTTGTTTGTGAAACTACTTATCTATTCAGATCTGTACTTATGGGTTTGCTAGTTTAATGGTTGACTATTATGACATATGCATTATTTGTCTTTGTACTTCAGTTTATAATGCTAAAGGTGTGGTCTTGCATAGAGTGATAGGTTGTGTAGGTGGGGTCTTGGATATGCATTATTGGTTTGTGGTGGGGTATGGGTTATAGTCTTTATTCGTTCCTTCAGCTTTAAAGGTGGGGTGGTCTTTGGTTTTTTAATGTAGCTAAGTACTTCACTCACATGATATTGTTTTGTGCATTATTGGTTTTAGCTTTTGGCTCCTTACTCTTTTCGTACAGTAGCTTCTTCAAATTGGAATTGTGTGACTGTTTGGTTTACATTTTTGTAAACCTAATTGTTGACATGGTCAAAGATGGTAAAAATGGTTCTTCACATTGGGTTGTAAAAATGGTTCTTCACATTGGGTTGTTTATATATTTTGTACATATGGAAGTTTATACTTTTCTGTAATGTTCAAAATAGAAACATATCTAAATATAAGAAAGCTGCAATTAGTTGAACATAATAACAAGCTAGATTATAACAAAGGTTCATTGATTCATCATTAATACCCATACATTAACAGCTTCAAATTACTAGCCAAGAGTACTTTGAACCAGTAAACAACACTAAATCTATCAATGGGTAACAACTACATTCAATACCCTCACATTAAGAACAACAAAACAATTACCAACTAACTCCAAACTATTACAACCTCTTAAGAATAAAAGCTGCAACAACAAATATCAGAAGTCCTTACCACATTCTCTTCCAAAATATCTTCTCTTTAGCTTCACTTTCAAGAACAAGTTTGATGCATTCTATATCACGTTGCATAAGTAACATCAACCTCTTCAGATCCTGAATTGAGGATTCCTTGATGCCAGTAACACCCATGTATGCTTCATTGTCTTCATGGAAAGAAAGTAGATCATCTTTCCATAAACAATATCCACACCCTAGCCCATCCTACAATCACAATCACTGTAAACAAATATCTACACCCTAACCCATCCAAACAGTAAACAAATTTTTCAAATTTACAGCTTCCTAAAATAATACCCACACAATCACAATCGCATACATACAAGACCAAAAAGTTTTGCAAAGTTACAGCTTCTAAAAATATTACCCTCCCCAAAATCAAAGATTTTAGGGTTTTTTGCATCAAAAAACAAACCCAATACACAATTCCAGACAAATTCGCCAAAATTTGTTATATCTTCCACAATGAAAACAAACGCCCCCTGAAAAGCCCTAAATAATGTACAACTTTTTACCTTCCGTCTTTGGCATCCATAAAACTTTCGACCGCTATCCCGTGTTGTACACAAACGAGCTTTCACACCACACAGACAGTTCGGGTTGTACGCACTCAATTTTCTTCCTAGCGCAGAGGAAGACGACGCACACATATCTTTCTATCTTTTTTGTGTAATATCACAACTTGTTTGCAGCTCGTTTAGAGAGAAGCCCCCTCCCCATTTTTTTAATATTATTATTACAATTTTTTGGGCCTCCCTAATAAAATTATGAAGACAATATGAGAGTTAAAAACAAAGGATGCAAGCAATAAGATAGTATTAGGCGCACTTAGAAATTACTTGTAACATAAGCCCTACTGTGATATTACATTAGTTTTGTGCAAGAGTGGAGCCGCTGACCCAACATTTGAACATAGATAACGCCACAATCTAATTCTTTCAATTTGGAGAAGCCTGGACGTTGGACTAGTGGACTGTCTGGTCATCTCATTCGTTTGGAACTTTGGAAGACTCGAAGTAGCCAATTAGGAAACTTGCAGACTGTATTTTATTTGAACTTGGAATTACTTGCACGCTTTGTGGTTTGAATCAACAGGTTTCAGGTAAAATTGAGGTCTTTTTTCATTTGTTTCTATATTATAATTTATTACTAAATATCAATTCACCATATGTAATACCATCATATGAGTTAGGATTTTGTTGTCAATTATTTAGTTACTTTTATTTATTAGTTATCGATTAATTTAATATAAGTAATAACATTAATAAAAATACTAGCATGTTGGGCCTCTCCTGAAATTGGATTATGATTATTAATCAATAAGAATTTGTTAATACTTATATAAACAGTTAAAGATGCGTATTTGTGTGTATTTAACTTCTTAGGTTGTACTGTGTGATTATAAAGTATTTATGTGACTTCTTTTAATAGATGAAAAAGTCACTAACTATTCATGCGTACTTTATAAGTGCAAATTCTGAAAGCTCTACATCTTAGTCGGTTGTATCTCCAAATACCGATCTTTTGAATCCCGAGAGTCGTCTTACAAAGTGTCAAAGAATTGAAATCAATGAGAGCTTTGGTATTCAATCCTTAGAACGTGATCCGGAATTGAGACCTCCGATTTGGAAATATATGGTAGAAAAGCGCGATGAAGTGCGTAGAGCTTATATCAAGGTTGGTCCATATCAATGTATGCTTTCAGAGTATCCAAAAACTGGAGAAAACATCGTTGGAGTTTTCAACCTTCATGGTTTAAGTTGTTTCCGTCTTGGTTAGATAACTCTCCTATAGCAGATGATGTTTTTTATTTATCGTGCTTTTTATTTCATACTTAACATGGACCTTCAGGTTCAAATGCTTTTACAATTGTCGGTTTTCGATCTCGGAAGAGACTTAGAGATGGAAAAATTGTTCACTCTTGGCGTATATTGAAAAGATCTCACTTCTCATCATCAAAATGCTGACAAATCTTGTGCAAACCTCATGAATCGAGAATCTCTC
Organism: Cuscuta europaea; assembly: GCA_945859875.1. Lineage (NCBI taxonomy): Eukaryota > Viridiplantae > Streptophyta > Magnoliopsida > Solanales > Convolvulaceae > Cuscuta > Cuscuta europaea. The sequence continues at coordinate 3,322,861 of CAMAPE010000035.1, read as the reverse complement.
ATTGCACGAAGCATTGGGAAATTCACTTCACAAGATGTTGCTGAAAATAGGCTTCACTCGAAGACATCAACTGAAGCAATTAGATGGTTTGCATTTCAACAATGTTCTTTACGAGGTCATGATGAGTCAACAACCTCAAGTAATCGAGGAAACATTTTATAGTGATTAAGTTACACAATCTCTTACCATGATGAAGTGGCAAAAGTTCCAGATAAAGCTCCTCGAAATGCAACATACACATCTCCAACACCAGAAAAACAAATTTTGCAAGTTATGACAATCCGAGTGAAGAATGCTATAAGAGAAGAACTTGGTGATGCAAAGTTTTGCATCATTGTTGATGAGGCTTGAGATGAATGCAAAAAGGAACAAATGTCAATTGTCTTAAGATTTGCTGATAGAGATGAATTTGTTCACAAGCGCTTCTTTGGAGTTGTGCATGTTAAAGACACAACTGAATCAACACCGAAAGAACCTATCTTTTATGTCTTATCTCGACTTGATCTTGATGTTAACAATATTCATGGACAAAGTTACAATGGTGCAAGCAACATGAGAGGTGAATGAAATGGATCAAAGACATTAATTTTAGACGAATGCCCTTATGCTTATTATGTCCATTGTTTTGCACATCGTTTGCAATTAACATTAGTTGTTGCATCAAAGGAAGTCTTTCCCATTCATCACTTTTTCACCAGGTTGAATTGCATTCTCAATATTGTCGGAGCTTCGTGTAAATGTAATGACCAATTAGAAGTTGTTCATGCCTCAAATATTGCTCATTTACTTAACATCAACGAGCTTGAAAGTGGGAACATGTGAGTTCTCATTTGATATCTATAGATAGCTTGATGAAGATGTTTATTGTAACATGTGAAGTGTTGTTAAAAATTATTGATGATGGAACTACATGTGCTCAATGTGGAGACGCTGATGCAACTTATGAGGTGCTCATTGCTTATGAATTTATCTTCATTATACATCTCACGAAAAAGTGTCAGAGATTTCTAATATGCTTTTTCAAGCTTTGCAGCTTCAGTCTCAAAATATTTTGAATGCAATTCAGCTTGTTTCATCAACTAAATTGCTCATTCAAAAGTTAAGAGATGATGGGTGGAAAGAGTTAGTTGCAAATGTAAATTTTTTTTTGAGAATATGTCAATATACATACACTAGACTTTGATGCTGTTTACGTCTCTAGAAGAGGAAGAGCTCGTCATCAGCAAGATAAGTTTACTATAAGAGAGCATTACAAGCTTGACACTTTCATTGTTGAACACTAAATTTAATGAAAAACAATCGAGCTTCTTTCCTTAAGCACATCACTTGATCCAAAGAGAGATGCACACAACTTTCGGAATTGATGACATTTGCAAGTTAGTAGAAACGGTTTACCACAAGACTTTGAAGAATATGAGATGCTACAACTGAAGATACAATTTCAACACTTCTTTCATTTGCGGCAATTTTCTAATTTTACAGTGTTGGAGTCCATTTCTGATTTATCTCAATGGTTGGTAAGAACTAGAAAATCTGAAATCTACCCGCTTGTATACCGAATGATTACTCTCATTGTCACACTTTCTGTATCTACTACTACTATTGAACGGTCTTTTTCCGCTATGAGCGTAATCAAGACTACACTTCACAACAAGATGAAAGATGATTTTCTTACTGATTGTTTGTTAGTGCTTATTAAAAACAAATTGCCAAAAAAGATAGCGTAGAATCTATCGTTGAAGATTTCATGATATGCAGAAAAGACGTTCTAAGTTTTAATTACTCAACGATTTAATTTTGTAATTTTGAATATTAGAAATGAATATTGGTTTATCCTTTTATTTTGCTATGAAATTTTTGTATTTTATATGTTAATACTTGTATTATATTCCGCCCCCTAGTACTAAAGTCTGGCTCTGCCCCTGGATGCTTTTATATGAAGATACAAATATTGACGGTGATAATGGCGAAAAGCATAATTTTTATTCTTAATTTATGCATGTGAATATTATTATTGTTCTAAAAGTTATTCACAATATTGAAAAAGACTAATGGAATAAATTTTAGAAGAAAATAAATCTCACACACACACATATATCATGTTTGCATTTATATATTGAAAACTTTCACTTTTATAGTCAATTATGCATTCACAACTTCTTTTGTTTTGTTTCAATTCTGAATCAAAATTTATATTTACACAAATGAAGTAAATCGAAGAAAGAAATTTTTTCTTTTATACTCAACATCGTTAAAAGAAATTGCTTGGAAGACTTGTGACATCTTTTATACAAAACCTTTTTCTTTTATACCTCTGTGACATCTAAGCTCTCTTTCTAGTTATCTAATTGCTCGGAAGAATCGTTCTCTAATGTTGAACTGTCTGGGGAAATATCCATTATATAGTATGCAGTAAGTCACCTTATGCTAGTCAATGAAGTGAGCAAGCCAACCGAGAGTTAGCCGGCTCCCATATCACATGGAATCATTCTTTAACCCAAAGGATAAAATTATTGATTGACGTTGATATAAAGTTGTTGATCAATGTCAGATCAAATATAGTTTGTTGTGCACTTCTTGACCAATGTGTAGTGACCCGAATTGGTCCACATTTGATCAGTACTTTTAGGTGGAAAAATGACTAAAATTTCTCCTTCTTTTGTATATAGTAAGATTAGGAACAAATAAATTATTTAAAACTTTAATATGGAATATAGTTTCATTGGGTTTAAATAATCTTTTCATTTTGCATGCACTCTTTCTTTGTTTGGGTGAGAATTTTGACGGATGGTGCTAGAATAAATATGGATACATCTATGGAAAGTAGTTTTGGTAACTTGGTAATAACACATTACTTTTGGTTAGCATATGACAAATAATTTTGATAACTTGGTAATAATGTTAAGTTTGGCACTTTTAGTAGACATTTATAATTCATTACTCTTATTTTTAATTTTCAATTCACAGCTTACTTAGTAGGATTACATTTGCATGAAAAATAAATTTTCATTTTTTTCATTATTTAGGCAATAAATTGCCCTCTGTTTTGTAACTATTTTGTTACTTTATATTATATAAAGACGGTACTACAAATATTTTTTCACTCAAACAATTAAATTTTTATTTTTTATTAAAATGTCTCTTTTCCAAATCCTTCCTATTGTAGTGTAAACTAATGTTTTATAATCTTTTGAAAACAACACACTTTCGAAAAGCACAAACAAATTCAAACAGAGATTGTATGTATATAAGAGTATATTAAAAAACAAAAAGATAAAAGCCGAGAGTTTTAAGGCCATTCGTTTCCAAACAAGAAAAATAAAAACAGAGAAAACGAAGCTAATCAGAAGTTACAGTGTGTCATCTCTACAGACAAACACTAATCATCTGCATATGCTTCTAAAACATTTTTATGCACACTGTTTATGACTTTAACCCCACTCCCATATCATTATTTTATCAGTTTGGATCTCCCCTCAAATTTACTGCTATATCTAGGGTTTTTGCATCTCCAATGAAATCCCACCTGTACATAGCAATATCTAGATAGGAACCCATAATACATCATTGGATACGAGACACTGGCCCTAGCAGTGTGAGAGGGAAGCAAGAAATGTACAGAGATCGCGGGGGGTCGTCGAAGTCGGAGATCGCCGGTGGAGCGTTGGATCGGAAGCGAATCAACGATGCGTTAGATAAGCACTTGGAGAAGTTATCCCCCTCCACATCAAAGTCATCGAAGGAGAAGGCGGCCACCTCCGTCGCCGCCGGAGTTGGTGGGAAATTGCAGCATATTGACCATCGTGACAGTCGCTCATCCTCTGCTTTTACAGCGAAAAACAAGTGCTCTGGTAAGGTTATCCTCTTTAAAATTTCGACCTTGGACACTTTTTACTAGTTCGCTGTAATTACATTTTTACAAGTGCTGGTATACCTCTTCTAGTTAGCTATATGATCTGCAAGTTGCTGCATTATGCTTACTGAACTCTTACAAACGTGTTATCCTTTTTAAGTACTTGCCACGAACCACCCGAGATGATGCGAAGAAAATTAGATGTTTTTTTTTGTATTCAAGTTTCAAACAGAGAATTATTCTCCTTGTCTGCTCTAATGCTAGAACTAAGAAGTCTAAAAAGTTGTCTCGTTGGTTACAGTAGACTTCTTGAATAGCATTCCATGTGTATATTGACCCACTCAATTCACTAAACAAAGCACTAAAGTGTGAATAAGTCATAGTGAGAGGAGTCATGGCTTCATGGGGATATTACTCAAGCACATTAATATGTAAGTAACTGGTGTTTTTTTACTCGAAGACTCAAAGCGACCAAAAAGCTCAAAAAAACATAAATGCAGTGACTCAAGACTCAAGAGCGTCTAATAGCCGTTGCTCCATGCCTCCATTTTAGAACAAATGCCCTTATTTTTAGCACAGGGGTAAGACTGCGTACATACGACCCCCCTTACCCCACCTTAGGTGGGAGCCTTTGCGGCACCGGGGTAAATGAAAATGAAAATGAAATGAAATGCCCTTATTTTTATCACAAATGTGGACCCTGAGCCTCATGGTTATGTCACCTGCATGGGTGGAAGTTTGACATTGCTGATGCGAATGGGATGTTGTTGTGTTGTACATATTCCTTCTCACGAGCCATCTAACATCTGGTTATGTACATGCTACCCATGTAGGTGGTGCCCACACCGGATTTGAGACCATTATATAGCACACTCTCTCTCACACACAGTGAGAGAGAGGGTGTGATCTAACTATCCTAAACCCTGTGGGGTAACTACCAACATGGGTAGCATCAAATCAACCCTCAAATACTCCCAAATGCTCTCCTCAAAGTGAATTTGAACGTTCATTGTCTGGGTAATGCTTAATGGACATGAAAATTTCAAGAAAGCAACTCTGGTGGCATTGCCCCATGATCTAGTCTTCTTGATTCCTTATAATTTCCTTGAATTTTTCCAGTAAAGGAAAACTATATACCCCCACCAGAAACACTTAAGTGTGAGCTTATATGAATGATATATTTTTGACATGTAAATGCTTACTGTACTTGTAAATTTCTTGCAATCATACCTATTATCTTATACTCCCTCCGTTCCTAAAAATTCTTCCCGGTTTGACTTGGCACGCTTATTAAGAAAGTGGAATAAAGTGGAAATGTATGGTTGTGGTTGTGTAAGAAAAAGGTAAAATGAATGTGAGCCACACAAATTGTCCAAAATGGGAAAGTGGGAAGTATTTTTGGGAACAGCCCAAAAAGGAAAGTGGGAAGTATTTTTGGGAACGGAGGGAGTACTTTCTCAGGCTTATTTTCTTTAGAGAGTAATAAAATGTTGTGTATTTGTCATTGACATTCAGTGTGTGCTATAACAACCTGCAATTGTTTTTATATCATGCAGAGGAATCAGAAACAGACAGTGAAGATTCTGATGTTAGTGGTTCTGATGGGGATGACACATCATGGATTTCCTGGTTCTGCAACCTCAGAGGAAATGAGTTTTTCTGTGAAGTTGATGATGAATATATTCAAGATGATTTCAACCTTTGTGGATTGAGCAGCCAAGTTCCATACTATGATTATGCGCTTGACCTTATTCTCGATGTTGAATCTTCTCATGGTCAGTATTTTAGTTTATTTAGATTTTATATAGTTCAAAGATCCCATTTTGAGAAGTCAAGGTTTTTAGTACTGCTTTACTGTTGATGACACTCTTATACTAGACATGTATTAGCAATGTAATTATTTAGGTCGGACTGGTCGGTGATATAATAGTGCGCTATAGAAGCGTAGTGTAGTGGGAGCTAGGCACTATCAGATTGCGTACAGAAAAGCAGTTGTATCTAGCGTCTATAGTGGGTACAATGACGGTTGTAGTGGGTACTATAGTGCTGCTATAACTTACATGGTTTCGTCTGGGCTAGCGTTAAGGGGATTTGATGGTAACTTTTGCTTTTAGAAGTTTTTAAGGGGTGAGATAGGTTTCAAGAGTAAAAAGTAACCCTATTAAACCCTCCTAAACACAAAAAATTACCCTACTAACTCCTAATAAACGTAGCTCAAAGCATAAAACCCATACCAAGTATATCATCCACTGTAAAAGCCGAGGCTCTGCATCAGAGGAGCTCAATTTATTCCAACAACCTTGATTTATAGAATAACGAGATATTGATAGCTTCTAGTTTAATAAGAACAGTCCAGGAGTATATGTTCTAGTTTTAATCTTCAGACATAAATAATATTAATTACTCATTTGTTTTGTTCAAGACATCAATGACTTATTAATAGTAATTATGAATGTTGTGAGTTCTAAGACTGAGTAATGTAATTATCATTTTTTGGATTTGATAAATGTGAGGCATGAATTACATATTTATATTTATACATTTAATTATGTATTCTGCATATAAAATGGCTGAATAGCAGTAATCCCACTATCCGCTATAGCCTTTCAGACTTGGCTGCTACGCTTCACTATCTGGGTTTGAAAATGACTGATTTTTTCATATTCATGTGAATGTCGTCACTATATACAGTATACTACACAGCAAGAATGATATGTAGTTCATAACCGAAGTGGGTAGTCCAGTTGGCACTAAAGTGACACTTAGGAGTCTTCTTTAGTAGCCTTGCCACCCAATTCAACTTCCACCAAGGTTTCTCAGAGTCCCTTTGGGGTAATTTCCTGGGCAGTGAAGATGTAGGTTCTGGTTAATGAAAAAAGGATATGAAGCTCAAGGTGAGCCTAGCCTGCAAGTGTGTGGCCTAATGGAATAAATTTATGATACGTAGTATATGATATATCGCATTTGAGGGTTTGGTGATTGTCAACAAAATATATAATTATATACTACTCTATGATGTATCTTCTGCACCATCCGTCCTGGAAAAGTCCCAAATTTCAAAACTTGTTGGTCCCAAAAGTACCATTCTCAAAATGTGGCTAGTCAATCCTGTAATTTGCCAAAAAAAGGTTATGCAAGTTTAATGTAATCACTTAATTAAATAAAAATTGAATTTTATTTTATTAATATTAGTAGGATTCCATGTCTTTTAAGAGTTGTACATTGCCAAAATTTAAAAATTGCACTTTGGCTATTACAAGACTCTTATTTGGGGACAAAGGGAGGATATAAATTGGAGGCATCTACATGTTAAGTACACTACAAACTGCCTGTGTGTTGTGTTATAATACAATATTTGTAGCTTTGAGGGTTTGATCTGATGCATCAAATCAATTTTTAGGCAATGTATAGAACTATAGAGGACTGACATAAGTTTTAATGATCAATTTAGTCAGAGTTATGTATAACTTCATTTGGGTCCTATAATTACTAGGAAAAGTAACACCTTCAGTTTCCTCAATCATTTCATATTCACATTAAAGGTCTTAAAGGCTTTATACTCTCTTTGTTATGGATGTGTAGGTGATCTGTTCACTGAAGAGCAGAATGAACTTGTGGAATCAGCAGCAGAGATGTTATATGGACTCATTCATGTACGATACATATTGACTAGCAAGGGAATGGCTGCAATGGTAATTTTCTGTAAAAGAACATCTATTTGTACTTTCCATTATGATATTGTTTTAATTGTTGAGTGAGACTTTTCATGTTTTTTTGCTGTAACTTTTCAGTTAGAGAAGTACAAAAACTTTGACTTTGGGAGATGCCCACGAGTTTACTGCTGTGGACAGCCTTGCCTCCCTGTTGGTCAGTCAGACATTCCACGATCAAGCACTGTCAAAATATATTGCCCCAAATGTGAAGACATTTACTATCCCAGATCCAAGTACCAAGGCAGTATCCTTGGCTTTTAAATGCCCTTTTTAATATTTCCTCCATCACAAAAAATGTCATGTTTTATCAAGGTACATGCTTTTAATGTTGGCAAGGTACAACACGTAGAAGTAATTTAAACCTACTTGTTTTTTTATTTTATTTGTTGGCTTGGATAAATTCTTTCTGATTTCTTATCTTGTTAGCTTTCTTGTATTTTATCTTTCTTATCTTTTTAGCTCTGATTTCATGTGTTGTTTCATGTTAGCTGACCCAAACTTTTTTGGGACTAATGTTGTTGGCTTAGCTAAATTATCATAGTTAACTTGTTTTCTTTTTTGTCAATTTATTTACCTAAAACATTAGTTTCTTTTGATAATTTTTTTGTAGGGGTGTTCTTTGAACAAGACCTTTTCAGAATCACGTTTTCTAGTGAAAGATTTACCTGAAAGTAAATTGATGTTAGCTTCTTTTATTAAAACATGACTTCTTTTTAAAACACGAGTGCTTTTCACTTTTTCTATTACACAAAAAGCACTTATTCTTTTTCAGAAGCACTTTTTTCTCAAACACTACCATTTTTTACTATTAATCACTCTCTCCAAAATCACTTAAAACATCACTTTTTTGAAGTAGAAGCAATCACAAGCACTCCCTTAGCCTTTATCCACTTTTATTTCCATTCATTTGTTTGCCATAACATTGTAGTATGGCTCACATCTTTCCATTTTTATTTGGGGTTCTCTATTGAACTACCATTGTTATACAATTTTGTGATTCCACTGGGTTTTTCCTTCACTGTCTAAGATATTGATGGAGCTTATTTTGGAACAACATTTCCTCACCTCTTTTTGATGACTTATGGTCACCTCAAGCCTCAGAAGCCAACACAGAACTATGTCCCAAGGGTATTTGGGTTCAAACTGCACAAGGCTTGATGATAAAATGTATGAGATTTGTATTGCGGGGGTAGAGATATCATTTTTCTGCCAAAAGGGATGTTTATATTTACTTACCTGGCTTCCTTGATGTAGACGTTATCAGCCAGGCAAGGCAAAAGCCGTCCTTAATACCAAAAAAATTGTTTTATTGATAAAAAAGTTATCAATACTCGGTCTCCCGAGCAAAATTTGTGCCTTAATTTTTTTATATCCTGAATTGCGTATGTGTATTACCCATTGAGAAATATTTGTAGTGATTTGCCTTTGTATATATTGGATGAGTCTTCATACATTCCAGTATTCCACCCCTTAATTTAAGTCCCTCTTAATGTATACCTCTTGACATGGCATAATGGTATTATTATGCTAAATGTGTGTGTATTTTGGACTCTTGAACTCGTTGTGAGGTCACCACAATACACATGCAAATATGAATTACTTCTCATGCCATGTTCTGAGGTAAAGTATCAAGAGGTGAATCAAGGAGGCAAAAACAGGATTAGTTATATTTGCTCTTTGGATTTTATGATTCATCCCTTCCGATTGCTTGAGCATTATGTGCACCTGCCTCTCATTGGGGGTTACTTTCTGTTTTTTTATTTGTTCACTATTTCTGGAAATTCTTCATTACATGAGGTAGATGGATGTATCACTTCTTGAAATAGAATTCTTGGGAACAAAATGAATAAGCTGATGAATTTCTGGGAATTTGTTACAAAATGAGACATCCTAATAAATCATGAGTTGTTTTTTGTTATTCATGGAAAATACATAGATTAGAGGTTCATTTGTGTTGATTTGGTTGTAGACAGGTGGTTTAAGTCTCAACGTATAAATATTTTTGTATTGTTAATGCATAATTTCTTATTCAGTCAATTGTGTAACTAAACGGGTTGTAACGTGTAACTCGTAAGTCACGCAAAGTATAATTTGAACTAGGCATGGACTCGGTCCCAATTTGGGTTGGTCTTTGCCTAGAAGTTGCAGACCTGGGACTAGCTAGCTATAATGGGGTCCCAATTTGGGTTGGTTAGGCCGGTTGATTCCGGTCCTGACTCGGTTTCAGACGTTTTTCTTAAATTGCCAAGTAATTTGAAATAAATCATTGTTCTAAAAAGTGGCCTAGTAGGTCAAAAAAATTGATCTAGTCAACGCCTAGGCGTGAGTCATTTGTGTACCACTCGATTAGCGCCTAATGTGTTCTAGAACATAGATATAAATAGGCATGGACCGGTTTCGGTTCGGGCCCGATTTGGGCCTGGGCCCGGTCGGGCCTCGGTTCAAGAAGGAGAGGCCCGGAACCGGCCCGGGTAACCCTCAGGTCTGGGCCGGGCCGGTTCACCTTTTGAAGGGCTCGAGCCCGAACCGCCATCCCACCGGGCCCGGAACCGGTTCACCGGGCCGGGTCGGGCCCGCACAGTAGCGGGTCGGTCCGGTTCCGGGCCGGTTGGCCCGGTCCGAGTCCACCCCTAGATATAAACAAAGGACTATCTACACTTTTTTTTACTCCAAGGGGTCTGGGGGAGGGGTACTAGGGGGGTCTGGAGTGATCAGGGCTGAAACTCACTCCATTGAGTTTCAAAAAACCCTTGTGTGCCTAGCGGGTTTCGAATTCGAGACTTCCCACTAGGCATGGTAACTTCACAAAGGACTATCTATACATTACATGTGTAATGCATAAATAATTGCTAATTGAAAAACAATTAAAGGCAACTTTCGAACTATCATAAATTTCAAAATATTGAACTAATATAAATATTGCAATGATGGGCATTGAACTAGAATAAATTTCATAAATTTGATTAATTAATACACAAACACAACACTAGGACTACGCCTTGGCTCATTAGATAGGAACTCAAAGATAAATAGGGAAACAAAAAAGATATCATTGTAGCAAATGCCATTTACTTGCATAAAAAATATTCACGACACTGATTCATTATTGGCGTGGATGAGTGCAGAATACTTCATATGGAAATGTCTTCGTAGCATACTATAGTTTTTGCTTTCGTGTTTTTCCAAATACAAGATCTTTAGGCAATGAACATATTGTGCATAAAACAAGTTGCTCGACATGTTCTTATAGCCAGCGTAATGAGTTAATATAAATGTACATATGAAGAATGGAAGAACAGAGAGAATACTAGGAGTCGAAAGAATGAGAGATTGCAAAATGGAGATGTATGATATTTTTTAAATGAGTGCAGTTTATAGAATGTTTTTTCGATTTTCCCTAACATGAAACCCCCTATCCCCCTAAATCCTCCAAACCCCTGAACCACCAAGCCCTAACTAGCCGTTTTTAGTTGTTAGAGCTCCTCCAACAGTCAAAACGAGCCCTTCAACGACCAAATGGGATAAACTCCCCCCAAAAATCGACCATTGTTATCAAATTTGTGATTTCTTTTTTTCTCTTTGTGAATGTGTTTGCACTGTGACAATAATTATCTATACCTTTTTTAATTATACTTGTCAAGTATAAACATTTAAAACGCCTTTTTGTATAGGGAGATACATATACAAAAAGTATCATAGAAATAAAGCTTCTACTAAATTAATACTTTTAATGAAATATAACAGATTATCTAGATATGGATCATGATTATGTTAACCATATATGGAATCAAATAGTGGACAATATATTTGCATGCAAGTATATTCTCAAACAATAAGAATCTAGAAGTTTTGTTTCCTAATACATCTTAGAGAATAATTGAAATAATACTCCCCCGATTCTAAATAAACTTCACACTTTGACTTCACACAAATTAAGGAAATAAATTTGACTTTACTATAAAGTACACTGTTGTGACACTGTTTGACACTGTTTTGCACTGTTTTGATGTAGATAATTTGCCAAATAAGGAAGAGAGAAGAAATGTGAAGTTTATTTTAGATCTACCCAAAAAGGAAAGTGTGAAGTTTATTTAGGACCGAAGGATGTAATTAAATATTATGAAGTTCATATTATAATAATATGACATGCTTATGTGGCAAGTTGTGTCTTCTATACTTTATATATGTATCATATATGTATTGATTCTTCGTAAAATTATGCAGTAAATATTTCTTACTGGATGTGCATGTATTTGGGTAAGGAAAAATAAAAAAATCGATTTATGTGTGCATTTTCCATATTAAAATTTCTTGGAGTTGAACAATCTAATCCAAACACCTTTAACGAAAAAGAACAAAATTTCCCTAACCATATTTCCTGCCTTTCGCATCTATCGTTGTATGGGTGAAGCGGTGCTGATTGTTGCCATAATAAAAAGAAACCACTTTTGCCAATACCATTTCCATTAAAAAGCCCTAAGTTTTTACAGAATAACTGTTCTTCGCTCCAGGTAACTTCAAGAACTGGAAAGCTCTCAAAATTTTCAGATTTCAACGTAATTGTCGTAGTCTTCTTGATGCTTGTTCAAATAAGTCTTTCCGATCATTAAAACTTAATTTCGCGGTTCAATATTTTCTTTTTGTTTGTGATGGTCCGTTGATTCTTGTGCAGAGAAAAACTGCTGTTGTCGACGGTTGGATATATGTCCCAAAATCAATCAAGGACCGGAAATCGCGATTCTCACCAGCACAGGAAGCCCGGGAGACCCGGCAGCTTTAACCAGAATCGCGATAGTAAAGGAGGCGGTGGAAGCGGTGGCTTTGCCCCTGCTTCAAGTCCATCATCGCCATTCAACAAGAAGCATACCAATGCAGAAGGAGGATATCAGGCAAAAAGTGATCCAAGCGTGACCTCATCTCGGGCAGTGCAGGATGTTTCGCGTCAAGAACAGTCATCAAGTGGTATTTAATGCTAATTTCTTTTTTGTTGTTGTTAAAGGCAGAGTATATGGTAATATGGTAATGAAGTGTTTGGAGTTAATTAATGAAAAAATATGTCACTTGATCATTCCGCAATGGAGGAACAACTAAAAGGCGCACCTACATGTCTACAGTGAAGAAGTTATCATTGTAGTTTAATGAATCTATATTAGCATAATCTAAAACTGGTGTTAAGCTTGGACTTTGGAGGTCCTTTTAATGGCTGATGTGTACAAATTGACCTCAATAATTGGTCCTCCATGTGAAAAGGTGCATATTCCAAAAGCAAATATAATTAAGTTATTAACCTTACCCAATTTTTTTTTTTTGCTCTGGTTAAATATAGCCCCTAAGAGATACGGAGTACATAGTATTTAGCATCTAACTTTATTATAATTATATGCATGGTCATTTAAGCATCTGCTAGAGTCTCCATTATTGCTTATGTGGTTAGCTGACTAAAGCAACCCAATTGCCAATGTTGTAATCATTAATTAATAACACGGTAGCAAAATATGTCTGGAATTTACTGCAGTTTTTTATTTTAGCATTACTATATTTGTTGGGAATAAGGCTGTGATGTAGTTGTTTTTGTTTGTTGATTGTGGAAACATGACTTACTGTTTAGGGAGTGGCATGAAACTACTACATCTGTCCTGAAGATAGAGTTCTGTTTGACCAAAAGTTTTTTTATTTTTATTTATGTAAAGAAAAGCTAATTGAGACATCATTTCTAGCTATCGTTTTAATTTAGCTTCAACTAAAAATTACATATTTAATCTAGCTACCGCTTTTCTTGGGAAAAAAATAACGTTTAATGGAAATACGGAGTATGTTTTATTTGTTCAATTGGACTCTTTTTTGTGGCTATTCAAATAAGTTTTTATTTGGACCGAGGGAGTATCTTTTAGTTTTAGTTGATTCTTTTATGCCATCAAGCATCTCTGTGCTAACCTGCACTTATTGCAGGACTCTCAGATGCACATATTACTGCTCTGAGTCTTCCTTCTTCAAGTACATCTCTTAGTAACCCTGATGCACTAAAGCAGAAAGAGAACCGAGGTGTACCAAGACCTCCATCTTCCAATTTCCCTGCTGGTCCAGATTATAATGTCCCTGCTACTCCTGTAAAAGGTTTGCTTTTGATGGATAACATTAGGCTAAGCTCTTTTACAATATTTTATTAGATTTAAGTTCGCTTCATGATCTGACATCCAGTTGAACCTCAATTTTATGTGATTGTTTAGCTCCAGCGGATGGTTTTGGGCCAGTCCCTCTACAGTTTGGTTCAATTAGTCCTAGTTTCATGAATGAGATGCAGGTAAGCTCTACTGTCTTAAGCTATGTTTGGAACTAGGTAATAGCTGCAAAAGGAAGACAAATTGCAAAGGAAAATGAAGGAAGATCATGCCCTCTCTATTCACTTTTACTTGCTCCACTTTTCTTTAATGAAACTTTTTTATTTTTATTTTCTCCGCTTTCCATTGTTGTTACCCGATGTTAGCCATTAATGAAAATCTTTTGGGAATGAGGCTTGGATGTTGTTGCTCAGCTTTCCATTGTTGACAACTTTTCCTACTTTTTCATCTCAGAAAGACATCATTACCCTTGCCTTTTCATCTTCTCTTTCCATATTTTCTTATCTTTTTATCTTCTCTTCCATTTTCACATTTTTATACAATTCACGACCCGGAGTGAGTAAAAGTAAACCGGAGGAGTATCTTACTATAACTTATCAACTTCTTACACACGAACCCTACAACTCCACTCGTGAAAAACCTACTGGAGTGAGTAAAAGTGAACTGGAGGTGTATCCTACTTGAACTTTTTGACTTTTTACAAATATGTACATTTATTAGTCCTTACATAAGAATAAATTATAAGAAAAAGAGTTCGGAAATATATGTAAAAATGATCTCTTGAGTTATGAGCTGGTGATCTATTTTCCTCATTTTTTCCCTTATATTTCCCCCCTCTATATTCCTCCATATGCTATTCCCTTAGAATTTTACACCCTAAAGAACTAAAGACATGTTTACACCATGTGTATTCATAGGTTCCTGCTCGAACAAGCTCAGCACCACCAAACATGGATGAGCAGAATGGTAGCAAGGTCAGCACTTCTCCCATTGTCTGGTTGTGACTAAAATATCAACGAGCCCCCTGCTATTCTGCAATCTGCAATTGACACCCTTAATTGGTTTAAGCGGTTAATTGGAGCTTTTTCATGTTCAAGGTATTAATTGGCATTGCAGAATAGCAGGTGGGCTAATTTGACCCTTTTCTGAGCTTTCTGAGTGCCCGTACCTTATATCATGGTTAAACGGTAGATTGTTAGCTTGGCTCTCAGGTTTTCTGTTTTATTTCATTCCTCTCATTTTTTGAAGGCTTGCCTTGATTCTGTGAAAGCCATGCCTGGATTGCCAAATCCATCCACGTCCACGCTCCCACCAGGAAAGGGCACAGAGAAGTTTGAGCAATCTAGTAACATTTCAGGTTCGAGTTCAGTTCACTCCAGGTCCAAGAGGGATGTGCCTGTTTCCACTCCACCGTCACAAATGCAAAAACCATTTTCTCATCCTATGACTGGAAATCATGTGCAAGTTTCACTCTATCCGGCTCATCCTCAGATTCCTGTTGAATTTGGGGGCCGTGGTCAATTTCAACCAAAGACCTCATCTTTGCCAATTCAAATGACGGTTCCTCTATATGTAAATCCGTCTTTACAGCAGCCAATGTTTGTCGCGGGTCATCCATCCCATCATCCTATGTCATCTCAGGGAATCTGGCAAAATGGACAAGGTTTAAGCTTTTCATCTCCTGGAATAAATCCCCACGCGCCCTTCCCCCCACAGTTGGGAAATATGGGAATGACAACTATTCCTTCTCCGTTCCCTCAACAACATGCTGTAATGTATGGAAGTTTTCGTAAAACTATAAAGATAATCGACCCAAAAACTCATGAAGAGTTAAGGCTCGATGGATCACATCCTAGCATCCCAGTTGAATCACAACCGCTATCTTCATTCCCACCAACTTCACAACACTATTATCCTAATTCCTATAATAATAATAGTTCAGTATTTTTCCAAGCTCCAAACAGTTCCCGAGTTTCTCAGGCAACAAGGGTTCATAATCAGGTTAGTGGTTAACTCTTTAAATAGTTACTTATTCCAGAAAGCAATTGCCTGGAAAAGACAAAAATGAATTTTGCCGGTGTTATCAACTTCATGAATTTAAGTGCAGGTCACGATAAAACCGGGACCCGGCAAACTAGGGGAAAATGATCAGGTTTCAGTAAAACCTCCTCCTGACATACTAAGGGGGAGGGATCACTTAACTGTAAAGGATTCTCGCGAACATTCAAAGCCACTTGTGGTTGATTCAGTTCACCCACAGAAAGGTTTCCAAACACCTAGAGAGAATCTCATGCATGTACCAATGGGCACTGCTGAGGAATCGGTCCTTGATGACATCACAGAGCAGCAGAAGAGAGGAGAGAATATAGGATTTCTGACTGTGCAAGATCAGGTATTAAGTATTCTGTATTCTCTGGTGGCTCCAAGCAAACTTGATACTCCCTCTATCCCATTTTGGTTGTCCTATTTTCCTTTTTGGGTTGTCCCAAAATGAATGTCATGTTTCCTTTTTTGGCAAGGAATATGCGATTCTCATCATTTCACTTTATTCTTCTCATATCTCAAGTCTCAACCATAACTTTTACTTTTCAACCACTTTATTAATAATCATGTCAATTTAAAATAGGACAACCAGTACGGAACCGTTCAAGTACATAACAACAATGTAGCAACCGTTCAAGTAAATATAGGATTATGTTGAAATATTTTGTTAGCCAACTGGAGGGTTGCTTCAGTAATTAGTAAAACAACAAAAAGACATAATTTTAAAGATTTTTGTAGCCAAGAGTACATTTTAAATGAATTCAACAACATCGATCCGAGCCTTAGCCCCAAAAGATTTTGGGTCGGCTAATGATAGAGACCCTACAGTTTATGTATATTATTAAGTAGGGAAAACAGAGAAAACCTCTGAATTCCTGAAGCAAATACAATGGCAGTGACCGTAGCCTAGCGTACAAGAAAGAGAAGAAACCGAAACAGAAAATAAAAGCGAGACACTTTGAGTAGTCTCGCACTCCCATTTTCCAGTCCGATCTCGAAAGTCTGCCTGCCCCTTTTCCCCTTGCTTGCGCTTATTATAATACACTCCTAATGAGCCGGCACTCATCCACTAATTTACTGGGCCTAAAACCCTCTTATTGTACACTATTAAGCTACTTAATAAGAGAATTGTCCGGTCCCTATCACCTAATATGAATCGATACATGTTATATAAAATGGAAAAGAAAAAGAAAGATAAGATGAAAAGGGTAAAAACAATGGAGATAAGATAAAGTAGAGATAAGATAAGATAAAGTAGAGATAAAATATAAAAGATAAAAATATAAAATAGAGATAAAATATACATAAAAATGCTAAGATGAAAAGGGTAAAAGGAAAAGAAAGATAAAAAAGATAAAAAATATAAAATGGAGATAAGATAAAGTAGAGATAAAATATACATAAAAATGCTAAGATGAAAAGGGTAAAAACAATATATATATTTATATGTGTGTGTGTGTGTGTATATATATATAATGGAGATAAGATAAAATAGAGATAAAATATACATAAAAATTCTAAGATGAAAAGGGTAAAAAGAATACACATATACTACGTATAAAAATAAAAAGATCGAAGGATAAAAAACATAAGAAAGATAAAGAAGATAAATGGAAAAAAGAGGATAAGAGATCAATTCGCCAACAACAACAACATTACCCTAGTGCCGTAATACCCTAGTGCCGTAAAGGCTCCCACCCATGGTGGGGTAAGGGGGTCGGATATACGCAGCCTTACCCCTGTGTTAAAGCACAGAGAGACTGTTTCCGGATGACCCATGATGAATATCGCGTCGAAAATTGCATGAACTGACTGCTGCTTCATAACAAAGAAGCGAAGACAGTTTAGTGAGTCGTTTTGCTTTATTCCATCATATTACCAATTCAAAAAGTAGTGAATCTTTGGCTATATTGGTAATGATGGAAAGTATAAATACTACTGAAGAACTAAAAATCTAAAGATGCAAAAATACAAAAATGAATTAAAAAAAAGCATAAATGCTCTTCTAGTTCACCAACTCAAGCAATTATATTGTTAGGATTGGATTTTTTCATACAATTTTAGCACTTATCAAAGCTTCTTGCTGGTTGGAGATTTTTTTGTAGGCTGCAGAATCGTCCACTTCTGGTTTAGGTTTGCCTTCTTTTCCCCCACAAACCGAAACCGTAACTAAAAGGGATTATGCTGTTGATGATATCAATTCCAAAGGTAAGGATTTTCAAATAGAAAACTCTTCCAAACCTCTTGGTACAAAGAGGGAAGAGGACAACGAAGATGACAAAGAAGTAAAGTCGTGTACTGTTAGTATACAAGACAATAACAATTCTAAGACAGATCCAAAGTTCACTTCTTTAGCATCTTCTGAGTTAATTAATCAAATTGAGAAGGGCCGTCTACAGAGGTGTGCTAGTACCAGCATTAATAATTGCAGTTCAGTAGAAGTTACTCAGGAAAAGGTCAATGAACCTGCTACATGTTCCAGTGAGGCTGATAGTTTAGATGTGAATTCCAAAAGAGTCCCAGTTTCGGCAGGTTTATCTACTCAAGATCAGCATACGGGCACTAAAGAAATAGCTTTTCCCACAAGTGTCATTGTTGAGGAGAATTTTTTGGTAGACCACGATGCGCCAACAAGTGCTGCTGCTAGAAGAGTAAAGGAGAATAATGAATTGTACAAAAATGCGGATGGGGTAAACTTTGATGACAGTTCAAATCCCCCCTTTACTGCTGAGTTGGAACAAGACATTGCACTAATCAAGGAAGATACTCAGGTTAAAGCTGAGTCTAATGATTTGGAGGGTGCTGTTAATGTTTCTAGTCCAAACCTGGAAACTTCTAAAACTGAAATCCAGACTAGCCTAGAATTCACGAGTTGTGCTGAAGATGGCAAATTGAAAACCAAAAAGTATTCAAGAGATTTTTTACTTAAGTTTGCCAGCCAATGTACTGATCTACCTGAAGGTTTTGAGATCACAACTGATTCTGCAGAGGCATTGATGGCTTCTGATGTTAAAGGTTCTAATAAACCGTACCAAAATCATGGCAAGATGATTGATAATAGACGATCTGTGGGGTCTAGACCAGATTATCACGGTAGTGGAGTGGTACGTGAAGAGAAGTGGAGTAAACTACCTGGACCACTTATGTCTGGACGGGATACTCAAGGAGGGAATTTTGGGGGTCATATAAGCACTGCCCTTGCACAGTCACCACTTCCTTATGGTGGGGGTAATCTTGTAGGGCCCATTGGTGCTCATGGAGGTGGTATGCAAAGAGGCACTGTTGATGCTGACAGATGGCAACGAGGAACTGCTTTCCACAAGGGTTCAATGCATTTCCCTCATTCTCCATCACATGTGATGCATAAAGCTGAAAAGAAGTATGAAGTTGGTAAGGTTACAGATGAGGAGCAGGCAAAGCAAAGGCAATTGAAAGCAATTCTCAACAAGCTCACCCCCCAGAATTTTGAAAAGTTGTTCCAGCAAGTCAAAGACGTCAATATTGACAATGTGACAACACTTAGTGGTGTAATTTCACAAATTTTCGATAAAGCTTTGATGGAACCCACTTTCTGCGAGATGTATGCCAACTTCTGTTTCCGTCTTGCTGCCGAGCTTCCTGTTTTGAGCGAAAACGATGAAAAGGTCACTTTCAAGAGATTGCTTTTGAACAAGTGCCAGGAAGAATTTGAGAGAGGTAAGCGAGAGGAAGAAGAAGCTAATCTAATTGATGAAGTGGAAGGTGAGACAAAACTATCAGATGAGGAAAGAGAGGAGAAAAGATTAAAAGCACGAAGAAGAATGTTAGGCAACATTAGACTGATTGGAGAGCTTTACAAGAAGAAAATGTTGACAGAGAGGATAATGCACGAATGCATACAAATTTTGCTAGGTGAGAGTGAGAATCAGAACCCAGATGAGGAAAACATTGAAGCATTATGTAAACTAATGAGCACGATTGGTGTAGTGATAGATCATGCAAAAGCCAAGGTCTACATGGATTCTTATTTCTCTGGGATGGCAAATTTGTCAAACAACATGAAACTGTCTTCCCGGGTGAGGTTTATGTTGAAAGATGCGATTGATCTTCGGAAGAATAAGTGGCAGCAAAGGAGGAAAGTGGAAGGACCAAAAAAGATTGAAGAAGTGCACAGAGATGCTGCTCAAGAAAGGCTAATCCAAGCAAGTAGGACTTCTTTTGGCAGGAGAGGCCAACACATAGATTATTCACCTAGAGGTCCGAGCATGTTGCCTTCACCAAGCTCACAGATGGGCGGTATCAGACAAACATCTCGCTTGGACGATAGAAGTACTTCTGAAAATAGACCATTATCACTTCCGTTAACCCAGAGATCCCTTGGAGAACATATTACACTTGGGCCTCAAGGTGGTCTTACAAAGGGACTGTCTTTTAGGGGACATACGAATGTTTCAAGAGTACCTTCTGCTAATATCCAAAGTTCAGGAAGTTCCAATAAACTTACATCTGGTGTTAATGGCTTTAGTCGTATGCCTGAAGGAGTAACACATGGCTCAATGGAGGATGGCTCAGAGAGCTGCATTCTTGAAAAGCTTCCCACTTCTCCTACAGTCCGAGTGGGAGGGACCAGCTCTATGCAGAATGTCCTTCAGGACAAAGTGCTGCCAGAAGAACGCTTGCAAGAGCTATCAATATCTGCAATTAAAGAATTTTATAGGTACTCTTCTGTGATATGGTGCTGCTTAACATTTTATTCTGTAATTTTTTTTTCCCTATTTCTCATAGATTGACAATCAACATAAGGTCACTGAAGGAGACACTGAGTGTAGTTGAATATTTCATTATTATATAGGATCCTAGCTCTACTAATGGGGCTGAATATTTTCTCATGGAATGCTTCCTGGTCTTTGGCTATGTTACAAGAACTGGACCAAGAAACGACCCAGATGAATGGCTGGGTCTCGCGGGTCAAGCCAGTCAAT
This sequence comes from Cuscuta europaea, assembly GCA_945859875.1. Lineage (NCBI taxonomy): Eukaryota > Viridiplantae > Streptophyta > Magnoliopsida > Solanales > Convolvulaceae > Cuscuta > Cuscuta europaea. Next base: position 3,302,172 of record CAMAPE010000035.1, on the reverse strand, counting down.
ATCAGGAAAACATGGTCAAAAGTTATAATTTACGTAGTATTATATTAATAAACATAATATATATATATATATATATATATATATATATATATATAATCAAAATAAAATGTAATTATTTTTCAAAATAATTAAATAATTATAATACTAGTAAGCATTGAAATCACAGTCATAATAATCTAAAATATAGTTTTAGTCCTATTCATAATAATAATATTATTTGATATTTGTCATATACTCTGTAGATATCTATAAAAATAACTTTGACATAATTATTTTTCTAGAATAAATACTGAAATATATCATATACTTTTTTCAAAAATTAAAATGAACTGAACTACACTTATTACAAAGTCTCAACTCTCCAGAACATCATATAAGTATATTTATATTTGAAATTTTATATAGACAACTGGATAGTACAATAGCAATAACATATATTCTAATAGAAACAATAATATATTTATACTTGTTATGTATTAATTAATACTTAAAGATAGTGATTTAATTTAACCTTATAGCACTGTATAGTATAAATGTATAATAATGCTTCAGAACATGTAGTACCCACTGGCGCAATTGGTGAGGCGGAGTGAAGCTTATTGCTTGGCATACATAATTTTTTTTTGAGTGAATTCTTCCGGTAATTTCCAGGTTCCCGGGTTTGGGTCGTTGCGGGTCCGTCCCTGGCTAAGACAGGCCACTGGGTAATTCCTGTTTTAGCTACATTAACAGGTTTATAGTTTATACACAAGTACACAACCAGACCGGGTTGATGCGGGTCACCAGGTTCCGGGTCGTGTTTGATAACATAGGTGTTTGGTAGTGACCTGATATTGTTTGAAGTTGCCCAAATGGTCGAATTGTCAGCCAAAAAATATGAAATATAGTTTATTACGATTTTTTTGAAAATAGTATTGAAAAATAAGTGTGCAAGTGTATTTTTCATGCATTTTGGCAACTTTAGCCAAGAAACCGGAAAGACCTGCACTATTTGGTTCTCATCATCAATCAATCCACCCCATAGAGAAACAATCACTGTTCAGTAGTAAAAAACAGCTGATATGGATTCTAAAAGCATAAACAGGATTTTACTTAACGTGACTCCTAATATTCACTAATGTACTGAAAGTCTGAAAGACCCTTATATTAAAATACAATTTAGTTATTTATGTAAAACTGTGCGTGCCACAATGTCCTAGTTGTATGCACAATTTGAGACGTCCAATAGGTTCAGCCCTTCAGTAAGTTCAGTTCATGCTTCATATGCTTAGTTAAGACGATGTAAATTCATCAAGTGCATAAAATGCCTCTATGTGTTTGTGTGTGAAAATGATGTACAAAGTAACCTAATTTGCTGTGTGCATTTTCATTTTCTGATGACAGTGTCAGAGATGAGAAGGAGATTGCTCTGTGTGTGAAAGATCTGAATGCACCTAGCTTCCACCCATCAATGATATCTATATGGATCAGTGATTCATTTGAGAGGAAGGACACAGAAAGGGGCCTTCTAGAGAAACTTCTTGTCAATTTAACGAAGTCTCAGGATGCTATTCTAAGTCCAGATCAGCTGATTCGGGGGTATGCTGCTGTTTTTCATGAGAAGCACTCCCTATCTTCAAAAGGAGTCATGTTTCAAAACATATTTATATACAAAATAGTCCTATTTCTACAAATGAAACAATTTTCATTGATTTCTTGTTATGCTCTAAAAAAAGGGAAATGCATTTTATCAAGTTTGAGTATGCTAATTTTTGTGAAATTTGGTTTATCCACTCCACATTTTACCCCCACATTCTAGTGCACATTTCATGTTTAATCTATACATTTTTTACTTCTGTATCCATCGGGGTGCAGAGTTAAGTATTAACCGAATTACGTAACCAAAGTGGCTAGTCCGCTTGGAATCACTATGTGCTCTCAAATTCTTGAATATTTTTCCACTCAACCTCAACTCCCACCGACGTTAGCTGAGGTCATTCGGGTCATTTTAAGTGCTGGCCTTCTCTTACAAAGTAGGAGGGTTGGCTCAAGGGTTGCCATTTGAGCAAATGAACGGACTCCACCCTAGCATGGTGGTTAGGCTCCACTGGAGTATACGAGAATTCTGGGTTATAAATAAAAAGATAGTTAAGCATCAAAGTTAATCACGAGGTTAGTCTAATAGAAATGACTTGTTTTGGGGTGCAAAGTCAAATATTCAGTTAATCAAAACATGTCATGCAAATACTGAAGTTCTCATTATAACAAAGTAAACAAACAAATGAACTTATAAATATAGTAGGATGGACAATTTACAAGAGTTGTAATCGCAAAAACTTAAAGTTGAATCATCATAATTTAAAGTTGATTCTTCATGCTTTGTTTTTCTTTTTTTGAGAAGAGAGTCAAGGCAGTTCAGACATATTCACTGTTTTACTGAATGTAACCTTCTATATTCTCCTGGACAGGTTTGAATGTGTTCTTTTGAACTTGGAGGATACAGTAAATGATGCTCCAAGAGCAGCAGAGTTTCTTGGCCGTATCTTCGCCAGAGTGGTTTGGGAAAATGTGGTACCATTGGAGGAGATTGGGAGGTTGTTACGTGAAGGTGCGGAGGAGAAAGGGCAACTCATTGAGACAGGGCTTGCAGCAGATGTTCTTGGAAGCACATTTGAGATGATTAAATCAGAGAAAGGTGATTCTTTGTTGAATGATTTGTGTAGAAGGTCTAATGTGCTGCCTAACAACTTCCGGCCTCCAGGTTCTAGCAAGAAATCCAAACTGGACAAATTTCTAATTCCATAGGCCTATATAGATATTTTATGTGGTTTGAGTCCTCGTCCTGATGCACTGTTAGCATGCTGATCTATACTTTAGGTGCGTAGGTATTTTTTGCTTTGTTTTTTCTTAATGTAAAAAGTCGTTTGCTGCACCATTATAAACCCACATAGATGACAGCAGTTTTTATATTCATTGTTTGCTGTGACAATGCTTATATGTTCATTATTAACGCCGCGTCCACGAGATATGGAAGATCTGACTTATGGTTAAATGCACGTTTATAACTACGTTAAGTAATGTAGAAATTTGAAGGGTGGTGGGACCGCCAGAGGGAGCAAACGGAACTTTGTGAATGTACATTAAGGTCCTTTTGGTAGCGTTAAATGGCTTGTTCAGCAACATTAGCGAATCACGAGTATTTGAGGTACTGATTTGGTTAAATTTGATTCTATCACTCAGACTTAGTTCACAGTTTCATACTACTGTCTAATATCTTGGAATTGGCCGAAGTGCATAAAAAAGTTATATGAGACTTCTGGCCTGGCTCAGCCATACCACCCAACAGTCCAACACCCACTCGGCATATGATTCAGTCAAGCTAGCTTGGCCAGTGGAGGCAGCAATCTTCATGCATGCATTCTATGGACATGGGCGTGGTTCTAAACGGATTTGGTCTTTTAGTTGTTTGGTTTAGTCCTTTTGACTGAACTGTAAAATGACTGGTCATATCACGGCTGGTTTTGGTCAAAAGTTCAAGACCTTGCTATGCTATACCCTCAACTTATGTATTTCGGTTATATTTTTTTTTTGTGACCGTTGAGGCCCGGACCGGGCCCGGCCGGGCCGGGCCGGTTCACCAAATTATAAGCTCGGGCCTGAACCGCTACATGACCGGGCCGGGTGGCCCGAACCGTGACCTAACCAACAAACCGGGCCGGTTCGGGCCCGCACAGTAGCGGGCCGGTCCGGTCCGGGCCGGTTGGCCCGGCCCGAGTCCACCACTATCTATGGGTCTAGAAAATAGGTGACCTGCCCAGCCGGTTCGAGCGCTTTTCTTTAACTTTTCACAATTAATAGGCTGCTAGGCGGGTGGGGCTGGGTGGTTTGGGAGGCTTGTGGAGTTGGGGAGGGAATAAATTTGAAAAGCCATTTTTTTAAAAAATAAAATTTGCCCGGTCTTGATATAAATCCGGGCTGGTACCTAGCGTGCAACCTGAAATCCCAGTACCGCTCAATCCCGGTCCGGAGCCTGGCCCCGGTCCACTCCTAGGTGCATCCCTAATCAAGACTCATAGAGAACATTATAAAATGTCATCACTTGATTTGATCAATAAAAGATAGGAACATAAACTTCAAATAATACGCAATACTAACCCTCACCCGTGGCCCGTGGGGCGATAATAATACGTATTGTAGAAACCACTTTCTAAACATAAATATGTTGTTTCGGGTTGTAGAAATCATTTTGAAGTTTACTAAGGCCAAGTAAGAAAAATTGGATTGCATAAACGCACAAAAAGCGAGTACATGATAGATTTATTCACTTTTCCATTTGCGAATGTCGTGCTTTATTTATTAGAACACGAGGTATTTTTGTGCATTTACACATCACACAAAATTTAGACATTACACAAAATTTTGAGCATTTTCCCCTCAAAAGAACAAAAGTACCTCCTAACCCACTTCAAAACATTCTTACGTTTATCGTTTGTTTTCTCCTTTTACCCTTCCTTTCCATTTCTCATCTATACACTAATATACACTTAAAAAATCATTGCATACATCAAACTCCTTGAAGGGGAACCTTGTTGTATCGGTTGAGGTGTTCCATTTTCAAATTTATTCGCGTCTTCTTTTGATCCCGTAGTCAATTCTAGAGCTCTTTTGTTATCAAAACTTCGTCTTTAACGTACACTTCATTGACCTCCAGTTCTCTTAATCAACTCTCGATTGTGGCTCAACTCTCTACATTGCTTCTTAAATAGTTTTCCTAGTTTAAATGTGTCACAAGGTTCATAATTAGCTCAAGCCATGATTTACTGGATTTTGGTGTATGTTTGTTATTTTTAGAGTCAAATTCAAGGAATTAAGCCCGACACCGGCGTTTGAGAAGCAATCGAGAGAGTTGAGTCACAATCGAGAGTTGATTAATTAGAGAATTAGAGGTCAATGAGGTGTTAAAAATGAAGTTTTGAAGACAAAAGAGTTATAGAATTGACAACATGATCAAAAGAAGATGAATATAGCTTGAAAACGACGATCAGGATGACGTTGTGTCAGAACGCAATGCGGGATGCTTTCGTGCACCAAGGGCTATTCTTATACATCAAATTTCTCATAAAGGCATAAGGAAAAATCTCCATATCTTTCCTCTCTTCATTACAATAAGGATTTGTTCAAAATTTAAAGTGCATAGTGAGAGGAGTACCAACTCGATTGGCTTTGTCCATGTTGATACAATATTAATTTTTGTGTATGTATCCTTCTTGAGATAACCATACCATCCTAATCTTCTTGATTGTCACAAGGACTACATTTCAAGTGATTCTTGCTCATTTATTGCTTTAACAAAGTGATTCTTGCCAACAATGAGCATATCATTAACATATAAAAAAGGCTTGGAAATCACGACACCAAACATTTGCATGAAACAACAATGATTAGAATATCTTCTCATAGTCGAGATGTCCCATGAAATGCTCATACTGTGTAACACCGTCCCCAAGTAATCGTGCTTTATCAAATTATGTATTGAACCATGAGAAACGAATAAAAACATTTTACGTGATTGTAAATTTTTATCATTTCTTTTACGTGAATAGTAAAATTCACGTGGGGCCCACACCGGAAGTTGGGCTGCCCGATATTATCGGGACCACATATTATATTCATCTGGGCCTAGATAATATTTTTATGATGGTGAATATCCTAATTGGGCCGTGCCAAGGGCATAGGGTTGACCGGTTGGTCAAACGAGGCCAAGTTATCAGTATCAGCAATTTATCAGATAACAGCCCGAAAAAAATTTCGGAGACTTCTAAATTTAAGTTGAGAAATGCATATTCATAATAAAGTCCAATAATGATGGAGAAGAGGTGCGATATTTTATTTAACCTGATAAAATAAAATATAATTAAAACAGTCCAACAAATACAACTTTCGAGACCCATTGTACACTGAGGGACACAAAGGGTTGATCTCCCACGTAAGTGGGGGCCAACCCACGTTTTTTACTCTGCAATTGGAGAGGGGAGCCGCACAACCACATGGAGAAGGAAGGAGGAATTGATTGGAAGACCAATCAATAGGAAAGTGGACCTCACCCTTGGTATTATTTTGGAGAAATGCCAAAAAGGCATTCCCAATCATCCCAACTCATACAGCTCGACCATACCACTTTCCAAGGAGAGATAATCTCTGCAAAAACTCCATTTTTATCATCCATACACGCACCAAGAACAAGGGAGGAAGAAGGAAGGGAAGAGAGAAGAGAAAAGAGGAGTTTAGGTGGAAAAACTTGTGGTTATCAAGGTAATGACTCCATTAATCTCACTTCTTGTTCTTCTATCATATTATATGATTATACAATCATATTTCACACCCTAGGTTTTTTCTACATGTTTGGGAGTGTAGAATAAGGGGTTGGAGGGTAGTTCCAAGTCCAAGAACGGACTTAGAAGCCAAAGTGACAGGTTCGCCGGAAAATAACCTTTTGGAGGTTATTCGTATTAATATGGGTTTTATGATGATAAAACCTTGTTAGTAACTTGTCTAAGGTATTCAAGGAACTTTCACGGAGTTGAAAGGGTCACCGGAAATATCGCCGGAGTTCATTGAAGTTCGCCGGAGTTTCACCGGAGCTCAATAAGGAAGGCTAGAACTTCATAAGCTTCATTTAAGGCGAGAAGACGAATTTATGCTTTATAACTTTTGCGTGAGGCATGAGATTACCTAAATTAATCAAAAATATATTTTATGGATTGATTAATGGTATTAAAGTATGTGTTATGTTATGTTAAGGAATATAACATAGTTGGAAAGCATGATTTATAGGTTTGATTGGTGAAATTTCTATAAATTGATATGTATGATGTTCCAAGGACCCAAACAGGTATTTTTGGATCAAGAACGTCAAATAGTACTTGCATGTAAAATTTCACGTTAATCGGACTCCGTTTGGGCGGTCAAACGAGCGTTGACCGCCAAGTCAACTGTTATACCCGACCGGGTATTGGCAAATACTCGACCGGGTATTTGCTGAAAAGTTGCCCCAGGGGCTACTGTCTTCTATACCCGATCGAGTATGGGTATGTACTCGATCGAGTATACACTAAAAATTGGCCTTACGGGCTACTGTCTCCTGTACTCGATCGAGTATAGGTGAGTACTCGATCGAGTATTGGGTTATGCTCAAAACGGGCAGTTTTGAGTAGGTTAACGTGGGCCGTTCAGGTGGGACCCGCCCACGTTTGTTCCTAAGGATTGTTATATGACTATAGGGCTAGACATTGTCCTTAGTTAAAGAAATTAAACGTTAGCCACATCCAGGTTAGGATTTGGTAGAACATAGACCGGGGACCGAGTACCCTTGGACGGTAAATGATCCAGAATACTCCAGGTGGGGCCGAGTACCATTGGACAGTAAATGATCCAGAATACTCCAGGTGGGGCCGAGTACCCTTAGACGGTAAGTGATCCAGAATACTCCAGGTGGGGTCGAGTACCCTTGGACGGTAAATGATCCAGAATACTCCAGGTGGGGTCGAGTACCCTTGGACGGTAAATGATCCTAAATACTCCAGGTTGGGTTGAGTGCCTTGGACGGTAAATGATCCTAAAACACTCGGTAGTATGAATCGAAGGTAGACTAAAGCTTGTGAGCTAGACATCCGGTAAAGGAGTGAGAAAAGTCAGGTAAGAACTTTATCTCTAAAAGACTCTTTAAATGAAATGACCTACGGGTGCAGTATTTTACAAATATATATACCGTATGTATCATCGGGTGGATGAGTCACACACACACACACATATCACCCTATTTTTGGGTCTCGTGTCTGAAACATTAGTTATTCTTCATATAGCCTGCTTGTCACTAGTATTTCTATGGAGTACTGACCCCTCCGGGGGCCCTCACATTTTTCAGGTTAATGCTAGAGTCCTACTACCTGCACCTTTGCCTAGGGTGATTGATCAAGAAGGAAGACGTGGTTCGTGCTTCCATTCTTATTTTAAATTTATAAACTGCTCATGGATTTTCGAACAATGTTTTCCTTAAAACAGTTGGGGGCCTGCGTGCCCGTGTTTGCCACATGTGACTAAGTATCAAACATATCATTATTTCCGCATTTGTTTGATTATGATATTGATGTTGATTGCATGTGTTTACTAATCGGTTTGGCAATAGAATCAATCGGACGCCTTGTACAATTTAATAGGTATGAACTGTTGTTGTTCTTATCGGGTTGTACGACGGTTGTCTACGTGGTCTGGATGTGATCCGGGGCATGACATACTGTATCACGATGGAGGGGTTCGTTTAAAAGCATGAATAAAAAAATATTTTGATTGGGAATGAAACCAACCCCAAGTCGTATGAGTGTGGAATCACTAGGGATGAAAGAGTCGATGTCTCTAAGATAAAGAGACTCACCCACGAAAACAATGAATCAAGATCCTTCACAAGTGAGAGATGTCTTTAAGATCCTCTCGTGCAGGAGGGCGGTCTCGAGTTCAAGTCATTAAAGAGGTGAATTAAAGAGGTGAATTTGGAAGACTATTCTAGAGTGATGATACTCTAGCCCTCATGGATAGTTTGAATGGTCGTGCAATCACTGTTTCATCTCGACTCAAGCTGCAGTGTGAAACTTAGCTTCTTGTTAAGAATCTAGCGGTGTTTGACCAATTAGTCATGGTTCAACTCGAAGCTATAGTGAGAATCGAAGACCACATAAGATCTATCCATTAAGCACAATTTGTTGTACCTGATAGTGTATAAACGACATTGGAAACTTAGCTAATTGTTTGAGCTATTAATCTTGCAAAATCGGACTACCTCATGCTAACAAAACAAAAAAAAGTTCTACTCCGTATTTGTTAAGGTCTCTGCAAGTATCTAAGTCAAGCCTCACTCTCTATATGCTAATTTACGGTCTCCTAATTAACTGTTCGACCGGTGTTGTGAGCAAGAATGAACTCCCTTTCTTTTTTTTACAAAAAAGAGTTCTATGTTAATTTGTCACATATATTTCTTAAAGTAGTGAAGTTAGATGTGAAAGAAACATTTCAATCCAGCTGGTTATGAGGTTACCCATCTCTAGTGAGAGGTCTCGATTTCGAACACCGCTGAACACATATGAGTTTGAAGGTAGATGTGACGGTGTGATGTCACAAATTTGAGTGTCCTTTCCTCACAAATCTGAGATGCTTCACGCGCTCCTTAAGTACAAACACCTAGGAATGCACGTTTTTCCTCTCACCCACCGCTTTCTTCCCCGCGTCTCCTATCATTTCCCGGCGACACACTAAACCATCGGCAGGAAAGATCCTGATCCGATCCACGGATTTCATAATCTATTAGTTACTCGAGTAGATCATATTGATGGCTCCGGTTTCGGCTCTCGCCAAGTACAAGCTTGTGTTTTTAGGAGATCAATCTGTTGGGAAAACCAGTATCATTACTCGCTTCATGTACGATAAATTTGATACCTCATATCAGGTACTGGATTTCTTTTACTCTCGATATTTTGTCGATCTATTTGTTTGTGGTATGGCTGGCACCCTTATTTCTTCCGTTTATTTTGAGTTTGTAGTCCGACATTGATGTTCTTCAAGTGTTTTTTGGCAACTTTTTTTTATATTTATTAGAACTTAGTGAATTTAGATCGGTTCATTATTAAAGTAACGTCAGATGTATTTTAGGTGATTAGGATCCTTTAGCTTAAAAATGCCTTTTTTCGTTCTAACCTGCCAGAAAGACACTGTCATTTAACCGTGTCATGCTGCCATTGCTTTCTTACACCAGCATATTTTGTTACTAGTGGCCTTATTTAGTACCCACGGGTGCTGTACTAGCTTTAAGCAGGTATCTTTATAAAAGAGCTTTTCTGAGCGCTAGTAATACTCTCTTAACAAGACAGATAACAATTGCATCTGGGGGGGGGGGGGGGGGGGTCATCATCATTGTTATTGAAATTGTCTAAAATACGGAGTATCTATTTTCTAGGAGAAGTGGAAACAGGTAATGCTTCTTATGGTGACCTGAATGCATACACCTTAACTTGTTTCAGGCCACTATTGGTATTGATTTCCTTTCAAAGACAATGTACCTTGAAGATCGTACAGTGAGATTGCAGCTCTGGTAAGTTTTATGTTGAAGGTCCTTGATGTTAGGATACTGTTCCTGCTTCGTGTATAGTTGAATTTGAAACTGCATTCCAAAGTATCTCACTCTTCTGCCAATTGTTTTAATTCAGCTTTACTTCCACTTCCTTTGCCTCCAGAATAGCATATACCAAGGTTCGAAATTGCGTATTGCGTAGTCATGGCGTTTTTTTGAATATTGCATATTGCATAAGCCTCATTGCGCAACGAGGCGTATGCATGAGGTGTAATATATATATATATATATATATACATACATACATACATATAATCATAATAAAAAATAAACATATTTATCAAAAGTCGTCAAATGTTATATTAAAACAAATCATAAGAGGCCATAGTCCTAGCAAAGTAATATGTTCAAACTTCAAAGTACCATAGAATACCAAAACTTTCTGAATCGTTTATAAAAAAATCTAAGATATGAGAATTTAAATTAGTTAGATTGATCGACTGAAAAAATCCAATCAATAACTAGTGCTTTGAAATAGGGATCATAACATCAATTATAAAAAATTAAAAGTGGGCTGGGTGGACCCAAATAGTACCCTTACACCCTGACCTTCTCCTATTGCGTACGCCTCAGAGCGCCTTAATATTGCGTACGCCTCAGTGCAATATTGCGTACGCCACACTCCCAACACCATATGCAATGCCTTTTACGCCATAGTCTAGGAATTAGCTAAGGCGTGCCATGAGGTGCAATTGCATTGATGGTACATGTATATGCCATATACATGTAAAGCTATCATAACAGTCAATGTTTGAAATTAGGTATTGCGTAATTGGGGCGGGTTTTAAGTGTTGCGTATTGCGTATTTGTGTAAGCCTCATTATGTACCGTGACTCCGTGAGGCGCAAGTCTCAATTATAATATATATAAAGTTATACACATATCAAAAATATATATGTGTGTGTATATATTTAAATATAAATAAATTTTAATATTTATATGAAGTATAATATATTTAAATATAATAAATAAAATTATGTATTAAAAGCTGAATTATTTATAACTTAAAATTTATACAAAGTATTAAATTGCGCAATTGCATTGCACAACTTCAAACTGTTATTAACAGTAGATTTTCCAATTTGTTTGAGTGGACAATTTTATTGTTCCATATTCTTATTTGCTTGTTTGAATAGCTCGACTCCCACAAACATTATTTCAAAGTTTTTCGTAAAAACCAAACCAAACAAAACATACATAGTGTTTCCTACTCAAAAGTAGGGTTTGGAGGGGGTGAGATGTACCCTGGCCAAGGATTTTTTTTTGAATTTTAAAGATGTTGAAAAATTGAAAATACTTGGCATTATTTTAAAGTTTTGTATATCTTTTTGTAAAAAGTGTTGATTGAGAGACAAAAGTGTTGGGGATGCATTTTTTATTATTACCAATTGCTCATACTCTCTGCAAATCCGTACTTTATTTATCTCAAAGTTACATGACTATTCACTCTTCAAAAACCAATCTACTGATTCTACTTCCAGCAGCTTCATGAGATATTTGTGGGAATCAAATAACTTATGATTTTATAGGATCATTTGTGTCTTTCAAGTGCTTTTACACTTTTTTGCTAGAATTAGAAATCTTCATTCTGGATCTTTCATTTGATAATTAGTTTGTTTCTAGTGCTTTATAAAGTTTAGTCTTTTGTGACTATATACAGGGATACAGCAGGCCAAGAGAGATTTAGGAGTCTCATACCTAGCTATATCAGGGACTCGTCTGTTGCTGTGATTGTTTACGATGTTGCAAGTATGTTTATATCTAATGTGATATGTTTCTCTTGGATTATAGGAGAAGTTTGCTTCTCTTTAAGAATGTTAGCCAATATTATTATTCATGTAACATTATTTATTTACTATGTACATATACGTGTACCTCTCCCCTAATGGCCGTGTATATCGTAATAGTGGTTGCCACACACTTAGCCTAAACTAGCTCTAACGTTTTATGTATCTAGACTTCTTTTAGCTAATTCAATTTAGTAGATAGAATTTGTATGTAGTAGGGATTATTGTACGTAGCCTATTAATAGGCTTATTGTATAATATTATCACCACGGTGAATTTATCCTTCCAACTTGGTATCAGTTGCTTTCTCTTCTTCTTCATTAATGGGTACCAACAAAGCTTCCACCTTTCACCCCGCTCTAGCTATATCCCATTACCAAAATAGTCATTTCCACCAATCAAACAAGTTGTAATTGTAGTAAGGAAATTCCAACTCATGGGATGGGAGGAAGAGATAATTGTTGGAGGGTTGCACGAGAATTTCAATTCACGAATACCACATCAGCTGTTAGTTTCTCTGTGAAAAGAAAAAGTAAAAAGGGGAACTCTTCTTCACGTCTACCATACACAAGAATACTCTTATTTAGGATTTGTACTGGGCTCTTAAGTATATATTGGAAAAGAAAAGATCAGTCTGCAGCAGATTTATTTTGTAAATAATTATGTCTCTGTCTGTATGTTCAGGTCGGCAGACATTCATTAACACTGTAAAGTGGATTGAAGAAGTTAGGACTGAGCGTGGGAGTGATGTTATAATTGTCCTTGTTGGGAATAAAACTGACCTTGTTGAAAAAAGGTACCTAACGGCTATACTTTTGATTTCTTTAGGATACATGTTAAATAAGGAAATTATTGGTTTATCCTTTTCTTTCATGGCTTTTGGCATGCTGTAGATTTTCAAACAACTGAATTTTCTTTGAAAAAAACTTGTCACCTGTACAAAAAATAGCCACTTATGTATTAGGGCTAATCATCACCTGTATTAAAGAAACGAGTTCTATTGAAAAATGTACTCAAACAATTACCCCATAGGTCCATAGTGTTTTTTTGCACAGTTTATCTTTATCATCAAGTTTAAATTGATAATATGCTATATAGAAGCGATAGTGATCCGAAAGACTGGATATCATAAAGCTGGATCAACCTGACTAAGAAAGAGATGGGGAGTTTTTGTTGTTGACTCAAGAATACAGTAATATTTTCCCTGAATATGTTCCCAGTTTTACGATTGAGGGGTTGATGTTAAGATTGTCTTGAAAAGGTTTGTTTTGAAAAAGGAAAACCATTTGTTGCTGTGGATCAAAGATTCAGGGACCCATAAGTATGTTTTGTACTTTTGTTTAATGGATCATGCAGATAAAAAAATGGAGCACAAGTTGTTGGATTCAAATTCAATAAAAATGGGAATTTACTGAGGTTTCTGATATTTCTCTAAATGACCATCTAGATTGCATGTTTCTTGATATTAACTCTAAGGTCTGTTGAAATATCCTGGAAAGATTCCTAATGTAACACTGTGATACTACCTCCGTCCCATATTGATCGTCATGTTTTAATTTGGCACGATTACTAATAAAGTGGTTGAAAAGTAAAAGTTGTGGTTGAGGTTTGAGTAGAATAAAGTGTTAGGGACCTGGTAGAATAAGAGTAAATAAGAAGAGTAATAGCTAGAGTAGTATAAATAGAATAGACTGGGGGAAATAGAGGAGGCTGTTTTTAGACTTGTGTCTTGGGACTTGGGAAGACTGAGATTCTATCTCTTTCTTTTGGGGACTTCGGTCAATTGGGGGCTTCGGCCATAGTTTCTTGTTCTTAATCAATAAAGACTGCAGAGTTGTTCTTGATCTCTTTATGTGATTTTATTGAATTTCTGGATATCTCTAACATTGGTATCAGAGCACGACGATCTCTGGATGAGACCAACTCGTGCTAAGATGGACGGAAGAATGACAGAAGTAGAGAGGAACTTGACTGATATGGCCAGAAGCTTGAGAGAAACTGCAGCAAGGCAAGATAAAATGGAGACGACGATGGCCGATATGCAAGTTAGCATCGCGGAAATACAAAATAGACTTGAAGGTGGTTCGAAGAGTCGATCGCATCATACAAATTCTTCGCAAGGTTCGCGTCGCAGAGGACTTGGAGAACGATCGAGGAAGACTAGGCACCTTCCGATATCTGACACACACAAATCGTCGCAGTCGTTCAACACTTCGCATACAGAGTCGCAAAATACTTCTCTTGGTTCGCTCTCGCGAATCTCTTCTCACTGTTCTCATTCGCGAACAGTTTCTCTCCTTTCGCAGACTGACTCAGCGGCTATTTAGTCACGTACAAGAAAGACCCGAGTGAGAGGAGAATCTTCATCTTCATCGCCGGACTATTCTTTCAGTCCACAGGCATCTTCGCTTACGGAAACTCACAAATCGTCATCGCAAGCCATTTCTATCAGTCATTCGCAGGTGTATTCGCAGTCGCCAGATTCTTCCCTATCTGAATTGCTGAGTTCGCAAGTTTCTCAACCTGCTAAAGATTTCTCGCAGTCAATAAATAAGACTGGGATGGAGCCAACCGAATCTGTAATCAAGAAAATAAATAAGAAGGACGAAATCGAGAAGCAAGGACAGACTATCCAATGGCAAGATTATGTTTCTCCTAATCTTGCAGACGATATGGATTTAATTCCCAACCAAGTTTTTATGGTGGATCTGCTTATCCACCCATGTTTCTTTGGCAGTAGAGTTCTAATGGTTTCTGAAATTGGATTTCCTAAAATCAAGGACATTACAGAAAATAAAACTGTTCTTGTAAAAAGACAACAACCTCAATATCCAAAGGAAATGTTTTCAGAAAATTTAGGCCTGGAACAAAAGAGGTCGGGACCAGAGGTTCATAAGGATCATGTTTATCTTTTTTCTGAAGAATCTGCTATCATCTGGGGAAACCGCACACAGATTCAGGATGCTGATAAGTCTAGCCATGCCCAACACCTTGAAATACAAGAAGCAGAATTGCAGCCATGGGTTGAGAGCATGTTAGACTACTCCAAGCTTGACTTACATACTCAATTTAAAGCAACTGAAAGTCATCTCATGTGGGGAGACATATCTGCAAAGACAGCTGGAGCAATGACCCATTCCCTCACTCGTAACAACCCCTTCAGTGGATATGTTTTGAATGGTCTACATATCACTCCATCTGCCACTGTAGTGGTAGTAGATGCAGCATCTTATGGCGTTCTGAGGCAACATGCTGGGAATTTTGTTGATGATGATCAACCCAAAAAGTTTATATTGGAGCAGTCCCATGATTTTTCAAAGAGTTTAAATAGATATCCTATTGTGCAGACTGGTTTAATTAATGAAGTTGGAAATCTTGTTGAGGCATGTATGTCAGTACTTGGAAAATTTATGGACACCTTCCTAGAGGCTAGAGCTTCCTAGAGAATTACTGATAATGGTCATGCAGAAGCACCAGAAATACTTTGCAGTGACTAATGAGAATAGGGATTGGCTGCCATACTTCATTACTGTTACAAATGGAGCAATTAATGAAATGATGGTGATAGAAGGAAATGAAGCTGTACTCAGAATGGGGATCCACAGAATTATGACTGATGCATTTGGTGCTGAAAGAGTTGGTTTTGTATTCTCAGGCACTAAATTTTGCTTGGTTTCAGTGTTGCATCACACTGGCCAAGAGGTTCAGGGCATGAACATAAATTCTGCTAAGGGTGTAGGTGATACACCTCAGGAAGAAAAGAAAATACTTGTGGCTATTGAAGGCTTAAAAGCTAGTGAAGAGAATAAAATTTCAACAGAAATATTCTATGCTGCAGAAAAAATTGGGAGTTGGAAAGATTATGTACTAAAACTCTTTGCTCTGAAACCAGTGAGATATTGGGAAGGTAGAAGCGCCAGGAGGAAGAGGAAGCATAAGAATTTGGCTGTTTCCTATCGCCCACCTTGAGGGCAAGGTGGTTGTTTAGGGGGGGAGATATGTTAGGGACCTGGTAGAATAAGAGTAAATAAGAAGAGTAATAGCTAGAGTAGTATAAATAGAATAGACCGGGGGAAATAGAGGAGGCTGTTTTTAGACTTGTGTCTTGGGACTTGGGAAGACTGAGATTCTATCTCTTTCTTTTGGGGACTTCGGTCAATTGGGGGCTTCGGCCATAGTTTCTTGTTCTTAATCAATAAAGACTGCAGAGTTGTTCTTGATCTCTTTATGTGATTTTATTGAATTTCTGGATATCTCTAACATAAAGTGAAATGAAAGGACCACATATATCTTGCCAAAAAAGGAAACAGGACATTCATTTTGGGACAATCCAAAAAGGAAAGCAGGACAACCAAAATGGTATGGAGGGAGTACTTTTTGAGGGGTAACCCTTGGTCATTTTGAGAAATACTAAAAACCTAAGGGTTACCTCAGCAAATTTTCAATTGAGTTTTTAGTACAAGTTCAATTTCCATTGCAACTCGTTTTGCCTGTGAAATTTGTCTTCCAATGATAGAGATCCAGCTAGTCTAAGCAATCAGAATAGAAGATTCGGGAGAGTATATTCTAGAAGGCCTAAAATAGACTAGCGGTTATTAGTTAAAAGCTGTTAAGTAACTAATAACTACCTTCTGTTTGTAGAAGGATATAAATAGAATAATTCTGCTGTAGGAAGGTAGGCTGTTTTTAGACACATTGTCTGGAACTGGGAGTTGGAGTTTATCTCCTTCTTGGGAAAGGCTGTATACGACTTACCTTCTGTGAATGAGAATTTGTGTTCTTACTATGTTCTTAGCTTCATTGTGATTGTTACTGTGTGGTGGTAGTCGTATCATTGGTATCAGAGACTGGTTGCCGTGGTGAATGGTTGGCACGAGGAAGAAAATGGAAGGGAGAATGAATGACGTTGAGCGAGGTCAACGTGAGATACAAACGAGCATGGATAATCTAGCTGCGAATATTGCATCGATGCAAACTGCGATGCAAGCTAGTATCGCTGAATTACACGTTCAGATGACCAATCGATCTCGGAGTCAGTCGCGACGATCGAACAACTCACTGCGAACAGCTCATCAGAGGAATCCGCGAGAAGAAGATAGTTCGGATGATGCAGTTAACAATTCCGTCTCGCAACACAATTGCGAACCTAGACGGAATCATAGAAATCAGAATCATAGCGCCAGAAAAATTGACTTGCCCCTATTCAACGGGAAGGATGTTTCTGGTTGGTTGTTAAGGATGAACAGATACTTCCGATTGAATCGGACAGAAGAAGAAGATAAATTGGATGTAGCGGTCATCGCATTGGAAGACCAAGCTCTGAATTGGGGGGAACAACATTTACACGGGCGTTGACCAGGAGATTTCAACCTAACTTGGTTCAGGATCCTTTGGGGCCTCTATTTAGTCTGAAACAGAAGGGATCCATATCCGAGTATAGAGATCTATTTGAGACAACTATTGCATCCCAGGGACATTTATCTGAAGAAGTGTTGAAAGGTGTGTTCTTAAAAGGGTTGAAAAGGGATATTAGAGCAGAATTGAAGCTCTATAAGACCAGGACACTGGCTGAAGTGATGGATAAAGCAACATTGATTGAAAACAAGAATGTGGAGGCAGTTTTAATGAAGAATAAGGAGGAAAACAAGAAGAAGGGACAGAGCAGAAATATCATTCAGGGTCCAGGACAGAGTTGGAATGAAAATAATAAATGGAGAAGCTATCCAGGACCTATGAGAAACTCCAGTACAGTAAACAAAGGGGCCAGTGAAATCAGAAAGCAGCCAGAAGTGAAAGAAGTTTCTGAAAGAAGACAAGGGACCAGATTATCTCAAGAAGAGTTGTTGGAGAGAAGCAAGAAGGGGTTGTGTTTTAAATGTGGTGAGAATTGGAGCAGAGGTCATGCTTGTAAGATGAAAAACTACAAGATGGTGTTGGTAGAGGATTCTGAAGGGGAAGAAAATTCAGAGATTGAGGGAGAAGAAACAGTAGAAGAATTCATAAGTACTACCAATCCAATGGATAACAAGAACATGCAACTCTCAGTCCTAAGTAAGGAAGGCATATCTTCTATGACTACTTTCAAGGTGAAAGGGAAGATGAAATGGATAGGTGGAGTGATAGAGGTCACTGTGTTAATAGACAGTGGTGCTACACACAATTTCTTGTCCAGAAAATTGGCGGAGAGCAAGAACATACCTTACAATCCAATTAAGGGTTATAAGGTCCAGATTGGGAATGGTGAATGTATACCCAATTGGGGCAGATGTTCATTGGCAGAATTGGAAATTCAAGGAGTACAGATTCAACAAGATTATTACATCTTGGAATTGGGAGGTGTGGATATAGTGTTGGGAATGGAATGGCTGACTGGTTTGGGAGACATGGAGGTAAACTTTAAGCATCAAATCCTAAAGTGGAATCAGGAAAGGGAAACATATATCATAAAGGGAAATCCAAATGCTAATCAGATGGAGGTGACTTTGAAGACTATGGGTCACATATTACATCAGGAAGGTGATGGGTTCTTGTTGTACTGTGAAGGAGAATCTGGGAAACTGACTGATATGGATGACAGGGAAACTGAGTGGGGAGAAGTGATAGCTGAATTCACAGAAGTATTTAGTTCTACACTACAATTTCCACCTGCAAGGGACTGTGATCATGCCATAAATATTAAAGAAGGAGCAGAGATACCTAATATCAGACCATACAGGTATTCATTTGATCAGAAAAATGAAATTGAGAAGATTATTGCAGAAATGTTGAAATCTGGAATTATTAAACACAGCAATAGCCCGTATAGTAGCCCCATTCTATTAGCTAGAAAAAAAGATGGGGGCTGGAGGTTTTGTGGAGACTATAGGGCTTTGAATAAGGTTACTATTCCTGATAAGTTTCCTATTCCATTAATTGAAGAGCTGTTGGATGAGTTAGGTGGTGCCAGAATTTTTTCAAAACTGGATCTCAAGGCAGGTTACCATCAGATCAGGATGAAAGACTGTGATACAAATAAAACAGCTTTCAGGACCCATGAGGGTCATTATGAGTATTTAGTTATGCCCTTTGGGCTGACTAATGCTCCATCCACTTTTCAGTCACTAATGAATGAGGTTCTAAGGCCTTTTCTGAGAAAATTTGCTTTGGTGTTCTTTGATGATATTTTAGTCTACAGTAAAACTAAGGAAGAACATAAAGAACACCTAAGAAAGGTTCTGGGAGCTTTGAAGAAGAACCATTTAGTATCAAATCAAAAGAAGTGCTCATTTGGCCAAAGACAACTAAATTATCTGGGACATATTATTTCAGAAGATGGTGTGGCAGCTGATCCTGAAAAGATTGAAGCTATGAAGAATTGGAATATCCCTAAGGATTTGAAGGAACTCAGAGGATTCTTAGGTCTGACTGGGTATTACAGAAGGTTTGTAAGGGGATATAGCAAGATTGCTGCTCCTCTTACCGTGCTTTTAAAGAAGGATGGTTTTATATGGAATGAGATGGCTACTGAGGCTTTCCAGAATCTGAAAGAGGCCATGATTTCTTTGCCAGTGCTCAGAGTACCAGATTTTAATAAAATGTTTGTGATTGAAACTGATGCTTCAGGAAAAGGTTTAGGGGCTGTATTGATGCAGGAAGGAGGACCTCTAGCTTATATGAGCAAACAGTTATCTCCCAAATACTTGAATAAATCTGTGTATGAAAAAGAATTAATGGCTATTGTTTTTGCTATTCAAAAGTGGAGGCCTTATCTTTTGGGAAGGAGTTTTGAGGTACATACAGATCAGAGGAGTCTGAAATATCTGACTGAGCAAAAGGTTATGGGAGAAGATCAACAAAGATGGATAGCCAAATTGATGGGCTATAACTTCACCATTAGATACAAACCAGGGATTGAGAATAAGGCAGTTGATGCCTTATCCAGAAAATACACATATGCAGCCATATCTACTGTAACTTGTCAGGAGTGGGAGGGTCTGGAAGAAGAACTGGAAAAGGACCCTAAATGGGAGGAGACCATGCAGAAGATGTTAATTCAACCAGATAAATATCCAGATTATAAGAGGAAAGGAGGTTTACTCTATTACAAAGGGAGGTTGATTTTACCAAAGGGATCCCACAGAATTTTGATCATTCTCAAAGAATACCATGATTCAGCCATAGGGGGTCATTCAGGGTATTTCAGGACTATGAAGAGGATTTCCAATTTATTCTTCTGGGTGGGGATGAGAACTGACATCAAGGATTATATTCAAGCATGTGACACTTGTCAGAGGAATAAATATCAGGTCTTAAAGCCTGCAGGATTGCTGCAACCTCTACCCATACCTGAACAAGTGTGGACTGATATTAGCATGGACTTTATTGGAGGTCTACCAAAATCACAAGGAAAAGACACTATTTTGGTGGTGGTTGACAGATTGACAAAGTTTTCACATTTCATACCATTGGCACATCCCTATAATGCCAAAGGAGTGGCTGAAATCTTTATTCAGGAGGTAGTGAGAATACATGGATTTCCAAAGTCCATTGTGAGTGATAGAGACAGCCTTTTCTTGAGTTCTTTCTGGTCAGAGTTGTTCAGATTGGCTGGGACAAAACTCAAATATAGTACTGCCTACCATCCACAGAGTGATGGGCAGACTGAAGCGGTGAATCGTTGCCTAGAGACATATTTGAGGTGTTTAAGTGGGAAGAAACCTAGGCAATGGGTTAAATGGCTTCCATGGGCAGAATATTGGTTCAACACTAATTATCATAGCTCCTTGAAAAGCACTCCATATCAGGCTTTATTTGGACAATCACCTCCTGCTATCATTAGAGGTGATGTCAGTATAACTTCAGTAGATGAAGTAACTAAAATGACTGCTGAGAGGAATGGGATGTTGACTGAACTAAAGGAGAATTTGGCCAGAGCACAAAATTTGATGAAGCAACAAGCTGATAAAAACAGGAGGGAAGAGGAATTGGAAGTGGGAGATCAAGTCTTCTTAAAGATACAACCTTATAAAATGAGAAGTTTGGCCAAGAGAATCAATCAAAAGCTGAGTCCCAGATTTTATGGCCCTTATGAAATTTCAGAGAAGATAAACAAGGTTGCTTTCAGATTAAGGTTACCAGAAGGAAGTAGAATACATCCTGTATTCCACATATCCTTGTTGAAGAAGGTGCTGAAACCCACTGTAGCTTATCAAAGCCTCCCAGATTGCCTCACAGAAGATTGTGAGTTGCAAGTGAGACCTGAAGCTGTGAGAGACAGTAGGCTGAATCAGGAAGGGAAGAAGGAGGTCCTAGTGCATTGGCAGGGCCTTCCTGATTTTGAAGACTCATGGGAGGGTATTCATATGATCAAAGATCAATTCCCTGACTTTCAACTTGAGGACAAGTTGGTTCTACAAGGAGGGGGTATTGATAGAGATCCAGCTAGTCTAAGCAATCAGAATAGAAGATTCGGGAGAGTATATTCTAGAAGGCCTAAAATAGACTAGCGGTTATTAGTTAAAAGCTGTTAAGTAACTAATAACTACCTTCTGTTTGTAGAAGGATATAAATAGAATAATTCTGCTGTAGGAAGGTAGGCTGTTTTTAGACACATTGTCTGGAACTGGGAGTTGGAGTTTATCTCCTTCTTGGGAAAGGCTGTATACGACTTACCTTCTGTGAATGAGAATTTGTGTTCTTACCTTGTTCTTAGCTTCATTGTGATTGTTACTGTGTGGTGGTAGTCGTATCATCCAAATTGTGAATATGGGTTTCAATTACCAACCATTGATTCTTATCTTTTTATTTATTGTTCTGTGTCAGGTCTAGTGTTTTTTTGTATCTTTTTGCATTGTCTGACTGTCTCGTGTCTTTTCTTGCATATAAAAAGGCAAGTCTCTATAGAGGAAGGAGAAGCTAAAGCTCGTGAATTAAGTGTCATGTTTATTGAAACCAGCGCAAAGGCCGGCTTCAATATAAAGGTGAGTAGTAATAATAGACCCACTCAAAACTGAAACCCGAGCATGTCACTCACAAATATGAAAAAGAAATATGTCTGCTTACCGAGTATGAAACTAATAATCCAACCTTTTAACGGTATTCTTACAATAGTCCCACCTTTTCATTATTCATGAATAATCCAACCTTTGCACCCCATCTTCATTCACTTGTTCCTCACCGATTTATGACCTGTTATTCCAAGTTATTTTCTTATCTTTGCAAAACATTATGTGATCATAAGGTGAGAATTATGGTATAATGTTTTACAAAGATAAGAAAATAACTTGGATCAACAGGTCATAAATCGGTCAGGACCAGTGAATGAAGATGGAGTGCAAAGGTTGTATTATTCATGAATAATGAAAATGTGGGACCATTGTAAGAAGACAGCTAAAAGGTTGGATTATTAGTTTCCATTTTCCCTTTTTTTTTTATGGGTGTTTGGACTTAAACCGTGCATTTTTTGGTAATTAACATTAACTGATGCAAAAAATGGTACACATTCATTGCAGCCACTATTCAGAAAGATAGCTGCAGCATTGCCAGGAATGGAGACCTTATCCTCAGCTAAGCAAGAAGATATGGTTGATGTTAACCTTAAGTCTACCAACTCAAACTCGGCACAGTCTCAACAGCAGTCTGGAGGATGCGCCTGTTGATTTCATCTCCTTTTGTACGTATCGTTCCCCATTTCTCCTCCTTCGGAACGTCAACGTGCCTGTAAAGATCTATTTGAGTTCGCATATTGGGAGGTGTTTAAGATGCAGTTTTTTTGTCTTTTACAGTTTTATAAGTAGACATGGTTGGTATATCAGCTCTTATCTGTAGCATTTCCTAGGCCTACGCCTGTTAGATACATACTTCTTGGTCTTAGTTTTTTAAAGTTGTTCAGCAGTTTTGAATGGAACTTTACTTGCGTTCTTTTTTTCTTGTTCATATAGCAATTGCATGGTGTGGTGGGGGTGGGGGATGGGATCTTGTCACAGTTGGACTAAGGTTCTTTCTCCTCATATGCTCTAGGTGAATACTTGGGAATTTATCATATTTCTGATTTCAGATTAAATAAAAGCTCATGCCATTATGATTACTGAATACTGGGACACTCACACACTCACATATTGACTGAATACTGTCATTGAGGAAATGAGAAAGAAAGATTGCACATAACTCAGGCCATTATGATTCCAAGTGAAAATATCTCAGGCCAATATGTTTCCAAGTGAAAATATCTCAGGCCATTATGATTCCAAGTGAAAATATCTCAGGCCTTTATGATTCCAAGTTACAATATTGGAAATTTAACTTTACATTCTTGAAATTGTGCTAAATTTGACCATTTCATATGTTCATCATATAATATTAGTCTAATGTGGCCATGTAACATACATGATACATTACCTACGTGGCCATGTAAAGATGAAAATAACTATGAAACATTTTCATTTGTCATAGTACGATAAACTTCATATGACATTGAGGAATTGAAATAATCTATTCCATATTTCCTATTGCATTGATGTGCCACTAATTTTGATCGTTTGATGTCATATTAGTTAATGTTTATTTTGTTTTTATTGTATTAACTACGTATTTACAAACATTGGCTGATCAGAAATTCAGAATAAGCGACGGGCTATTGGGTCAAAGAATGTGAATCAGACGGATTCAACTAGTCATTGAGGGTATTGGTTACAACTTGGCTGATTAAGCAAAAAAAGCTTGTGTAGAAGGATTAAAAGTGAGATTTTCTTTATGGACCAGTTAATATTTTCATATTTCAAGGAAAGATTAATAGGACAATCTTATACGATACTCCCTCCGTTCCAAAATGAATTTCACAGTCACTATTCACATGGTCAACTTAATAGAACCAGTTATACCCACTTTGAACTTATAGATTTATAAAGTATAAGAACAGTGTTACCCGTGCAAATATATACTAGACGATGAGCTCTTGCATTGCACGGAGAAATTTAGTAATTTTATGATACACATTAAAAAACTAAAAGATTGTTTCTTACCTTAATAAATGATTAGGACAGCCTCCAGTTTTTATAAATTACTACATATTTTGACAATATTGTTTCTTATTTACCACGTGCAAAACTTTCTGATACCCATGTTTACATTAATTTTTCTTATTGACTTATTTGAATTAACTACTCATGGCCACATGGCGGGAAAACAATAAATGAAATTGCATTGACAAGAGAAAAAAGAATGTGATATTTCCAAATAAGAATACTATATTTTTCTTCTAAATAAGAGTAAAAATTGACATGTTCTTAAAAATAATCAATTTTGGCATTAATATTATCATATTGATGTTTGATAATGTCAAATATAACAGTATGATTTCGTGAAGATAATAACTTACTCATATTTGGAGCAAAAAATGTAAATCTCTTCTTTTGAAATATCAAATTGTTTTACTTCTATCGGAAGCTTCCCAAATACTGCCTTCTTATCTGAATTATCTTCCAAATAAGAGATTGCACGTGAATTAAGAAAATGAAAATTATGGGATTGAGACAAGTGGAGAGGAGAGACAATTCCAAAATTATTTTAGGTCAGGTGAAAAAGGAAAATTGGAAGACAATTGGTAGAAGAAGTAATATTTACAAAAAAAGTCAACCATGTTATTTTGCGTTGTTCAGTTTTCTCATATACATATTTAAAAGAAATTTGGTAACGTAACCCATTTTAGTGAACTATCATGCACGAGAAATAATTACAAAATTTCCACATGTTATTTCATACGTAGTATAAAATAGCATAAGACATTATTATTATTATTATTATTATTATCATTTTTATTACTATTATAATTACTAGTATTACACCCGTGTGTTGCACGGGGTGTAAAATACTAATATTATAAATCTAAATCATTAATTAAAGATTATATTAGAATTCATCACTGGAATGGGAGTAACCATTACTAAATGCATAATAAAAAATATTTGAAGTTTAATACGCATACAATTTTACAAATTATTGAAGACTTCTTTGTAGACAACATTTTTTGCGGTTTTTTCGGCTTTCCCCTTGTCGTCGCATATCACAAACATCAATCTAGATGGACTCGTCACTCTCGAAACTGAAACATATAACTGTCCATGTGTAAAAACCGGACGTCGTAGAAAAACACCCACATTTTCTAACGTTTGTAGTTGGCTCTTGTTCATCGTCATTGCATAGCTAACCATCAAGGGGAATTGCCGACATAGATGTGAAAGGCCTCAATCTGACGGGGTTAGAGTAATTCTGGGGATAAGAAATTTCTCACCTGCATTAGTTCGAGACATCATGTGTGCCTCAATAATATGTTCACCAAGTTTCGTCACTAAAAGTCGGGTGCCATTACACAAGCCAGTCGAATGATCTATATTCCTCATGAGCATCACCGGCACACCAGATTTTAGTTTCAACTCGTGATTTGGAACACCAGAACAATTTATTCCGTTAAGGAACTCGGGAGAATGAATTTCCTGAAGGAGCTCATTGTCTGAGGTTGAGGAACACGCTGAATCTGAACTGAAATATGTCTTTTCCTCTGAGCTGTTCTGCAACAACATGAAATCATTTACCTTGTCTACCTCATCAATTATCGGTGCAAGAATCGCTCTTCCTTCAAGATATGAGATTGTTCATGTTCTTAAAAAATCTGGATAGGTACTGTCGACAATGGATTCAATGAGATCAGACATTACTGGAACATGAAAATTTTCAGATATATCAGTTTCTTCTTCTCCATCATCGCTCCCTCCTAGAACAACATCACCAATTTGCGGTATCCAATCGGCAAAAAGCTTCAAAATACTTGGATTTGCCGATTCATTTGTGAAGTTCTTGAGTCTCATATTTTTTGTTAACTTCAACATTGTACAATACTAACACTATTGTGGTGCATTCAAAGATGCGTGAACAATACCATGTCTTGTGTCTTTAGGAATGACACGCAACACTTGTCTAAGTTTCCACAAAAAACAACCGTTTTTTCCACCAAAAGGCAATTTTGGATTGCATCATGAGAGCAAGAAAGTACATCTCTCATACTTTTATCTAAAGCTTCAAAGCAATGCCTGTGGAAATTTATATAAAAATGTAAAAATAGTACATTAATTTATAGTATTAAGATCCATTTAAACGCATCAATTATGATGATTAGATATAATCTCTTAAAAGATGTAGTTATTTCAAAAATATTACTCCCTCCGTCCCGGAATTATCTTCATTCTTTCCTTTTCGGTCCGTCCCAAATTTATCTCCTTTCCCCCTTTTTGGTAAAGAATATGTGGTTCACAACCATTCTTACACATTTCTCTCTCCTCTGCATAACTCTCCACCACACAAATCCCACTATCTTAAAACCCGTGCCCGGTCAAAACCGGAGTTAAATATGAGACGGAGGGAGTACTCTTTTTTAAATTCAAAAAAAGAAAAGAATAAAAGTTACAACAATATAGGTAACATAAGTTAACATGACTAATTGTACCGTACCGTTTTGTAACGTTCCGAAACGACATGGTACCGAACGGCTCTATCCTTGGAACCAGACCGGACCATTAAAAAACTCATGGATACATTACGGGTTTTACCAATTTACCAGACCGCACCCACCCCTATAAAGAACTATACCAAATCCTCTTCCCCCAACCTTGGAAGTCTGGAACGACCTCACCTCTAACCTCAGTGGCACTACCTGTAAATGGCCGGATCTATAGGCTCCATCTCTTCTTACCTCTCCAATTGCACCAATCTCTATGCCTTGGGCCCAGTGGCAGAGTTGCTTTGTTCCAAAGTATGCACAAGAACACCCAAAAATTTTAAAAACATGGTAGTATACATGTGTAAATTTAATGTAATTGTATTTATTCTTCTTTAAATTTTAATTTGTATAAAATTGAACACTTGAAATCTTAGTTTCAAATCCGCCACTGCTTGGGCCTCTCCTCCAATTCCCTCGCCGGTCCCATCTTGCCGGAGTTGGGTTTCGTCTGGAATTCCTCACCACTAGTATGAACTGGATCTGTGCGGCCGGCGGAGGGAGTACGAACGTGAATGCCTGGAAGAGTACCCATGTGTATATCGTGAAGTTTGGTGGCCGGCGGCACAGGTGTGGTGGGTCATGGGTGGCGGGTTGTTAGTGATGAAGGTCAACCGCGTGGGTGACTCCAGGTGAGCGTAGAGGAGAAGAAAGGAAGAGGGAAAGAAAAGTGACAAAGAAAGGGGAAAAGAAAAAAATAAAAGAAAAATGCCACGCGGGTTCACTCGGGTGCCACACAAGTGCCACACTGGCTGATAACCGGAAACCGGACTTCAACCGGGTAAAATGCTCAATTGAATGTTTTTTAAAAGTTCGGGTGTTCAATTGAGTATTTTTCAAATACGAGGGTTTAATTGACATTTTCGCTATAGTACGGGCCCTATCTGATAGTTTCCCTTTTTTCTCAAACATTATTAACTTTTACTATTAAGGATTTTTTCTAAAACCACTTCAAAAAATCACCTTTTTAAAGTAAAACAATCGGTGACACTTTCTCTAATATAGAACTCAGTGGATAATTTAAACTCAGATTGTTTTTTATTCTATCATATACTAGTAGTCTAGTATACCCAGTATTTTGTAAACATAATTCCAAAAATAAAAGAAAAATGGCGTAGTCAGTCAAATTAAAACAGTTGGGTGGACGGGAAATTATGACACCGGAGAAGTGGACTTTCTGTGATGAAGATGTTGGAACACTTTGTGCACACATCATCATCATCATTAACAACAGAGGAGGAGTGACATAAACACTCATAAAGCTTCTTTTCTAGTGGAAATAAAGTGGTTCATGAGTATGTTCTAAGTCAAATAACACAAACACCAACATTCGTGTGCGGGTCCCAATTGTGACTATACTCGTCTCACAATAGTCCATTTGAAATTTTCCAGTCAATAATGTCTAACTTTAATCAATTATACTCCTTCCGTATCTATTTACTTGTCCCGATTTTCCCTTACGACATATAAAAAAAGATTCATTTCTCTTTTTAGACATAGGCTCCACCATCTTTTAACCTCCCATCATTAAATATTTACATTTTTCATTTTTCTTTTCACTTGCTTCATTATTTCTCCCCATTAAATCCCCATCTCACCCACATATTTTAATCATCTTCAATGTTTTTTACTTCATCTACGGTACACCTATATTTCTTTTTAAACTACTCAAAAAGCCTAATGGGTCATCTAAATAGATACTATGAAAATGCAATGAAAATATTCTTTATCAAAATATTAGCATAAAAGTATAAATTTAATTAAATT
Source organism: Cuscuta europaea (assembly GCA_945859875.1). NCBI lineage: Eukaryota > Viridiplantae > Streptophyta > Magnoliopsida > Solanales > Convolvulaceae > Cuscuta > Cuscuta europaea. Next base: position 3,273,935 of record CAMAPE010000035.1, on the reverse strand, counting down.
TTACATAAATATAATACTTAAAATAATTGGTCAAAATTTACCACTTTTGATTGAAAAAATCAAAGATAACTAAATAAAAAAGAATGGAGATAGTACATTTTATATATATCTCTAATATTATAATATATATATAATATATTACGTATTTTAATAATAATAATAATAATAATATAGTATATTATTATTTTTATAATAGAGTCACACAAACTTTACCAAATTTGATATGAGACAATTTTAGTGAGATTTCACGAAAAGGTAAAATGAGACAATCTTAGCGGGACGGAGGAAGTATTATTTATTTGCATTGTATGTTAAATATAATATTAATAGGTTTGAAAATAAAAAAATAATTTTTAACTCAAATTTTAACATTTATTCAACTCGAACTTATAAATGACTTAAATGTTACTGATCAGATTTTGAGCCGAGCCTTGGCCAAACTCGCACTAAATATATTAAGGTTTTTATAGCACGATCTTGAACTCGAGTAAATGTATTTTTATCTAGTTCAGCGTGCCCAAGTTCCGCCTTTGGCTTGTTTGCACCCTTACAATCAGTGGAGGACCTAGGGGTCCTAGGGGGCAAGTGCTCCCGCTTCTCACCCCGAAATTTAGCATTAGTACTTATGATAAAATCAGTGTCCCCGCATCTTGATATAAAACTATGACCATTAGTTATATACTCCCTCCGTCCCGCTAACAATGGGACAAGAGGGAGTGACACGCAAATCAATAAAAAATGGTTTATGTGGTTGATATTGAATTGATAAAGTAAGAATAAAGTAAGAATGATTTAGAGCCACACAAACTTTGCCAAAGAGCATATGTAAATTGTTATAAGGCATTTAAATGATCAAGGAGTTATGATGAAGCGATTTCATATAGTTAGACACGTTCTTAACATGATTATTCTTTGAAAAGTGGCATTGATTGTCATTTTTTGTGAAGTACGAATTACCTTTTTCCAAAATTAGAAGTCAATGATATGATCATTTTCATTTTCATTTTCATTTACCCGAGTGCCGCAAAGGCTCCCACCTACGGTGGGGTAAGGGGGGGTCGGATATACGCAGTTTTAAAAGCACATAAAGACTGTTTCCGGATGACCCATAGTGAAAATCTCATCCAAAATTGCATGGACTGACGGCTGTTTCATAACAAAGAAGCGCAGACAGTTTAGTGAGTCATTTTGCTTTATTCCATCATAATCTCAAGTCAATGATATGATAAGACTTCTAATATGTGTGGTGAACTTAATGGATTTAAGACTATCTTAAATGAAATTTCATACACTACAAGATATATTCATTGTTTTCTTACCAATTACAAATAGTTGTTGTGGCTATTGCACAAAAAAATAAGTTTGTGGATACTTTCTTTTGATATTTGTCCATGATTATGTTACTAAAATGTTGGGATCCTCTTGTAAAATAAAGGGTGCATTCCGACAAAACAAAATATTATCATAATAGAGTTATTATAAAAGGTTGTAGTAGTAAGTCAGTAACAAAAGGGAGATGATTGAATCAAGAAATTTAAGTAGTTTAGCTCGGTTGGGAGATATTTGTTAGGCTTCACAATTTCATCCCAAGTTTATGAAGGAATTTTGGACACTGTATTTCTGTGGCGCGACGTGTAGCGTTGGACACTATCCTAGTTCTAAATCAAAATACTGACCATTTGTAGTACAAAAACAACTTGAATTCTAATCCAAAACAGAAATGGTGTCAGGATGATTCAAATCTAATTCATATGAAGTATTATGTTTTTCTTTCAAGAAACTGAATATTACTCTCTCCGTCCCTAAATAAAAGCATCTGTTTCCTTTTCGGGATGTCTCTAAATAAAAGTTCTCTTTCCTTTTTTGGCAAATAAAACAGTGCAAAACAGTGCCAAACAGTGTCCAAACAGTACCAACCAACCCCACTTTCTTAAGATGTGTGTAAAATGAATGGATACTTTTATATAGGGGCGGAGGGTGTATTATTTAGAATTATTTTAATGGGTTGAAAACTAGACCTATTGTACATAGATGTAAATCAATTGAAACTGATATTGAATAACTTGTTTTTGTTTGAAAAAATTGTCTACGCATTGAATAGATTAGTCTCACACCTAACCCAACCCAACCCCACCCGTGTCCGTTCATATAGTAGTGCCCCCCGCTTGAGAAAAGTTCTAGGTCCGCCACTGCTTACAATCAATAGGCCTAGACCAAACCATTTTTAAAAAAAGCTTATCAATCAAGATCCTTAAAAATATGTTCACTGTTAATAGAAAATATAAAATGTGTCGATATAAGCTTCGGGCGATTGCCGATATTTGATCCTTAAATATGATGAATTTTGATATTATTTTATTAATTTGAACCACCACTTTGAGACCATTTGGTAATATCGAAATCAGCTGAATCGACTGATTATGCTAAAATTTATGAAATTCTATTTGAAATGGTTGAATTGGATGATTCTGTTGATTTATTAAAAAATTATATTTAAAATACATTTTATGAATAACATACATAAAAATTTTATGTAAAAATAGCTTAAATGATCCTCTATAATAACTTCAACCAATACAGCCGGAAAAGTAACTACAATCTTACTTTTTATTATTATTACACAATTCAGCGTGTAAAAAAAATCTTGTTTGATGAAAAAGTTAATTGATAAGTCTGATAAGCCGAAAAACAAGGCTAACAAATGGGCACTTTATGTCTTTACCAATTATTACAAAATATTAAGTTTTTTTAATAATAAAAGGAAGTACTCCCTCCGTCCCAATTTGATTTGCAAAATTTCCTTTTTTGGTTGTCCCAAAATGGTTTTCCAATTTCTATTTTAGGTATGTAAATAAGAATAAAGTGACAAATTCACTCTTACTTTTACTTTTTCCCCATTAACTTAAAGACATCTATTTTTAGAAAGATAGGCAAAAGTGTAAAAACAAGCATCATTTATTGTCATTTCTTAATTCTTGTGGCGGTCAGTGTTTGCAATTCAATTCGGGACGTACCGATCAGTAAATGTGCCAAAAAAAAAGTAGTACGGAGGGTTTCTTTCCCGTAATTGAAGGATCCAATTCATGCATCTATTCACGTGTCCTAAATAATGAAATGGAACCAGACATTTGTAGGAAGATGAAGTAAGTTTCCGCTGAACCAAGTTAAACAAGCTGTCATAATTAATAATAAGACATTCTTTATAATAACATTAATTTAATTTCTGCAATTGTACATAGATAAGATCATTTCGTCCTTTTATTTTTGGAGCTATAAGGCCATCATTTAACCAATTCTATTTATTTTTTGGAACATTGGCTAAAAATTGGTCTGCATCCGACCCGTACAATTAGACCAGATTCCCTGAATGAAGGAATACATATACATACATTGGATTAAATCTCTTACCGTGAGAAATGAATAGAGAATATTCACATTATGCAATTTCATTCATAGAATGAGTTACCGGCACGGGTAGCTCAGTTGGTCGAGTGGTGGGAAAATTGGACCAAGTGACCAAGATTCGAAACCCGCAGCGGTCGTGTGGAGATTACAGAACCTGAAATAAGGCTGGACCTCTGGTGCGCACTTGTATAAGCCTACCGCCGCTTTGCTGACTGAGTCATCGTGATTAATTCCTCCACCATCCTGTCGGGTCGGTGTGGGGGCTCCTAGGTGGGAGATTCCACCTTTGGACCAAATTGATAGAATGAGTTTGGAATAATGTCCGGTACATATTTTTTTTCCATATTTGCCCCTTCTTTGTATTCGAATTACTTTTTGAAAGTAAATCGCCTATAAATATAATAAAATTGAAAGAAGAGTTGATCAGTGAGTCTCAAGAGCATCTCTAATGAAAATGTGAATTATAATAAAGTATTTTTATCCTATGTGACATAAGATAGATATATGAGATTTTTAATTTAATATTGGAAAAAAGGTGTGTATGAAGAAATGAAGAATGAGACATTGAGATAAATTGTAGACCTACATCTATGAGAAGGCCCACAAATAAATCCTTCACACGGTTTGAAGAGAAAAAAGTAGAGGAAAAGTTTATTAAATATTATATGAAAACAAAAATTAAAACAAATTAAATTGCAATAGAGCAATTCAAAAAATTAAAACAAATCGTCTGAACCGGTTAAATGTACTACCTCCGTCCCGCTAACAATGGGACAAGAGGGAGTGACACGCAAATTAATAAAAACCGGTTTATGTGGTTAATATTTAATTGATAAAGTAAGAATAAAGTAGAAATGATTTAGAGCCACACAAACTTTACCAAATTTGGTATGAAATAATCTTAGTGGGACGGACCGATAAGGTAAAATGGGACAATTATAGCAGGACGAAGGTATAGTAAAACTTTATGGTTCTTTGCGTTCAACATGTAATTTCCCAATGAAATAAAAGGTGTACGAGAGGGTTTATTTCCCGTAGTTTAGGGATCTAGCTAGTTCATGTATCTATACATGAGGGAATGAGTCGAAAAAAGACATTATTAGGAAGAGGAATTGAAGTTCCCGGTGAATGTCATACTACCTACAATAATAGTACTACGTATGACGTTCTTTTCTTTACCCGTACCGGTAGCTCAGTTGGTCTAGTGGTCGGAAAATTAGACTAAGTGATCAAGGTTTGAAACCCGCAACGACCGTGTGAAGGTTACAGAACCTGAAATAAAGTTGGAACTCGGGTGCGCACGTGTATAAGGCCTACAGTCGCTTTGGTGACTGAGTTATCGTGATTAACCTTCTCACTCCTGGGGTGGGAGATTCCACCTTTTGGACCAAATGACATTCTTTTCGGTAACATTCTTCCACCATTAATTAATTAATTTAATTCTTACAATTGTACACTATAATAACATTACGTTAATTCCACTCCTTATTGCCGTTATTGTACTGTGTTACAATATAAATCCAAATTTCGGACGGACCCCCAAACATAAATGAGAGTCGACAAATTGGTGGGACGGATATAAACTAATGTAATAAGCCCCTATCTGGAAATTACATATTATTATGCATACTTGGTTCATCATTGGCTGGCATTTATTTTCTAATCATTTTATTAGTTATTGTAAATAGTTCCATCTTTATTGCATACAAAAATTTGAAAAGCAAGTCAATTAATTAAGCACATTATATTATGGTTTCCCGAAGAGGGGTCGCATGTTTAAAACTCATTCCAGTGAAGAAGGTTGATAAATAATAAATTATATATGTACGTAGTACTATCGTATACTATAATATATTAGAAAGTACATAAAATAAAACAATATTTACAAACAAAAATGATATGAAGATTCAGATAACAAATTTCCATGGTTTTAAAGATTACTTTATCCATTGTAAGTATTTAGACTTGGATGATCATTGTTGGCGCTTGTGAGATCTACTTGTTTGTTAGAGTATACTAACGTTGACTTGTATTTCATATGTGATACTCCCTCCGTCCCATAATTAACTTCGGTTTTGACTGGGCACGGGGATTAAGATAGTGAGGTTTGTGTGGTGGAGAGTTGTGAAGAGGAGAGAGAAATGTGTAAGAATGATTGTGAACCACATATTCTTTATCAAAAAAGGAAAGAGGAAATAAATTTGGGACGGACCGAAAAGGAAAGAATGAAGATAATTTCGGGACGGATGGAGTATATCGTTAGATGACTTAACAATAAACATTTTGAGCCATTTATACTGGTCGTTCTATTTACTCCCTCCGTCCCTAATCTTTCTCCCTTTTCGGCTGGGCACATTTATTAAGATAGTGGGATTTGTGTGGTGGAGAGTTGTGCAGAGGAGAGAGAAATGTGTAAGAATGTGTAAGAATGGTTGTGAACCACAAATTTTTTGCTAAAAGGGAGAAGAGATAATTTTGGGACGGACGAAAAAGGAAAGTTTGAAGATAATTTAGGGACGGAGGGAGTATATTGGTGTTTCTAAGTCATACATGAGTAATTAATTACTTTTAATATGCTCATATTACCAAATGCAGATATAAAACCATAAGAATCCTAATTCATAACACACATGACTCAAGTAGGTACTTTGTTTCGATCTCATTGTACAAAAAAATGTACCAAAAAGGAGGAATCGCCCGTCATCGGTGCCCACAGCAAGACCTCACCAAATAGGTGAAAGATTCAATCATGGTAATAATTAGGTAGACTCAAAAAATGATGACACTTCATCTCTGATGTCCCCCAAAATCAACTAGACAAATTACATTTTGTGGACTTACAGGACCACACCCCGAACGGCCACGGGAGAGACTCCATTTGCCCTTGCCTATGGTTTTCAAGCCAAAGTACCAACGGAGATCCTAGTTCCCACACACCGAACGGTGCATTACAGCCCAGAACAGAATGAAGATAACTTACGGGCCGAATTGCATTTCATAGAAGAAAGAAGGGATCTGGCAGCGGCACGAATGGAAGAGTATCACAGAGTCACAAGAAGATACTTCGATAAGCAGGTTAAAGTTCGTTCAATCGAGGTAGGGGACCTGGTACTAAGAAAGAGAGAAAAGCAAACCGCTCGAAGGGGGCAAAATGACACAAAATTGGGAAGGCCCCTACCAAGTATGTAAGAAGTATGCTTCAGGAACGTTTGGCCTACAAAATACCGAAGGCCGACCGGCAGGAACCTGGAATGTGGAGCATCTGAGGAGATTTTATCAGTGAAAACGGCTGTTGCCACCTCTAAAAAAAAGAATATAGAGAGGGAGACATAACTTCCACAAACTCAGCCCATGGTTAACTCGATCATTCCGGATGACCGAATGACGAACGGGTTAACAACATGGAAGGAAAATCAATTCTCAGTTTAGAGAGTTTTTGACCCTAGAATTACGTAAGAATAAAGGGATCAAAAACGGCTTGAAAAATTGAGGCTCAGAAAATCGGTGCCCGTGGTTAACTCAATCATTCTGGATGACCGAATGACGAACGAGTTAACAACATGGAAGGAAAGTCATTCTCAGCCAACGACTGGGAGTTTGACGCTCAGATAGTCTCACCTCAGCGGTTAATATGAGAATCGATTCTGGAAAACCGAATGACGAACATATTAGCAGTTTGGAGGGAGCCATACATTTCAGCAAGAGTTTTGACCCTGTAATTACGCATGGATGAAGGGATCAAAATGGCCTGGAGTTCGAAGGACAGTGATTCTCACCTCAGCTTGTTAACACGTGAAATCATTCTGGATGACCGAATGACGAACGGGTTAACAGCTTGGAGGGAGCTGAGTCGTCAACTTAGCCAAAGTCGACCCTGCAATTACTTACGGGCAAAGGGATCAAAACGGCTTGGAGATGGTGTCAAGACTGTAAGATATGGATTAACCGAGCGACGTTCGGATAAGGTACGGATTGTCGCCCGGGGAATCGGAACTATGGTTTTGAAAAATCTCGCCTCAGTCATAAAACTTGACTTGGAAGCTAGTCGCCCTTTTAGCTATAAGTAAGGAATGACCCAAATTCGATGATCTTGCTTACAGTTCGAAAAGGGTTACCTCAGACCCCTAATATGGATGATACGAGCCAGAGAGAACGGTTCAGAATGCATCAGAATTATGGGTTTGGAAGGGAGAGAGCCTCACCTCAGCTTGTTAACACGTGAAATCATTCCGGATGACCGAATGTCGAACGTGTTAACAGTTTGGAGGGAGCCCCTATCCCAGCCGAGAGTTTGACCCTGTGGTCACGATCAAAACGGCTTGGAGGAATTCACCTCAGCTAAGAGTTTTGAACCCGTGCGTCACGAACAGGAAAAGGGATCAAAACGGGTCCGGGAAAGGTGTCAGAACAATTGTGAAGAGAGTCTCACCTCAGCTTGTTGACACGTGAAATCATTCCGGATGACCGAATGTCGAACGTGTTAACAGTTTGAAGGGAGCCCCTATCCCAGCTGAGAGTTTGACCCTGTGGTCACGATCAAAACGGCTTGGAGGAATTCACCTCAGCTAAGAGTTTTGAACCTGTGCGTCACGAACAGGAAAAGGGATCAAAACGGGTTCGGAAAAGGTGTCAGATATAAAGATACATGAGCCGAGTAAGGTTCGGCCACGTAGAGAAGATTGTGAACAAAAAAATCTAAGGAAGAATAACAAATACGACAGACAAAGGAAAAAAGTCCAGTTTATTCTTCGGCATTACTAGCCGGAATGTACAAAAAGAACGAATATACAAGAAAAGAGACAACAGATAAGGAAAGAAGGCTACACTACTGGAGGATCGCCGTTCGGGGAGGATGTAGGCTGAGAGCTCCCTGCCTGCACTGCATCGTCAGACGCTGCTTTGGATCTTTTCTCCATGACGCGATCGTACGTATTCCCGAACAGATCATCGAAGCCTAATTCGTCAGGATCGAACGGCTTGGGGAAACGCTCTAAGATCAGTTCAAGATTCCTGTCCAGAAGCAGGTCCTGACTTTGCTTTACGGTTTTCTCGGTCAGGACATCCAAGAAAGATTTCCCTTCCGGCGTGCTGTCCAGGAGGTCGATCCCTGCCTTGATAGGATCTGAGCTCTCACGCAGAAATTGGCCAAGGTGAGGACCTAGGAATTGCCGGGCCGTGTTCTCCAGAGCGACGTTCAGCGCCTTGCCCCGTTGGAAATCCACTACCGATTGCTGAGCAATCTGAGAAGTATCAACCGTGTAGGGTTCGGGCAGATGATCTCCAACAGCTTTATCAAATTTAATGCCAGCAGATTCAGCAGCCCGCACCTTGGCCCGGAGTTCTTTAAGTTCCCGGTCGCGACGACGGGACATCTCCTGCATCTCGGCCAGAGCAACTTTTGCCTTCTCACCCTCTTTGGCCTGCTCTTGGAGGTCGGTCGCTAATTTCCGAGCGGCGGAAAGGAGGACCTGGCTGTCATCCCGGTCGCTGGCCAGGGCTTTCATCTCCTTCTCAGCAGCAAGAAAGGCCTTGTGATAATACACGCCAGCCTGAAAACAAGATTACAATGAAAGTCAGATGAAGTAAAACATGAATAGTGGAAAGGTATGGGTCGGAATGAAATGTACCTTGAGTGCTTCCTGGTGACATGTTTTGAAAAGGTCTGACCAGTGAGTCAAGTTGGTGAAGCTCGGGGGAACCTTGATCGCAGTATGACACCACATAGAAGATGGCATCAGCCCGAATAGATACCTCCCCTCTGATCTAGGACCCATGTTTGAAAATTCAACAAACATCCGATCATCGATCGGTGTGGCAGCAAGAACCGGAGTTTGTTTGTTGGCAGGCACTGATCTTTTGGGCTCGACCTCCGGCCCGGTCAAGTCAACCACATGGTCGATCGGAATCAGGTGATCGCCATCATTTCCTTTGCGCTTTTTGCGGGTTTGCTCCGCCGAATCACGATCGACTATCATCTTCTCCTTCCCTTTAGCAGAAGAGATAGAACGCCGGACGGGTATGAGAGATATCACACCTACAAGAAAGAGAAATGAAAACTAAGAAAGTCAAGTTGAGAGAGCGAAGGATGATCGGGTTAAAACCCTACTATGCTTACCAATTCCAGCAAATAACATGCTCGAGGCAGTGACAAAGCTGCGAAGACTTCTGGTCCCTCCCATTCGCAAAGACTCAGCCTGGGAGCGTAGAACGACATCCACCCTGGGCAGGGAATCCCGAACGGGGTATGCGTTCCACCTGTCCGGGAATGGCAAAGAATCACCTACCCGAACGAGCTACCAGTTTCAAGTACCCGGTCGTCCAGTAGGGCTGATAGCAGTAATGATAAAGGAACAGATCGACGCTCGGGGTGATCCTCGGCTCGTGGCACCGGATAATGAAGCCTGTCAGAATACGGTAGGTGCTGGGCACGAACTGAGCGGGCAGTACAGCAACCCAGCGTAAGAACTCCACTATGAATGAATGGAGAGGGAACCAAAGTCCAGCAGTCAGAGCATCGAGGTGCACTAGCACGTGCCCCGGTCTGTGCCTCATAGGGTGCCGAATGAATCCAGCATAGTATTCTCTTGGTGGGGGCAACAACTGGCTAAGTTGCCGATCAACATCTTCTGGGAGACGTTGTTTGTGTTTGCGTATGCGATTGAAGTGTAGGGCAATGCGTTGTGGCCGCTCGGGCATCCTCTTGTTGTAAACCTGGAGGTCGTCTCCAGACAGACATCCATCCTCCTGTGGCTGTTCGATATGTTTGCTGGCCTGAGGATTGGCGGGTTTAGGTGTTTGGGACGAAGAGCCTTCGGCCTGGTTACCAGCGGATGTTTTGCTTTTACGGATCAAAGGCATCTCTTCAGATTCTGAGCTAGAGGAGTAGTACATAAAAAACGCTGGAGGAAATTTGGGAATTCTAGAGAGAGAAGGCTTGAGAGTATGCAAGGAAATTCTAGAGAAAGAAAGCTCGAAAGAAAAATGAGAAAACAGCAGGAGAAATTAGGGGAAGCACCTCTCTATAAATAGGGAAAGTGCCGCACAAATCCCTAATCCAGGAGCAACACGTGGCATTGGGTGGTTACGATTAATTTGGGGCATTTATGATTCATTTTTTGTGCACGTACCCCGGACGGGTTTACAAAGGATTAGCAAAGGTCACAGGGGCTTGCTGTTTAGAAAAATGCTAAGTCCTATATATCAACCTGAAGCCCGACCGGCCAACAGTATCGTAAAAGGTTATCTGGAAGAAAAATGCTAAGTCCTAAATGTCAGCTTGAAGCCCGACCGGCCAGCAGTATTGTAAAAGGTTATCTGGAAGAAAACTGCCAAGTCCTAAAAATTGGTTTGAAGCCCGGCCGCCTATCAATGTTATGAAGGAGCCCAGGTGCAAAGAAAACCGAGAAAACTGCTAAGTCCTAAAAGTTGACCTGAAGCCCGACCGGCTATCAACATCATAAAAAGATAGCCTAAGGATTGAACTAAAGCCCAACCGGCTATCAAGTTGTAAGAGATTATCTGGAGCAAGAATGTGCCAAATCCTAAAATTTGGTATGAAGCCCGAACGGCTGAGTACCAGGGGGAAGGGGGTTTTTCCTTAAATAAATTATCAGAACTTTCTAATGCCCGAACGTCGATCAACGGCGTTAAGATTATTTGAGCAAGAAACAAGTTAGGAAATTGGTTAAGTCCTATGAAACAGGCCGAATCCCGAATGGCGAGTAAACCATGCATTAAAGACAGAAAAGACAGTACGCCAAGTTTCAGGCAAAAAGGGGATATATATTCATCGGTGCTACTGACCGGGAAATACAGGCTACTTGGAAAAAAGAAAATTACAACAAGAATTACAATACATATGGATTATTGATCGGGGGCCATTTCATCTCTCTCTTCATCCTCATCCTCATCATCATCAGACGGGGGTTCAGGCTCTTTTCCCGCAGCTCGATCAGCTTCCCGTTGCTGGGCTCGCAGAAATTTCTCAAACTGCGCCTGGATAATATCATCTGTGGGGAGATCAGAAGCCTGAACCGGCCTCCCCAATTGAGTTTGAAGCTGAGTGACGAAGGGACGCAGCAAGACCTGGCCAATTTTGCCATAAAGATCGGAGACAATGGAATCATTCCATTTTTTGGCCTCCGGGTCCTTATCCAAGAGGGCCACCCCTGCCGATAGCCGATCGGCTCCTTTGGGGAAACCCTTCAAATACGCCCCAAAGGCGAACGGGATTTGGGCCCTTGCATGTTCATCCATGATGATGGAGAATTCATCGGAGGATTTAAACATGTCCCGGACGGCGGACAGATCCACGTTCACTTCATAGGGACCGTCCGGGATGCTGGATGGCATTTCTTCGAATCTGACCCGTGCGGCCTCAGCGGCAAGGACTTTCGCCTAGGAAGTTGCGAGTTGGACCCGAAGGGTACCGAGTTCGGCATCCAGCCTCTGCTTTTCCTCCGCAAAGGCTTTCCGTTCGGCCTCCAGAGAGGCGATGGCAGCAGCAGCATGTTGCTCAGCAGAAGACTGGGCAACAATCAGTTCCCGCTCCTTGGCCAGGCGGGCCTCCCGCATCTGAAGGGTGTACAAGCCCATCTACAGAATACCGTTCGAGAATTAGTACTGATTACAGAGAATAAAATTAAGACAAAGCGCAAAAGACAACGTACCTTCAGAACAGTCAGAGCCAAACATTCCTCAGATTGCTCGACCGGCAACTGAGGGAGGGAAAAGTTGTTGAACCAGGAGGAGGTAGACCAGATCTGGATCGTTGTAGATCCGGCCCTCTCTAATACCTCATGAACAGGGTCGGACAGGGAGATCCGCTCGACCTGACCCGTAATATGGTCGGTATGGGTCTCACCAGCATTCGAGGATCCCCCCCGAACGGAGTCGAAATGCTGGGAAAATTGGTGCAGTTGGTCAGAACCGAACCGGTCATCGAGCAACATGGCCTCTAATTGATCGTGGTGGACCTGCTGAATTGGTTGAGGTTCGGGAAGCGGTTGGGAAGGGGCAGCCTCCTGAGCAGGAACAATGGTGGGAGTAGGTTGGGGGTTCTTCCGGGATTTTTTCCGCTTACCGGCCCCACCGGCTGCGATGACTCTGCTATCATCCATAGGAAGATCTGGGTTGGGTGCTGAAAAAAGACAAAGAACAATGTTAGTATCGATCGGCCCTAGCGTGTGAGAAACTAGAAAAAAGAATACAAGAACGTTTCTCGCACGGGAAGGACCGCCCGGACCAAGGCACTTGGTTTATCAAAACAAGTAAACCCAAGAGAACGGGCAGTACCTATCCCGGCTGTTATAAGTCGTTCGGGGGTCAGATAATTCATGATGTCCATGCATTTATCCTTCTCCACAGCAAGCACGTCCTTGTAGATTTCTTCAGTGAGGACAGGATCAGGGGTTTTGCGGAGAAATGCATTCCACTTGCGGGGAATCAGACCGTCCGAGATGGACACGAAGAAAAACCGGTCTTTCCACCCTTTGATCGAAGTTGGGTTTCCTTTGAACAGGATGTGTCCCGTTCGGGCACTAGTGGCCAGATAGCCATGGGTTTATTGGGGGGCTACTTTGAAAAATTGGTGGAAGAGTTCTAGGGTTGGCCGGGCACCGACATCTTTGCAACGACAGATGAAACCCGCCATTGCTCGATAAGAGTTCGGCATAATCTGGGCTGGTACAACTTCGTAGAAATTGAAAAAAGAAATAAAGAAGGGGTGTAGCGGAAATCTAAGGCCGGCCCTAATCGAGTCAAAGTGGACTATGGTCATTCCAGGCCTATGACGCATTGGGTGAAGCCCAGCTTGCAAACGGAAATCCACCGGGTCAGGAATAAGGGCCGGAATTTCGGCCCTATTGTGAGAGGTCAATTTTTGCCTCCTCTCCCTAATCAATTTTAGGTCAAGAGTATGGCGAGGAACATCGTTGGGACGTCCGGCCGCCATGGAGGCTATTTCGTCCTCGGATTTGGTGTCATCAGAATCCTCACTGGAGGAAGAAGAAGTGCTAGGGAGGTCCTCCGCCTCAGCCCTGGTATTCGTCGCCGTCTCAGTAGAAACACCGGCAAACGGAACTGGAATGACATCTACAATGGCGGTGTCACGGTCATCTCCATGAGAGGCCATCTCCGAATCAGAAGAATGCTCTTTGGGGCTCATCTCGATCGAAGCCAGAAATGAAGATGGGAATCCAAAGTTGGGAAATTACCTGAGCAAGGGAAGCAGGGGGAAATTCGCAGAGGAAACAACGAAGGCCAAGGAATTGCAGAGTCGAAACCCGGAATTGAGGAATTAAGGGCTAATTTATAGCCTTGAAACCGCCGTGTCGAGAACCAATCAGAGAGCGACACATCACTAGGAGCATTTAAGCTAAACACGCGTCTAATGAAAAGACTAAACGACGGTTATCATGATGAATATGGGGAAATGAAGCGGCAGCCGTCAAATCGCAGCATGGGGAATTGATTACTTCTGTACCCCGATCGCCATTCGGGGTATTATGACATTGGTATACTTCCTGATGCACTCACTTCGTTCGAGACATCGGAAGTGGGGGACTTGTGTTGGGATATTGACCTAGAGGCCCAATACCCAGATCGGGAAGGCCCAAGATATCCGGCCCAAGTAACAGGCCCATCACTCTATGATGAAAAGATCCAGTAAGGAGACATGCCGAACGGGGTCCGGCCCAAATAAAGGTTGGCCCAATAAGGAGACATACCGAACGAGGTTCGGGCTATATATTATACTTGGGCCAATTTGACAGCATCTTCATAACGGACCAACATCCCGTTCGAGCAACGGCCAACCAGCAAGTGGCCAGGTGCAGTTAATGCCAGACTATGACATCAGCAAGTGGAAGCATGGATGACCAAGTCGGTGGAACAACGGCCAATCAGCAAGAGGCAGCACATGCTCTCCATTAGTATAAATAGAAGGTTTCAAGTCATTGTAAGGGTTAGCATTTCAATACTCAAGCTCTAGAATAGCATCATTTGCTCTTATTTCTTGTATTAAAGCATAGTTTCCGACGTACCGATCGGGAAATCCCTTGTAATCAGTTTGGTTAATTAATACAAGTGGGCTTTCGAGTTTTAGTTAGTTCAGATCTTATATTTTCTTATACACTTTGATTCTGGGTCATTCCTGATATATCCAAAGTTCGTGTTGGGCTTTCGGATCTGCGGGACTTACCCTCAACAAAAAGAATTTGAGTTAAGTTCTGATCACACTATGATGGAAAGAGATTAATTTGTGGGTTTCTGTCCTTAGGTGGACTCACATGGACTATATGTGTGTATCAATTTGATGAAAATTTGAAGTTTCCCTTCTCTTGAACACACATACATCACCAGCTACGTACCTACTTTCTACCAATGGTACAGTTGGAGTATTACAATATTACACATCACTTGGCTTTTGCCCTAAATGCTACCTAATAAACATCTTGAATATGATGATGACTTGGCAAGTCATTAAGATTGATTACCAACAACTACTTGTATTCATTAAATTCAACAAAGGTTGGAGTGGCGCGTTTCCCTTAGTAGTTTGGTCATTCCATACATATATTAATTATAAGTATATAATCTTAATTAAGTTCAAATTTTGCTAATTAAAGACCCCGGATATTAGATTTTTCATAGTGGGATGTTTTAATGATCTTCTATTCATGGTTTAGTGTGAGAACAATTTAATTTCACATATCTTAGATACAAATGTAGTATGACCATAATTGGATATCTAACTCGTTCAATTAGTGTTACACCCCCTTTTCAAGAAAGTACACATACATATATAGAATTGTATACTCTTTGTATAAGATCAAGGTGAAGGATTTCCGCTAAAAAGCTAGGGAAATTATGTACATTAACCTTGTTAATTCTCAATAAACGTGTCATTAAGTTCAAACGACGATTAAGATATCTTTTCTAGCGATATTGGCAGAGAATCGGAGTTGGCCAGGTTCTTACTGAGAACGTCAAGGCATTGATCAATCAGGTGTCTCCCCAGATTGCATTGAGAACTCACAACACATTGATAAAAAAGGTGGAATCTCCCACTCCAGGAGCCCCCACCCTGACCCGGCATGATGATGGGGAAGTTAGTCACGGTGACTCATTCAGTAGAATGGCAGTAGGTCCATACACCCGTGCGCACCAGAGGTCCAACCTTAATTCAGGTTCTGTGACCTCCACCCGATCGCTGCGGAGATTCGAACCTTGATCCGTTGATCCAAATCTTCCACCACTCGACCAACTGAACTAAACTCACAACACATTAAATCAAATGTGAGCAACTATTTGTGAACGGAGGTAGGAATATAGACTAGCTATATAAAGAGTAAGAGTGACGGGAATATAATCTAATGCTCAAAGATCAGAAATTAGGATTTACTCTCTTCCAAATGCCATTATTACTTGATGTTAATAAAATACGGAAGGCATAGTAACAAACAAACAAAAAGAACATTTCCATGCCTCAAAAAAATATTATAATCCCTAATCAACACGCTTTGAGATAACATGGGTACGTGCCCACCCCTACAATAATTATAATCAATTTATTCTTAACATTTATGAGTAGCATTATTATTTTGGAGTGGATATGATTGCTTCCATAATAAAATCCATGAAATGGAAGAATTTTTATACCACATATACACATATTTTTCGCACGCAATATCCTAATATTCATTCGTTGTTTCTCAACTACGTCTACACCAATCATTACAAAAAACCTTTACTAGTTACTAATTACTATACACAATTACTCGACAATTTACACACCAAAATAAGATTAATGCATTTATTCATCCAATATCATATACTATCATCCGTTCCATTTTAATCGCAACATGTTAAAGTTTACACTATTCACATGCTCTACTTTGACCACATTTTACGTTATTATTTTATGAAAAATTATTTTTTAAAAAAAATATTGTTCAATTCATCTCATTACAAATTTTCAAAATCTAATTTTTAATACTAGTATTTTTTTACTAATAGAATTAAGATATAGTTACGGTCAAAGACGTGTGTTGACAAATGTGAAATGTTGACTGTTTTGACTAAAACGGAACGGAGGGAGTACTACACTAGAATTAAGTTTCAAATAAGACACAAAGTTTTAGAGCATATTCTGCATATTGTTTCAAGTAATAGTTGAATTCAAGACTATTTGATAAAATTCAACAAACATGACACCAATAAACTAATTTGTCCATAATATGTTACTGCAATAATTTTCTTAGGCATGCTCTTGACCTACTATCAAAGTCATCACCACATCATAAATCGCCTACATTTTCAAATAAAAAAGGGAATCAATACTGTAGAGGTAATCTAGGGGAGAATGGCGATGAATCCGCGTTTCCGAAACGAAAACGGTAATATGCAAAATCATAGTAGTAATGGATATGGTGATTATGGTCAAGGTGATTTGTATAATCTCCATCATCAAATGTCAATTGTTACAAAATCTATGGTTGCGATTGACCCTGCCGAAATCCGCAATTTTTTTCGAACCGTTTTTGCATAGCATCACCGGAGACTTCACGGGAGCTCTTAAATCGCCGGAAAACACCATGTCCAGCGGCATACCTTTCTGGTTCCATTGCCTATTAGGGCTAGGCCGGACTAGCGGACTCAAGCAAAACGTCATTCCTGAGATGCTCCGAGCTACTTTTGGTCTCCCGCCACTCCGCCGGCTAGGGGTAGGCGCTACAGTAGTCCGCCTCGGCGTTTGCTTCCACCGCTGCGGAGACTCGGAAGAGTAGCCGCTCGATCCGCCGTGACAATGTTCCCCAAAATCATCAGAATACCTCGCCGGGGACATTCCTCTGTTAAAATTGCGGCACGATCTCCGCTTTCCACCTTCCGCGGATTCGTCTAACGAAAAAGTACGGTGCTGCTTCTTCCGGAGACCGCTGAAAATTGAGGAAATCCACGAAGCCGAGGATGAGGTCACGGCGCAAGGCTCGCCGTGACCGGATGCTACAGGATCCGAATTCGGCTTAGATCTAAGATTAAACAGATTATATAACATAGAAAATCCGTAATTCCTCTTCTTCTTACTGTACTCGTCTCCCTCATCTATCTTCCCGTTCGGACCTATTTGTGGAGTGAAGTAGAATCTCTGTTCGTGCCTGGGATGGAGGTGCCAGGGGGAGGTATCCGAGTTCCGGCGAGAAATATACGGCGAGACGGATCGCGGAAAAAACAGAGGCGGCTGAATGACGACGTCGGATGTCCGGTGATCCTCCGGGGCCTGAAACTTTTGCTGCTGGATATGGCGAGACTGGGCAGCGACGAGAGTGAATAGCTTCTCACGGAGACAAGAGGCGCAAACGCCGACGGCGCTACTGAGATCGGAAAAGTGCTTCTTACACCTCATCGGTGATCGATTGCTGCTCCTTATGTACGGCTAGACTAGAAGGTTGTTGGATGGGGGATGGAGAGGAGAAGCGACATTTTTGGAAGTGATAGGTTTTGAGTTGAGCGTGCGGGAGTTGCCGTCTTGTTCTGCTTTCTCGGTGTGTCAGAGAGTCAGAGATATTGAGGAAGCAGACAGCGCAGCAGAGCTCAGTGGTGTGTGCTTTTATCAGTTAGTTTTGACGAGGGAGGGGAGATGGGGTAACGGGGATATATACGAAGTACTCCGTATATTTTAGGATAAATTTATGGCAAATTATGTAGCCGAATAGTAGCCCTACGGATCAATTGAAATAGGGAGTAGTTTTTCGTTTTGAAATAATTGTCTTACGACCTTCCTACAAATTAAAAAATTAAAGTTGATATCACACTGTTGCAACACTGTTTGACACTGTAGCGATACTGTTTGACACTGTATTGTATAGATTTAATTACCAAATAAAGAAAGTTTTAAAGTAGGACAATTATTTTGGGACATCCATTTTGGGAAAACAGAACATTTATTTCGGGACGGAGATACTATTTTTTTGGGAGATGCAAACGGACAAAAAGTTCTGCCCTCCAATCAGATTTAGAATTTATCACCTCCATAAAAGCAATAACATTCGTTGATAATGTAATGGACTTAACTGAGTCAATGACAAACAATCCAAACTTCTCATCATTTGTCTTAAATTCTATAGTTTTTTTGTTAAGAGAAAAAAAACACACTCAAAACAGCATGCGGTTCGAAGTAAAACACAAACAAAATAAAACGTACTTCCTCCATCCCATATTTAAGTTTCCACTTTCCCTTTCGCGATGTCGCATATTTAAGTTCACACTTCCAATTTAGGAAAGTTTATTAAGGTAAAAGACACAAATATCCTCATCCCATTTACCATCATTTACTCTATTCAACTACTCACCACCTCATTTAATCCGCTACCATCGCCCCATTTACTTTCTCCTACCCACCACCCCACTTAATTTATTCCTTTCGTTCTACGCATTGCCTCATTTGTTGTCCTTCTACGTTCTCTCTTCTACCGGCATACCCCCTTGCGATTTATCTCCTCTCGTTGTCCTCCTTTGTTTCCCTTCTCCACAGTGATCTTCACCTTTCTCACACCACCAAAAATGAATGGACATCTCTCTAAACGAAACCGTCATGTGGCTGGTCCGATCGCTGGTAACGAGGTTGGTGGGCTTACCAAGGGCCTTTGCAACTCAGAACCCGACTCAGACCTGAAAGGTTTGAAGTCCTTTGAAACCTTCGTCTACACAATTAGCCATGTTCGAATCCACCTCTTTCATTTTGGGCTAAATGTTTACCCTTTCGAGATGGTGACCATGCACACCCCGTAGAGTCTTATTCACCAATCATTGTTCGCTTTGGTCCCAAAGCTCGGACACGGACTTAGGATGGCGGTTGAAGAAGAAGTATGGTTTCAATTTGGTGAGTGATATGTGTAACGCCCCGGACCTACCCGGACACGTCAACAACCGCCGTACAGTACGAATTGTCAACCGCAGTCCAACACATCCATACTATACAAGCCGCCTGGAATATCATTCACACGTAGTACATCCATTAACAAACATAATGTAAAATATTCATTAAAGTAGCGGAAACAACATTACAAGTGTTCAATCCACACTTGGCAAACTTAGGCATACAAGCCCCCAAATGATTATTCAGAAAATAGTATTCATGAGCATTATTTGTATTGTTTTCAAAACAGAAACAGAAGAAGCACGAACCAAGTCTTCTTCCTCCAATCTTCCCGAAGAAACGGGCGGTGGTAGCAATCTTCAAGTTTTACCTGAAACTGTGAGGTGACCTCCCCCGTGAAGGGGAGGTCAGTATTTTGAAGCATTTGAAAAGTATAATGACAACTACACTGTATATAATCAATGTTTCAATTTCTAAGATCCTCAATCTAGGGTGATATTATATTATAGGCCGTAACTCTCGGTTACCCTGTTTTGAAAATATACTTACTTTATATATAAAGTCAAGTAGTCGGCCCGTGGACCCATGTTCATTTAAAACGTCCATCCTCATCCCACGTGACTACTAGTCACGATTATCATATTCTTATAGTAAATTATTACTCCGTTCTAGGGCTTTACCCTAACGCGTTACTTCACTATTTCGGAACCCCGTTCACTTATTTTAATTACACCGTGCTAGAGCCTCGCTCCTAGTCACGTTTCATCGTGCTAAAGCCTGACTCTTAGTCACTCTACATTGTGCTAGAGACTCACTCATAGTCACTCTACTTTGGGCTAGAGCCTCGCTCGTAGTCACCACTACACCGTGCTAGAGCCTAGCTCTTAGTCACGTTACTAAGTCTCTAAGCAATTTCTATGCCTAGACTCCCTTCACTTTGAGTGGCCTTTAAGGCCTACTCCTAACATATCATAGAGCTCGTACAATTCGACCTTCAACTATCTCTTCAGACTACTTAAAACATCTCTATTCACTATCCTATCTCTTAGGATTAGTTCCATCATTTATTTATATTAATCTCCCGACTAGTGTTTCAATACTAGGCGGCTTATCTTAGAACAACCAAGTTCTTAATCCATAATCAAAGAATTCATTTCAATTGATTTTCCAATCCAAATATGATTAAATCTCAACATCAAAAATATCACTTTTATCCATTCATGAATTCCTTACATGAAGTAAAAGTATATTTTATCATAATATTTCATAGTTAATTCCATCATCATGCCATCATGTTCATAACACATAATAATTTACAATTTCATCTAAATTTGTATATCATGCTCTATCTATTCATAGGCAATAGTATTTTCATTTAGGCATTATTAATCATTAATAATCCATGAAAATCACATTTAATACTTTAGGTAATCTTATGAAATTAACTCACTAATTATGAGCAATATAGTCGGCCATCCTCACCTCGAATGAGCTTTAAGAAGTTCTACCCTTCTCAGTTGAACTCCGGCGAAACTCCGGCGAAAACTAAGAACACCTTAGTCAAGCTCCTAACAAGGATTTATCATCACAAAACCCATATCAACACAAATAACCTCTAAAAGGTTATTTTCCGGTGAACCAATCACTTTGGCCTCTAAGTCCGTTCTTTGACTTAGAACTACCTTCCAACCCCTTATTCTACACTTATCAACATGTAGAATAATCCTAGGGTTCCTCATAACATTCTCAAATAATAATATATTCAAGAAAAAGAGAAGAAAATGTTAATGAAGCCGTTACCTTACTTTCTCAAGCTTTTCTACACTTTTAGCAACTTAATCTCTTCCTTTGAGATCCTTCTTGCGTAGATTGTTCTTGGCTATGGAGGAAATATTTTGCAGAGGTTTTCTTCCTCTTTTGGTGATGGCTTGGTCGAAATGGTGAGGGTGGGTGTGATTGAGAATGCCTTTTTGGCATTTCTCTCAATAATACATAAAAGAGGTCCTACCTCATTTAATGCTTTGCCCCTCCATTCATTTGATTTCTTGCATCCCGTGAATTGTGTGGCCCATCCTTGCAAAATGCAAGACTAAAAACGTGGGTTGGCCCCCACACATGCGGGAGGTCACCCCTTTGAGTCCAGAAGTGTACAGTCGGTCTCAAAAGTTGTATTATCCGGACCGTTTTAATTATATTATATTTTATCGGGTCAACATAGCACTTGGGTCACTCAAACATTTTTACGAACTCGGTTGGCATTTTAGTTGGGCTTCTATAATTATTACTGGTTGGTGAATGACCCAAATAGGAACGACTGATTAACCCCAGAGGATCACCGGACGAACGTCCCCAAAAGCCCCAACAGTCTGGGGACAAATACCCTCAGAGTGGTCAAAGGCAGTGACGACGTCCATCTTCTGAACCGAAATGGCAGTAAGTTGTGAGGATGTACGACCTATCTCATGGGGTAACGAAGCTGGAGACGCCATCCCCTACTTCAGAGGACGTACGTCTCCAACATGTCAGCAAAGCCCAATTGCAAGACGTACGTCTCCTAGGACTTGGGCAGATGGATACGCCTTCCCCCTACTTAAGGGGACGTACGTTTCCAACAGGCCAGCCAGACCCAATTGCAAGGCGAACGTCTCCAAGGGCTTGGGCAGTTGAAAACGCCTTCCCCCTACTTCAGGGGACGTACGTCTCCAACAGGCCAGCAGGGACCATTGCAAGACGTATCTATGGAACCCTGTCCTTGGGAGCAGACAGGACACAAGAGACAAGATTGTGAGGACACTCGTCCCCACCACTTTGCGGGAAAATTCAAATCCAAACTGAATTTTAAATTCAAGTACAACCAGGTGCGGTGTCACAATACGTATGAAGGGCTGGATGGCTTGGAAGAAGAAGGTGAGGAGGTGACATCTTCAGCCATTGAGAGAAATGGAGGAGGGTCAGATTATGGCTATGGTTCGGGGTAGAAAAGGAGTTCGATTTGCACACTGAGGGTAGAATTTGAGGTTCACACTTCTAAGGACAGTACTCTCCCTTTCTCCTTATGTAATTGTGTCGCATGTGTTAATTTTTGTCCTGTGTGCATCTTTCTGTCCCCTAGGTTGTAATATGAAAAATGATGATGATTAGGGGTTTTGAGTTTAACAATTCGTGAATTTGTGTGTGGTATCCCGTACTTGTGAATTTGTATACCTGTGTAGCCCACTAAGTAAGTGCAGGAGGCCAAGTTTTACAAAAGAGATGATACACAGTTCATTAGACTTTGCAAAAAATGTGTCACACAGTTCATTGTTCAATTGTGCTAACACTAAGGGGTGTACACTTGCAATGGTAAGTACAATAAGCTATTGTGCTTACATGCAAGGGAAGTACATACAAAAATAGTACACTTACATATAGACAAAAAGTGTGTACTAACAATAGTTTGCTAAACATTGATCCTCATGTATGACAGTTCACAGTTGAAGATCCTGATAATCTTCATCTGTGAACTGAGATCTTGCATTTGCACCTGATGTGTTTGTTGCTGGTTGTCCATCCCAGTGTGTCTTTTCTACCTCATACATTTATTAACTGATCTGAACATTCTTTGGTAATACCTTGTCTTTCTGATTTTTCATTTTCAACATGTCTGAGTTTGAAGTTATTTCAACCATTATGCTTGAGAATCTCTTCCATTACATACTGATAGCTTAAGAAGAACTTATTTAGGGTCTTAGCTGTTAGATCATCATATGCTTTTTGTACTGATTCAATTAAATCTTTGATGGATTTTGGGGCTTTTTGATTTTTTAAAGAGTCAATACTCAATAGCCCTAAAAAAACCAAGTCAAGCACATTCAGATCAGGGCTGTTTGGTGGGTGACAACGAAGTTGGATTTTCCATCCATCTTCTATCCCACTCTTGAAAAAGTCAGCATCATTTACCTCTATATGTGGTCTAACATTGTCATGTTGTATGGTAACCTGTTTGTTTTCAGCATCTGGCCACTTTTGTTTGATAGCTTGTAGGATTTTGTTTAAAATCATGTCTTTGATGGCTGGTCTGGTCACACTTATAACGTCCTTAGTCTCTAAAGTCCCGATCGACATGTTTTTGTTTCCCCTCTTTGCTTTGTCTTCATAGGTGAATGGAAAAAGATCAATTTTACCATCCCATATGAATTTCTATATGTACATGGTCATAGAAATCATGAAAAGTGGAGGGAAATGGTAGTGATCGAGGCAGGATATGACTGAGACAAAACTCTAACTTTTTTTACTTCCCTTTTTATGTTAACAAAGGCTTTATGGCATTATAATGCCTTTTTTATTTATTTTATCTTCAACCAACTGTGCACAATTGACTTTGATACATTCATTGCATGTGCCAAAGATCTCATGTTTTTCCTATGATGAAAAGGGATATGTGACATTTTTTGCATGTCAAATTGAACTCCTTTTGGTCCCACGTTACCTGTCCATTTACTCTGCACATTTATGGCTGCCCCACACTGCATTTGTGTCTTTGCTACCACCCACAATTTGTGTACAGTCCTTCTAGAAATGTTAAACTTATTGGCCAGATATGTTATAACGCCCCTTTGAAGTTTTCCATCTGTTGTCTGGCTTAGTAGTACCTCTATTAATCTGCTTCTTTTTTCGATAGTTAACTTCGACCACTTTTTATTTTATGTGTTCTGTGATTCATTTTGATCTTCTGTGACCTCTGGTGCAGATGCCATTTGAAGAAGGTGATGTCTGTTATCTTCTAAAGGTGGGAGATTAAGATCAAAGGGTGGAGAAAGAATTTCAGAAAAGGAAGTAGGAGGGGTGGCAAAAGAAGACTACAAAAGAAAAAAGTTTCCATTTGAAGTGTAGAAGAGAGTGTGTGTTGTTGGAATGAGTTAATGGTGGCCATTTATGTAGGGGTCAAGTTGTTTAGGAGGGAAGTGTCCCCCAAAACATTTGTATTTTGGGTTTTGAAGGGAAGTGAAATGTCACTCTTTTTCCTCTTTGGTTCTTTCCTCTTTAGTTTAATGTGTACGCAGTGGCAGATCTATAGCCAAGGGAATGGGGGCAGGTGCCCCCAATAACTTCTTATAATACTTTTGTAAAGTTTATAATCCAGAGGTATGCCCCCAACTAAAATATAGTGATGCCCCCAGTAGAAGTTTAATTTGGCTTCAATTGAGAGGAAGTTACCTCCACTTTGTAAAATTATTTGTTTATGGACCGTATCATTTATTGTGGGTGTTTTAATCATTTTCTTGATTACTTTTGTAGTCCTAGACTAATATAGGCAATATGTACGACTCATAACCACTATTTTATTTGCTTTTGTAAATTTACTTCCTCCGGCATCTTTCATTTTATGTAGGGATTAAATGAAATACGATTGCAATTATATTTTGTGGGATTGTTTCGAGTTATTAATGGTTTTTTGATAAGTGGTGCTAAATAGGACTAAAAACGTTTCAGAATTCTAAAATAGAACTGTCATATTTTTATTTTCTAAATAAGAGTAATATAATTGATGTCATGTTTTGACAGTATCTGACTCTAGACATGACAGTATTTTCCGAACTTGACAGTAATTACTCTTATTTAAGGAATAAAAACATTACACAACTATTTTGGAATTTTCAAATATTCTTACTCCTATTTCTGAAATTTTTCCATGTTTTTTAGGTTTTAGTGGGAGTTAAAATATAGAACTAAGCTTATTAGCTTAGTTTTAAAAAGTACTCCAAAAAATACTCCATACGTGTTTAAAAATTATTAAAAATATTCTTAAATTGCAAGAACTGAAATGTAGTGTATATTACAAAGTACTTTGTCCTGTTATATATTTCTAATCTTTCTATTTTTCATCTGTCCTACTTTCGTTGTCACATAATATATTTGGTAATATTTGTGTGATTCATCATATTAAATTATATGCGTAATTTACAAACTAACATATTTTTACTTTTATCAACATGTGTTTTTACGACTTAAACATAGTTAGGCGGCGATATCGTTAAATATCGTGCCCCCAATAAAAGCAATTCCTGGATCCACCATTGTGTGTACGTACGAATCCTCTTACATTAATTCCTAGTTTTACCTCCCCACCCCCCCCCCCCCCCCCATTTTAGTTGTTTTGTTAGGGGTATAAATAGAAAGTCAAAATCATTTACTTTTTCACCTAAAAACCCGTGAAGTCAAAGTAGGAATTTAAATACGGGACGAAGGGAGTAATTAAAGCAGAGTTCACTCGTCTTCTTCCAAACCTTAAACTCTCATGCACTCCATGAGGACAATGTAGGAGGGGGACGAGCCAGTAGTGCTGCAGCTTCTTCCCCACCCTGCCTTTTATTCATCATGTTCTCTACCAAGCCTCCACTTTCACAGCCAAACACATATGATCTCGAATCCAGATCTGTTCCGATTTTTATCCCCAAGCTTCGTCCATGACCTTCTGATCTCAGCCATAAACGACGTCCTCGAAACTCTCCACCTGTTGCGAGGGGTGCACGACCTTCAGCCGTCGAGGACCAAGCACTCGTCTTCTGTTGCCCTCCTTTGTGATCCAGGCTTGTCCGGCCAAATATGAATAGCTTGGACTAGGGCTGCACATCGGCTGGTTGTGTCGGGTTTGCTACAATTTTTGGGCCTACCCAATTTATCCAGGTTCGTAATGAATGCGACATGCAATATAAGTTGGTAAACCATACATGAACGGGTCGGGTAGGATCGGGTATTGAAAAAAAATACTTCAGGTTGGATCTTTAATATGAGCAACTGATGCATGTAATATGAATCTCGGTTAACCTTTTTCCAAAATACACAAACAAATACAAGTACTTTTTATAAGAGTAAACTTTCGGCGATAGTATCAAAAAATTCTTATGTAAAAGAAACTATTTTAGAAGCGAACGTGTGTGTATATATATATATATATATATATATATATATATATATATATATATATATATATATATATATATATATATAATAATAATAATAATAATAATAATCACCTAGTCAAAATGGTAAATGTTTATAATGTCAATATCATAAAGTCTTAGATATATATATATAGAGCACATCGGTCTTAAATAGAAAGAGACAAAACGTTATAACATAATAATAGTAACTTTAACTTTCGGTCAGGTCGGCTACTATCGGATTTGAGATTTTAATTCTAAAACCCCACCCATTGGGTGCGGGTTCGTACGTATTTAATTCGTGAATATTTTTATAAAATCAAATATCCGATAAAAAATGACCGGATAGGATTGGGTCGGGCGGGTTATATGGGTTCAGGTTATTCTTGTGCAACCCTAGCTTGGAGCGTTGGTGGAAGCCGCCTTCACTCTCGGTCCCTAATTGCCACATCTCACCGAAGAATATCAAGCGAATGAACAAAACCTCTCGGAACCGTGCAAGAGGGAGACAACCGCTTTTTCTCGATCAATTGAAATATTAGAAATTAATTAAAAACTTAAACCTATCAAATGTATGACTTTTTTAGAAGTATCAAATTCATGATACGTACTAGATAGTACTGAGTATTTGTGCAATTACATACTACATCCTCTTTATTTATATTCATCATTTAAATTGTGTTGAAGTATTTGTCCCCCACCGGAAAGCTTTAAATCAATAAAATACTATATACGACTTTGGACTACTCCTCCTATCAGATTAACCTTTTAGGGCGGAATTCCGACTCTTAACTTGGTCTTGGTATCAGAGTCAAGTCCGACTGTGGTTTGATTGCTTGTTTAGCACCCATGATTAAGGGTGTCTTATTAAGGGTCTGTTTGGCCCATTTATACACCTCGATATTGTCCAGCCCAGTTCGGGCTGAGGGGGCTTGTCGAAGTATTTGTCCCACATCGGAAAGCTTTAAAACAATAAAACACTATATATATAAAGCTTTGGCTACTCCTATCAGGTTGACCTTTTAGTAGGGCTGGGCAAAATGGTTTGGTTTGATCGAACAGAATCGAAAATTGATGGTTTGGTTTGGTTTTACTTAAGTAAACCGTTTGGTAACAAATTTCTCAAACCGAATTGTGTGATTTGGTTTGGTTTAAAACCGAAAAACCGTAAATCAAACCGAACACCGAACAACTCATATATATGATCTTAGGAGAGAAATGAGAACGAATCTGGACCGTTAGATTTGCTTTAAGTGAAATCAATGTGCATTAGATGAAACGGTAATGTGCATTAGGTGAAATTGAAATGTGCAACACAAAGCGTACGATACAATGTCATTAAGTGAAGCTGAATTGTGGATTAGGTGAAATTGAAATGTGCACTAGGTGAAACTGAAATGTGCAGAGTAAAAGGTAAGACGTGATGTTGTTTTCGTACATTTTATTCCGCACATTTCAGTTTCACCTAATGCACAATTGAGTTTAAATTTTTATTCTGTACATTTCAGTATCATGTAATACACGTTTCAGTTTCATCAAATGCACATTTCCGTTCCACATAATACAATTCAACGGTCCAGATTCGTTCTTATTTCTCTCCTGGGAGTCCGTTCTTACCGGAACCGCTCCATATATATATATATATATATATATATATATATATATATATATATATATACATATATATATATATATAGTATATATATATATATACATACATATATAATCTTATATGAAAAATGAGAAGTAATCTTAGCCGTTAAAATGAGAAAATGAATGAATCAGATAAATTTTAAAGTGGAAAATTCGATGCCAATAGTGTAATATTAAAAAATTCGGTGCCAATAATGTAAATGATAAATGTGCATGACTATGGAGAAATAGTGCATTGGAGTAACACAAAAGTGCATCACTTTTCAGGGTGGAAAACAACATGTATAGAAATCATTTGTATTATTTTATTAGGAGGTGAATATGCACTCTTAGATATGGCATATGCACTTTTACTATTATTTATTACACATTTTGGTTTACCGTGAGTTTTTCTCCACTCCATTCATTTTGAAGTGATCAAGGGTTTAGATCACTTCTCACTTTTCATGGGAAGACCCTTTTGTATTAGAACTCACCCATATATATATATATATATATAAAATTTAGGATATATCATTTTAGCTTTTACACATTTCATACATTCATTATGATAAAATTAGCTAATAGGACATATTTGTTATGGTTTGTACTCTACTTGTATGTAAAGTATTTGGCGATAACAATTACAAATTGCATTTACATTTTTTACATGATTCATTTGAATAAAATTGTGAATATTACAACATTTGTAATACAGACTCATTTATTTTTTTAATATTTTATGTGATATTACAAATGCTAATCAACTATAAATTTTTTATTTGTGAGAAGTGAATCTTTTTTCTAGTGATCAAAAAGATGTTAGAAGTTTTAATTTATAATATTTTATTATTATTCTATCTTTTATTTCTTTTACATTTAAATAATAAATAAAAGAAGATGAGATGGACTGCTACTTTCATGTTCTAATCCTAAAATATAGAACTCGATCAAATAAAATAATAAACATAAGAATCCAAATCAAATTGAACTTCAAACCAAATCGAACCAAAACCAAACCGAAATTCAAATGGTTTTAGTTTGGTACAAATTCTCCCAAACCGAATAAACCGAAACTGATCCGAAACCGAAGAAAACCGAACCGTAAACCGAATAGCCCACCCCTACCTTTTAGGATCGAACCCCGGATCTTAACATTCATCATTTAAATTGCATGCATTTCAGGAACATAATGTTTTACTATTTGACTTCTAGAAATGCTCTTTTTATTAGGGAATAAATTTTGTTATTTCAACACCGTTTGATACTGTTTAACATTGTTTTGTACTGTGATGCATTTTTTATTTAAATATAATATAGTAAGTTGATATGATTTTATTTAACAAGTAGGAAATGTGACTTTGTTTGGGGACATTCTAATTAAAAAGAAAGTAATATAATAGATTGTTTTAAAGGAGAGAGATAGTATTATTTGAAGATCGAGAGACTTTCTAGCTTCACCAAATTGGCCAATTGGTGACCCAAACTATAACCTATAGAGTTAATATATACATTTCGTATACTTCTATTTTATTAGGTTAAAACGTTTGGCTCGTCTAAAAGGGCATGCAAATTATTGGAAAGGGAGTGTATAATTAATTTTGAAATGTAATGTGCATATACGAAGTAATATTGATCGGCTAGAGAGTGAACTAACAAATATATACAGAGAGACAGAGTATTCTTTAGTATGCCAAAGTTATTACAAAATAAAACATTCTTATCATTCCGATATAAGTTGATACAAGTACATAAAAACTCCCATTAAAAGCAATAATTTTATAACATCTGGTGGATCAGTTCTCATTTGAACTAAACGACAACATAATTTTCTATCATAGAAATTAATAATTAAAATAAAGGATGTATGAAGGGTAGTGTGGGGGCAGCTGCCCCCAATAAAATCTTACTAATCCATATAATTTATTAGTAAATATTGAAAGTTTTAATATTTGCCCCCAATAAAAAAAAATTGATTGCCCCCAATACCTCAGCAGTCCGGCCGGCCGCTCCAAAGCCGTAAATCGGAAATTGAGATTACGGAATCACCCAAACCAACAAATCTAATTACGATTGACTAAGCTCAAATACGACAATTTGCTGGTGAATAGGCGAATAGCGAAGAAAACATAGGCACTTTGATTAGTCGTGCCTCTCTGTTGTTAAGTCATAACGGAGTATTACTTTTTATACGAAGAACATCTATAAGATTAAATTTATTGGTGTACATCTATACAATTTAATTTAATTGAAGAGTTACTTAAATAATTATACATCTATTAGAGTCTAATTTCTTACATCTCAAAGAAAATGTTATTTAATAAGTAAAAAATCGTAACTGTAAATCACATGTTAAATAAAATGTACCAATGCAATAAAACTTTAATGGATCTCTTCCAAAAAATGAAAACTTGGTGCAAACAATTGTTATGTATTTTGTTAGAAATTTTGCCATTTTAACAATACAATTATACTTTATTACTACGCTATTTTTATTTTTTTCTTGTACTATATTACTACCTTTGTGCATAGGATTGAGGCATGAAGAGGTGATGCGCTTATAAAAAATGAATTTGTGTGATTTATATTGAATTAATACATTAAGAATAAAGTAAACATGGTTTAAGATATTTTTACACTGACTTATCTTAGTCTCATATCAAACCAAATTTTAATAAACCAGATCAGACCAAATCAGACTTCTACAGTCATGAAATACACAGAGACTAAACATCTACCATAACAGACCAGACTAGATCAATTTAGACAAGACCGGATTTAAACAGACTAGAAAAATTCAATCCAAGTAAAACATTCTTATTAGAATCGCACAAACCTTGCTAAATTTAATAAAGGATAATCTTAGTGAGACAGATAAAACACATATGACATTCTTAGGGTGGTGGGGGTTATCTTTTAATTACTCTGCCCCCAATAAGCTTTTTTTCTGGATCCGCCACTGGATACAAATTAAACTTTTATCAGACTGACAGATAGCAAGTATGATTTTGATCCAAGTACTTACAGAGGCTCTATACATTTTTACATATTAACCTCTCATCGTAGTTGTCAAGATTCAAGTCACACACTTATCCCTCGGTGGCACGCTTTATCTACCAACAGAGCTGCACCCAACGGCGCAGAAATTAATAATTAAACATACTATATTCAGTTAGTTAGTACATTAACTATTCTACCTATTAATGTATTACAATATTCTACCCCAAAAAGTATTAATTACTTCCTCCGCACCATTAAAATTTTGTCGATCTCACTTAAATTATCTCATACTAAAGTAGGTGATGTTGTTTGTGTGACTCTGAAGTGTTCTTACATTATATATAATCACTTTATCGATTTAATATCAACCACATAAACTCATTTTTCTTGGTAACTGCACTGGCAATATTCACGTCAAAATTAAAAAAATACAGTTAAATGAAAATGAAAAAGTATTAATTGATCCAAGGGTTAGGTGTGGACCTGATAGGTCATGTCCCTACCTTTTCCCATGGGCGTGTTTAAGATATTGGCCCCTCCCCACAATAGTTCATGCACGTAACACAGGCTGTGTCCCTCCCGATGGATCCAACGTGTAACTTGTAGCATTCCATCAACAACCATTTGGCTGTGCAAATATATTTATATATAAATAAATATGTGTCTATGAAAGTGTGGGGGTGGGAGCTCCATGCCCTACCATCCTTTCTTTCTCAACAATCACATCCGATTCTTCCAATCCTTAGCTATATCTATTCTAACTTTGTCTAAGGAAGTAGGCCCCACCTCATACATTAAAAAGTCTCAAAAATAGGACATGCACTGTCAAATATAAAACATAATACTCTCTATTTTCATTTTCATTTGGGGAGGTCGGATGTACGCGGTCTTACCCATGTACTAAAGCACAAAACATGATACTCTCTATATGTTAGAAAAATAGTAGGATACTAGGCATTGGGGTAGTGAAAGTATGATAGACAATCTAATGAAAGGTTAGAGGAATAGTATTGTCACAGAGGTGTGAAGAAGTATCACATGAATACACATTAAGAGGCCGTTTGGCAACCCTCATTTTCGGCTTATCAGGCTTATCAGGCAACTTTTTTACCAAACACGTAATCTTTGCTTTCGCGCGCTGAATTGTGTAATAAGCCGAAAAAGTAAGGTTGGAGTTACTTTTCTGGCTGTATTGGCTGAAGTTACTGTAGATGATCATTTTAGCTATTTTTACATATAATTTTTTCTTTATTTTATTAATAAAATATTTTTTTCTTGTATCAGCAGAATCAGCCAATGCAGCCACTTCAGCCAGAACTTCATAAATTTCAGCAGAATCAGCCAAAACAGCCCATTTTCGTGCTACCAAACGGGCTCTAAATCTCTTGATTATTCTAGCTTATCACGAGTCTCATTTCTCACCTAATTTTCTTCTAAAGAGCAGAAGATTGCAGTTTAGATTAAAGTTTTGAGTAATATAATTCAACTTTTCTAAAACGAAATATGTCAAAAGAGATCAAAAACATTGTCAAATCAAAATGCAAAAATATGATTAAGTATGTTTAACTACTGACATATGACTGATTTAGTGTTACCAAAAGAAACAAATACTCTCTCCGGTCCTTATTAAACTTTACACTTTGACTTCACACATATTAAGGAAATAAATTTGACTTTACTGTAGAGTACACTGTTTGGCACTATTTGACACTGTTTGGTACTGTTTTGCACTGTTTGGTGTAGAATTGTTTGCCAAATAAAGAAGTGTAAAGTTTAATATGGGACGATTCAAAAAGGAAAGTGTAAAGTTAATTAAGGACCGGAGGGAGTAATAAAAACTTCCTGAAATAGAATTGAAGTAGATGCTTCCCTAAAATGACTTCTTTGCATTGGTTTTTGGAAAAAAGTTATGTTGAAGATAGGAATAGTGAATCAAAAGAGAACTTTACTCTTCAAATTAATCAAATGTGGTGTTAGTATGAAATATGACTAGACTTTGAGGCAATATTCCGTAATAAACAATGACTTAACAACGATTTGTTCTAGTTAATTCATACCTAGTGCAGCTTAGAAGTTAGAATGATATTTATGAATTCCTGTCTTGATTAGATTTTTCTTTCACTAAGTTCTATATTCTCTTAGCTTGTTTAGAACTTTGTATCTAGTCTCAAGTCTCAACACAATAATGAGAATTATCGGCAGTTTTCAGCGGTCTCAACACAATAATGAGAATTATCGGCAGTTTTCAGCAGTCTCAACACACTGTACGCTAATTATTGATTTATTATTACATACTTCTTCCGTTCTTTTTTAATTGCAACGGTCCACATTTCACATTTGTCAAGGCACCAGTTTGACCATTACTATCTTTCATTTCTTATTAGTAAAAATATTCAAAAAATAGATTTTGAAAGTTTAAAATGAGAGGAATTTAATAATATTTTTTTAAAATTTAGTTTATAATACATTAATAAATAAAAGATAGTCGAAGTAGAACACGTGAATAGTGCAAAAGGTCCAATGTTGCATTTAAAAGAGAACGGGGTAGTACATCGTATAAAACATAATGTTGATAACAGATAATCTGAAACAAGTATGAAGTATCTTTGACATTCCATAGGAATGGGACTATATGATTGGAGATGATAGCAAAAGGAGCTGAGAGATAATGGTCCAAAATACAATAAATAAATTTATTAATCTTGATTAGCAGAACATAGCAGATTCGCGCGCGTTTAAGATTCAAAAAAATCAGTATAATATTATTCTTTGATGATTAATAATATCCATGATTCTATGAGAAACTTCAGGGATAATGAGTTATGACTAAATTACTAAATATAAAACATTTCCCCTACTAGTACGTAGTATATCATGAATGATTACAAAGATGTTATTGTAGAAATTGAGATTAATTTTCTTCATCTACAACCAAATATATAAAAAAAATAAAAACATTTTAGTTTCTCCAAAAAGAAACATTTTAGTTTTACTTTTGAAAAATAGTTATGTACATAGTTCTATGAGCGATTCTTTTTAATCACAGCCGTTCATCTAGATAAAATATTATGGGGAGTAGTGTTTGTTTACTATTTTTATTGTATGCTAAAATCGAATTAATTAGTTAATCACTTCGTATAATTAATTAATTAAGAGGAAAGGATGTGAAAGATTGTAAGTAATTCTGATTAAAGTAAGGATGTTTTTACTTGGACTGTAATTTGCTGGTCTGGTCTGGTCTGGTCTGGTCTGGTTTCTTTGTATTTTTATAACTATCTAAGTCTGGTCTGGTCTGGTCTGGTCTGGTCTGATCTGGTCTGGTCTGGTCTGGGAGGAGTTACGGTCCAAGTAAAAACATCCTAAGTTCGAATGACACGTTATAGGATGAAGTACGCATTTGTAAGTAATTCTGATTACTTAATTAGCAAATGGGAGACACATGTAATTAAAAGAAATTGAAATATGAAATGCATTATGTTGACGCTTAACCTAAGATCATATGAGTTCTTATACGAGCCTTATAATGTAATTATGCAATAATGTATGTATGATATGACTAACCCTCTCAAACTTTAATAATAATGTAATAATATCAATATGCTATCATCGTTTAATATTACTCTTAACAATTGTATTTTTGTATGTATGATTTACATAAAAACACAACTTACTTACAAATATGGCCCTACTCACCCCAAATTTTAAAAATATCTATATTTTCAATGTAAAAAATTCCGTGTAATTTTTTGCTCAAAAATGTTTTTTGTATTGGTTCAATGCCTTGACTCCGTCCCTGTCTCTTTTGGTTACATTTTATTAATTAACCCGTTTTAAAATGTTGTTCACTTTCTCCAAACGTAAAACCTTGAGGGTCTTGAGATGTGTTTTTTAAATCTTTGGGAAAACTGTCAAAGAAGTTCTCGAACTTTCATTAAAAAGTCAATTAAGTCCTTCTATAGCAGACTCTGTCCGGCCGTCCCAATTTGGGCGGTCCCAGGTGGAATTTTTTGATGAACTTTTTTGAGCATCTTATTTATCAAGTCTAATTTACTCATTCCAAATTTCAGCTAAATATTCAATTGGGAACGTATTCAAATTAATTCGAGAACGCAAAAATGCGCAGTTATCTTCACGAATTAAATTGAATGTGTTTCCGATTGAATTTTTAGCTGAAATTTGGTATGGGTAAACTAGACCTGATGAATAAGATGCTCAAAAAAAATCATCAAAAAATTCCACCGGGAAACGCCCCAAATCGCGATGGCCGGACAGATTTTCCTATAGAAGGACCTAATTGACCCTTTTATGAAAGTTCGATGACCTATTTGACAGTTTCCCTAAATCTTTTTACTAAGTCATTTAAGTACAATATTAGTTAAAATAGTGTATTATATTGACAAATTTAAAAATTTAACTGTTGTAATTATTTATAGGAATGGAAATTAAGTAGATAGTTATTGACTTATGCATGGTTGGACGGTGGTAGACGCATAAACTGATGCTCTATTACGTTTGTTTGAACTTGACTTTGACGATGTCCGTTTTAACGTTACTTCATCAATTAGTGTCATCTTAGTTGACGAGGAACGCTAATAATTGAGATGCTTAACTGCTCTTTGAAGAATATAAATCTTGAAAAGTTTTCCCAAATCAAGTAGAAACACTACGTGCTACCTGTCATTCATGTCATTAATTAATCAATATTCAAACATAATATATGTGATTGAGTTCTAATTTTGGAATCGTGTATGATTAAGATTTGAATAAACTAAAAACTAAACTATCTAATAAAGTTATCACGTATAAAAGGTTTTAACAAATGTGATGTTGGAAAGAATTTTATAATTAGAGATAATTAGGGTTGAGCAGATTCCCATTCAGGTTGAAAACCCGAACCGAATTGGACCGGAACTGATTACAAGTCGGAGTCACCGAGTCAGTAATAATTAATCAGAAACGGGACTGGTTGGACTATTATTACTCCGTACATAACTATTAACCCGTATTTATAAAATATACGTTCACGAGGAATATGCATTAGGGTATGTTTGGCACAACTAGTTTAAAAGTTATTTTTCTGAACTTTTTAGTAACGATTAGCTTTTAGTGAATGAAAAAATCTTAAAAGGACCGTTTGATTTAAAAGGTTGTAGACTTGTAGCTATTTGATAAAAAAATTGACCGTTTGATTTAATTATGTTTGTTATAACAAACTATTATGACCAATTAATGTCAAAATCTACAAACTTTCTCTCACATGTTATCTAGTGTAATTCTAAAAAAAGATCTTTTATTTTTATAAAAATTCTTAAAAATTGTCATGTCAAACACACAATTAGAAGCTTTTAGAAACTTTTTAAATAGTACAAAAGCTAGAAGGTTGACACTTATATCTGCCAAACATGCATGTAGTAGTATTTAACAAATACGTAGTATATATACTAGTTCTATATAAGAACTAAGTTAGATTCACATTTATTTAAATATCCATTCAACAAATTATAAAACAAGACAAATAGGTAGTAAAGTTCACTTTTAAAAAGAAATAATTATATAAATGTGACTAAAATAAACTTTGTTTACAAAAATGTGATCTTCTAAGTGTAGTGGTTATATTATTGTTGTTAGAATAATTGAGAGTATTTCAAATGAATAAATATTTTATTTCTTTTATTCATATTCTGTCATTTATTTAATCAAATAAATTGTCCTCAAAATCTTTAAACTTTTACAATATGTTAAGGTCAATTTAATGAAAGGTTACAATGTGTTCAAACGATTTTGTAATTTCTTAAAGTTGTCATGTTGCTCACCAACGTTTAACTAGCCTAATTATTTGAGTCCTAGATGCTATAATCATATTTATTACTATATTAATAATTGCATTATCTTGCTACAAATGTTTGAACCGTTGCTAGCATTAATTTTAATAACGCATATTACTAAAGGTGGAAACGTTACTCATCTGCTAGCAACGTGCATTTTGCTGGAGTTTTATGTATATATATAAT
Source organism: Cuscuta europaea (assembly GCA_945859875.1). Taxonomy (NCBI): domain Eukaryota; kingdom Viridiplantae; phylum Streptophyta; class Magnoliopsida; order Solanales; family Convolvulaceae; genus Cuscuta; species Cuscuta europaea. Next base: position 3,237,087 of record CAMAPE010000035.1, on the reverse strand, counting down.
TTACTTGTTTTCATCGAGCCGAGAAGAGAGAGAGATATAATTTTGAGCTAAAACATCCCCTAATATATTACAAATCTGCTGGATTAATTTTATTCTACTCTCGTTGTTCTGTTACCGGCTTACGTTGAAGAGCTCGTTTTATCTTGGGGAAAGATTTTCGCTAGTCGGAAATACTTTCTTGAGGACAGCGTTTACGCGACTCGAGCTATATTATTTTTCTAACCTTTTTTGCAGGTTTATCCGACCGAATTCCACCAACAATCTCAAGAAAGTATGGCGTCGGATACACCTGCTCAAATCATTTCCATTCCCGACACACCAAACGGAGCTGCAAATTCTTCTGCCCAGTCAGACTCACACGTCAACATGCAGCCCGTTGCCATTTCCCGATATTTCCAAGATTGAAGTATTTTCTGGGGCAAATTTCAAAAGATGGCAAGAACGTTTGTTCTCAACACTTGACATGCATGGCGTTGCCGATGCTCTCACACACGCCATGCCCGACGACAAATCTCCCGAAGGCATCAAACTCCTTCAACAATGGACCTACTCGAATAAGGTTTGCCGTCACACTATTCTGAGTACTTTATCTAACGAGCTCTTTGATGTTTATTGCACGAAAAAAATGGCCAAGGAAATATGGGATTCTATGATTGCCAAGTACACAGCCGAGGACACCGTCAAACAAAAATTTGTGATAGGAAACTATAACAAATGGGAAATGAAAGACGACAAGGACATAAAGGCACAAATTCATGAATATCAAACGCTCTTGGAGGACCTCAAAGGCGTGCAGATCGAGCTGCCCGAACCTTTTGTTGCCGGGATCCTCATTGAAAAATTGCCCGAGTCATGGAAGGACTACAAGCGCGACCTCAAGCACAAATTTGGACCCATGTCATTAAATGAAGTGATCACACACATTATCATTGAAGACACCAATAGGAGGGAGGGCTCAAGGCTCAAATCATGCAATACACTTCCAACGCCAACCTAGTGGAGACTCAAAACAAAAGGAGGTATAATAATAATAATGAAGATAATAACAAGCCCAATTACAATAAGCCTAAATCTAACACCAACTTTAAAAAGGAAAAACATTGTTATGTGTGTGGAAAACCGGGACATTTTGCAGCACAATGTAGGAAACGGGCAACTATGAGAAACAACAAACCACCTAGACCAAGTGCAAACTTGGTTCAAGATGATGATGTCATTGCGGCGGTTGTTTCTCAAACTTGTTTGGTGTCCGATGTGAATGAATGGGTGGTAGATTCTGGGGCTACCAAGCACATTTGTAAAAACAAAAGTGCTTTTTCCTCCTATACTCCTATAGGGGATGGTGAAGAACAAGTGTATCTTGGCGACTCTCACACAACCAAGGTGCATGGTAAGGGAAAAGTTGTTCTTAAGCTCACATCGGGGAAAACGTTGTCCTTGAATGATGTGCTTCATGTGCCTGAAATTCGCACTAATTTAGTCTCGGTTTCACTTTTGGGGAAAGCTGGAGTTAAGGTGTCCTTTGAATCGGACAAAATTGTGATGACTAAAAATAATGTCTTTGTGGGAAAAGGCTATTGTAATCATGGACTGTTTGTTCTCAATGTTTCTGAAATAATGAATTGAATGTCTTTTGCTTATTTGATTGACTCCTATAATGTGTGACATACTAGATTAATATATGAAAATGATTCTTATATCTAATTGTTAATATATATATATATATAATGAGACAAGAAAATTGTGATGTTTGTGTTCAATTATAATTTTCATTGTGATGTTTGTGATCAATCTAAACCAAAAAAAAAATGAAGTGGAGAGAATCTAATTTTATTTCGGGATTTTCAGTGGCATTCAAATTGTGTTGACCTTTATATCTGTTGATTTCGCGATACGTACTATATGAAACTCCTAAATATTCTAAGATTGATATATAGTGATATGAGAGCACCTCTAGAAAATTGTGATATATTTGATGTTTTATATAAATTTTATTAGAGCATCTACACTGTGTTTAGAGGTGGCAAAAGTTCTTTGTCACATTAATTGGTGATTTTCTGAGATAAACTAAATTTTATCTTATTTAAATTTAAAGGGCGAGTCTTATTTGATAAAATCATTGTGTACAAATAAAGGTTGAGATATAAATTATCTCTCTATGAAGTCTAGAATGGTTATGCACCTGTTTATAAATATTTAAAATTGTGGGGGTGCTTAGTTTAATTTTTATTATCTATCTCTTTGAATGAAAATGAGCTTTATAACTCTTTGCTACTTTTGCATAAACTAAAACCGTGGAGCACATATATAATTTTTCTTAAATTGAAGATATGGTGTGCTAATGTGCATCCAAATTATTGGATGTTTATTACATTTTATAAATTTTACTAGGCCCGACATAGTTTGTGTTGTCGGAAGATTGAGCCGATATACTCATGACCCAAGTAGGGATCATTGGACCGCGTTGAGGCGGTTATTGAGATATTTGAGACGTACCATTAATTATGTTTTTTTTTGAGATTATGCATTGTAATCTATTGATACAACGATGATATGTTTTATTGAGAAATATTCATTGTTCTAGAGCGGTACATTGATGTTATATGAGAATTATCCATTGTACTATAATGATACAATGATGGTATATATTTTATTGATAATTATCCGATGTACTAGAGGGTCACATCGATGTTATATTTTGTTGAGAGTTATCCGTTGTATTGCCGGGATACAACGACGGCATCTCAGTATACTCAAATGAGATAAATTAAAATAGTGGATATCCATTCACCCTTAAAAGTGGTGCAATGATGTTTGACAATGGAATTATTTCCATTAATTTTGTGAAGTCAGAAGGAATTAGCTACTCCTTTGACAGAATCCCTAGGGCGAAAAATGATAACCGAAACATCGAAGGAAATGGGACTAGTGTCACTTTGAAACAAATGGGGATGGGAACCCAACTTGTGTGATTGGAGATCCCATGAAGCAAGTTCAAATGGGTAATAACTAGTCTTCCATTTAGTTCTGCTAGCCTAACTAAATTTGTCCATTTCCATGATGTGAGATACAGGCTAGAAACCGCATTCTCTGTGAGGGTGAGCTAAAAGCTCTTAATGATTATCATAGCTCTGAATTTTAGGGTGGTGTGCAAAAGCGGTACACACTTGATGATATCACCTATATGAGTGTGAGGTGGGGCCGCCTCCATGAAGCATGACAAAACTTCTAGAGCACTCATGAACACCAAGCACGCGCATGGCCTTACGGCGCACAACGGCGTAATAACGAGAAATTGTGCGGGGTGAGACATGACCGTTAAGATCCTTATTTACCAATAGTAGCTTATTGGTTGTGTCTTGTGGGTATGGAATGCACAGGTGCACACTTGAAGAATGTCTCTTTTTAAATAAACTGTAAGTTATTAATGACTTTTTTCATTTTAATTATTACGTTTATTAGTAACTTGTATTGTAAGACAAATTGCTTGCGTTTAAACTTGAAAAAAGGCCCAAATTTTATTGTTTCACAGGGCCTCCGTTTTCTCAGGACCAGCCCTGACCCTAATGTAGATCATCTGAGTTGGTATAAAGTAATGTAACTACAATTCATTTGAGGGCCAGCCTCATTAAGAAAGTGATCGAAATTGTAGGTGTAGTTCTTTAGATTCTACAGATTTAGGTCCTCTCATTTTCTTAGAGAATTCTGTCGATTTCACTTAAAAGTAAATTATGTTGAACTTTGTAGATTTTAAGCTAAAAAGATACTCCCTCCGTCACAGAATTTACTTCCATAGTACAAATGACACAAGGATTAAGAAAATGGGAATTGTGTGGTGGAAAGTTGTCCAGAGGAGAGAGAAATGTGTAAGAATGTGTAATAATTGTTGTGAACCACAAATTCTTTGCCAAAAGGGAAAGAGAAGTTCTTTTTGGGACAGACGAAAAAGGAAAGTGGAAGTAAATTATGGGACGGAGGGAGTAATATATATCAAGTATCAACTCATATCCAGCTTCCATAGGGAGATTTGCAATTTGAGAGACCATAATTTTTCGTTGAACTCCTTATTGATCATGTAACTTTAATCACTTTAATTAATAAATACATTCATCTTAATGACTTACAACTTGAAAGTACACTTTCAGGCAAAAAAATACCGGAAAAGACGTAAGGAGCATCAAAATTTCCGTCAAAAAGTGTATTTCTCAATAGAAAAGTCATTAATATGGATAAATTTATTAATTAAGGTACTAACTAAAAGAAAATCTGTGATGTTGAAGATTACTCATAGGTTATTTCATCAACGGTACGTGCTTAAATTAATGTAAACGAATCTAAACTTATTTTAGAAATAATTATCTTAGCTTATCTGGTTATTCAAAATTAAATTTAAATGTATATAGCTCAATAATAATTCAAAACGCAAGCTAAACAATATGAAGTGAAGGTTTGACGAACTTTCGTTTCAAATAAATTCGGTATTATATTAGCATAAAGTTTAACATATATATCTGGTTCGGCCTAATTAACCATATTATGTTGTCCGGCTACACACTGTCAAGTCAGACCATGTAAAGATGCTGACTGTCTTTTATTTGAAGCTTGGGATGCATTCGGTCATGCGTGCATCTTCCTACCCTCCCGCCTTCCTCGTGAGAAAGGGGTGCTACTAAGAAGAGATCTTACGCAGGTACGGAGCCAGGGCACTGTGCTGGATTGAGTCGGTACAAAGAATATTTTTGAAAAAATATTTACACGGAATTCTTTTACACTAAAAATATAAGCATTTTTTAGATTTGGGTTGGGCCGAAGCCAGGGTTGACCCCCTAGCTAACGTCCGTGGTCCTCGAGTTCAATGCAACACAAAGACTTGAGTTGGAGTCTCACTCTATCTCCATTAGTCTACGATCAAATTTTAATTTCCATCCTTCCAAAATAATTGTCGGGGTGATCGTGAAATTCTCAGGAATTGAATGTCTTTTTGTACATTTATAATCATAAAAAAAGGATGACGCGCCGTCTCTTAAGACCCTAACATCGGTCAGACAATTAACTAAGAACTAAGAAGATATAAATTGGACTTAAATCACAGACATGCAGATAGCATGTGAAGCTCTGGTCGAAGTACTTGCAGAGACACAAATTCAAATCGAGACTTACCTCTTGCAGCACCCTTATCTACTAGATGAGCTAAACACATCTTTTATAATCATACATACATGTATAGTGTGCAATGCAAAAAAGACACGTCTCCTGAAATTTTACATGGGCCCATATACGGCAATATGGTGGGGGTACTAACTTAATGTCCGCATCCGTACCAAATTTGGGACATACAGAAGAAATAATGGCTCTCTTCTAATGTCCATCAATTTCGATCTCATGCATAGACCCATATATACAGGAAAAGACATTTCGTTTTGTGATAACAATTATGTCATCCATATTACCTCTATTTATGGGTGGACTCGGGCCCGGAACCGGCCCGGCCCACTACTGTGCGGACCCGGCCCGGTGAACCGGTTTCGGGTCCGGTTCGGGCCAACCGGCCCGGTGGGATGGCAGTTCGGGCTCGGGCCGGGCCATTTTTTTTTTTTTGAATTTTTTTTAAAGTTTTTGGGTTGGGCTGGGTATTTTGGGCCATTTGAGGTGGTTAGGGTTGGTTTGGGGGTGAGGGGGGGGGGGGGGGGTTGGGGATTAACTAGGAAAAGCCAAAAAAAAATAGAACCGAGGCCCGGCCCGGACCTGGGGGTTACCCAGGCCGGTTCCGGGCCTCCCCTTCTTGAACTGAGGCCCAGCCGGGCCCGAACCGGAACCGGTCCATGCCTACCTCTATTCTCTAGAGAGCTTTATACTTTTCAGAATTTGAGGAATTCCAATGTTTTATTAAAGGATTGCAAGTTTTTTTAGGCAGACTAGCCCCAATACTCAAAGTTTCAGGATTAAGATCCAGCTTGGGCTGTACGCCTGTACAATAGGTTGAGGGATAGATTGCAATCTTCATTTTATATAGATAGCACTCATCTCCCTACATTGCTTGAACATTTTTTGTAGGTACTGGATTATTGCCCATATTCATTCTCTTATTAAGAACAGACACGATTTACAATCTCTATTTTTAAGTAAAATAATTTCACTCTTTTTTCCTAGCATCTTGTGTCTGTTCAAAATGGATAATATTTTTAAGAAGGAAGAGACTGACATGCAATGAGACTAACACAGAAAAGATCAAAGCTAGTGTTGGAACATCACAAATATGGTAAGTACAGGATGAGCCAAGTTATCTATGAATGTATAGGAATCAGATTTAACCACACTGTCCGAAACAAGTCTCGGTTTGATCAAGGTTATCAAGCTTTTATTTTCAAAACTAAATACTGCTAAGAATATGTAGTCAGTACTAACATTACCAAAGTAAAAAGTTATACAGCACAGTAATATATCTGTCATCTATGCTAGCAAACAACACAACATATCTAAAGATTCTAATCACTCCACCTCACAAAAAACAGATGAAGTCACAAAGCAACCCCAGAAAGCAAATGAAGCCAGGCAGTAATATAGTAAGCAGTTTCCTAGAGCAGCAGCACTGCGTGTTTGCCCCTGCGAGTAATTAACCAATTTAAACCGCTGCAGACTTCCGTCACCACGCAAGTAAAAGGTAGCTTATTGATCACAATATACTTAACAATACCTTCTATTGCTCTTGTTGACTCAGCCCCATTAGAACAAGCTCAATCCGTTCTAACATCTCAAGAAGGTCTACAACTGCCTAAAGAAAATTGGATCTCATCGAAGGTCTATAACATCGCAATAAGGTCTATAACTGCCTAAAGAAAATTGGATCTCATCGGTTGGGTGATACAGCTTCATTGTTTAAGGAAATGTGTAAAGCAAGTACTAGTTACGTTCTACCACCAGTACTGTCATACGCAACAAAAGGCTTACAAAAGCCTTCAATTCAACTCGTGCCTCTATCATCTCTTTCTTTATTATCATCTTTATTTACTTAATTTATGAGACTGTACATTTCTTGAAATGCTTCCAACCTCACACCCTTTGTGAGGAAGATGTCTCTAGTGTCGCGCTGTAGTTTTATTTTTTTATTTTGCACCGATGATGCTTTTATTTTCTGTAGGACAAGGATTTACAAGGAGGTATTGAAGATTTTGATTGTGTGAGTTGAGCTTTTGTTAGTGCCTTAGTGGTTGGAGGTGAAGGTGATGTCATAGGACAATGTGAAGTTATTACAAAAGACACATTTGCTCTCAAATTCAGACATTCTGTAAAATCAACAAAGCTAAGTGAAAATCACATTAACCTGTAAAATAAGATTTCAGGAGCCAAAACTATGAGAGAGAAATGCTAACATTAGTGGTTCTTTATTTTTAACTGTGGTCCGCCTCTTAGATTGGGTCTTCTAATGGAAAAATTGTCTTCAATGTGGGTACATATTAGTGCAAGTAGTCTAGCTTGCTAGTGTTTAAAAAGGAGAAGCAATATAGGCACTCAAATGAAGCTGAGATTGGATCCAATCAACTAGGTGGTGTTGAACTTCCCACAAAATCGAAGGCATTTATATAGGTTATGGATATCATAGTTACCGATTAATCAAAGCTTTGTTATCAACAATGACCTCAGAATTTTTCAAAGAACATCATATTTTTTATGCCCCGTTGTCCAGGTTATGTCTGAGACAATAGTAACCAGAACAATATGACCAAGAGTGTCCAACAATGAAATTATCAAGTCAGCCAGTCAGCTATGGGGGGAAATGAAATCACCAGCATGCACTATGCACCATGAATAATTTGACCATGCACCTGCAAGCAGTTAGCTTGAAATTAAAATTTTCAAATCCATAACATTTACATTTTTTCTCTTGAATAATAGGCTTAGGCCATTGATCTACAACCAATCAATTATGAACAACTACAATCAATTAACAAGTCCAGAGGAAAATAAAACTAGTCAAGAAGAAATAACCCAATGTGCAGAGTTACGAACAAAAAAGAAGGAAGTTAATAGAATTACTGAATAAGCAAATAGCACATCCTGTAAAGCTCTTTGATTACAAAAAAGGGAAGAGGCAGTTCAATTTCGATGAGAATAGATGCTCAGAAAGGACGTTGCCCACCTCACAAATAATGCAAAATACTGAGGGAAAAAAAGAATGCGAGAATTCAGAAAATAAGCAAGAAATTAATGATACATGGAGGTTTATAACCTAATAGAAGAGGTTCCCTCGTGATTCTGAAGACTAAAAAACAACTACAAATAATGTCTTTAGTTTTCTTCTATTTTTTAATAAAAGTGGGGAAATAAGTAGAGAAGTGTATGTTAGTTGCGTGAAAAGAAAATGGTATAATGGCAGTGAACACATGGACAGATCTGGACTATACAGCTCTTGCCTTCCTGTGATGGAGGATTGGAGCCGCAGTCTTCACCTATCGGTTGCTTCGGATTTGCACCTCGCTAGAACCAAAGAGTGAAAGACCCGACCCAACTAACTTCGTAAGTTAATAGATTAACTAAAAATACTTAAAAACTGATCATACTGATTACCCATTTTTGTAAAGTGTAGGGTTAGGTCTGAGCCTTGCATTATGAGAGGCTGAACTGCTCTGCTCCAATTATTTCTAATAGAAAGAGGAACTTATCATAACTCACCTCAAACCAGGATCCGCCCTCACCAACTATTCCAGTATTCATCTGCTCGCCCCTAACTACAATGAGTTGCTCAGATCCAGAACCAACTGTGTCACTAATACTTGAAATTATAGAGTAACACTTATAAATCATCACCCTTCAATACATAACTTGAGTATTTATATCTACAGATAATGCTGAAAATGGTGTGGGCCAAGTTACTTCCGCCATCTGATCGGTCACATGCTTTAATCACTATGGCAACATGGACAGGTAGTGGCGTGGGGGAGAAGTCATATAAATCATTTTATAATAAAAATAATCATTGGAATGAATTATACATACAATGTACTGATAATTGATAAATTGTAATTTTCACTATCTAGACGTTTTTAATTGAAAAGTAACTTAAAGAGTACTGTTTTAAAACCAAAGAAACAAAAGTAGAACTTTAAGCATAAGGCAACTGCAAAAGAGAGGATGACTATCGCATACTAAGGAAGAAGCATGACGAGGAATCATTGTACATATGGCTTGCTATCCCAAGCCACCCTTGCTTCAAGCAAGTATGGACAGTATCTCTTTGCCAAAATCTCGACTTGTTCGGCAAACGGTTTGTTTTCATGGTTACTGATGTGACGAACCATCTGCTTCCAACGCTTCAGAGTTACTTCACCAGACCTGTGCTCGAGAATGTTGTCCCAGTCCACATTTTCTATACAGCTTCCATCCAATTCATAGAGAGCACCCACCAATCTATAATCATCAGAATCTGCCCACTTGCCTTCGGCAACCAAAGGTGATGTTAAGTGGCGGTACCATTTGTCACAACACCTTGTGTTATTTCGCGAGGCCAACTTGTCACTTATTGCGATCCAACAGATGTTGTCACGCAACATACCGTGTCTGGACTTCTTCTCCTCAGAGACCTTCAGTTGCAAATCGATATTCACTAAATCAAACAAAGTTTGGTACTCCTCTTGAGACCAACGGCCCTTCTTCAAATTGGGAAGCCTTATTCTTCTAAGCCATGCATTAAAGATGTGAGTTCTGTACTTTCCAAGTTCCTCAGCCATGTCTGCCCACCGATTCCCATGTTTTTCATGATACTTTTTTACGAATTCGTACTCTTCTTCAGTCCAAGGGATTTCGCTTTTACGAAACATCTTTTGAGCACGATTGTAAACAGCTCTGTAAGGTCGGTGAGGAAGGGCAGACCCTATTTGTTTCCAACAGCCTTTCAGGTTTGGCAAGGATTTGCAGTTTAGAACCATATTCAGCCCATCATCACCCAATTCATGCTTCTCTATGTACTTAGAAACAGCTTCTTTGATGATCTCATCTTCTACTTTTGAGAATCGCTTCCCTTGAACTAATTCGTCCACTTCCTTGTTTTTTCCCTTTACCTTTTCAGGAACACTTACAACTGGACAAACCTCCAACTCATCAACAAATCGCACTCTTTTGTTTTTTCTGGGGTTTGCATCTTGGGGATCACATTCACCCATTTTCTCCTTGATTATACTCTCATTTTCAGAAGTTCCGAGACTTTTTGTCTGAATATCATCCAAATCCGCACAAACATCATTACGTTTCCTTTTATTCTCCTTCTTCTTCTTCTTCTTATTCTTTTTCATGGCCATCCCTATACTATCTTCACTGCACTCATCTGCGAGTTTTTCCTTCTTGCCAATGTCACTTTGCATCATCTTAGTTTCAAGTGAATGTGCATTATTTTCACTGTTTAAATCAAAAGTATTTTTTATCTCATCCACATTGTGTTTAACATTTCTCTTCCTTTTCTTCATTTTCACTTGACTTACACAACATCCACCAACCTCCTCACCTATTCTTCTGTCATTGTCTGCTGAACCTTCCAAGACCTTCTTTGTCTTTTTCTTTTTCTTTTCAAAAGCCTCAGTCGACTTTCTCCTCTTGATGAAATGTCCTTCCTCAAAAACTTTGTGCCCCTTCTTGTTCTTATCCTTTGCAATGTGATCCAAATGGATTACTTCTAAACCATTGTTTGTATTTTTCTTTTCTGTTTTATTAAACTTTTTATGCCTCATCCCTGATTGCTTGAGAAAAGTAGCTCCCTCATCTTCAGCATCCATGCCTACTGCCTACACTAACAATAGTTACTAAGAAGAGATTCACGCCATTTAGTCTTTAAATTCACGCAGTCCATAACTCCTAGTTATTTCATAATTAAAATAACTAGAACAAAACATATTACCATCATCATTGTCTATATGGTGCAGTCTTTTCAAATAACGAAAAAACGAAGTAAACTGTCGATCTTAAAGTCTTAAAATTGAAACCCCTAATCTTAGGAACAAACAACTTACAGGAGATCGGGAAAAAATGATCATCTGTTTGGAAATAAAACAAATGAGCAGCCAGTTCGACGTCAAAATCTATATAGAGAGCAAAGAATGAGTCTTACTGCAATTAAGTTCACGAATGAGCAGCCAGTTGGACGTCGTAGTCGACGGAGACAGGCAGGTCGTCGACGGCAGGGATCGCTAAGGGCTTTGCGTTGGAAACTTTCGAAAATTGACGAGATTGGGTTCAACTTTCGACGAAATTGGGCTTTAACGCTTTGGTGTATAAGCAGGCCTCTAGCCGAAACTATTTGTTTGGGGTTTTCAACATTCAAACTATGTTGTAAAAACGGGACCTGTGAGTGACCCGAACATACACATGGAAGCTCAAGTAGTTTTTTTGAAATGCATACTAGAAAAATTTATTAAATTAGTTCAAGCTTATAGAAGAAGTTTCTCCATCCAAGATGTCCATTATTTAAAAAAACTGCTTAAAAAATTAATGACTACAAAGTAATACACATTTAAATATAAATAATACAATCCAAGAATTGTATTCTCTGAACTCTGCCTTCCTTCTATCATCAAAATTCAGTGGATTTTTACGATGAACTATACCTACAACAAGCAGAACCAGTTTTTTATTAAGTAAAAATTCTGTCAAACAACCAAAAATATCATTGGTTTTTCACAATGTACCTATTAATTTTCATCAATGACAATAACTTCCTTAGGACGATCACCCAAATGTGCTGAAACTATGCCATTGAAATTCTTGATATGAGCTGCATACGGGTCTCCCACCCAATTGCGGATGGAAGTCTAAAATGAATCCAATTTGCACGCATAAGGATCCATTGAAACCTACAATGCATTTATAAAATAATGTTACATTATTAAAATTAATATAGTCAATGTAGAATATCAAAAAGTGCATAGTAAAAATTAGAATACATAGTAATAAGTTATATAAGTACTTGAACAAAGTGATTGCCATTTACAAATCCTAACACTAAGACATCATGATGTTGTTCTAGAGGTGGCTTAGATCGAAGTGGAAGAAATGTCACACACACTGACTTAGAAAGGTAGACCAACACCACGTTATATCTAGAAGCAATCAAATGAACCATATCTGGTAGAGTCATCCAATTCTTATACGGTGTCGGAGCTCTGAAATAAGACAATTCTTCAAGTAATTTAGCAACATCTTCCGCAGACATAGAGTTTAACATAATAAGGTCGATGGTTGCAGAGCTCTTCAATCAACTCTACATGAACTTTTGCCCACTTGCCTTCTCCAAAACCTAGTAAACAAGAAATAACACGAAATCCACAATGTCCATCTGGCTTGACATCCATTATGTCAAATATATATGGGTGTAAGTGTGATGGAAAACAATCCAAGTAATTTAGAAGACTTTTGGATTTTTCCCCAACAATTTTCGTCCTCCCTTTTTTTAATGGAACACATTTTTTACTTAATTCATAGTCACGCTTAGCAACTTATAATTCAACAATTTCAAAATATGAGGGGTCACGTCGAGTTGAGGATTTTTCTTTCATTGAATGACGACCCTTTGTCTTGGCTTTTTGGGGTGGTGGTATTACGATTGTTGTTGCTGGATCACCTAATTCTCTTAACTTTCTCTTCAATATCAGCTTTTCGGTCTGATCAGACTGCTCAAATCGTGTCCACATAGAACTCATCTCGTTGTCAATACTCACTCCAAATGAAACCTCACCTTCTTGATGTCTTTGCAAGTTTAATTTCATCCAATGAAGGTTAATATCTGAAATAGGAATAGATCGAGCATGTTGCACATGTTCCACAATTTCATGTGCACAAGGCAAGTCATGTGTGCTTCTCATGACACACCCACACAATTTGACATCGTTGCCAACAGTAGTTACTCTTTCAGACTCCATCAGAATCAAGTTTAGTGCCTTTCTTGATACTAATCCGCGCAAGTCCTTAAATAATTTCGGTCTGAAATTTTGTTCAATCACATATAGACTTTGCTCAAATGAAGCCCTAATTTCAGTGTGTTGCAACTCAATTAAAGCATTGATTATCGTCCAAGAGCAATCGAAGTCCAATTGACTTGAGCCAAGCCATTTCTTCAACTTTGCATGTGCACTCTCAGGTCTGCACAAGGTAAAGAGAAATAAATAATAATATTTTAAATGAATTTAATAAATTTAAAAGTTGGAAATATATTGAATTTGTCCATCATACCTATTCATTGTCAAATTACCAAAATGCATCATTTCATTGGTCGAGGCTTCTACAAATCTCTCTTTATACGGATCCAACCATGTATCTCTCACATACTCAATGAGAGTATGATGCCCCTAGTAGTCACTTTGATGAGCATCGAAGTTGTTAGCATAGTCCTTTTCATCTGAAGAAAATATCAAGACATTCCAAGCTGCCATGAAATCGTTAGACTTTTCTTTGCATTTAAATTACCTCTTAGGATTTGCAAGCACATTTTTTGTGTTATGAAATCTGCAAAAAAGGTTTTTCGTTTCTGGGAAACATTGTCTTAATAGATTTCATCAATGTCAAGTCTCTATCAGTGACTATTGCATTAGGCATGGTACTGGGAAGTGGGATGACATCAGTGTTTTTAACTCTTCCATGGCCCATGTGTAGTTTTCTTCACGCTCAGCCTCCATGCACACAAATGCTATAGAAAACGTAAAATTTGTACATGTCACACCAACTATCTCTAGCAATGGAAATCCATATCGGTTTGTTTTATAGATAGAATCCATAAGCAAAACTAATTAAAAAGCATGTAAAATATTCACAAGAAGCATGATGTGCTCAAAACAAATCTGGCAAACAATCAATTGAATCATTTCTCCTATATCATTCCACATAGCAGAAATCATTAATTTTTTCATAAGTTGTTGCATTTGTGATCGTCTGGCTTTCACAATCCTCCCATGTTTTTGATGAATAAACATATAATTGTATACCAATTAAAATAAAAGGTAATTATTTCATTATAATTAACTAATAATAATACTTACTAAACACATAAAAGTAAAAAAAAAAGCCTCATAGTATATCAAAATGGCACTAATAATAATACTTACTAAATACAAGTAAAAAAAGCCTCATAGTATTTCAAAATACCATTTTGATCTTATTAAAATATACTGAGTATAAGGATACTCCACTTTTATTATTTGACATGATTTTTATTTTTAAACAAATAAGTAGTATATAAATATATCGCATTTTTTAGGGTGTTGAAATTGCAATTTTATTGGTTAAACATGTTTTTTTTTAAAAAAATGGAAAACAACTAAAACCGGGGTTTTACGAGTTTATCGGGGTTTTCAGGGTCCGGGCTTGGATCGGGTTTTGCCTAGTCGGCTGGTTTTTTCTGATTTTTGACAATTTTCGGGGTTTTAATTAACCGAACCAGATTTCGGTTTGGATCGTCGGGTTCCGGGTCGACCCGGCCGGATCGAGTCGGTTTTTTAAAAATAGTTTACGTAGTGAATTACTCCGTAGAGTTTAAGGTCTATTAGTAAAAAGAAACTCCTATATAATCTATTCTTGAAAAGAAATTGAGAAGTGACAAAAATGATATTAATTTCATTTTTTTTGTTTATTTGTGTAAAATTCCCTAAATAGTATTGGTGATAATAGACTGAACCTAAACCGAACCTAATGGGCTGATAAATTGCCCGGACAGGGTAATTGATTAAAAAAATAGAGAAAATTAAATGTTTTTTATGATGAGTGGGATGTATTTAAGCGATTTGATGATCCGCCCCCTCCAATTCATCGTACTATCGCACAGTAAACATGATCTAGAACATCAAACGGAGTTCTTCAATCGGCGAAATTTCTGAAGCAAGCCGCTAGCAATTTACCCAGTACCGTAGCACCCCCCTCCGGCGACGATGTAGTGTCGTCTGAAACAAGGTCAAATTGGGCAGCTCATTCGGCGGAATTTATTGAAGTACGAATCGTTAATTACGCAAGTAAGAATCATTCGCAGTTCTCCATTCCTTCGCGTTCCGTCTGAGAGTATGATTTACAAGATTAGTTTTTTTTTCTTCAATTTTATCAATCGTATGTATTTTTGTTGTTGGAGCAATTGTATTGATGAAATAAGCAGCCTATATGGGTTAAGTTTGACTTTATTAAAGCCATGCCAATTGGAAGTCCTGAAATTATATAAATATTGAAAGCTTCTTTATATATGACTTCTTGAATTGTTAAATATAATCAGCATTGGGTGTGAATTGCTTCTCTAGAACTCTTGTTTTTGTAGGCATGGCCATAAAGGATGATGATGCAACGGGAATGCTCAAGCAATCAGAGATGAGGTCTAAAAACTTGAAGAAAAATGAAGAGAACAAAATAAGCAATGGTGTGGAAGGTCTCCATTTTCGGCACATTGAAAATGATGAGGAAGTTCAGAGACATAATATTTGTGTGGAAGGAAGTGTTACCCTTACGAGGGAATGGGCTAAAGATGTTGAAAAGAAAAAGAAGAAACGGCAGAGAGATGTTATGTGCAATGTGAATGAGTCACATCCAGGGAGCAAAGAGATAAAAAATACTGTTATTGTAGGGAATGAAGATGATATACATTCAACTGTAACTAAGCTGCTGGAAAATGACATCAGTAAGGAAAAACTCACAACTGAGTGCAATGGAGGTAGCATTGAGATGGCCCGGATAAAGAAGAAGAAGAAGATAGAGAAAGGAAAGAAGAATAAAGATTCTTGTGCTGGTTTAAAAGATACTGGGACAGAAAGTCTTAAAACTATTGAAAATGAGAATATTAAGAGGAGGAATATGGCTAAAAATGTTTCAAAAGATACAAAACCTCAAAAAAACAAAACAGTGCAATTTGCTGATGACTTGCAGGTTGTTCATGTTTTTGATGTTCCTGAAGAGGGTGGTGCCGCAAAAAACAAAGATGTCAAATTAGTTCAAGGTAAGCGGTTTTCAAAAGAAGAAGATGAGATCATCATGAAAGCTGTTTCTAAGTTCATAGAGAAGTACGATTTGGGTGACGAAGGGCTGGAAATGGTTTTAAACTGTCAAGCTTATCCAAACTTGAGGCACTGTTGGTACGAAATTGCAACTGCCATTCCATACCGACCCTATAAATCTATTTATTATCGTGCTCGAAATATTTTGTGGAAAAATGATAGCCCATGGACTAAAGAAGACTACGAATTTATAAGAGCATATCATGAAAAACACGGGAACAAATGGACAGCTATGGCTAAGGAGCTTGGCAAATACTCATGTCATGTCTTTAATGCATGGATGAGAACAAAGTTGCCCAATATGAAGAAGGGGGGTTGGTCACAAGAGGAGTACAAAACATTATTTGATTTAGTGAATATGAATCTGCAATTGAAAGTTTCAGAGGAGAAGAAATCCAAGCATGGTATGTTGCGTGATAATATCAGTTGGATTGCAATAAGTGAAAAATTGGCCACACGAAATAACGCATCGTGTTGTAGTAAATGGTATCGTCAGTTGACATCGCCTTTGGTAGCTGAAGGTAAATGGAGTGATTCAGATGATTATAGGATGATAGGTGCACTGTATGAATTAGATGTGAGCTGCATAGAGAATGTGGACTGGGATAACCTTCTTGAGCACAGGCCTGGTGAAGTATGTCTGCAGCGTTGGAAACAAATGGTTCGTTACATAGGTAACTATGGCACCAAACCATTTTCTGAACAAGTTGAACTTCTGGCACAAAGATACTGTCCCTACTTGCTTGAAGCAAGGGAGGCCTGGGATAACAAGCCATATGTAGCATAACGGAAGCATTCCCTTCTTTTTACTGCAAAAACTGAGATATCTGTTTTGCTGTTGACTTGTAACTTAAATCTTAAATAGCAAGTCTCTGTTTTTACTTTTAAGGCTACCATGAACAATTATTTTAATACGGGTTGTCCTTTTGCACTTGATGCTTCAATTACCAACATGGGTTTAAGCTAAAAAAGTAAAAAGTAAAAGCTTGATAGAGGTCATTTTCTCCAAGAGGGGAGTCTACGGAGTAATTAGTTCTGGGGTTGTGCGGGGAATGGGAACTTGGGAAGGGAGGATTGCTTTTAATCACACTAAATCTATGTCTATTTTTTTACTTAGGCTAAATTTGAAAAAAGTAGAGAGATTAAAGTACCTATATGATTACATACAAAGGAGTTTTTTACTTCCTTTTATTTTGAACTATCTAAATGTAAAAATAATGTAAACGAAATATTACTCCTTCATTACTTTTCCTCAGATGGCCGAAATAGTCTTCAGTCCAGTGACACCAGTGGCGATGTTGCAATTTACTGTCCTTATATTTACTTCCCTTTTGTTAGTTTTCATTAATGCGGTTACAGTCTGTTTTTAAATTTACTTTTTCATCAAATTTGGTTAATTGTATGCCTAAGGATTTGCATCTGAATAGTAATCATGAGTACATTAGTCATTTTGTAAAGATAGTTTTACCACTCCAATATTATAATTTCAAAAATATGAATGCCATCGCAGCCCAATTTTCTTAATAATATGGGAGATTTCCCAAAATATGAGTAAATGGAGTGTGAAATTTCAAAATAGGATTACTATGTTTTTATTCTCGAAATAGGACTAACATGACAATATTTACTGTCATCTTGTAGGCGTGACTATCAAATAGTTACAGTAGAGTGAATTTAAAATGACAGTATTTATTATAACTAATGACAGTATTTTTTAATTATGACAATATTTTTCGTGCATGGCAGTAAAAACTCCTATTTCGGGGAGAAAAACATAGTAATCCTATTTTGAAATTCCAAACCTCATTTACTTCTATTTAGGGTAATTTCCGAATCATATATGACTAAAGTAGCCTCTATTACCGGGTTTGATTAGAAAAAGTGGTGTTCTACGAGTATTAGGATGTTTTTACTTGGATTGGAATTTTATGGTTTGATTTGGTATGGTATGAACGGGTCTAGTCTGATAAATGTCTGGTCTCTGTGTATTTCATGACTATCCAAGTCTAGTATGATTTCGTCTGATCTGATCTACTCTGGGAGTGAAAATAGTCCAAGTAAAAACATCTTTAATGCTTAAGAATGTCTTTGTCTTTATTTGCCTTCGTTCAATTTCTATACACCTATAGCTTTTATTTATTTTAGTTAATTCTAAAACCTTAGATCAATAAATCACCAACTTCACTATGTGAGCACACTAATTTTATTTTAAAAACAGTATACAATTTGTAATCAAGTTAATTATTATTCACACTTATCCCTTCCCTACTCTTCTTCTCGAGGTGAATTCAAACTAATGCTCGTTTAATCAACAAAAGTCGGATTAATCTATCAATAAGAAAATACACTTTTGACATCTCGGTCTCCACTAATCTTTGACAAAGTTCAGCCATTGTAGACAAATCCACCAACTTTGGATGGTTTAAAACATTGAAATTATAATGTTGCAATTGAAACCTCAAGCTCACCTCTCCTACTCATGAAAATCAAATTGGTAATATTTATCCATTAAAGAACGGATATCATCAATGTTAAAGACTTAAAGGGCTTATATGAGTCCTTAGGATCCAAAGCACCACTAAGCCAGGGATATGCATCTCTCTATATGATCAAATTTCCCACATTTAGTCCCATGAGTATTATCAAGTTGACATTTTTACTCCTTCCACTATGATTTTGACACAATAAGTTGATGACTAAAAATGTCACCAATATAGTAGTTGAAGGACCAAAAGTGTCACTTCTATGAAAGCCGTAGGACTAAATATGGAAATTTGCAAATACGGGTACCAAAAGTGTCTCTAACACAATAGTTTAGTACTAAAAGTGAAAAAGTCAAAGTCGAGTATCAAAAGTGTCAATGACATAATAGTAGTCGGAGGACCAAAAGTGGTAAAAACTCTTCAAATTACAAGCCACTCTGATGGTGGAAAACAACAACGGATATGCAGTCCCGGAAAAGTGTTTGTTATCGGTGTTCAGAAGTTGGAATTTAATTACTAGTGGAGGAGGGAGTAACTTCCAGAGCGGGATCAGTCAGGACAGGGCTCTCTTGGGGGGGGGGGGGGGGGGGGGGTTCAGGGTTCTTCATCAAATTGGGCAGCCCCCGGGTCTAGGCAGAGAAGGAGAGATCTCTCTTCTGCAGAGCCTTATAAAGGGACTTCTGCATGCCATACTGGTCCCCTCTTCGTCCAACCTGGCCTCCCCCTCTGGAGTTAGGAGCCAGTCTTGGGCCATCTGAGCTCGTCGACCAAGCAAGATCTGCTCCACTTCCGCCCTGGAAACCTCGCTCTCTCGGAAGGTCTGAACCGCACTCCTCAGCTCCTCCTCTATGATCTGGTGAGCAACCTCGACATCATCCAATCTCTTCTGCGAGATCCTGGCCTCCTTCACAGCTGTCACCCTGGCCATCTCCATCGTTGCCGGGCTCTGCTCCAGGTCTGCCACTGCCTTCTTGAGGTCTGCAAGCAAGCCCTGAGCCTCATCATGCTCCTCATCCGAACGGCGGAAGTCGGAGGCAGCGAGCATGAAGGCCTAAAGCAGAATAGCCATTCCATATGATGGATAAATTCATAAAACCCTAAAGCAGAACAGCCATTCCATATGATGGATAAATTCATAAAACCCTAAAAGCAGCAATGACAATGAGACTAAAAGGAAGTTTACCTCGGAAATAGTATGGACGGCCCGCCGGATAGCAGCCCGAGGAGTCAAGCCCTTTATCTCCTCTGCATCAGCAGGAGGGGTGACAGCCAGGGACAAAGAGACAGGGGTTCACCGTGCCGCAAAACAAGGAGGTCGAGCCTGAGCGCATAGTCAATTTGATAGTATGAAGAGGTGTTGGGTATCCCCTTGACTGTCACCCTCCAAGGACCGCGTGTCAGAGTCAGAGTCAACATCAACAATTTCATCAGAAGGTTTCACCTCAGCTCTAGTCTTCTTTCCCTTAGGCCCGGAGATGGGCTGGGATGTCAGCCTCTTCCCAGTCCCCTGGTAGTGGGAGGCCGGAGGTCAGCAGCTGGTGTTGTAAGAGTCGCAACACCATCTCCGTGGGCAGGCCCACCTGGCTTCTCTGGGGCGGCCTCAATAGCGCCCCGGGTCTAGATCTTTCTAACCGGGACCATGGAACCAGGGATGGGCCCCACTCTAGACGCAAGCCATTCCAGTCGGGACGCCATCCTTCCGCCTTCTGAATCAAAACAAAAGAGCAGTCAAGATCGGTTGGCACATCAATTAAAAAGAAAAAAGAGAAGAGAAAAGACAACTACACGATCAGGTATCGCTGACCTCATCTGAACTCAAGCATAATCACCCTCATCCTCACATACGTAGTGGCCCATCAGGAAGGGCGAACCTTCAGCAATAAGCTTGGCGGCCAGCTCATTCCCCTCCGACAAGATTGGCATCACCCATCTCCGAATCAACTCCCCCCACTTGTTCTCGAACGGGAGCTTGTCGTTTACTGGGGTGACCCAAACCCACTTGTACCTCCAACCCTTGAAGGAATCCGGGTAAGATTTGGCCGTGAACAATCGATGACCCGCCCGTTGGGAGAGAGAAAAATAGCCTTGGGTGTCAGAGGTGCCAGATCTTACAGAATGAAAAAAAATGAGGAACAAGTCGAGGTAAGGTTTGATTTTCAAAGAAACACACCGGGCAATGAACCCGACGATAAACATGTGGGTAGTAGGAGAGAGTTGACCCGAAATGACACCATAATGGCGCAGGATGTCCAGAAAAGCGGGATGGATGGGGAATCGCAGCCCGACTTGCAGGCTCGCCAAATGGACCCGAAAATGGGAAGGCGAAGGAGGCTCCACTATGTTTTGGTCAGGAATGGGGCGGGAACTGATAACGCTGGGTCCGGCGAGGGCCACCGCCTCGCTGAATTCGGAAGCAGAAAGGGCGACGACCGGAACCCGTCGAGCGAAGTCCATGGAGAGGTAGAAATGCATCTCAACCCCACGGGAATCGACCGAAATCCGGGGCGATTCGAACTAGCCCCATCATCGGGAAAGATGTTATGAAGCGAAACGGAATTAGAGGAGGACATGGAACTGACCTGACAAAGGGAAATCAAGACGATGAAGGAAGTTCTTGCCACCTAGGGTTCCCAACCAAGAAAGTGAGAGGCTTGTGCGAAGAAGATTTTGCATAAGTTTTTACCAGAAGAAAGTGTGCGTATAAATAGCCGGATGCGACGACACTTTCCAAAAACCGCTTGGAAACCGCTACCCAAGCACTCAAGTGCTGAAGTTGGCATGACGGATTTGAAGTTGTGTCGAGTTGCAGGCTCATGACACATTAAGATCGCATTAAATGCTAAGCAACACTACATATCACGAAGGAAAGATCTGAAATTCAAAGGAAGGTGGCTCGTTACTCTTCTAAAATCAAGCCCGGCTTATTTTAGAGAGTAGGGGGCTCGTGATGGTACCATGGATCATTGGATCACAACCATGGCCCAAGATCGAATTAAAATAAAGCTCATCAACGGGACCGGCCCACTAATCGGGATTAATAATTAATAATAACCATTGGGCCTAACTAAGAATCCAACCCGTGAAAGAACCCACAACCAGGCGAGGCTGGACAGCAGTTCTGAGCCTGAGCGGAGTTCTAGCGAGGTCGGACTCATCCTAGAGCTTACGTGGTAGACAATCATTCAAACATAGCTATCTGGTAGTAACATGAAATAACGGAAGAAACGTGGACCTAGAGGAATAATGATTGCACAACGTTCGAGATGTTACGGGACTCTTATTATAATTAAATGCATTAAATGTACAAGTTTCTTCCTAAAATACTTGAACCTAAGGTCTATAAATACTTCGTGTACACATCCTACCAAGGATCCCAATTCCGGAATAATAATACTGTCTTACACTGCCTAAATTTCATCTGCTCTCGAAGATTAGCTCTCGTAGTTGGAATTAAACTCCATCAATGTCAAAGCTAACGAAAAAGATGAGCTAAAAATGTACAAAGAATAAAAAGTAATGACTTCTAAATGGCGAAAAGAGAAAAAAAAGAAAAAAAATGATGAGATTGTATCGAAAAGATCGATAAAAGGTGGATTTGTTTATCTAAGGTTTTTACACTAAATAAAAAAATACTACGTACTCCCTCTGTAGGGAAAGTGTGGGGATTTTTTTAAATATGAAACTTTTAAGGGAAAAACTTAACGAGGAAATTTTATGGAACTTTTAAATATGGAGGAAGTATGATATAACAGATCATCAATAAAAGAAGATAAGGCTTAAAGGTGAGATTGCTCTTGTTGAGGGTAAGTCCCGTAGATCCGAAAGCCCAACACGAACTTTGGATATATCAGGAATGGCCCAGAATCAAAGCGTAAAAGAAAATATAAGATCTGAACTAACTAAAACTCGAAAGCTCACTTGTATTAATTAACTAATCTGATTACAAGGAATTTCCCGATCGGTAAGTCGGAAACTATGCTTTAATACAAGAAGTAAGGGCAAATGATGCTATTCTAGAGCTTGAGTATTGAAATGCTAACCCTTACAATGACTTGAAACCATCTATTTATAATAATGAAGAGCATGGGCTGCCTCTTGCTGATTGGCCGTTGTTCCACCGACTTGGTCATCCATGCTTCCACTTGCTGACGTCATAGTCTGACATTAATTGCACCTGGCCACTTGCTGGTTGGCCGTTGCTCGAACGGGATGTTGGGCTGCACTGAAGATGCTGTCAAATTGGCCCAAGTATGATATATAGCCCGAACCTCGTTCGGTATGTCTTCTTACTGGGCCAATCTTTATTTGGGCCGAACTCCGTTCGGTATGTCTCCTTACTGGATCTTTTCATCATAGAGTGATGGGCCTGTTACTTGGGCCGGATATCTTGGGCCTTCCCGATCTGGGTATTGGGCCTCTAGGTCAATATCCCAACACAAGTCCCCCACTTCCGATGTCTCGAACGAAGTGAGTGCATCAGGAAGTATACCAATGTCATAATACCCCGAATGGCGATCGGGGTACAGAAGTAATGAGTTCCCCATGCTGCGATTTGACGGCTGCCGCTTCATTTCCCCATATTCATCATGATAACCGTCGTTTATTCTTTTCATTAGAAGCGTGTTTAGCTTAAATGCTCCTAGTGATGTGTCGCTCTCTGATTGGTTCTCGACACGGCGGTTTCGAGGCTATAAATTAGCCCTTAACTTTTCAACTCCGGGTTTCGACTCTGCAATTCCTTGGCCTTCGTTGTTTCCTCTGCAAATTTCCCCCTGCTTCCCTTGCTCAGGTAATTTCCCAACTTTGGATTCCCCATCTTCATTTCTGGCTTCGATCGAGATGAGCCCCAAAGAGCATTCCTCTGATTCGGAGATGGCCTCTCATGGAGATGACCGTGACACCGCCATTGTAGATGCCATCCCAGTTCCGTTTGCCGGTGTTTCTACTGAGACGGCGACGAATACCAGGGTTGAGGCGGAGGACCTCCCTAGCACTTCTTCTTCCTCCAGTGAGGATTCTGATGACACCAAATCCGAGGACGAAATAGCCTCCATGGCGGCCAGACGTCCCAACGATGTTCCTCGCCATACTCTTGACCTAAAATTGATTAGGGAGAGGAGGCAAAAATTGACCTCTCACAATAGGGCCGAAATTCCGGCCCTTATCCCTGACCCGGTGGATTTCCGTTTGCAAGTCGGGCTTCACCCAATGCGTCATAGGCCCGGAATGACCATAGTCCACTTTGACTCGATTAGGGCCGGCCTTAGATTTCCGCTACACCCCTTTTTCATTTCTTTCTTCAATTTCTACGAAGTTGTACCGGCCCAGATTATGCTGAACTCTTATCGAGCAATGGCGGGTTTCATTTGTCGTTGCAAAGATGCCGGCGCCCGACCAACCCTAGAACTCTTCCACCAATTTTTCAAAGTAGCCCCCCAACAAACCCATGGCTATCTGGCGACTAGTGCCCGAACGGGACATATCCTGTTCAAAGGAAACCCAACTTCGATCAAAGGGTGGAAAGACCGGTTTTTCTTCGTGTCCATCCCGGACAGTCTGATTCCCCACAAATGGAATGCCTTTCCCCGCAAAACCCCTGATCCTGTCCTCACTGAAGAAATCTACAAGGACGTGCTTGCTGTGGAGAAGGATAAATGCATGGACATCATGAATTATCTGACCCCCGAACGACTTATAACAGCCGGGATAGGTACTGCCCGTTCTCTTGGGTTTACTTGTTTTGATAAACCAAGTGCCTTGGTCCGAGCGGTCCTTCCCGTGCGAGAAACGTTCTTTTATTCTTTTTTCTAGTTTCTCACACGCTAGGGCCGCTCGATACTAACATTGTTCTTTGTCTTTTTTCAGCACCCAACCCAGATCTTCCTATGGATGATAGCAGAGTCATCGCAGCCGGTGGGGCCGGAAAACGGAAGAAATCCAGGAAGAATCCACAACCTACTCCCTCCATTATTCCCGCTCAGGAGGCTGCCCCTTCTGAACCGCTTCCAGAGCCTCAGCCAATACAGCAGGTCCACCAGGACCAATTAGAGGCCATGCTGATCGACGAGCAGTTCGGCTCTGATCAACTGCACCAATTTTCCCAGCATTTCGACTCCGTTCGGGGAGAACCCTCGAATGCTGGCGAGACTCACACCGACCATATTACGGGTCAGGTCGAGCGGATCTCCCTATCCGAACCTGTCCATGAGGTATTAGAGAGGGCCGGCTCTACCGCGAGCCAGATCTGGTCAACCTCCTCTTGGTTCAACAACTTTTCCCTTCCTCAGTTGCCGGTCGAGCAATCTGAAGAATGTCTGGCTCTGACTGCTCTGAAGGTATATTGTCTTTTGCGCTTTGTCTTTATTTTAATCTCTGTAACCAGTACTAATTCTCGAACGGTATTCTGTAGATGGGCTTGTACACCCTTCAGATGCGGGAGGCCCGCCTGGCCAAGGAGCGGGAACTGATTGTTGCCCAGTCTTCTGCTGAGCAACATGCTGCTGCTGCCATCGCCTCTCTGGAGGCCGAACGGAAAGCCTTTGCGGAGGAAAAGCAGAGGCTGGATGCTGAACTCGGTACCCTTCGGGTCCAACTCGCAGCTTCCCAGGCGAAGGTCCTTGCCGCTGAGTCCGCACAGGTTAGATTTGAGGAAATGCCATCCAGCATCCCGGACGGTCCCTATGAAATGAATGTGGATCTGTCCGCCGTCCGGGACACGTTTAAATCCTCTGATGAATTCTCCGCCATCAAGGATGATCATGCAAGGGCCCAAATCCCGTTCGCCTTTGGGGCGTATTTGAAGGGTTTCCCCAAAGGCGCTGGTCGGCTATCGGCAGGGGTGGCCCTCTTAGATAAGGACCCCGAGGCCAAAAAATGGAACGACTCCATTGTCTCAGACCTTTATGGCAAAATTGGCCAGGTCTTGCTGCGTCCCTTCGTCAATCAGCTTCAAAATCATCTGGGGAGGCCGGTTCAGGCTTCTGATCTCCCCGCAGATGACATTATCCAGACTCAGTTTGAGAAATTCTTGCGAGCTCAGCAGAGGGAAGCCGATCGGGCTGCGGGGAAAGAGCCTGAACCCCTGTCTGATGATGATGAGGATGAGGACGAAGAGGGAGATGAAATGGCCCCCGATCAATAATTCATATGTACTCTTGTAATTCTTGTTGTAATTTTCTTTTTTCCAAGTAAATTGTATTTCCCGGTCAGTAGCACCGATGAATATATATCCCTTTTTTGCCTGAAACTTTGCGTACTGTCTTTTCTGTCTTTAATGCATGATTTACTCGTCATTCGGGATTCGGCCTGTTTCGTAGGACTTAACAAATTTCCTAATTTATTTCTTGCTCAAATAATCTTAACGCCGTCGATCGCCGTTCGGGCATAAGAAAATTCTGATTATTTAAGGAAAACCCCCTTCTTCCCGGTACTCTGCCGTTCGGGATTCATATCAAAATTTTGGACTTAACACCTTCTCGCTTCAGATAATCTCTTACAACGTTTATAGCCGTTCGGGCTTCCGTTCAATCCTTAGGATAGCTTTTATGACGTTGATAGCCGGTCGGGCTTCAGGTCAACTTTTAGGGCTTAGCAGTTTTCTTGGTTTTCTTTGCACCTGGGCTTCTTCATAACATTGATATCCGGTCGGGCTTCAAACCAATTTTTAGGACTTAGCCGTTTTCTTTCAGATAACCTTTTACAACACTGATGGCCGGTCGGGCTTCAGGTTGACATTTTGGACTTAGCATTTTTCTAAACAGCAAGCCCCTATGATCTTTGCTAATCCTCTGTAAGCCCGTCCGGGGTACGTGCACAAAAAATGAATCATAAATACCCCAGATTAGTCGTAACCACCCAATGCCACGTGTTGCTCATGGATTAGGGATTTGTACGGCACTTTCCCTATTTAAGGAGAGGTGCTTCCCCCAATTTCTCCTGCTGTTTTCTCATTTTTCCTCAAGCTTTCTCTCTCTAGAATCCTCAGAATTCCCTTGCATACTCTCGGGCTTCCTCTCTCTAGAATTCCCAGAGTTCTTTCAGCGTTTTTTATGTACTACTCCTCTAGCTCAGAATCTGAAGAGATGCCTTTGATTCGCAAAAGCAAAACATCCGCTGGTAACCAGGCCGAAGGCTCTTCGTCCCAAACATCTAAACCTGCCAATCTTCCGGCCAGCAAACATATCGAACTGCCACAGGAGGACGGATGTCTGTCCGGAGATGACCTCCAAGTTTACAACAAGGGGATGCCCGAGCGGCCACCCCGCATTGCCCTACACTTCAATCGCATATGCAAACACAAACAACGTCTCCCAGAAGATGTTGAACGGCAACTCAGCCAGTTATTGCCCCCACCAAGAGAATACTATGCCGGATTCATTCGGCACCCTATGAGGCACCGACCGGGGCACGTGCTAGTGCACCTTGATGATCTGATTGCTGGACTTCGGTTCCCTCTCCATTCATTCATAGTGGAGTTCTTACGCCGGGTTGCTGTACTGCCCGCTCAGTTCGTGCCCAGCTCCTACCGCATTCTGACAGGCTTCATTATCCGGTGCCACGAGTTGAGGATTACCCCCAGCGTTGATCTGTTCCTTTATCATTACTGCTATCAGCCCTACTGGACGACCGGGTACCTGAAATTGGTAGCTCGTTCTGACCGTCAGCTGTTCACAGAGAACGTTACCCCGCAGGCTGAATGGGAGGAGCGGTTTCTGTTCGTTCGGGTAGGTGATTCTCTACCATTCCCGGATAGGTGGAACGCATATCCCGTTCGGGATTCTCTGCCCAGGGTAGACGCCGTTCTGCGCTCCCAAGCTGAGTCTTTGCGGATGGGAGGGACCAGAAGTCTCCGCAGCTTTGTCACCACTTCTAGCATGTTATCTGCTAGAATCGGTAAGCATAGTAGGGCTTTAACCCGATCATCCTTCGCTCTCACAATTCAACTTCTTATCTTTTATTTCTCTTTCTTGTAGGCGTGATATCTCCCATACCCGTCCGGCGCTCTATCTCTTCTGCTAAAGGGAAGGAGAAGATGATAGCCGATCGGGACTCGGCGGAGCAAACCCGAAAAAAGCGCAAAGGAAATGATGGTGATCACCTGATCCCGATCGACCATGTGGTTGATTTGACCGGGCCGGAGGTCGAGCCCAAAAGATCGGTGCCTGCCAACAAACCAACTCCGGTTCTTACTGCCACACCGATCGATGATCGGATGTTTGTTGAGTTTTCAAATATGGGGCCCAGATCAGAAGGGAGGTATCTGTTCGGGTTGATGCCATCTTCTATGTGGTGTCATACTGCGATCAAAGTTCCCCCGAGCTTCACCAACTTGACTCACGGGTCGGACCTTTTCGAAGCAGGTCACCAGGAAGCACTCAAGGTACATTTCATTCCGACCCATACCTTTCTACTATTCATGTTTTACCTTATCTGACTTTCATTGTAACCTTGTTTTCAGGCTGGCGTGTATTATCACAAGGCCTTTCTTGCTGCTGAGAAGGAGATGAAAGCCCTGGCCAGCGATCGGGATGACAGCCAGGTCCTCCTTTCCGCCGCTCGGAAGTTAGCGACCGACCTCCAAGAGAAGGCCAAAGAGGGTGAGAAGGCAAAAGCTGCTCTGGCCGAGATGCAGGAGATGTCCCGTCGTCGCGACCGGGAACTTAAAGAACTCCGGGCCAAGGTGCGGGCTGCTGAATCTGCTGGCATTAAATTTGATAAGGCTGTTGGAGATCATCTGCCCGAACCCTACACGGTTAATACTTCTCAGATTGCTCAGCAATCGGTAGTGGATTTTCAATGGGGCAAGGCGCTGAACGTCGCTCTGGAGAACACGGCCCGGCAATTCCTAGGTCCTCACCTTGGCCAATTTCTGTGTGAGAGCTCAGATCCTATCAAGGCAGGGATCGACCTCCTGGACAGTACGCCGGAAGGGAAATCTTTTTTGGATATCCTGACCGAGAAAACCGTAAAGCAAAGTCAGGACCTGGTTCTGGACAGGAATCTTGAACTGATCTTAGAGCGTTTCCCCAAGCCGTTCGATCCTGATGAATTAGGCTTCGATGATCTGTTCGGGAATACGTACGATCGCGTCATGGAGAAAAGATCCAAAGCAGCGTCTGACGATGCAGTGCAGGCAGGGAGCTCTCAGCCTACATCCTCCCCGAACGGCGATCCTCCAGTAGTGTAGCCTTCTTTCCTTATCTGTTGTCTCTTTTCTTGTATATTCGTTCTTCTTGTACATTCCGGCTAGTAATGCCGAAGAATAAACTGGACTTTTTTCCTTTGTCTGTCGTATTTTTTATTCTTCCTTGGATTTTTTGTTCATAGTCTTCTCTACGTGGCCGAACCTTACTCGGCTCATGTATCTTTATATCTGACACCTTTTCCGAACCCGTTTTGATCCCTTTTCCTGTTCGTGACGCACGGGTTCAAAACTCTTAGCTGAGGTGAATTCCTCCAAGCCGTTTTGATCGTGACCACAGGGTCAAACTCTCAGCTGGGATAGGGGCTCCCTCCAAACTGTTAACACGTTCGACATTCGGTCATCCGGAATGATTTCACGTGTTAACAAGCTGAGGTGAGACTCTCTTCACAATTGTTCTGACACCTTTTCCGAACCCGTTTTGATCCCTTTTCCTGTTCGTGACGCACGGGTTCAAAACTCTTAGCTGAGGTGATTCCTCCAAGCCGTTTTGATCGTGACCACAGGGTCAAACTCTCGGCTAGGATAGGGGCTCCCTCCAAACTGTTAACCCGTTCGACATTCGGTCATCCGGAATGATTTCACGTGTTAATAGCTGAGGTGAGACTCTCTCCCTTCCAAACCCATAATTCCGATGCATTCCGAACTGTTCTCTCTGGCTCGTATCATCCATATTAGGGGTCTGAGGTAACTCTTTTCGAACTGTAAGCAAGATCACCGAATTTGGGTCATTCCTTACTTATAGCTAAAAGGGTGACTAGCTTCCAAGTCACGTTTTATGACTGAGGCGAGATTTTTCAAAACCATAGTTCCGATTCCCCGGGCGACAATCCGTACCTTATCCGAACGTCGCTCGGTTAATCCATATCTTACAGTCTTGACACCATCTCCAAGCCGTTTTGATCCCTTTTCCCGTACGTAATTACAGGGTCGACTTTGGCTAAGTTGACGACTCAGCTCCCTCCAAGCTGTTAACCCGTTCGTCATTCGGTCATCCGGAATGATTCTACGTGTTAACCAAGCTGAGGTGAGAATCACTGTCCTTCGAACTCCAGGCCATTTTGATCCCTTCATCAATGCGTAATTACAGGGTCAAAACTCTTGCTGAAATAATGGCTCCCTCCAAACTGCTAATATGTTCGTCATTCGGTTTTCCAGAATCGATTCTCATATTAACCGCTGAGGTGAGACTATCTGAGCGTCAAACTCCCAGCTGTTGGCTGAGAATGACTTTCCTTCCATGTTGTTAACTCGTTCGTCATTCGGTCATCCGGAATGATTGAGTTAACCACGGACACCGATTTTCTGAGCCTCAATTCTTCAAGCCGTTTTTTATCCCTTTATTCTTTCATAGGGTCAAAAACTCTCTAAACTGAGAATTGAATTTCCTTCCATGCTGTTAACACGTTCGTCATTCGGTCGTCCGGAATGATTGAGTTAACCACGAGCACCGATTTTCTGAACCTCAATTCTTCAAGCCGTTTTTTGATCCCTTTATTCTTTCATAAATCTAGGGTCAAAAACTTTCTAAGCTGAGAATTGATTTTCCTTCCATGTTGTTAATTCGTTCGTCATTCGGTTATCCGGAATGATTGAGTTAACCATGGGCTGAGTTTGTGTGGAAGTTATGTCTCCCTCTCTATACAATTTTTTTTTTGTTTTTTTAGAGGTGGCAACAGCCGTTTTTACTGATAAAATTTCCTCAGATGCTTCACATTCCAAGTTCCCGCCGGTCGGCCTTCGGTATTTTGTAGGCCAAACGTTCCGGAAACATACTTCTTACATACTTGGTAGGGGCCTTCCCAATTTTGTGCCATTTTGCCCCCTTCGAGCGGTTTGCTTTTCTCTCTCTTTCTCAGCACCAGGTCCCCTATCTCGATTGGACGAACTTTGACCTGCTTGTCAAAATATCTTCTCGTGGTTCTGTGATACTCTTCCATTCGTGTCGCTGCCAGATCCCTTCTTTCTTCTATGAAATGCATTTCGGCCCGTAAGTTGTTTTCATTTTATTCTGGGCTGTAATGCACCGTTTGGTGTGTAGGAACTAGGATCTCCGTTGGTACTTTGGCTTGGAAACCATAGGCAAGGGCAAATGGAGTCTCTCCCGTGGCCGTTCGGGGTGTGGTCCTGTAAGTCCACAGAATATAATTCAACTGATCAGGCCACAATGAGGAGTATTCTTCCAGCTTTTTCTTCATACCATCCATGATAGTTCGGTTCATATTTTCTACCTGGCCATTTGCCTGAGGGTATGCGACGGACGCTCTGGAATGCTTGATTCCCCATTTGACCAGGTAGTTCTCAAAATTTCGGCTCACGAACTGCCTTCCATTGTCAGTTACAATCTGTTCAGGGATTCCGAATCGGCAAATGATATTTTTCCTGACAAACTTCTGGCATTTGACATCTGTAATACTGGCCAGTGGCTCGGCCTCTACCCATTTGGTAAAGTAATCTATCCCCACAATGATGTACTTGTTGTTTCCAGGTGCAGTAGGTAGAGGACCTAACAGGTCTATTCCCCATCTTGCGAATGGAAGGGCCACCGTCATTGGAGTATAGAAAGTGGTAGGCCGTCCGGGGACCGGCGCGTATAGTTGGCATACCTTACATTTCCTAGTATGCGCGAAGCAGTCCTGTTGGATAGTTGGCCAATAATACCCTTGCAAGATGATTTTTCTGGCCAGTGTCTTGGGCCCTTGGTGGCTGGAACAGATACCTTCATGAATTTCTTCCATTACAGCTGCCGCTAGATCGGATGGGAGGCATTTCAGATACGGCCCACCACATGTCTTTTTGTACAGCTGCTCGTCCACCAATTCGAACATGGAAGCCCTCCTCTGGATGCATTTTATTTGATAGGCAGGATTTTTATCTTGTGGGAGGGATCCGTCTTTCAGGTAGTTGGTCATATCTACGACCCAGCTCGGGATGGCATAAGATATGGCCTCGATCTGGAGCACCATGATTGCTGGGGTTGCCAATGTTTCCCGATGGGCAAAACGTTGGATATGAGCCGGGATCTCCTATGCCCGATCGTTGAAAGCTGCATTCTCTAATTTGGACAGGATATCTGCTTCAGTATTTTCGATTCTGGATATCTGGTCGAGCACCACCTGTTCAAATTTACGTATCTGCTCCTCGACCATTTCCTTGTAGGCCTTCATCCTTTCTTCTTTGGCCTCAGCAGTGCCGTTCACTTGATGTACCACCAATTGACTGTCCGATCGGACTTTTAACCGATCGGCGCCCAGGGCCCTTGCATACTTTAAACCAGCAATGAGAGCCTCATATTCAGCCTCATTGTTGGTCACCTTGAAATCAAAATGAATAGAATAATATGCTTTGAACCCCTCGGGCGATGTGATCACAGCTCCAGCTCCACAACCTTTGGCACTAGATGCTCAATCCACATACATTTCCCACCAGTTATCCAGCCCGTTGTTCTCCGAATCTTTTTCTGAGGGCCGGGCGGTACATTCTGCAATAAAATCTGCCAGGGCCTGCCCTTTGATAGTAGGCCGGGGTTTGAAATCTACCTCGTATTGCCCGATCAGGAGACTCCACTTGGTAATGCGCTCACTTGCCATAGGATTTCTCAAGATGGTGACTAATGGCTGGGTAGTATATACAGTTACCGGGTGGCTCTGGAAATACGGGGCCAGACGCTTAATGGCAGCTATCAGGGCCAGTACATTCTTCTTTAGCAAGGTGTACCTGGTTTCCGGGCCGTTCAACGCCTTGCTCACAAAATAGATTGGCCGTTGAACGCCATCTTCTTCTTTCAACAGTACTGTGCTTACGGCCAAGTCAGCTACAGCAAGGTACATATACAGATGTTCCCCTGGTTCGGGTTTTGTTAAGACCAGGGGGGAAGACAGATATGTCTTGAAATCCTTAAAGGCCGTTTGGCATTCAGCCGTCCACTCGAAAGGGTTGGCTTTCTTCATGATCTGGAAGAACGGGATAGCTCGATCGACCAGTTTGGATAGGAATCTGCTCAGGGCTGCTAGCCGACCGGTCAATCTCTGCACTTCCTTGAGATTTCTCGGAGCCTCCATGTCCACAATTGCCTTTACTTTATCTGGATTGGGCTCAATCCCCTTCTCGCTCATCATGTACCCCAAAAATTTGCCTCCTCTTACAGCAAATGCACATTTCTTGGGATTCAGCCTCATATTTGCCTTTTGCATTATCCCGAACACCTTTTCTATGTCCAGGACATGATTTTCCTTCTTTTTGCTCTTGATCAGGATGTCATCAACGTAGGCTTCCATTGTGACACCCAGCACATCTTTGAACAACATCCCGATCATCCTCTGGAAGGTTGCCATTGCGTTCTTTAATCCGAATGCCATGACAATGTAGCAGAACACGCCATCCGAAGTAACGAACGCCGTTTTCTCTGCATCGGCCGGGTGCATGAATATCTGATGATAACCCCGGAAAGCATCCATGAAGCTCAGTAACTCACACCCGGCGGTTTCAT
Source organism: Cuscuta europaea (assembly GCA_945859875.1). Classification (NCBI taxonomy): domain Eukaryota; kingdom Viridiplantae; phylum Streptophyta; class Magnoliopsida; order Solanales; family Convolvulaceae; genus Cuscuta; species Cuscuta europaea. Next base: position 3,203,910 of record CAMAPE010000035.1, on the reverse strand, counting down.
CCACTAGCAGATCGATCCTCGGCACTGGGTAGGGATCCATGGGGCATGCTTTATTTAGATCAGAGTAATCCACGCACATTCTCCAGGTAGATTGTTTTGGGGCTAGGACCACATTGGATAGCCATTCTACGTGGATCACCGGACGGATGTGCTTTATCCTTAGCAAGGTGGCCACTTCCTTCTTTGTGAATTCCCGCCGTTCGGTTGCTTGATACCGTTTCTTCTGTTGGACCGGTTTTGCATCAGACCGAACGGCAAGTTTGTGACATATTATTTCTGGATCAATGTCGGGCATATCTTCTGGCCCCTGGGCAAACAGCACCTGAAACCTTTTTAGGACGGCGATCACGCCATCCCGGATATCACCCTCCAGATCTACCCCAATAGCAACCTTACGGTTCGGGGGGAAGTCGAGGTCGATTTGTTCAAGAAGGGTGGCGGGCTCCGGGTGTGCCTCGAACTCCGTTCGGTGGGTTTCCACCTCAATTGTATTCACCCGCATCCCACGAGTGTTCATCTGTTTCAGGGCCTCCCGATAACATGTCCGGGCTGTTGTTGGGTCAGTTCTGGCCACCCCTACCCCAGTGTCTGTAGGGAATTTGATACATGAGTGGCGGACAGAGGCTATTGCCTCCAGATCTTCCAATCCCGGTCGGCCCAATATGGCATTGTGGGCGCATTTTATATCTACCACCACGAACGTCATTCGGAGTGACGCTCTGTGGGTTTCATCCCCAATTTCAACCATTAATTGGATGGTCCCTTCCGCCTCGATGCAGTTACCGGTAAAACTCGCCAGTGGAGTCAGCAGGTGGGTCAGTTGGCTCCTTTGTAGACCCATTTTCTCGAATGATTGTAGATACAATACATTCACACTGCTCCCAGTATCAATCAGTACTCGGCGGATCAAAGCATTGTCAATACACATGCTTACCACCAGTTCATCCCTGTGGGGCTTGGAGAATTCGGTAAATCAGCTGGCCCGAACGTGATCGGGTCTGTCATTCCTTTCTTCTGGGGGGGAGCGGAGACGGATCCCACATAAAGACTTCGCTCGAACCTTTTCCGTTCGGCGTTCGAATCTCCGGTCTCCCCGCCCCCAAATATGACCTTGACCTCCATTCGAGGCTTCTTTCCAGGGCCTCCCGAGCCCTCTGGCTCATCCCTGGGAGGAACATACACATCATTTTGAGGCTGGGCGTCACGTTGAGCATCCCGGCGCCAGCTATTAGGTTTCCTGGCCGGTTTTAACGTGCCCATTGCATTCGGATCTTTGTTCACATATTTGCCCAGATGGCCCCTTCGGATTAGATCCTCAATTGCTATTTGTAGGGCCCTGCAGGCATTGGTGGCATGACCCTTTCTGTTGTGATATTTACAGAAAGCATTGTCATCCGTTCCCATGAACTGTCCAGAATCAGTCGGGATGAGAATATTGTCCCTCTCGTGCTGATAGATGGTCGCTATTGATAGGACCAGAGGTGTAAATCTCCCTTGTTTGGGAGGTAAAGTGGCTGCTGGGCTAGGACCCAGCCGATCGGCCAGTCTGATCGGGGCAGCAAGCGTAATGACCTTATCCCTGATCATTATCTCCTCTTCTAGGGCGGCATGCTTGCGAGCCCTATCTAGCACCTCGGCGTACGCCGTACCCGGATTCTTCTTCAATTCTTTGTACAACTCCCCCGTTCGGAGAGCATTCGTGAATAGGGTAATGGCGGTATCATCCGTCATGCTTCCCACTGTTAAAGTTTCATCCCTCCACCTTTTCAGGAATTGGTTGAGGGTCTCCTTGGCGTTTTGCTTCACGCTGGTCAAATAGCTGAAGTGGCGTTTGGGATTGGCACTGGAAGCAAATTGAGCCAAGAATAACGCTGATAACTCGGCAAAGCTATTGATTGACCCGGGCTGTAATGTCCCGAACCATTCCTGGGCAGGCCCCCTGAGCGTGCTGAAAAACAAATGACAAATGGCGGCCTCGGGTGCTCCTAGCAGCATAAGTCCCCCTTGGTAACTCCTCAGATGTACGTGGGGATCTCCCACCCCATCGTAAATTTGGCCGGTCGGGGGCTTGGCACCCCCTTGGATATCCGCGTACATGAGCTCCCTAGTAAACGGGGAAGTAATCCCCAGCTGAACTGGTGCGGGTTGTACAGGTACCCTGTTCATCTGGTCCCGCATTTCATTCATTTGCCTCCTCATTTCGGCCATCTCTTCCTCCTGGGCCGTCAAAGGGGGCGGTGGTGGAACCCTCATATCCGCACAGTCCCGGTCCCAATGCCGCTGAGGGGCCCTAGTATTTTCCCGCTCGGCATACTGGAAATGATGACCGACGGGAGTTGGTCCTCTAGCTTGCGACCCGACTGGGGTTCGGTCACTGGGACTGGGATGCGCTGCTGGTGGGGCGCTACGCCGATTATCCCGATGGGTATGTGAACGGTATGACGCTGTGGTCGTTTCCGCGCGTGGAGTTTCTCCTGTGAAGCTGGAGCCTCCTTCCTCTTCGTTCGCCATATGCTGCATGAATTGGGCCATGTCACGCATGGCCTGGGGATTTCTTCTCAGAGATTCGGGAATCACAAAATCCCCATTAAAACGAGGATACGATCCTCGACTGGATTGTCCCTGGGGGTTTTGACTCCCCGGGGTGTGACTCCTCCCGTGACGGTGTGAACCGTCGTTTGTATGATAGGAACTGATTCTGACCATTTTTGAAAAATAGAGTTTTTTTGGATGTTTAGAAAGTGAAACTTTTTGCAAGTTTCCCACAGACGGCGCCAATGTTGAGGGTAAGTCCCGTAGATCCGAAAGCCCAACACGAACTTTGGATATATCAGGAATGACCCAGAATCAAAGCGTAAAAGAAAATATAAGATCTGAACTAACTAAAACTCGAAAGCTCACTTGTATTAATTAACCAATCTGATTACAAGGAATTTCCCGATCGGTAAGTCGGAAACTATGCTTTAATACAAGAAGTAAGGGCAAATGATGCTATTCTAGAGCTTGAGTATTGAAATGCTAACCCTTACAATGACTTGAAACCTTCTATTTATAATAATGAAGAGCATGAGCTGCCTCTTGCTGTTTGGCCGTTGTTCCACCGACTTGGTCATCCATGCTTCCACTTGCTGACGTCATAGTCTGGCATTAATTGCACCTGACCACTTGCTGGTTGGCCGTTGCTCGAACGGGATGTTGGGCTGCACTGAAGATGCTGTCAAATTGGCCCAAGTATGATATATAGCCCGAACCTCGTTCGGTATGTCTTCTTACTGGGCCAATCTTTATTTGGGCCGAACTCCGTTCGGTATGTCTCCTTACTGGATCTTTTCATCATAGAGTGATGGGCCTGTTATTTGGGCCGGATATCTTGGGCCTTCACGATCTGGGTATTGGGCCTCTAGGTCAATATCCCAACAGCTCTACAATTATATAAATGTGAAATTATTTTAATAAGACTAATAAAAGATAAGATTATTATTATTATCAAAATTTCCTTTTCTATTCTTTTTTGGAAATATATTTTATCATTTCTTTATATACTCAGTTTACGTAATAGGTCACGTGCATTGCTAGCTGGTCGTGTAATAATGGAAGTAGTCCGTAAGAAAATACACGTGGAATGTGGAAATGCGTTCTGTTCATAACTACTCCGTAGGAAACTACTTTGGTCCATTGTCGTCTTTTCGGTGCTGATTCCAAGTCCACTAGAATCATCTCTTAGCTCTCATTTTCATTGCTTAATTCAGAAGCTGAATTCATCATTTACTTTTCCAAAAAAAAAGTCCTGAGCTGAATTTCCTCAGCTGTAGAGAGGAAGGGACATGACGACCATGGAGAGTTTGATAGGTTTGGTAAATCGTATACAGAGAGCTTGTACTGCCCTCGGCGATTACGGCGGCGACGGCAACGCTTTTTCTTCCCTCTGGGATGAACTTCCCACCGTCGCCGTCGTCGGCGGTCAGGTTAGTCATCTCAATTCTCAATTACTGGTTTAGGCGGGAACTTTTTCCAGTTTTTTTAGTTTTTACCCGAATTTGATAATTGTGTTTCAAATAAATTCAGAGTTCTGGAAAATCTTCGGTGCTGGAAAGTATAGTTGGAAGGGATTTTCTTCCCAGAGGGTCCGGTGAGCATTATTACGCGTGTGTTTTAGGCTCCGTTTCACTAGAGCAATAAGCAAATTATTCAGGATATGAGGTCGTTAGTTATGGCAGCTAGAACTAATAAGGTCATATGATTATTACTCCGTTTTAGAACTTTGTCCACATTTTACTCCAATTTTGTACAATTTCTTATATTATCTCTGCATAGTTTTTTCATTATCACTTATCAACACATTTTTTCTGAGCAATCCACTAAATCAGCATACCGTTGAAACTTTGGCCAACAATGTTAAAAGACGAAAAAGTTAAGTTACCAAGCATGTACTAATATTCACTGCAATATCTCCTAGTAGTTTGAAGTTTCATATTTGGATTTTGCAGGGATTGTTACTAGGCGACCCTTGGTGTTGCAGTTGCAGAAGACCAGAGACGGGTTAGAGGAGTATGCAGAGTTTGCCCATTTGCCAAGAAGACGGTTCACTGATTTCTGTATATGGATGATCTATTATAATCAACAAAATATTGCATGCTTGGCATTTTTTATGGAGTCTTATAGTGAAATGTTTAATGTTTATTTTATTTTGCAGCTCTAGTGCGAAAAGAAATTGAGGATGAGACTGATAGACTAACTGGGAAAACAAAACAGATTTCTCCTGTTCCTATTCACCTCAGCATCTATTCACCCAATGGTATTTTATTCTTTCTTTGCATTTACTATGGTATTCTTCTTGATTAAGTTTCAGTCTATCTTACTTAATGACCATTCAACATGCTTATACTACATTGACAGTGGTCAACTTGACACTCGTTGATTTGCCTGGTTTGACAAAGGTGGCTGTTGGTGAGTGCTTTAGTCCATCTTTCTCTTTTCTGATGAGATTACTTTTTTGTTCTTTAATAAGATAATCCCAGTACAAAACAAACCTGTGTACTGCAGATGGGCAGCCAGAGAGTATAGTCCAAGAAATTGAAAACATGGTCCGAACCTATGTTGAGAAGGTAATGCTGCATTTGATATTTTAGTTGTGTGTTTGCATCTCTGTCTTTTAAACTCAACTTACATTGTCATGCCATTGCTATCTTGTTTTGCAATGTCCAATTACGTGGTCACGCTGCATTTTTTACATTCTGAATTATTTATAGTTCCTACTTGTGGCTTTGTAGCCAAACTGCATAATACTTGCAATATCTCCAGCCAATCAGGATATTGCCACTTCAGATGCAATAAAACTTTCAAGAGAAGTGGACCCTTCAGGTGCATTTGGTTCTGAATCTCGTGATATTTTGATCACGCAATATGTCTGCATTTTTTCCTAAAGAAAAATCTTATGTATGCAGGAGAGCGGACATTTGGGGTTCTTACAAAGCTTGATCTGATGGATAAAGGAACTAATGCTTTGGATGTGAGTGCCCCCCACCCACACAACCACACCTTTTTAAAGGACTAGTGGTGCAAGCGTGGATAATTTGATGGCTATATGAACCAATGTATTAAATTGGACCTAACTTACCTAAAAGGATCCTCAAGACGTGAGGTTTACCTCACGTCCTCACACTTATATACTATACTCAAACCTTGATGTGGGACACTCAAGTACTCAAGAGAATGCATCAGATTGTATTCTCACTTCTTAGTACTGTAAATTTTCTAGAGATTCTTTCTGAATTTTGAGCATTTGCAGTACATAAGATGAATCTGTTTTGTGATGTAATTTTTTCACTCCGATCATTGATTGCCGAACTAGTCACTCTTCTCATGATTGAAGTTGTATTGTCACCTAAGGTCCTTGAAGGAAGAGCTTATCGCTTGCAACATCCTTGGGTGGGTATTGTGAACCGTTCCCAAGCTGATATAAACAAAAATGTCGATATGATCTCTGCACGGAGAAAGGAACGAGAATATTTTGACACAAGTTCTGATTACGGGCACCTTGCGAGTAAAATGGGTTCAGAGTACTTAGCTAAGCTTCTCTCAAAGGTGCGTAGAATGGTGAAATGCTGTAAATATCTTCAGTATTTGCACAAAGAATAGAATGGTGAAATGGTTGTAACTTGTAAATGTATTTGGTTCCAGCATTTGGAGTCTGTAATTAGAGCAAGGATCCCTAGCATTACTTCTTCAATAAACAAAAATATTGATGAAATTGAATCCGAACTGGACAACCTGGGTAGGCCTATTGCTGTTGATGCAGGGGTCAGTTTATTTCTTCTTTTATCATCATTTTTACGATCACAATCTTACTCCTTCAATATATATATATATATATATTGCTGTCTCTAGATATATATGTAGGCTCTAATCGTTATTCTTATAATAACTAACATTCTTACTCCTTCAATAACTATATTTTTTATACAGGCTCAACTCTATAGTATCTTGGAGCTATGCCGTGCCTTTTATAAGATATTTAAGGAGCATTTAGATGGAGGGTATGCAACATTATTTTAATTATTTTATTATTATTATTATTGTTACTATTATTATTATTATTATTATTACTATTTAGCATATGTGGGTATGTACAACATACAACTGATACAAGTATTTTACTAGTCAATATGAAATTCATTCTTTAAGCATCCAGAGTAATAGCATATTCACTCTATCAAATCTACTTTTACCTTTTATAGATCTTTTTTAAATTTACCCTAACCTAGGTTCACTTCAATCCAAGCCGAGCATAAAGGATGAAAATCTTTATATTACACTCATATGGTGTTGTGGGAAAGTTAAGTAGACCTTTTTCATAAATAATTGTTCAAAAGCATGTAAGACTATTGTTAGCTTTATAGCCTCAACTAGATAATATCAAAGCTTTAACCTTATGACTATTGTTTTCTTTCCCCTTGGGTTGCTATCTATTGTTTTATCTATTTCTGATCAGCATATTATTTTGTCATCTACTCAGCCGATCAGGTGGTGATAGAATCTATGGAGTTTTTGACCATCAACTTCCTGCGGCTTTGAGAAAACTTCCACTCGACCGCCATCTATCTGTACAAAACGTGAGGAAAGTTGTTTCGGAGGCAGATGGTTATCAACCTCACTTGATTGCCCCTGAGCAAGGTTATAGGAGGCTAATTGAGGGATCCTTGAATTACTTTAGAGGCCCAGCTGAAGCTTCTGTAGATGCTGTAAGTGTTTATAGTGCACAACTGCACAGTTTATTGGACTCAAATTTCTGTTTTTATAGTTATTTACAACATACTTCGTATTTATTTTGTATATTTTTATCTTCTAAATCTTTAGCTTACCTAATATTATAAACAATATATCAGGTTCACTTTATCCTGAAGGAACTTGTGAGAAGGTCAATTGGGGAATGCCTGGTAATCTCTCCTCTCTATGTAAATATGTATTCTTTTCTGCTCTGAAGGAGTGAAGGGTTGTGAGACACTAATTGGCTGTAACTCACCACAAAAGGATCTCAAGAGTTTTACGACGGACTTATAATCTTATATACTAAATTAGACTCACACATATGTACTTGTATACTAAACTGGGATCCATTAGATAGTTGGGGTGAACATCTGAAGGGATGGACAAGTTGGCCCAAACTGACCCCTAAACACTGTCCCAAATCATCGAGTGGCAGACGTCCCCCAAAACAACACCTGCTCGGATTCTGATACCATGTCAAGTCAGTCCAACTCACCCCAAAAGGATTCAAGGATCCTCAAAACAGTCCATGGTAACTCAAATATACTAGACACAAACCTTGTAGACACTTGTGTGATATGAGATACACCACAGATGACAGACCTGTTTCTTATCAGGTTTACTTATGATCCTCCAACTTTTATCACTTTCTATCCTTTTCTAACTCCAATGATGCAATAGGAGTTGAAGCGGTTTCCTAGTTTACAAGTCGCAATAGCAGCAGCTTCTAATCAAGCCTTGGAAAGGTTCCGCGATGAAAGTAGGAAGACAGTGGTTAGACTTGTTGACATGGAAGCTGCCTACCTGACAGCGGATTTCTTCAGGAAACTTCCACATGGAGTAGCAGAGAAAGAGGGAAATGTTGGTGCTACAATAACAGTGGACCATTATACAGAAGGTCACTTCAGGAGGATAGGGTCAAATGTGTCATCTTATGTTAGTATGGTGTTGGACACACTCAGGAACACTATTCCTAAAGCAGTGGTTCACTGTCAAGTGAAGGAGGCCAAACAGTCTTTACTGAACCACTTCTATATGGTTATTGGAGGGAAAGAGGTACTCCTATCCTTCCCTACATTCCTCAACTTTGCTCTCACTCTTAATCTCCATCCGGCCCATCCCATTCATCTTATCTTTGTGTGACCCTCTTCTGGGCCACAATTTAATACTTCAGAAGTTGAAAAGTAATACTTAAAAATATATTTTTTGAGAAGTATTAATTTGATCTTTTAATGTATTATTATATATGGGTTCTGCCTCACAAGACTTTTGGTTCATATATATCATTTATATTCGTGCAGACCGGTGTCTTTAGTCTGCCTTCTGACTACTAACCTTTAAATCGAAGTTTAAATGCTGAGTAAGCTAAACAAGTTAAAAATCGTCTCCCTGATGAGGTGATGGACCATTTGTTTTTCATCGGCTCATCACCCACTTTTTTGATCACCCTAAGAGAAATTACTTTCCCAAATACACTACATTGCCAAATATTGAGATGTCTAAAGCATTGATGTTTGTTGAGGTCCAAGAATGATCAGTTTTGAGTTTTGACATCACTCAACAGCCCGCCGAAGACCAACCTGGATAAATAACTAGCACCACATTTTGTTGTTGCATTTGCATGGCTAGCCACTCTGAAAGGTTTATTTAACAATGTTATAGGGAAAGGATCTTGGAAAACTGCTCAATGAAGATCCAGCAGTGATGGAGAGGAGACAACAGTGCGCTAAAAGGCTCGAACTCTTCAAGAAAGCTCGAGATGAGTTTGACTCTGTATCGTGGGCTCCCTGATATGAACGAGTTCCTCCTTTGTAATTACATCTTCTGTCATGAAGTAACTTTATCATAGAATCTCATCATATAAGAGCAACACTACGTACAGTCCTGAATTGGGTCTAAACCTCGTTTTGTACTCGTGTAAAGTGATTTTGGAGGTATATATAGACAGTGGTTAATGCATATCTCAGCTGTTATTTCGGTTGCCACTGTTCATGTCTCAACAGTCCTTAGATTGTTCTAATATTTTTCTTACCTTGCCAAGAAAAAATGTTTATACTACTTGGCCCATGCTATCCGGAGTCATTGGATTAAAGGGTTTTGCTTTTTAGTGATTTCTTTGAAAATTGACACGAGTCAAAATCATTTTGATGCATCTCTAATTTAAAGGACATTACAATCAAGACTTTGAGGTGTTTGAAAGTGATTCTTGCTTCTTTTTAAGAATAGAAGTAGAGTCTGTTGGAAAAATGTGTTAAAAATTGCATTAAATGGTCATTTTGGGGCAATTATTTGAGTGGGGTCCACTTCCGATTTGGGTCGGGTCAAAGTGGTTTCGGATTGTCCTTGTTAAGGGCTACAATTCGATATATGGTACGCTCAAAACGGATAACGGGTGAATGCGAAATTGATTCTCGAATTTCACTCGTTGAAATGGAAAAACTGAGAAAAATGATGAGTTTCTAGTGTGTTTTATCCCACACCGAAAAACTCAAGGGATTTTCACCCCCTTATAAAGGGAAGCCTCTTTTAAGGAGTTAAGATTCCTAAAGGGAAAGGCTCTCTCTTACGCGCAAGGGGGGTGCCGATCAAATCCCGAAACGGAGAAGAAAAACCCCGACTCGTGTGCGCGGGCGACCTGCGGACACGAATGCCGTCCAAAAATCTCTCTTAAGAGATACGGTTAATTTTTGTTTTCTTCCCGAACGTTTAATTTTTTCCCAGAAGTGCTCCGGACAGAAGGCCTCGAACAGAAACCCTCCAAGGGGGGTTCTGTTGGCTTCGGACAGAAGGCCTCGAACAGAACCCCTCCGAGGGGTGTTTTGTTGGCTTCGGACAGAACCCCTCCAAAGGGTGTTCTGTTGGGGTCTTCTGTCACGCATTTCTTCCGTTACAACAATTAATGCCCAACGTTCTTCTCTTTTAATGCAGCGTTAAATGGACAGTTTATGGACGATTCAATGCCCAACGGATTGGTCATTGATGTCCAACGTTCAGGTCCATTAACACCCCATTTAACACACAACAAATCCTCCTATAAATAGCTGGCAGGTGCTTTGCAACAAACACACGGTTTGACAACGCACAACACTTTCCTCACGTTTTCTTGAGCTGAAAACTCTTCCAGCTACTCCCAAAATTCCTTCTGTGTTCATTCTTGGTTCTCGTTCACTGGAACTCTTGTTTGTGTGCTCAAACATTAGTTCGTAGTCATCGTATCCTGGGAAACGATCGTTGCAACGCTCCTAGCACCGTGGGAGGCAACAAATACTATCGTACGTTTTAAGGAAATCGTGCGTAGCACGAGCTTTGGCTAATTCTGCTTCATCTCCTTTCTTGTTTTTCTCTAGTCATTTTATTTAATTGATTTATTTAATTAATTTTCTTTATTTTCCGAAACACACCCAACAATCTTAAAACGTATTTGTTGAGCTTGTATCATACAGATACAATCTTAAAACGTAGTTTGTCACTTTGGTGAACGAACTTAATTTTTGTGTTTTCGGAAAAACGTTAAAGAACGAAAATGACTTCTCAAGAAAACGAGATTGGTGTTGGGCAGAATGTTCTGAACGACAATCACTCTGAAAGCGGAGCACCGGTGAACAATAGTTCACAACGCGGTGCATCTGCTTTGGCCAACCAAAGGGCTATCCCTATGGTGACCGTGCCAAGCAACTCTGTGGAGAAACTCGAGAAATTCAACGGGTTAAACTTCAAGAGATGGCAGCAAAAGATGCTATTTTACCTCACTACTCTCGGTCTTGCTAGGTTCTTGACCGAAGATGCGCCGGTAGCAACCGGGGGTGAGGTGGATGCGCAATCTTTCAACGCGGTTGAAGCTTGGAAGCATTCTGACTTCCTTTGCCGAAACTACGTGTTGAACGGGCTGCATGATGCTTTGTACGACGTTTATAGCAAATTAGCTACGGCTAAGGAGCTATGGAATGCTTTGGACCACAAATATAAAAGCGAGGATGCCGGCGCAAAGAAATTTGTTGTTGGTCGATTCCTTGATTTTAAAATGGTGGATTCGAAGACGGTCTTGAGTCAAGTTGAGGAGATGCAAATGATCTTCAATGAAATTCGAGATGAAGGAATGACGGTTAGTGAGTCATTCCAAGTGGCGTCAATTATTCACTTATTGCCGCCGGCTTGGAAGGATTTCAAGAACTACCTTAAGCATAAGCGAAAGGAAATGAACTTGGAGCAATTGATCCTCCGTCTGCGGATTGAAGAGGATAACCGGAAGAACGATGGGAAACTCCCAATTGTTCATGGCGCCAAGGCCAACGTGGTGGAGCATGCTAAAGGCTCCAAAAATAAAAATAATGGGAAGAGCAAGCTCGGTCCCAAGGGAGGCGTTTCCAAGACAAAGTTCAACGGAAAATGCTTCAATTGCAACAAGAATGGACACAAGTCCTCGGATTGCAAGGCACCAAGGAAGAAGAAAGATTCTCACGTGAACTTGGTGCAAGGTGGGCAAAAGGATGAAGACATCATCCTTGCGGCTGTGGTGACCGAGGTTAACCTCGTTGGATCCAATTCCAAGGAGTGGTTCGTGGACACCGGTGCTACCCGGCATATTTGCTCAAACCGGGAGCTATTCACGACCTTTGAGCCATCAAATGGTGAAAAGGTGTGGATGAGAAATTCTGCTCATTCCGCGGTGGAAGGCGTGGGCAAAGTGGTCCTGAAGATGACTTCGGGCAAAGAGCTGACTCTCAACCAAGTGCTGTTTGTTCCGGAAATACGCAAAAACCTGATTTCCGGTTCGTTGTTGAACAAGCATGGCTTCCGCATGGTTTTTGAGTCGGACAAACTGGTTTTGTCTAAGTCGGGAATGTATGTGGGCAAGGGGTATACATGTGATGGGCTTTTTAAGCTCAATGTAATGACTATTATTAATAATAATAATAAAATCCCTTCTGCTTACTTGCTTGAGTCTTCCAATGTGTGGCATGGTAGACTAGGACATGTTAATTTTAATTCTATACGTAGATTAATTAACATGGAGCACATTCCTAAATTCACAATTGATGTGAAGCACAAATGTGAAGTTTGTGTAGAGGCAAAACTAACGAAAACGTCTTTCAAATCGGTTGAAAGAAAAACGGAACCACTTGAATTAATTCATAGTGACGTTTGTGATTTTAAATCAATACAAACACGCGGCGGTAATAAATATTTTATTACCTTTATCGATGATAGCACTCGCTACAGCTACGTTTATTTATTAAAAAATAAACACGAAGCAATCGATAAATTCATTCTTTATAAGAATGAAGTGGAAAACCAACTTAATCGAAGGATTAAGACGGTTAGGAGTGATCGAGGTGGTGAGTATGAAGCACCAATTGGTGACTTTTGCGCTAGTGTGGGTATAATACACGAACGTACCGCACCCTATTCACCTCAATCAAACGGTGTTGCCGAACGAAAGAATCGCACATTGAAAGATATGATGAATGCGATGCTAGTAAGTTCGGACTTGCCACAAAATATGTGGGGCGAAGCAATCTTGACAAGCAATTACCTTTTAAATAAGGTTCCCCGGAAAAAATATGATAATACTCCGTACGAGTTGTGGAAAGGCAGACGGCCTTCCTATCAATATTTAAAAGTGTGGGGGTGTCTTGCTAAGGTGCTTGTACCAACACCTAAGAAAATAAAAATAGGTCCAAAAACGGTGGACTGTATTTTTATTGGATATGCACAAAATAGTAGTGCTTATCGGTTTTTAGTGTATGATTCGAATAATCCGGATGTACATAAAAACACAATAATTGAATCAAGGAATGCTTCATTCTTTGAAGATGTATTTCCATGCAAGTCCAACGAAGGGCCTAGCACGTCAAAACGAACATTTGACGTAGCTATGGAAAATACTAGCGAGGGATCCGGAGAAGAACCTGAACCCAGACGTAGCAAACGTGCTAGAATTGAAAAATCCTTCGGACCGGATTTTCTCACCTACCTGGTAGAAGTTGAACCGAATATTCTAACATGTATGGTAGAAAATGAACCGGATTTTCTAACATGTTTGGTAGAAAATGAGCCACGGACTTATACGGCAGCCGTGACGTCTACTGAAGGTCCTATGTGGAAAGAAGCCATCAAAAGTGAGGTGGACTCTATCCTAAAAAATCACACGTGGGAATTGGTTGATCTCCCTCCGGGATGTAAACCTTTGGGATCCAAGTGGATTTTTAAACGTAAAATGAAACCAGACGGTTCCATTGATAAGTATAAGGCCAGACTTGTAATCAAGGGATACAAGCAACGCGAGGGCCATGATTACTTTGACACGTATTCTCCCGTGACGAGAATAAATTCCATTAGGATGATACTAGCGATTGCCGCTTTGCGGAATTTGGAAGTTCATCAAATGGACGTAAAAACCGCTTTTCTAAATGGCGATATAGACGAAGAAATCTATATGGAACAACCCGAGGGTTTTCGTGTTCCAAGCCAAGAAAAGAAGGTTTGTAAATTAATTAAATCATTGTATGGATTGAAACAAGCCCCTAAACAGTGGCACGAAAAGTTCGATCATGCAATGTTAATTAATGGGTTTAAGATAAACGAAAGTGACAAATGCGTCTATGTGAAAAGCACGGTAGACGGCTATGTCATTTTATGTTTATACGTGGATGATATACTCATCGTGGGTAGCAATAATCTAATGATTAATTCTACCAAAAGCATGTTAAATTCTAAATTTGACATGAAGGATATGGGGCTGGCCGATTTAATCCTTGGGATTAAAATAATTAGAGGACCTGAGGGTCTAACGCTAAGCCAATCCCATTACGTTGATAAAATCCTTACTAAATTTAATAAGGATGATTATCAAGAGGCAAGGACGCCATTAGATAAAAACACTCATCTTACCAAAAATCGTGGAGAGTGTATTTCTCAAGTAGAATACGCTAGGATTATTGGAAGTTTGATGTATCTAATGAGTTGTACCAGGTCTGATATTGCCTTTGTGGTTAGTAAGCTAAGTAGATATACTAGCAACCCCGGTGATGAACACTGGAAGGCAATAATACGGGTTTTGAGGTATTTACGTAAAACCCAAAACCTTGGACTGCACTATGGAAGATATCCAGCTGTACTTGAAGGGTATAGCGATGCTAGTTGGATATCCGACATAAAGGACTCTAAGTCCACAAGTGGATATGTTTTCACTTTGGGAGGTGCAGCCGTGTCATGGAAATCCTCGAAACAAACGTTAATAGCTAGATCCACGATGGAATCTGAGCTAATAGCCTTGGATAAGTGCACTGAAGAGGCTGAATGGCTACGCCATTTTCTCGAGGATATTCCAAGTTGGGAGAAGCCTGTCCCTCCAATATGCATACATTGCGATTGTCAAGCGGCAATTGGAAGGGCACAGAGCAATCTCTACAATGGTAAGTCTAGACACGTTCGTCGTAGACATAACACCATTAAACAACTCCTCACAACGGGTGTTATCACTGTTGACTACGTGAAGTCAAAGGATAACATAGCAGATCCGCTAACCAAGGCATTGGATAGAGAATTGTTGGAGAAGTTGTCACGAGGAATGGGACTAAAGCCCGTGAATTGAAAAGTTCTATAGTGGATACCCAACCTAGTTGGTCCTAGGTTCAAAAGGGACAACTAAATTATAGAGCGAAGGATGGTCACTGTGGGGGTCCCGGACTCCTACCCACTCCTCGTTAAAACAGTGACTCCCGCACGAGGTTAGCAAAAACGTTTTCTTTAATGATTCTATAATGTTGATCTACTCGATAACATTGGAAGAGTATGCGGGATACTCGTGAAAGAATCACCTATGTGAGAGAGAAGAGGGCCGCTTCAAATGAGAACTGTAAAGGCTCAGTTCTTTAGAAACTCTTGCAGAACCAGGACGGTGACCCATGGCCAAAACGGGCACACCCATGAGAACGGAACAAAGTTGGAAGGTTCTTGTGTAAAGATAAGTCAATGTTTACACGACGGCAGTATAGTTCAAGGACATCGAGTCTACTAGACAGCCAGTAAATAAACGTGTCTCTACAACGGAAGGTTCAAAGGATAAAACCTACCTCTCCGTATGCAAGGATCATCCGGTGATCACAACGTGTCCTCCTATCTTCGTGTCTTTTTAAGTCTCGAAAATCAATTTTCATTCATGTGGGGGATTGTTGGAAAAATGTGTTAAAAATTGCATTAAATGGTCATTTTGGGGCAATTATTTGAGTGGGGTCCACTTCCGATTTGGGTCGGGTCAAAGTGGTTTCAGATTGTCCTTGTTAAGGGCTACAATTCGATATATGGTACGCTCAAAACGGATAACGGGTGAATGAGAAATTGATTCTCGAAGTTCACTCGTTGAAATGGAAAAACTGGGAAAAATGATGAGTTTCTAGTGTGTTTTATCCAACACCGAAAAACTCAAGGGATTTTCACCCCATTATAAAGGGAAGCCTCTTTTAAGGAGTTAAGATTCCTAAAGGGAAATGCTCTCTCTTACGCGCAGGGGGGGAGTGCCGATCAAATCCCGAAACGGAGAAGAAAAACCCCGACTCGTGTGCGCGGGCGACCTGCGGACACGAATGCCGTCCAAAAATCTATCTCTCGAGAGATACGGTTAATTTTTGTTTTCTCCCCGAACGTTTAATTGTTTCCCAGAAGTGCTCCGGACAGAAGGCCTCGAACAGAAACCCTCCAAGGGGGGTTCTGTTGGCTTCGGACAGAAGGCCTCGAACATAAACCCTCCAAGGGGGTTCAGTTGGCTTCGGACAGAAGGCCTCCAACAGAACCCCTCCAAAGGGTGTTCTGTTGGGGTCTTCTGTCACGCATTTCTTCCGTTACAACAATTAATGCCCAACGTTCTTCTCTTTTAATGCAGCGTTAAATGGACAGTTTATGGACGATTCAATGCCCAACGGATTGGTCATTGATGTCCAACGTTCAGGTCCATTAACACCCCATTTAACACACAACAAATCCTCCTATAAATAGCTGGCAGGTGCTTTGCAACAAACACACGGTTTGACAACGCACAACACTTTCCTCACGTTTTCTTGAGCTGAAAACTCTTCCAGCTACTCCCAAAATTCCTTCTGTGTTCATTCTTGGTTCTCGTTCACTGGAACTCTTGTTTGTGTGCTCAAACATTAGTTCGTAGTCATCGTATCCTGGGAAACGATTGTTGCAACGCTCCTAGCACCGTGGGAGGCAACAAATACGTTTTAAGGAAATCGTGCGTAGCACGAGCTTTGGCTAATTATGCTTCATCTCCTTTCTTGTTTTTCTCTAGTCATTTTATTTAATTGATTTATTTAATTAATTTTCTTTATTTTCCGAAACACACCCAACAGAGTCCAAATCAATTCTTTTTGAAGTTGGTTTCCCCCGTTTCTATAATATTGTTGATAAGAGCAATCTGATGCATTTAGAAGTGTTTTTATACTTTCATATAAACACTATATTTGTTTCTGCTCCTTGATGGAGTCGAAACAATTGTCAAAAACAGATCCAAATACTCCTAAGTTGACCAAAATGATGGGCATGGCTTGAAAGTGAAAACACAATAAAAGAAAATATTGAGAAAACATTAGTATAATGATTCTAATGGAAAACACCAAACACTCCTTTAGTTTGAATGATTCAAGTGTGGTGCGCATTATCCATTTTGCACAATAAAACACAATACAAAAACAAATTGCGCGTGGGAGGGCGTTTAAGTTCCTTTCTATGAGTCTATGATCCTAGTATAATGAAAAAATAGCACAACTTTCCAAAATGGTTTTTCCTTATACCGAACTCATTGAAGAGTTCTTTTTTGCTTGTATAAGGAGAACTGCTTTAATATGATAGATTATGAGTTTACCCAATTAAACTAACAAAATTTAAAACTAGATCAAAGAAGTAGTGTTTATATCATTCACCTGCTCATGTTTTCAAAAAATCGATTGTAGATTGATTCTTGTTTTTCTTAATTTGGTTGCGGCCAGAAACTAAATTTAACTCTTAGTTTTGTTACTCGCTCACACAAAGACACTATCATAGTATGTCTTTGGATGTTTTTAGTCCCTATAAACTATAAAATAAATCTATAAAAACTATGGACAGTTATAGAAGCAAATTTGGTGAATGAGTATCGTTTTTTCACTCATGAGAACCTTTGTTTATGATAAAATTAAGAGAATGGGATAAGATTTAAATATAATTTAATAGCTAATCTTATCTAATACTTCGGGGAAAAAGGGGCGTATTCCTTGAGACTTGCACATTTGACAATCGAGGATCGGGGAAAAAGGGAATGGGATATTCTTAATAGCCACACGAGCTCTAACCGGCCATCTCCCTCTCCCTATGGAGGCAGACGACCCCACACGAGCTCTAATTTTGATATTCTATATAGAAATTTTGATATTATCTATATAAATTCTGAGATCCCCTTGCTGAGGGGGAATTTCAACGACATTCTTTTTGAATCGGGGAAAAAGGGGCGTATTCCTCATCCAACTTGGAGGATCTGATGGATTCAAGAGGCAGTTCATAGCTGCGGGCTACGTGACTTTCCATTTTCGGGTTATCAATGGACGTGGGATAGAGGCAAAGGCACGGCGCATTGGGTGGAAGAGAAGCTAGATCGAATTCTGGTGAATGATGAGTGGTGGGACACTTTCATGGAGGCTCGGGCAGCTTTAGTGGAAGCCCCGGCTAGCGATCAAATGGCTCTTTGTTTGAAGGTAAAAATCTCTAACCAGAATAGTAGAAGAAAAAGGTTTAAATTTGAAAGTAATTGGATCAAGGAAAAAGAATGTCGTTTTGGTGGTAACTGGCAGCTGGGGGGCGGCTTCCCATATGAATATTAATGAACGAATTTATTTTTGCGGGGCTGAGTTACTGCGGTGAGACAGAGGGCGAAGGCGGGGTTTTAGACATAAAATTCTGGCATGTAAAGAGAGACTAACATGGCTGCTGGGGAAAGAGGATAGGGCAAGTGTGGCAGAATTTTTGAGGGTTCGAACAGTGCTACAATTTCTTCTGAAAAAGGAGAATCTTTTTGGAAGCAACGAGCTAAGGAATTTTGGTTCAAAGAAGGAGATAAAAATTCTCGGTTTTTCCACAATGTTGTTAAACAAAGAAGAAGGATAAACAAAATGTCAGGCATTAAGTGGGCTGACGAGACGTGCATTACGGATAAGGGCGAGTTGGGATCTAGTGTTATGAATTATTTTTATCTCTATTTCAGGCACCGGAGGTGGATCATGTGTCAGACATTAGAGAAGAGTTTGCACGGGTGTCAGATGAACAAAACATCACGCTAACACAACCAATCTCTCCGGAGGAGGTTAAAGCGGCGATTTTTGATAAGCACCCGGAAAAGACGTCGTGTCATATGGTATGAATCCACTACTGGGATGTAGTGGGTTGAGATATTTCGGCCTTGTGCGCCAATATGTTTGAGAGAGGTACACTAGCAGCTAATATTGTCCTGATCCCTAAAAAAGACAAACTGGGCTGCATGGGAGACTGGAGACCTATTGCGTTGTGCAATGTGATTTATAAATTTTTTTCGAAGGTTCTTGCTAACAGGTTGAAAGGCATTCTGAACTTTTTGGTGGGAGAGAGTCAGAGTGCTTTTATCCAAGGCAGGTCCATAATAGATAATATTATTGTTGCCTTTGAGACATAACATTTTTTAAAGCGAAAGAGTCATGGAAAGGAAGGGTTTATAGCACTCAAACTTGATATGAGCAAGGCGTATGACAAAGTTGACTGGTCTTTTTTGGAAAGGATTCTAAACAAAATGGGTTTTTGTAACCGTTGGGTTTACAACATTATGGAGTGTGTAAGAACTGTTAGCTACTACAGTCAATTTGATGGGAATTTTTTGAGCCCAATCAGCCCGGGAAGGGGGCTACACTAGGGGACCCCCTATTCCCCTATCTTTTTATTCTTGTAGCAGAAGGATTGAGTGCTCTGTTACAGAAGGCTTAGCAGAGAGGGGATATTCATGGGGCTGCAGTGTGCAGGGGTGCTCCGCATGCAACTCATTTATTTTTTGTTGACGATAGATTTCTAATTTTTAAAGCATTTGCACATGAATGTAATGCAGTGAAGGAGATTTTGCAGGAGTATGAGGAAAGTTCAAGGTAGGCGATTAATTTTGCTAAATTCGCCTTCACGTTTAGTCAGAATGTTATTGAGCCTTTTAAAGATCACTGTTGTACTTTTTTTTGGAGTTCAACAGGATGGCGGACACCAGCGTTATCTCGGACTGTCGAGTCTGGTCGGGAGGGGAAAGTCGGCGATACTCGGTTTTATCCGAGATAGAGTGTTCAATAAGATAAAAAGCTGGAATAATCACTTTTTATCCCAGGCCAGTAGGGTTGTTTTACTCAGGAATGTGGTGCAAGCGATGCCTACCTACGCCATGAACGTTTTTCTCTTACCTCGGGATTTATGTGATGAGATGAGAATCTCATGAACGGGTTCTGGTGGAAGGGAACAAAATTTGAACAAAAAGGAATTAGATGGAGGCCGTGGGAGCTGATGTGTAAGCCGAAGGGATCAGGCGATTTGGACTTCATGAAATTAAAGGAACTTAATCTCGCGATGCTAGCTAAACAAGGTTGGAGGCTACTTTCAAATCCGGATAGCCCGATGGGACGTGTATTAAAAGCAAGGTATTTTCCTAATTCTGAGTTCTTGAGGGCTAAATCAGGTAGTAATCCATCCTATATTTGGCGGAGTATTTTTGAAACTCAATGGGTACTGAAAAATAATGTTTGATAGAGAGTTGGTAATTGAAGGGAAGTGTAGATATGGACTGATGCGTGGTTAACTGGCTCTGTGGATGGTAGAATTAAATCAGCTAAACCATCCAGAATAGATGATATGAATGTTGTGCGGCTTCCAGAGATATCACTGGAAAAAGATGAAATAGGGAAAGAATTGCGGCCATTTTTTATGCAGAGGAGTGCAAGATTATTAATAGCATTCCTATTAGCTTGCAAGACAAACAAGATGGTATTGGTGGAGCAAGGAAAGTAATGGGGCCTTCACGGTTAAAAATTGCTATCGAACATTAATGCAGGGAGTGGAAGCAGGAGGATGGAGCGGTTGGAAAGAATTATGGGACCTCGAAATACCACCTAAGGTAAAATATTTTCTTTGGCAGGTTTTAGATGGGTCACTCTCATCGTTGACGAACCTGGAGCGTAAGAGAGTGTCGTTCAAAATGTGTGTAAATTATCTGCGCAAGGCGAGGAGACAATGAATCATGCTTTGCGGTTGTGTCTGAAAGCTGTCGAGGTATGGACGGAAGTGGGGGGTGGCGGTTAATAGCGAGGAGGACTCTCTGGAACTATGTCTTCAAAAACTACTCTCAACCCCGAACAAAGAATCAAGATGCAAAGTCGCAATGCTGACTTAGGGTCTGTGGAAGAGACGAAATGTGTTCGTTTGGAATGACGAGTGGTAGGAAGCTGCCAGGGTTATTAACAGCAGCGCCAGCATGCAGCAGGCATGGAGGGATGCACAGCAGGCATCCCCGAAGCCGAGAAATTGCGGACGTGTTGGAGAGCCGAGGTGGAAATGGCCAAGAGTGGGATGAATAAAGGTGAACCTGAATGTAGCTTTAGACGACTACGAAGGGATGAGGGCATGGGGTTGGGTTGCAAGGGATGATCAAGAAAATTTTGTCAAAGCAGGAGGTGCTTCATGCAAAGCGTGATGGACTCCGGCAGAGACGGAAACGGTTGGAATTTGCGAGGCGATCATTGGAGCGCTCAGGGAAGGATGGGAGAATGTGGAGTTTGAATGAGATGCACAGGTGGTGATTGAAGGGACATAGAAAAGCGGAGGGATTGCTTACATGGACCTGATCTTGGATGATATTCGTTTTTTACTTCAAACAAAGAGTAGTTTTGTAATCTCTTTTTGTAATCGATCTGCGAATCGTGCGACTCATGTCTTAGCAAGAGCGCATGTTGCAATTTCAGATCATAGGAGTAACTATAGAGCCCGTTTGGTAACATTGTTTTTCGGATTATCGGGCTTATTAGCCAACTTTTTCACCAAACACGTAACTTTTGATTTCGCGTGCTAAATTGTGTAATAATAAGAAAGAGTAAGGCTGAAGTTACTTTTCTGACTGTATTGGCTGAAGTTACTGTAGAAGATGATTTTAGCTATTTTTCATATAACTTTTTCTTTATTTTATTAATTAAAAATATTTTAAATATAATTTTTTTCATAAATCAGCAGAATCAGCCAATCCAGCTACTTCAGTCAGAACTTAATAAATTTCAGCAGAATCAGCCAATTCAGCCAATTTCAGTGTTACCAAACGGCCTCATAATTTTATACCGGATTGCATTGTAAGCGAGGTGGTGAATGATTTATTGGCTTAATGAAAGTGGCTAGTTTCCGTTCAAAAAAAAAACTATATCCTAAGATTTTTTTTAAAAGAAATTATTATTATTTCCTAAGATGAAAATGAAAAACTTTAGTTGGGGGTGTCAAATGGGTCAAAATTTATTTTAATACTCTGGGGTATGAAGTGTCGAAATACTCCCTTCGTCCCATAAAATTCTTCCCGCATTGACTTAGCTCGCATATTAAGGAGGTGAGATTAAAGTGAAAATGTATGAGTGCCTATATGGTACATCCAGGTGTATGTACACCCGACCCAACCAAGGTAGACAGCCCAAAACTAATACAAGTCAAAAATAATTTGGTAGCATTTTTATAATTTAAGCGAAAAATCATGTCTTCCGCTAAATGAGCAATAATGTACTTTTAATGAGCATCAGACTTATTTTATTGAGAATTTAAGAGACTAACAATGAGTATCACGATCACTGCTTCATATCTTATAATTCTTTTTTCTTTTTCTTATTTTTTCTTTTATAAAAACTTATTATATTATATCTATAATACACTCCTATTAATTTTAATATCCGAGTCAAATATAATATGATACTTTTGAAATATGCATTCATATAACAATTAAAAAATGAGCATAACATCAGTACTAAATGAGCATGCATAACTTACAAAGTGCACATTAATATGAAAATCATAAGGTTTGTTAGTTGAACATCATGACATTTTAATTGATCTTCAAACATCCGCTATATATTGAGATGAAAATCATGGTTTCTTGTGCATGATCATTTATGAACTTTTAATGAGCATCAGACCTATTAAAATGAGCATAAGATCAGTACCAAATGAGTATATGTAACTTACAAAATGAGAATTAATGAATTTGTTAGTTGTTTTGTTAGTTGAACATCACGATATTTTCATTGAGCATCAAACCTCCTCTATTGAAATCGATGAAAATCACGAGTTCTATTAAATGAGCATGGTGGCGGAACAGGAAAGATTAGACCAGATCAAACCAGATCAGACCAGACCAGATCAGTTCAGACCAGACCAGACTAGACCAGATCAGATCAGACCAGACCAAGTAAAAACATCCTAAGTCAGAAGAATTTGTTGGGACAACTCAAAAAGGAAAATTGGAAGAATTTTATGGAACGATCGGTTATGACCCTAATTTTGAAAATGTTTTTTTTTTTATTTCATTATTTTTCCAATACACTCTCAAAAGTGAAAACGTTACCTTAGCCTTTCTTTTCAGGTATCTTTACCCTACACGACTATCTTCTTCACTTCGCGGGAAATTGCTCATTAGCCTCTTCTGCCTCACTCTGCTTCGTCTATTCCCTTGCAGATTTCTTCTGTCGATATCCTTTTCATACGTCTCTCCCCCATCTTCTCCTGGTCTCTGTTGTCTTAAGGTATGCTTTCTTCAAAATTGTCTTCTTGTTCATATAGGCTCAATAGCTTTTTTAAGTTCTCCTAGTAAAGCTCTTCTTCTATATGAAAACCATTTATTGATAATTTGAATTTGTTTTCACGCCATTTCTTTGGATTTATACATCCGAGTTTATTTGGGTGGGGGGGGGGGGGGGGGGGGGGGGGGGGGTCTGTAGAATGATGTAGACATTAAAGACGAAAGTATCACTTCCAGGAAAATTGAAGGGCCTTTGTAATATAGAAATTTGCTACCCTATACAAGCTATTAACACTGGAATTCGCAATAAAGATGCTCAAAAATTGAAGGGCATTTGAAGCTTTGATGAGAAAAATAGGAGTATACACTCGGACAGTCGGAAATTGGCCAAGCCCACAACTTTATTTCATTTGGTCGTTTGTGACAGTCAGTCCATTTTAAATTTTAATGATAATTTTGATCCGACAAATTCAAATTTACCCCTCTCTTCTCCGAGGAGATGTATTCCGTAGCTCCTTATCGCTCAGTTAAGGAAGGGAATGAGTGGGACATCAAGTCTATCACAGATATGGCAACTTCCTTCATCCACACGCTTACTCAGGAGCTGCAGTTTCTCCAAAAGTACTCTCTCTCTCTCTCTCTCTCTCTCTCTCTCGTATACTGAAATTCATGCATATCTGCATGATTCAGTGGGAATTTTCAGTGTTTATGTTTCAACTTCTCTCTCTTTTATGTTTCTTTTATTATATTTCAATTGGAATAGGTCAGTACACAGTGATTGGAAGAGTTATGCATCCTATGTCTTGCTGGTGCAAGCAGGTGCAAACCACTGCTTATGAAGTTGTAAATGGAAGCTACATCCCGAATCATGATTCTAAACTGGATGAAAGAGTAAGTATCTTTCTGTATATTGGCACTTGGACAAAGGTTTAATGTCAGTGTCTATGTATGGACTCGGAATATGCTAGGAAAGGAAATTGACAAATTGTAAGGAACAACTTCTTAGTATTTATAAAAATGATTTTGAACAAATATTAAAAAAAATTAATTCAGTTTGAAGTTTGAACCAATGGTCCTAATGTCTCAAGATTTTATTTCCTTCCAAATTTATCCTTTACTTTCCTCTCTAGTCTCTATTTTCTTTCCCTGACATTTTCCATGTTTGAAATGGACCCTATGTTTCTCTTAATCCAGTAAATACATGAGCGTACACAATTAGAATTTGGAAGGAAACTGTTGGTCTTCCTTATCACCTGCAATCATGTCTCTGAATCTATATTTCATACTGGGGTCTAAAGTTCGGCAAGTGACCCCTTGAATGGCCTTTAGGGCATTTATTGTTCTTCTAGAATTTAATAATCATCATTACTATTTATTATTGCAAATCTATCCTACTTCATTTCATTTTGGCCTCCATCAAAAATATATTGATTTGGAATTGGCTGTAAACCCACTTAATGGGGTGTTTTTTTACATTCAACTGGATGCAATTTGTCTTTTCTTTCAGGTAAAATCAACTACCGCATTAGAAAACACGGGTGCCTTTAAAAAGTTACCCATGGTAATGCCATCAGTGGATATATTATATTCAGCACTGAGGAAAGCAAAGAAGGTCTCACCTACAAAAGGTGGGTTGTTGTACGAGCAGTCTAATATTAGATGATTAATTTTAGTATTAGTCACCAGCTTGATTAAGCATTTAAGCCCATGTTTTGATTCAGAAAATGGTAGGGAGGAGAAAAAAATGGAAAATGAACATTTTTTTTGTTTGGTTTCAGTTTGAAAAATATGAAGAAAACTGAAATTTGAATGAAACATTTTTCTAAAATCACTTATATTAAGATTTTTACTTTTTTAGTCTTTATAAAATAGAAATTAGTAATTAAAATGAGTTTGAAGAAATATCTTAAAGGGTTTTATTGAGTTTGTACCACTTTTTTCCCAAATTTACTCCCTCCTGATTATACCTCTATATTCAGCCCATTTTCTTTAACTAGCATTTCCCAGATTCTAAACAAAGACAAAGATAATAATAAAAAATAGCATGGCATTAATTCTTCTTTATAAGCAGGCATTGCTAATATTGCAAAGCGAGAGAGAAATCGAGGTGCAAAACAACTTGATGCGCTGTTGAAGGTTAAAAAAATTAGTTAATGTGTGCAGATGAAGCTTATGCTTTTGGCTGTTTCAAATGAAAAAGAGCTTCATATTATTTCCGTATGTAGGAGCTAGCTCTTCCATTGAAGACATATAAGGAGACTTTCCCAATAAAACAGTGTTTGCATCCTTATGAAAGATCTTTGATTGAGTTGACACTAGGAGATGGAAACTATGAAGCGGTAATGCTTCAAATGTGACCACAGTTTTAAGCTTTCCCCTTTTCATCTTAGTGACTTCGTCTTATTTAATAGCTACTGTTATGGTTGACAGGCTTTGGGAAAGATTGATGCATTGAGGAAGAAGGTTGTGTCAGTTGGAAAAGAACATGCCTCTCTCTGTGCCAAGGTAGAATACTTTTCCTTTATCTGTTTAATCTCATGACTTTAGTAGGCTAGTTTAATTTGATTTTTTCAGTTGACCATGCATTGTCCCTTTTCCATTGACATCTCTAGTGTCAAGGTGAAAGCTAAATTTTCACATACTTTTGCAGTCATCGACAAAGCGTGAAGCGGAGGAGCGATTGAGTGAGGTCAACAGATTTCTTCACTTTGAATGACTTAATTGTCCATAATTACTCAATTTTTTTAAGAATAAGAAGTGGAATGAGTAACTTGTCCTAGTATTTCTGAAACCTGTTTCCGGAGATTTGATATACAGGGAATGAAAAACCTTGAAGACATTTTTCAAAGTGAAGGAAAGGCTGTTGATGAGCTGATGGATATTGCCAAGGTAAGATGTCATAGCCTCATGGGAAACATGAAGCACTTGGTAGAGTTTTCTATAATGCAAATAAATGAAATTTCATTACAAAATTGCTCCCTTTTCCATTTCTTTGACTTTGTATTTTCAAGCGGCATTCAGAAGAGAGTTGCAATATGCCCTTAATTTAGCAATTTCCTTTTCTAATGACTGTTACTTTGGGTGTAGACATTGAGAGCAATGCCTGTTATTGATTTGGAAACTCCAACTCTTTGTCTTGTGGGCGCTCCTAATGTTGGTAAATCATCTTTGGTTCGTGTACTTTCAACCGGGAAACCAGAGGTGCACACTTTTTCAAGTACTCTTTTTGTAGGCCTTAGATTTTTTCACTTTCCCTATTATTAATCTATGGACCCATATTTTTCATAAACTTCAGATCTGCAATTATCCGTTTACAACTCGAGGAATTTTAATGGGGCATATTACTTTGAGCTACCAGAATTTTCAGGTTTACTATTTATTGTCTTCTATGGCAGTAAATTTTACCAATCTTTGTGTAATTTTGCTACTTCACTTACACCTTAATTTTTGTCTTCAGGTTACTGATACCCCTGGTATCTTGAGGCGGCGTGATGGTATGACTCAAGTGGATATACACATACTTATATGAAACAATGACTTGTAAACGCTCAAATAAAGATGGTGTACAAAAATGTGACCTCTTCTCAATGATTACATTAGTAACTTTTAGCGACTATGATTATGTTCAATTTTAAACTATAGCAACCACGATGTTATACTCATAGCAACTTTAGTCACATTTTGTCCATAAATTTTATTTAAGTGATATTTTAGGGAAACCCTGTATTTGAAATACTGAGACTCTCTGAGAGACAGAGGGATGGAGATAAAAAAACCTCTGTTACTGTTTGCAATTTTTGTGTTATTCTTATATATCAAAATCTTGTCTGACAATATAATTAGTTTGCTGTTAATGAAATAGGTGAAGTTAGATTTTGTGTTTTGTAGAATTGTATTTGATATCCTTTGAGTGAATATGCAGAGGACAGGAATAATTTGGAGAAGTTGACGATTGCTGTTCTGAGTCACTTGCCGACAGCTGTACTTTATGTTCACGATTTATCCGGGGAGTGTGGGACATCACCTTCCGATCAGGTACATAAGCAAATTGCATTAATATTAGACTTATTTGGCTTCAAGTTCACTAAGGCTGTATATAAGATAGTTCTTATTGATGAACTCCAGAGTTTCTCTTCTTCAATATTAATAGTGTAAGTCAAGGTTGTTAAGACTTAAGATCGCGCGTAACTCATTAGATCTTCTGATCTTATGAGTAGGAGAGCTATGGGCGACCTGGATCATAAGTTAGATTGGAAAAAATCCGAAAATACCGTCAGTTTGATGAGACATATCATAAGAGCGCAGGATCGGCGCATTAAGTCAATCTGCTCGAGGGTAATGATGGTACAACAGCATAGAGTCGGTCCGGTACATCAATGAAGGAAATTTTGAAGAAAAAAAACACTTGTGAAGCGTCAGGCTGCTCAAACGGAATTCAGAGTCCAGATGCTTGGAAACTCTAAGAAATGAGGATGCAACGTTATACAAGGATCCAGACTCCTTATTGTAGTTATAAACGTCTGTCTAATTTACATCTTCTAATTCATCAGTGGATCAGCTTTTCTTCTCTGCATCTTTTCTGTTCTTCAAAACTTTAAGGATTATGGGTGCAACGTTATACAAGGATCCAGAGTGCTTATTATACTTATATAAGTCTATCTCATTTGCATCTTCTAATCCATTAGCAGATTAGCCTTTCGATCTGATGCCTTTGTTCTCAGCCTTTCTTCATTTGCTAAAGAATTTTCTCTAAATGTTTTCCTCCCATTACTGTCTCGACACATTATTATGTTTAAATGTTTTGCAGTCTATCTTGAACTCGTTTTATTTGGTTCTTAAGTCTTTTAATTTATTGTCTTGACTCTTGAGTCTTGACATTGTGTATTTATGTTATTAGGGAAATTTTGTGGAGTCATATATGACTCCCCTATGGAGTCATATAGACACCTATGTGACTCCATCACAACCACACATTTTTATAATGGAGTCTTTCACTATAAAAATGAATGGTTATGATAAAGCCACATATGTCCATATGACTCCATACTCCATAGTAGAGTCTATATGGTTATACATAAAAAAATTGTATGTTATTAATGTTAGTTATTATGGGTGAGTTATAATAAAGTTTTAAATTATCTAAGTAATCATATAAATGTATATAAATACTGCTTGGTAGCTATAATTCTAGGATCTTATGACCCCTGAGTTACAATCTCCATACCCTCTTCTGATCCGTGCTAGGATCTCGAGTTTAACAACTTTGGTGTAAGTTAGACCCCGTGTGTCAATGATATTAGCAAGTGATTTTATTCACTAGTTACAAATTATGTAGTGTTGTGTGGAAGGACAATAAAGAGCACCAGTTTCTCTAAACCTTTATTTAGGATAGTTTTGGGAAGGAAGAGTAGCAAAGAAAGTGAGGGAGAGAATCAGAAAATAAAAAAGTTTGGTGTTTTGATGAAGAGAACAGTATTGAAGAGATAGTTGGATATGGGATAAAATTGCTGCAATTACCATATTAACCTTGCTATTCTTTCTCTGCCTAACAAGATCTGCACAAAAGTAATGATAAAAATGGAGTATGTCTTTACCAGAAAATTGAACCTTTTCTCCTCTGATCTCATTGCAAACACACTAAGATTTACTCAATGTCCGGTGCTCTCGAAATTCTTTTTGCTAAATCCCTCTTTGTCCAAACAAATCATAAATGATCTTGATTGGTCTATTTTGCAACTCTTTGTCATCAACTTGGAGTTGATTGCTCTTTATGTTTTTGTACTGCAGTTTGCGATTTATAAGGAAATAAGGGGCAGGTTTAGTAATCACATCTGGCTTGATGTTGTCTCTAAATGTGACCTGCTGCAAGAATCCCCTGTCATCTTTGTAACAGAAGATAGCAAAACAGACCATCCCGAGCTTGTAAAGTACAGGAAAATGGGACCCGACGGAGCGTTACACGTGTCCGTAAAGAGCGAGATTGGGCTTCATGATGTCAGTACTCTGATTCACCCTTTTATAGTTTTATGATGAACATTTTTTATATTAATTACTACTTGTGGACACAAATGAGCTTGCAACTATTGTATTTAATAATGCTTACGTAATTACTGCATTTTTTCGTTTTTGGCCAATACAGTTGAAGAGCAGAGTCCATCAGCTACTTGTATCTCAATCAGAAAGGATTGAAACCCCAAAGGGTACTAAGGAAAATTGTGTAGCTCTATAGAACTTCCAATAAAATGTTATCAATCTGGATGAGGTTAAGTTTGTGAGCTTGTTTGGTACTCCACTTTTTTGGCTCATACACCCAATCTTTCACTCAAGGTTAGCTAGCTTATTTGACCCCAGTAGTATACAATGTTTTGCAAAATCTGTTATCTATTTATGCATTTTGTTGAAACACAATCTTTTAAATATTAGTTCCTTTCCATCTATATTTTTTCAAATGAATTTTATATAGTCATTTCAATCAGATCTACCTCTACTAAAGGAGTTGAAATTTAGGAGCAATATATATACTCCCTCTGTCCCGTGAACAACTTCACAGTTTGACTTCACGGATATTAAGGAAATAAACTTACAAGGGGGTAAATTTTACTGTTTTGACACTGTTTGGCACTGTTTGGATGTAGAGAATTTGCCAAATAAGGAAGTGGGAAAAAGCGTGAAGTTAATTTCGGGACTGTCCGGAAAGGAAAGTGTGAAGTTGTTTACGGGGACAGAGGGAGTATGTAGTTGTGCATCAGTTGAGAAGTCCATTACTACATCATCGATATCACCTTTACTTTAGAATATTGTTTTCTTTTGTTTTGTTTTATAATTAGTGTAAAGAATGATCATATCAGAATTGAGGAAAGGAACCACGTAGTGAAGCTTTATGTGGAATTGGATTCGTACTAGTAGCTATAGCTATTACATACAAGTAGATTGATCTTTTTATCTTTACCACAAGAATAAATACTTGATCTTTAATAAGGATTGGTTGGAATCGTGATCTTCTTGCTTCGTGCCGATCCCCAAGCCAATGCAAAATGCAGTACTTTTATACTACATACAACAGAAGAAGTGAAAAGCAGTTTAAAATACTTGGCTTATGTTTCATGTTTTTAGTTTTAAAATGTTTAATCCAACTATCCAAGTAAAAGGTGTCGCTTAAAAATATCAACTTCAATTTTTCAAGAAAAACTCGCAACCTTTTTAAGAAAGAACTCCCATGATATTTTTCGATAAGATAAGTGCAATATACCTGCGTCATTGTATTTTAATTTCCCCTGCCCCTAGCAGGTACACCAAACCATCCTTCAAACATACATGGATAAAAAAAGAAAACTCATTGTTACATTATAAAATGTAGTATCTTGGCTACTTTATTAACCTTTCAAATGAACATACATGTTTTTTACACTTCAAAATTGTTGTCACATACACTATATTTATCTAGGTATCTTTATACTCTGCGTTCCTATGTATCATTTTATGTTGACTAAATTATACAATTTAATGTATCAAAATATATTGTGATGATAAAATAATTACTTTTCAAATGTTTCACCAAGAAGCCATGTTAACGTGCTAGTATAGCTTCCGTCCGGAAACAATTATGTAATACCCATATTAATAGTATGGTTTGCCCCAGATAAGAAGAATCGAATGCCCCCATTAAAGCCCATAACTTTTTATTTTATGTGAAGTCTAGAGAATTACGGAGCATTATAAATGAAATCTATTTTGGTATTGGAATTTTAAATTTTTATTTACTTATAGTTATAGCGTTTGATAAGATTCTGGTTTGTATCCATTTTGGATTGGATCTTGAAAGTTTATAATTTACATATTTACTTTTACTTTAATTAGTGATTCATTTAATCTTAGCTTTAAATTTACAATGTTCATAGCAGACTATATGCTATTTTATACGGAGCACTAGGTGAACTTTTTAAATCACTTTTGTTTTGATTAACTTAATTAATTGCATTATAAAATCATGACACTGTTTTTAATAGATTTGATTATAAATTAGAAGTTTAACTCTTCAATTATTTTATTGATATATATTACTCCCTCCGTTCCATAAAATTCTTCTCACTTTCCTTTTTGGGTCGTCCCAGAAAATTCTTCTCACTTACCATTTTTGAACAATTTGTGCGGTTCACATTCATTTCACATTTTTCTTACACAACCACAATCATACATTTCCACTTTATTCCACTTTCTTAATTTCCGTGCCAAGTCAAAGTGAGAAGAATTTTATGGGACGGAGGTAGTACAAAAATAATGAATACGGAGTATAATTTAACAAACACATAATATAGTGTGAGAGTGTTGTTGTATCACTAAACTAAATTCAAAAGATAAAAATATGACTTATTTAAAAAATTTCTAAAAATGACATATTCAGTAGCATGTGACACTTGTGCAGTTACTCGTATACAGTGATTGATCAAATTTTTATCCAA
Source organism: Cuscuta europaea (assembly GCA_945859875.1). Taxonomy (NCBI): domain Eukaryota; kingdom Viridiplantae; phylum Streptophyta; class Magnoliopsida; order Solanales; family Convolvulaceae; genus Cuscuta; species Cuscuta europaea. The sequence continues at coordinate 3,172,389 of CAMAPE010000035.1, read as the reverse complement.
AACACATAATTAGTCATATTTTTATCCCGGAAAACTCCGTTAGTAATATATCATTTTTTCGAAAGTTAAGTTGTTATATATCGAATAATATTGTCAATGAAAGAATTCATAGCGCCCATGCATAATATTCTTTCTATCCAATATTAATATTATTAGGTTATTGCATATTCAAATTTGAACTTTTGAAGTGTATTTTGATATCTATACTTCAACACATACATGTCAGTGCCCTCAATAACAATTTTTTATGGATCCGCCCCTGGCATGAACAACAATATAATATAACAATATATTGTCAATAAAACAAATATAATCATCATAATTTATAATCAATTTCATAAAGGATGACACCACAAGGGTGTGTACAGGGGCTTAGTCAGGACCGATGTTTACCCTGGACCAACTATACACTAAAATTCTAAAAACATTATATAAAAATTTTGAAAGCGACAATAGTGTGAACATAATGATTAAAATCCATTAAAATTCATAGTAATATTTTTAAACAATACATGCAATGTTTGAAACTAAAACGTTAACTGAACACGACGCTCTTTGACCTTAGCATACTCATCTATGACAGACTCAATGTCGATTTTGTTGGCAAATTCCTTTTCAATAAAGATGGTCAAACGATCGGCAAGAAATTCATCTTTCATCTCTTTTCTCTAACGGCCTATCACTTATCGTTTTGTGTTTTCCTGGATCCCGCTCAATTTCAAGGGCATCAGAAACTACTTCCTCTTGAGCGGATGAGATATTAGGAGTTTCATTTGAGACATTTAACACTTGTCTACTTTGTGTGCTTGTACAGTTGTACTAGGCTTATAAAACGAACACAATGTGATTTTTGCTTTTTTGGAAGTAGATTGAGTAGCCATATACCTACTAAAATTACACAAAGGTTAAATAATGTCTTTTTGGAAGTAGATTGAGTAGTCATACCTATTAAAAGTAGTCGACAAACAATGTCTAATTGCATGCAGGGATTGGAATAAACGGAGGCAGCTTCTCAAATTACAAAAAGGTTAAGATCGTCTTTGTCCTTGGTAATCATCCAAGTGCTTCTCAAATTCTAATATTTACTCATTCACAATCATTATTATTCACAAATTTCCTATGGACTTACAAATTAAGTGACCAAATTTGTTAAAACTATTGAAACTCTTCAATTATCAAAATATGTCGAAACATAGAAAAACTTATATCGAAAATATGTTTTAATTTGTTGATGAAATGAATAAAATATATAATGCGTATGGTATGAAAAACTATACTAGTCATCTTCAATTCGCAATGTCAAGTAAAAGAGATTTATGTTTTTACTTTTTTCACTCAACTGAATTAGTACCAAAAAAAGGGCAGTGTTTTATAAGCAACTTCGTCCAAAAGTTTGATAAAGACGATATTTTTACTCGCAACCCGTCACTAGATACGTATACAAAAGATACTTTAATCAATCTTACACGAAATTGTTTAAACTAATAATAAAGGATTTTTAATTTGGAGTGAGTCTCAGCTTAACATGCCCCTACATTAATCCATGCACATGTACTTGCTAGCGCCCTTTTTATCTGTATACACAAACAATTTTAAACTTTTTTACATTTAAGTCAAATTGTTAGTGTTCACAATTCACAAATAACCTATTTGGCGTGTATAGAAAATGTGTGCATAATATGGCAAGTGAGAAGTACCCCATATAATTGTAATAGAAAAAATTATTTGTACACAAAATTTGTATACACTTGGCACACATTAGTACGTAATTGTCTATGAACAAGACAATTACCGCACGAGCATTGCCTTTGTGTACAGACGATTACGTACATGTGTGCTAAATATGTACACGTTTTGTGTACAAATGGAATTGTTGATCCTCTTACTCTCTTATGATGGGTGGGCCAGGGAGTGGCAAGGGTACTCAATGTCAAAAAATTGTGGAGCATTTTGGTTACACCCTTGGTCCAAGAAAAAAGGTTGAATGCCCAACCCCAAGGCTCCCCCCACCCCGACCCGACAGGATGGTGGGGAGGTTAATCACGGTGACTCAGTCTGCTAAGCGACAGTAGGTCTTATACACGTGCGCACCAGAGGTTCATTTTTTCCAGCAGAGATCCACTCTGCTTCTCCAAATTGGTACTCTTCCATCAATTCACTCATTTAGCCATTTTCCTCTCATAATACAATGTTGGTGAATCACATAAATGTATTTGTCACTTACCTTAATTCTTTGATTTGAATGGAGGACGTGTGTGAATGTATACTCCATTATAGGAGATGCAACTTGAATTTAAGTTGGTGTTCCTTTAATTTCAATATTTTGTATATTACCTTTATCCCACAATTAAATTTCCATCGTTTATTTTTCCGTGTTTTGTAAGTCAATTAGACAATTATTACTCCCTTCCTCCCGTAAAACATGGTCAATATTGACTTACACGTTGAATAATACATACTAATAAATTAAAAGGTGATGTATAGAAGAGCATTATTGTTACTGCCATTTCAACCATGCATATTTTCAGTGTAGTGAGACATACCGAAACAAGTTGGTACAAAGTTTTTTTGATAAATTGTGACACAAATATTTTGCACTAATAGTTAAAAAAGATGGGAAATTTCTTGGAATATGAGTAAACAAGTTTTGGAATTCTAAAATAGGACTACTATATTTTTCTTTCTTGAATAGACATAACAAGATCGTATTTATTGTGCCTTGGAGTCATTAATGTCAAAATAATTGCAGTACTACTGTACTACGCATTAACATAATACTCCCTCAGTCCCGCTAGAAGGTTCCCGTGAACGGTTTACGATGTTTGACTATCGATAAAGCAACTTAATCTCTGTTCACAATTTGTTTATTTTTAGTAAATAAAATTAACATATTCAGAAACTACATTAAAACCGCTACAAAGCCTGATAAAAAAAATGTAAATTTGGCAAAAAATTGATTTATAAAGTAAAAAATTAAAAATGATTTAAGTTGACCATGAAAATAGTGGACATGAACCTTCTAACGGGACGAAGGGAGTAATATTTAGGTGACCACTCCGGTACCTTTCTAAAAAATGGGATACCGTACCTATCATTCATTTGATTGGACCACATCACTTTATCATTTTTAATTTAGATTTAAATAATTCAACCGCTACATTCTCATTGGTCCATGTGAACAAAAGTATGGTACCTTATGGGTACCATAAATCTACCTAACATTTACTTCCAAAAATGAAAAAGATTTCAATCGTTTCAATTATGACTCATATTTCAAAAAAGAAAAACATAAGAATAATTTCAAAACCAATATACTAATACTTAGGGCAATTTTCCAAAAAAGATTGAAATTTGATACACAAGTTCATCTTTGTGTGAAGAAAAAAATTGGTTGTTATAACATTAACAACAAATTATTACCATTATTAATACTACGTATCATTTAATTAACTTTTTTTTTATCTTAGATTGATGCTGATAAGCCTGCGAAAGAAGTTTTTGAAGCAGTTAAGGTCGCATTTACTGAATCAGGAGGAAATATAAAGAACCGTCGTGATGGACTGATGGGCCGGATAAAGTCAATATCCCATGTTATGCTCTGTAAAATTATGTTTTAATGAGGAACAAAAGTTCTTTATGAAAATCGAAAGAGTACTTTAGGAAATACTCCGTATAATACTCCCTCCGATTCTCAAAGAGCTTCACGGTTTGACTTCACACAGATTAAGAAAATAAATTTGACTTTACTGTGTAGTGCATTGTTTGGACACTGTTTGACACTGTTTTGCACTGTTTTGGTGTAGATAATTTGTCAAATCAGGAAATAAGAAGAAGTGTGAAGTTAATTTCGGGACTTCCCGAAAAGGAAGTTGTTTGAGAACCGGAGGGAGTAATAGAGTACTACATTTAATTTGCTTCGTATTTAACATTGAATTTGTAAGAATGCAAATGAGTGTGAGCCATACAGATTAAAGTATAACAAAACCTGGCTTAGGACAACTGGACAAGCATTTTAGAATGAACAAAAATGGGAGGGGGGATAGGAGGAACCTGTTATTCTTATTTAGAATCATGTCTGCTTTAATAATGATTTTAGTATTACCATTACAAATTTACAATACTTATTATAATATATTTGATGCTAAACGAAATTACATCATTTTCATCATTTTCATTTACCCCAGTGCCGCCAAGGCTCCCACCTACGGTGGGGTAAGGGGGGGTCGGATGTACGCAGTCTTACCCCTGTACTAAACTAAACGAAATTACAATATAATAAAATAAGAATAATAAACAAAAAGGTTAACTTGATTATTGACTTATAGAATGTTTACCCCATGCTTCACCTTTCAAACATTTCAGAGATTCAACTAACAAGTACTGAAGTCTCTCATAGAACCATCATTCAGAGAAAGAAAAAGAACCTTAACACTGTTTACATCTTACAAGTTAGATCTCCCATATATGCACAAACATAACCCATTTACAGAGTGGTGAAGAAGTTCTACATTTTCACCACTTCGTTTCATAACAACAAGAAACATTTTTTATTTTAAAAATGGAGACTAAGAAACCAAACCCTGGAGCACGTTTGGTTGTTTCCAGGGAAACCACTTTCTGATAAAATAAATAAACTTGTTCAAGAAACCAAACCTCCACTCCACACCTCTGGAAATGGAATCACTGTTGGGTAAAATGAAGTCATTTGTTTGGAAAGCAAAACACTGTTAGTTTAGGTGAATGAGTGGTGTAGCACGGTCTTTTTAATTCCTAAAGGTAACACTTTCAGAGGTAACCAAACAAGCCATTAAAGTTGGATCCTAAAGAAAGATAATACCATTTTCTGCAATTGTATCAAGAACTATCCCCAGCCTGCCTTGTATCCTCTCATTCTTCTTAGGCTCATAGGACATTGCAAAGACATCAGCATCCTTCGAACGCTCAGCAATCAACTTTCCAATAACCCTGGCTGCATTATCGTCAGAAAGTGAGGGCAGAGTATTCCTAAGGTCCTTGGCATTTGTTGTAGCCACTGAGATGACCTTGCTGGTTGGTCGGTGCATTACTTTTGCCTGGATAAACCGGTTAGAAAAGAAAACATCCAACAAAAATGGTCTCATATACATATCTGTCCTTTGTTTCCATGATTTTCGATTAGGTTTCTTTGCAGATTCACTCCGAGATCTCCTTGTGTAGGCAGCTGCTACAACTGAGCTCTAGCAGATATAGGGCACATATATCAACACAACTGAAGCCATTCAAATTTACACAAGGCTTAAACACGAGTATATCGTTTTTGTTTTAGGTTCTACGGAGTAGTAAAATTGGCTTTGTGATTCATCACAGTAATTCATGTTGTTTTCATTTTAACCCTCCCTGGCAACATCACAGTAATCTTGTCTGGCTTTTACACATCATAAAAATGCTTAGAAGTTTTATTTCAAGATAGCCAAACAATTGTAGATTATAAGTGATAATGATGAGTTCACTAGGCCCTATCTTCTGTTGAAATCGAGGATAAATTACAGAAGGGCTGGTCTACCTGGAAAAGCCATATTAGAGTTTGACACTTCTACGAGCCCTGTCAGTTTATTTATTGAAGGTAGACCGATTGAGAGGGAGTAACAACTAACAAGAATCAATGTAGATTATAGGGATGAAAAACAAAAATAATATTTTTAAGGGAGAATTTGACTTTGCACCCCATGTTTTGGGCGATATTAGACTTCGCAGTTCGCACCCCATTTTGAAAATCATTAATATTTGCACCCCATCAGCCCAACAATTGTGAAGGAGTGGGGTGCAAAGTCAAATGATTTCATAGTGAAATGGGGTGCATATGTTAATGTTTTTAAAAATATGGTGCAAAGTCAAATATCACTCAAAAAATGGGGTGCAAAGTCAAACTGTCCCTATTTTTAATCAGAAGTCTAACAGAAATGATATATTTGCAGGGCCTCAAACATATTTGGTATTTACCTAATAGTTCTGATTATTAGGAAGCAATAAGATACATTGTGTGGTGGTACACATTCTTAGCATCCAAATAAGATCGGATGCACTGATATTGAAACCAAAAGATTTGATTTTGCATATGCTTGTGCACCTATTCTGCTAGATTGATGCAAAGCCTAAAAGAACCCAGAAAAGTGAAAACACCTTTCAAGTGCAAGATGGTAGTTTGGCTTTATATTTCCTAAATGCTCATTAAAGGGGAATAATAGCTTTATGTACACTATACCACTACTGCTTTTATCACTAAGGGTATGCTTGGATCCTGGAAACAGCTAGGCAAAAGAAATAGTACGTATAATGTTAAAGGGGCTATAATTTTCTAGTCATTGGTTTTTCCTTGAAAAAGATGATGAAATATGACATTTTATTTTAATTATATATGCATGTAGTATATTGATCTCTTGATCTTTGTCAGGTGGAAAATAAATAAAATGAGCTTGAGGTTTTAAGAAAAAATATCTAAAATTGATTTATAGTTTGAATCTATTTTCTGTTTACCTACTAGTTATTTTTCCTTCTTATTTCTCTCTCTGTTTTCTTCTCTAGCATTTTCCGAAGTCCAAACAGACCCTGAGGAGTGGACTTTCTCTTACTAGTGTTCCAAAAGCACTTCTTTTTAAGCTGATACGCGCTTTTCCACAGTTTCATTTGTTCTTCACTTCACAACGTCTTCCAACTACTGTAACCTAGAAGGTTGAATGTTGGATTGAAACTGAAAATGAAATCGTTCCCACAAATGTTTATGCAATCTACATTGAAATGCTTTCCAGCAACACTCTTCTGGGTGTAATTGATTGTGCAATAAGGGGCAAATAAACATAACAACGTATTAATAATCTTTCACGATGTGTTCTGCAAAAAAATTGAAATTAAATTATAAATTAACAGTTTAACAAGTCTTGAGTATGATTTTGGTCCATTACTCTAACAAGAATTACGCTAAAGAAAATAAAATAGATATGATAAAAGAAAAATACCTGTTTGGGTGAGAAATTCCGATGGTATGGAGCTAAAGGCGTGGAGATTTTTAGCCGCGGGAAGGAAGAAGACCATGAGAGAGAATGTGACTTCTCAACATTTCCCTTGCCGCAAAACTCAGAGGAGAGTGCGTGTGGTAGAGAAGACGATAATGGTAAGCAGGCAGCCATTTTCCCCTTCTAGGATTCCGGCTTTTTTGCGAATGAACAAATTTTAGGGGAATTGAATTGTACCGAGATAAAAAGGTGAAAATAAAACCTATAATCGTCTCGAATTCTTTTGGTGCATTGGTGGTGAGGTGTCATATAAATGGAAAGGGTCCATTGAGCATGTGGCAAAAAAATGAAGAGAGTCTATCCTTTTTATGCTCCAATAGGGATGGACTAAACCGGCCCGGTCCGACCCGGAACCTCCCGGCCCGTTACTGTTTGGGCCCGGACCGGACTGGGACCGGTTGGCCGGTTCCGGGCTTTTAGCCCGTTTGGGCGGGTTGGGCGGGTCGGGGTCGGGCCCAACTTTTGGTGAACCGGCTCGGGCAGTTCGGGCCGGGCCTGGTTCAATTTTTTTTTTAATTTTTTTTTTTGCTTTTCTAGGTTAGGGTTGGGTGTTTTGGAAGGGTTTGGGAGGTGGGAGTAGGGGGGGGGGGGGTCGGGTGTTAATTAGAAACAAAAAAAAATGAACTTGACCCGGCCCGGTTAGGCCCGGACCCGGTATCAACCCGGGCCGATTCCGGGCCCAACATTTTGCAAAAAAAGCCCGCCCGGGCCCGGCCTGGAACCGGAACCGGCCCGGCCCAGGTCCATCCCTATGCTCCAATGCAAAAACATTCATTTAAAAATTAAAGTAATGATTAAATAATTACACATGGGTTGAGAAGAGGAGGTGAGACCCGGGATCTCAAAATGGACCTCCTAGTGCACCTTGCTCATTTCTCTCTTTGTCAACTCAACATGACCTAGTCCATTTTTATTTGCATCGAAAACTACACTCTTTCACAAAGTCCGCATTTGATATGTGGAAATGCAATCCACAGTTGCATTGGAATTGCCCTTAGGTGTGTATATGTAAAATATTGCTTGAGAAGAATTTAAGTGAACTTATGTTATATAATAAATTATTGTTTGGATACAAGTGTTCTAACTCATTAATGATATATATGCCTTTCAGATGTAAAATATATTTGCATGAATATTATTAATGCACAACCACATGAGCTTTGGTATTAAACTAAAGGCAATATAAAGGCGTGACTTTCGCTCCTACAAATGAAAATTTAACAAAACTCTGAAAAATAGATACTTGCAAGTCCAAACATATAAAATAGATATAAATATTTTTCACACATTAAACAAAAAACGCAAGAAATAATCCCACAAACACGTAAAATAAGTATGAATGTAAGATGAACATGTCATTCTCCATGAACTTCCAAAATGTGGCAATCCCAATTGCAAACCAAGTTAATTACAAGTATTCCAACTGCCTCCATCAATAAGAAACTCGTCATAATCGTTGGCCACTATCTGAAATCTAAGAACAAGAACTCCTAGGTATACGTCTCCCTTCTACAAATAATAATACTCTTTTTATTAAAAAATTGTTTTTGCAAATCGGGTAAGAGAAAAGAAGATTAATGATGAATTTGTGTGAATGTATAACATTGAAGGTAGTGTTTTGTGATTTTTAAAAATTCAGGGATATTTTTTCAAAAGAAATACCATGTACTCCCTCCGTTCTTAAATATGAATCATCTTAGGCTTTGACACGGGTTTTAAGAGAAAAATAATAGGGGTAGTTAAAAGGTGTAGTGAGTTGTGGGTAAATGAAAAAGTAGGAAAGAGAAAGGGGTGATGGTAATAAAAGTGGGGGTATAAAGGTATTTTGATTGAAAACACTTACCAAAAAGGGAAAGAGGGACAAATAATTAAAAACGTCCCAAAAAGGAATGCGAGACAGTTAATAAAGAATGGAGAGTGTATAATACATGAAACCTGTTTTCATTTCCGTACTATATATTGGTCTTTCCATGAAAAGACATTTATGGCCTACGAGTATATATTACATAAATATTACACAAAAAATCAATTCTCATACAAATTCTAACTGTGCTTTTAAAATCGTTATTTATTTCAAACACTATCAACAACTAAATTATTTTCCATATTTTTCTAAATTTTAAAATGACCAACAATTCTTAAAACGCATCCAAGAGGCACAAATCGTGCAAATTTGTGGTCAGTAAGTTTACGGTAGTGAAAAACGTTCGAATACATTCAAAAAAATCAGACCGATATGGGTATGCCTAAAGTTGGGGCCAACTTCGTTCGCGGTATTTGGAATGCCAATTTGCTTATCGTGCTGTGTGTTGTCTTATCTATGTGTTTTGTGGTAACTACTTCAGTGCTCAAGCGGTAGAGGGATGGGTACGATTGGCAAGAGCACAACAACGACCATACTAGGAGTCATGAAAGGTAAAAAATGGATAGAACAGATTGACGGTGTCCCCCTCCTGAAGCGCCGCCTTGGAGTCATGAGGTGCTAGAGTTTGGGAGATGATGCTCCGAAGGAAACTGACATGAGTGAGTTGGGGATACAATGAGATGCTCCTTTATAGATGTTTGGAGCCTTAATCAGTTAAATTATATTTTATGGTCTTATTTTTACATTACATTTGTTTTTAACTTTACACTGTTCTGTTTTTGTTAAAGCGCTTAGTTTTAGGTTTACAAAATTGATTCGCAATATAATTAGTTATTATGTCGTTAGAAGGATCTATATGACAAATGATTGTTATGTCAAGCTTGTTTGAGGGTTAAAGATTCATATTGTTTTTTTAGGAGTGATCATTTTTATATCTAATCATATGGTTGATAATGGTAGTTGGTTTGCAGATAGTTATTGTCAATGATGATCTTTGCGAGTATGATGTAACAATTCAATTCTAGAACCGTCTTAAGTATGTTTGGTGCCCGAGACAAGAACTGAAATTATATCCTCACACTAATTAATAATGTTGTATACAGTAACTATATACTATCACACACACACACACACACACACACACACACACACACACATATATATATATATATATATATATGGGTGATATCACATGCAGTGCAGATAATATGCAACACTTTGAACTTACTAACTTACAAACTCAATAATATGCAACACTTTGAACTTCAATATGCAGTGCAAATAATGTAAAGATGCACTCTTTGAATTTTAATATGCAACACACACTACAAAAAACCACGGGATTGACAGGGATTTTGGCAGGGAAATGACAAATTCCTGTCAAAAATACTTTGACTCGAGTTATTTGACACGAAAAATTGGTAAGTCCATGCCAAATTCTGTGCCAATCCCGTATTTTTTTTTGTAGTGACAAATAATGTAAATATGAAACTGCTATTTTATGGCATGAATAATATGAAACACTTTGAACTTCAATGTGCAATACAAATAATGTAAAGATGATTTGAATGGGAGGACTAGTGTTTGTATGTGATCTCACCCCTGCATCTTTACATTATTTTTACTACATATTGAAGTTCAAAGTGATGCATATTATTGAGTTTGTAGGTTAGTAGCTTAAGCATGGTTTGTATTTGATCTCTCTCATACACACACACAAATATATATATATATATATATATATATATATATATATATATATATATAAAGAGAGAGAGAGAGAGAGAGAGAGCCCTTAGTTTTAGGTTTACAAAATTGATTCACAATTTAACTAGTTATTATGTCGTTAGAAGGATCTATATGACAAATGATTGATATGCCAAACTTGTTTGATGGTTAAAGAGTGCTTTTTTAGGGGTGATCATTTTTATATCTAACTGTAGGGTTGATAGTGATAGTTGGTTGCATATAGTTGTTGTCAATGATGGTCTTTTTGATTATGATGTAACAATTCAATTCCAGGACCATCTTACACTACAAAAAAACTCGCCTTTTGTCACGGACGGTAGTTCAAAAAATCCGTGACAAATGATTTTTTGTCACGGATTTGTCACGGAAAAAATCCGTGACACCAGGGGCGTGATAACGTTTTTGTCACGGAAATTAATCTGTGAGACCGTTTGTCACGGATTTGTCACGGATTATTAAAGGTTACCGCTGGAAAATCAATAATTGAGGTTTGTCACGGATTTTGTCACGGATGGATCCGTGACAAAGTTTTTTTGAAATTTGTCACGGATTTGTCACGGAATAGTCCGTGACAAATGCCCGGAAGCAAAAAAAGTATTCACCGGAGTAAAAAACCGGTCGCCGAAGTAAAATTGTCACGGACCAAATCCGTGACAATATTTTGTCACGGATTTTGTCACAGACCTATCCGTGACAAAACATTTTCGTGACAAATCCCAATATTCCGTGACAAAGCCCGTGACAACTTTGTCACGGCCGTAAACCGTGACAAAAATCCGTGACAAAGGGCGGTTTTTTTTGTAGTGTTAAGTATGTTTGGTGTCCGAGACAAAAACTAAAATTATATCCTCACACTGATTAATAATGTTGTATACAGTAATTAATGATGTAGTACAAAAAATAAAAAGACTACTTTTTTGAAAGGATAGAAAGACTACTTTTAATAAAAAGATGGGAATAAAGGTATGATAGGAATTACAAAAATATGTGTGTGTATTTAGCAAAAGAGAGGCTCTGAGATTTCACATGTTGGGCTTACGTCAAGCCCTTAATGAGATTTCAGTTTGTTTGGACACACCGGCCCAAAAAATAGAAGTGTAAACTGAAGGGTAACTCCGATCCCAAAGAAATCGGAGGGTCTCCCCCGTAAACCAAATCTCTCTCACTATTATTGGCGGGAAAGAGCAGAGAACACCTGAATCCAAACAGGTAAGAAGACGAAGAACACTGATTAAATCTTTCTGAATCGGAATATTGGATGACTGGGTGACCACAAATCACTCCTTGTGAATGAGAAGAGACGCAGAGGGGGTGCTTTTATTTTTAAGACGGTGGGGACGATTGCTTCCATTGCTGACCAGAAAGACACCAATTTTTCATTTGCTTCAACAGCGGTATAGGTGGAAGAAGCTCGTACGGAAAACCTTTTGTATAAAGATTGAAATGGTGAATTGTGGTAGAGTAGACTGGTGATCCTGTTGTCATTTGGTCGGGAAAGAAAGATTGCATCTGCTTCCCCTAATATATAACCGGACCCAAATATCCCCAAACCCAATGTGTTAGTTTCCCTTCATAGGCAATCGAAGATGAGTGATGCGGACGAGCCATAGACACAGATAGAAAGGAGACAGCTTTTACTTGGAGAATGCCTCCAAGGAAGAGAACAAGTTCTGGGGGTTCTAAGAAATCGAGCAACCAGAACCAGCAGCCACCATCTGAGCCGCCCAAATTTGGGATCCATCATTTCTTTGAACGCCACACCCAGAATGTCATCTCACAGAAACCCAGGGATGGGGTTGATTCACACAGTTCGGGTTCTGATATTCATGCTTCTTCCGGAGCTCCAAATGATATCAACCCAGCAAACCTTAATGTTCATGATCATACAGATGAAAGGATCACTGCTCGTCAAAACTCTGAAAATGCTCTCGACTCCACTAGTTTGGGGTTGAAGCATGCTACTTCATCAACAACAAACACGAAATCATTGATGGGATTGAAGAAAGTGAACCTGAAGGGCGCTGTTTCGTCCTCTGACACTGAAGTTCTGATTCAAAATAGCACATGCCAAAAGTCAGGGGAAGAATTGAGCTCAAAGGTTGTTGAAATGGGATGTCCAAAAAATAGAGGAGGTTTACAAGGAAGCAGGTCTAATAATAACAATAATTCATCACAGAATACCCCTTCTGGTAATTTACTAGTTGTTGTATCTGGAGAGGAAGCCAGTGAAGCAGAGGTAACACCCGAGATTTGCAAGTCGGCATCCTTAAAGAGGTTCAAGTTTTCTCCAGGAATGGTAATAAGCTTTGTTACTCATGCAATGCATATAATAATTGCAGTTTAGTAGCCACCATAAAGTGCCAATGATTCTAGATTGTAGTCACGTGTCACTGGCTTTACTTAGCATGGAAAACCAATAATTTCATTTATGACCAAGTTGCTTTAGGGTCAGATGAAATTGCAATAGTGGTGATATATTGCATTTCACTGTTTTCGGGGTTCCTTATTTTAGTGATAGAAATGATTGGAAAGGTATGCAGAGTTTTCATTGTGATCCAAAGATGTAGAAGAAGTATTTGTGTGCGAATAATATTACATGCACTGCATAGTTATAGTTGCCAATGCTGTTCAATACCAGTTCGCTTATGATCTAAATTTTTGTTGGTACATGTGATAGTTGATAAAGCAAAGCCAGGATGATGGATGTGATGAGGTTACTTGGAGAATTTCTCCAGTAAACGACCGGCTAAATGCCATGTCAAAAGCGCAGAAGATACGGAAGCTGGCAGATTGTCCACAGCTCAACTTGTCAAGTTTTCAACAGTGTTCACAGAAAAAGGTGCATATAAGTTGTATACTTATATATTGATTTAGGTTATGCAGTTGCATAGTTTTTATTTTGTTCTTATACTTTGCATCAATATATGATGACTTGTAGTTTTGTATATAATAGGTCCAGCCTTCTGTATCAGTTGCAGCAGTTTCGAAGGGCTCATCTTCATCTCCAGCAAAAAAGGCTGAAAATTCGAAACTAGATCCTGTAATTGTGGATCAAGTTATGGATACTTATGCTAAGAATGGAAGGATCAATGATGAGAATGACTCTGCTATAGTTAACAGTCAGAGTCCTTTTAAGACACCTCCTTCTCTAACATTTGGCCATGATAAGGTGATTTAATAACTCCTTTTTTCTTCATGTTTGGAGCCTCTAGCAAATATTCCGTAGTGTTTTTATAAGCTAATTCGACTGAGTAAAGGTCACTCTTCTGATTTGATGATATATCATAAAGGACAGTCTGCCAAGGATTCCAATCTTCCTGAAGCATCTAATCAGATTGGTTCAAGATACAAGAAAAAGGTAAAACTTAAATGTAGCCAGCATTGTGAGTTACTCTTTTCATTGTTCAGTATGCGCCCATTAATTCAAATTCTGTCTTAGGCACTGATTGATCTTTTGGATCAAGTAGAAGATGTGATATATGTTGAATCTTCGTTAAGGAAGGAGAACACGGTATTTCCTGGAAATGATCTGCATGTAAGATCTGATCCAGTTTTGCCCGAAGTGTCAAGTAACTTGACCGGAACTTCACTCTTATATCTTGTATTGGAGGTCAGTGTAAATATTTTAGACTTGTTCTGATATTAGAAAGAGGAAAATGTTTTGACCTGGATTAAGCTGAACGGTATTTCTGCTACATAGGTTTCTGAAAAGCATGAAAATGTTGTATCCTCTGGTTCAAAATGCTCATTTAAGGTTTGATCATTCGACATGTCATTTTATCTAGAAGTTTCTACTCTCTACAAAAACCAGCAAACTAAAATATGCAACGGACTTTCAGGTTTTGCGCCTTTTCAATGAACAAAGAGGGGAAGAGCGAACTGTGCAATTGTGGGATGAATGGTGATGAGTTCCTCACTGTTTTATTATAAGTTTATAACTTGGTTTTAATAGATACAATTGACTACTTATTCCATTAATCAATATAGTAGGGTTCACATTGATAGTTTGATGATATAACAAATTAACAATTGAAAAGGGTTGAACATTATGGAGGTTGACCTATTGTAAGCTCACCTCAGCGCCCTTTTGTTCAAACAAAGCCACCCATTAACAAAATAAAACTAATAAGAGAAGTATCAAGTCTTCTACTTAATCAGTTGAGTACTTGCATTTCACTTCATCCTTACCTCGTGTTCTGGACTAATTATGCATCTATCAACATCCAGTGAACTAGACATGGGTCCAAAGTGTAAGTCAAATCACTGTTTATGAGTTGTGAATACTAGTTGTTCAGCTAGGAACCCCCCCTCCCTCCTGGAAATGCTCTCGTTTGGGGCAGGTGAAGCTTGCTACCATACTGAGTAGTTCAGTTAGAAATTTACCCCACTTAAGTTGAAATTATTACTCTCATGCTCCCATTATATTTGTGAGTCTCTTATAGCAAGGGTTGGATGAAACTGATTTTTTCTCAAATTTTAAATAGTGAATAATTCAACGTTAGAAAAGTCATTAAAATATTGGAAACTAGATCACAACTCATTAAATACATATGAGGCATCAAACTGTATGGAGATAATGAAGAACTTGAGTCTTAAAAACAAATTGGTGTGACCCTCAATAAGTGAAGCAGATAGTTGAGATATGAAATATATCATATTTTTATAAGTATGAATTCAGATGTGAAGGTATAAAATCAATAATGGAATAAGGTCTCAATCTTTTTGCTTGCAGGTTCTACACTGTTGTTGCACCTGGTGACACTGTTCATGTGATAGGAGAATTTGATGGCCATGGGGCATGTGATGTTAACCATGAGAAGAACTTTCTAATTGTTCATCCAGATATTTTGGCTTCCGGAACTCGGGTATTTGAATCAAACAATCCTCCTGCATGAATCTGAATCCATTCGTATTCATCTTTTTAATTAGTATAGATGCATCTCATCTTGACCTGATCCTTCAGCATATTCTTTCATTATCTATTTTATGGCTCTAAAGGTGGCTGCGAGTTTCAGTTGCTCAAGACGTACTGTTCTGGATGAGAGGCTAAAGGTTAGCGAAAATTCAGCTGCTGCACTGATGGGAACCCTATTGCATCAGATTTTTCAGGTTTGCTAAATGTAATAATTGACTTCACTTTTCAAAAAGCATAATGTTGTTGGATTTAATGAATCGATTAAATATGTTAAAGACCATTGTTTTTTATTTCTCCAGGCTGGGCTTATACAAGAATCTCCCACGAAAGACTTTTTTGAAGAATATGCACAAGTCTTGATTCACAAAAACCTCGAGAATCTGTATGCATGCAAAGGTGGAAACTTAGATTTCTTTTTTTCACCAACTCATTTTCCATTAGCAGTCAAGGGTGGTCTTTGGTAAATAGTGCATACACCATCATATCCATTCAATTCATTATGCCACATAGGACATAAATTAGTATTAGGTATTTATGCACTACTAAATCAAATGAAACACTATTTGTGTGTAATCTATATTTGCTTATTTCTTGACTCTTCCTCTATCTATTTCAGTCAGTGAAAATGAGACTCACAAAATATTGATTGAGGCAATACCAAAAGTATTGAATTGGATACATCTGTTCCGTGATTCAGAGGTAATGAATGTTAGTAAGACATTAATGGAACAACTTTTTGTAGTGCTCACTGCTGAATCATTTAGGGGGACTGTTTTAATCTCTTGTTTAAAAATGTTTTAACAGTCTACCTTTTCAATGGAATAACATTTCTGATATATAATTGTAGCTTTAGAAGAACTTTGTAGTAGGTGTAAAGTATATGAATCTATTGCACTATTTGTATGAAATCTGAATGTGTAACTTCAGGTGTACAAATGGAATATTGTATAAACATGTAAAAATGCCCTGTTTAACTGTGTTTCATGATCCCGATTATATTTTTTGTTGATTAGTGCTACAACATCCTTTGGATTTTTTAATTAAAAATTTACAATTAATATTGGAATGCTCAATGTTGGCCACATGCTGAAACACATTTCCAAATCAATTTACATTTATAAATTCTTACAGGGTTCGCAAATTCAAAATAAAGCTTCTGGAAGTGAAGATAAAGAGAAAAAGATCAAAGTTTTGGAGGTAAGAATTTTGATCTTGCTTCTTATTTCTTGTCATCGTTCTGACTGGCTTGGATTTTTTCATGATCTTATTTTTATTCACTTCACCAATATTTCATGGTTCTTCTTCAAAGAGTAATGCTTACAATAAAACCATGATCTTGATTGCTCGTATGAGTTAGTCTTGAACTACAAATCCACATAGCTATTTCACATGTCCTTCAGATGCATAAACAATTTTCTTTTGAGTTTAACTAACTGAAAGATATGCATGTTCAGATGCATTTTTATATAAACATAATGTGGATAACAATTACACGTGCTTAAATGACAGTCTGAACTCTCATGCATGGTAACACAAATTATAGCTTCATATATAATTTCCCACATCACCATAATTAAACTTAATAACTTGACTTTCAGGTACTTGACATTGAAGAAATGGCATGGGCCCCGAAATATGGTTTGAAAGGGATGATTGATGCTTCTGTGAAAGTAAAAGTTCAAATGAACAATGAAGTTACTGATGTGATCGTGCCTCTGGAATTCAAATCTGGGAAAGGAACTACTGGCCAGGTAATTTTGTTTTGTTTTAAACTTCTAATTTTTTGTTATGTTTAAGATACGACAATAACATCCAAGCTTTAATCCCAAAAGAACTTGTTATGTTTAAGATATATAGTTAAAATTCTATTTTGGTCATAATGATGCTCCAGAATGCATACCGCCGTTGCACATTATCTTAATGCTATGTTATGCAGGCTGCAATGGAACATAACGCACAAGTCATGATTTATACTCTTTTAATGTCTGAAAGGTGTTTGTCTTTCGCCCTTTAGCTTCATTAGTTCATTTTGGCTTGTTTATCTATTTATGGGGTTAATAATGGCTATGACATTTTTTATTTTCTTTTAGATACTCAGAAATGATTAGTTATGGACTTCTTTACTACCTTCACACGAATCAAACACAGGTAAGATCTTCTACAGCCTGTTTCTTCTTTTTCCTGAGATATCCTAACATATACATATTATCTTTCTAAAGGGAATGACAGTTCAAAGATCTGACTTGGTTGGCCTTTTAATGCGTCGTAATGAACTTGCAAATGATCTTCTACGAGCATCAACAACACAACAACTGCCTCCAATGATACAGGTCCATTTTTTGGTATGCAGTCCTGTTTGACGATTTAAGTTCTCAAAGCTGATTTCCTTATGCATTTGTATTGTCATTTTCATTGGTATGTAGAGTCCAAGCATGTGCAGGGGATGTCGACATCTTAATGTCTGTAGCATTTATCATAAGGTAAGTGAAATAATTCGGGCTTTCCCTGCTTCTAGACACATTTAGTAGCTTAATGTGTATATGAAACATCCCTTGGCTATTGGGATTTTAGTTGTGGCTTAACTGTAAGTTGGGTATTGAAATTTAATGAAACAATCAACAGAGATAATTTTCAAAGCATTACATTTGGATCTTCATCTTCACCCACTCCCTTCAGCCTCCTTAGTCACATTTTCTCTTTGTCATTACCCATTTTCATGATCTTCTGGATCTGGTCTCTGGTTTGACCATATTGCTGGGGACAGTCATTTCCTATAGTCTTGGTCATTTGTCTTTGTCATCAAAATTCACATATACTTCGTGTATGTTACATATTCACTTGTGTCCTTGTGGGTATATAACATTTATTTCCTTAAATTATGCAAGAGATTCCTTGTACTTAGTTGCTTATGGTTTATCATATCTTGTGCACGATAGAAGAATCAATAATGTAGGTCTTGTCAACAACACCCGTGAAGCCTTAGTCCCAAAAGATTTTGCAGTTAGTGTAGGTCCAGTATTGAAATTAAAACGTTACAAATTACTCCCTCTGTCCTTGAATTGTCTTCCAAATTTCCTATTTTTTTTCTGTCCGAAAATAATCTCATCTTTCCCTTTTTGGCAAAGAATTTGTGGTTCACAGCATTTCTTACACATTCTTACACATTTCTCTCTCCTCTGCACAACTCTCCACCACACAATTCTCACTTCCTTAATTCCCATGCATAACCCCATTAGGAAGATAATTCAGGGACGGAGGGAGTATTATTTTCAGATGAAAACATTTGACTTAAATTGTGCTAATAGGTTCTGTTTTCCTGCCTTTGATATGCATCGATGCACATATCAGTACTCATGTTTTCACCTTTAACTATATATCTCAAAATTCTGCCTAGTATAAGAGGTAACTGGTGTTGTGTCAATTCTCTCCAAGATGATGCTTATTTTTTAATTTACTCACATCCTTATTGCGTGTTATATTTACTGACATAGGCATACGGTGGTACAAGTGATAGTAGTGGACTTGGAAACCTGTTCGATTCTCTTGTTAACCATCTAACTACTGCACATGCTGTTTTTCTTCAAAAATGGGATCGATTGATTGACTTGGAGGCTAAAGAAGTCGAGGTATTGTATTATACAAATGCAGTGCAATAAGCCAATAATGCATTCATTATTTCAAAATACCTCATGAGATTCATCCTATTGCAGTTTGCCAAGAAGGAAATATGGAGCTCACATGGTTCACTAAACGAAGATCCTTCCTCTTCACTAGGTCCTCTTGTTCTTAGTCCTTCAGATAAAGGGGGTCAGAAAACATCTTGTAAGGGAAACCGGTTTGTTTATCACTTTGTTCACCAAAGTTTTCATTTAACAAGCATAAATCATCAGAACTCAGACGGTTCTTTTCCCACGAACAATTTGGAATGCAGACTCAGAAATGGGGACTATGTGGTATTCTCTTTCTCTGTGTAAACTACTCTTTCAGCTTTTGACTTGTATGGTAACTATAGGCGAGTGACTTATAAAGCTTTAATTTTACGTTATTAGGTGAATGCCTGAATGGCTTATAAAGCTTTAGCTTTACACTATGCTGAGTGCGAAATTTCTGTTCAAATGTAGTCCACTGCTTGTCTGTAAAAGCAGTGAAAGCTTGAAATAGCTACTTACCCATGCTTCTAATATTATTAAGTGGTTGTTAATACATGTATGTGAAATATAGAACTATATAGTACATCCTAAGTTGTCAAACATATATTTATTGAATAAACTATTTTTTTTATTGATTTGACATTTTGACCAATTTAAAAGGGAGCCTTGTCGAACTGTATTCTACTTGTTTTGTATTTTCTTTGACTAATTTATTTGTTCTGTTCCGTTATCAAATACTACGTATTAACAATTTTGGTTTTGCTATTTCAGATATTGAGCACTCTACCTGGCCGTTTACTAATAGCTAGTGGAATCATTACAGATATAAGTAGCTCCCATGCCTCTGTAAGTGTCCTAAATAAGGTCTTTTTGTGAAATCATTTTAATAAGCATAAAATAAATATCATTTCTAAAAGTTGTTGGTGTTTGTTGCACCCAGGTTCTAGTATTCTGATTTAATTCCTTTGAAAACCTGTAGGTATCGTTTTCAAAACGTTTGAGGCTTCCGGGAAGCAGATCAGAAGATCTTTGTCAGCAAACTTGGCGGCTGGACAAAGATGAGTCCACATCATCATTTGCAATCATGAGGTTGTATCTCATTTTGTAAATATTTAAGTAATTTTTTTGAAGCCCCTATGATTTTCCAAATAACTGTTTGCCTTTTTGTGAAGATTCAACCTCATACAACTGTTTATGCAAAATGAAGATAATGTACATCTCAGGAAGATGATCGTTGATCTTGAGGTAAATGTTCTACCTTAGTCTGTTCTGAAGCTCTTCTCTGTAGACACTTGGTATAACTGGGCTTCACTAAAGGATAGTGAAGCAAAAGACAAAAAATTATCCCATTTGGTATGATCCTTATGATGCAGATTTGTCTCAGGTGCCTAGATTTGATAGTGGCTGCATCTTTAGTCAAGATCCTGCCATTTCGTACATCTGGTCGGAGAAAACACTGAATGGGGATCAGCGCAGGGCTATACTTAAGGTTAGACATTCCTCAATTCTTCGGACATATCACATTTTCTTGGGCATTACATAAGTACTAAAGATTTGTTTGAAGTTTTCTAATCCTAGGAAAAAAACCGCTGATTCATTTCACATGTTCAACTGATTAAAATTGTAGATACTTACAGCAAAGGATTATGCACTCATATTGGGAATGCCTGGAACTGGCAAAACATCCACTATGGTGCACGCTGTGAAAGCATTGTTAATTAGAGGTGCATCTGTTTTGCTTACATCCTACACAAACTCCGCTGTTGATAATCTGCTTCTCAAATTGAAGGCTCAGGTACAATATAGTCCTTACATATGTTGAGATTGTATTAATTACATAAAACATGATCATGAACAAGGACATAAATATACTCTTGAAAGAAAAGTGGATAAAAGAAATTGTGTTGTTTCGATCTTTTAGCTGTGATTTTTAAGCCCCTCCTTAATAAATTCAATTTAGACCAAAGCAGAGAGTCATATAGTCTGTAATTTGACCTATTATGCTCTTCACTCAAATTTCTACATATTGGGATTTCTCACCTAGAAAATGGTTAACTAATTATATGTAGACATACCTAACATGCTACAATTGATTTGCATATGAACCAGTGCCATCATGATTCATTAATTTTTGAAGTGCACCATCTGTGTCTGTTTTTCTTATTTCTTTCGCACTAAGCTGCATAGGGGAACTGCTGCAGGATATAGATTTCATTCGTATTGGAAGAAGTGAGTCTATTCACGAGGAGATTCGAGAACATTGCCTATCAAGTTAGATCTTCAATCATTTTTAGAATTTTCATTAGCTACTACTAAAGAGGAAAGGCCATGTCCTGATTGATATACCTGTTTGATTTGGCAGCTACTGAACTCTTTGGTATTGAAGACATCAAGCAAAGGCTAGAGAAAATAAAAGTTGTTGGTGTTACGTGTTTGGGTATAACTAGCCCTTTGCTGACTAAAAAGAGATTTGATGTGTGTATTATGGATGAAGCTGGGCAAACTACATTACCTGTACGTTTATTCATACTTTGTGTTTCTTACAATCTTAAGCATTAAAGAATAAAGAGTTGTAGATCTGAAGCATTAAACAGATAATAGATCTGTCCTTGTTCTCGAGTTAATAAAAGTAATGTAGCGTAAACCATTTTTACTGTTTCCCCCTCTTTTTTTGAACTGTTGGTGCATTTTCGTTGCATACCCTGACACTGACAGAACAATTTGATCTGAACCTACTTTGTACCTTTTAGCAGGAGTTCTTCTATCCAGCGCTCATTTCTTGCTCATCGGTTTCATATACTTGATAACCTTGCAAATTTATTTCTGTAAAGTAAAGCAATAATGACAAACCTTTTCAGGTATCTTTAGGACCATTGTTGTTAGCATCAAAGTTTGTTCTTGTAGGGGACCATTATCAATTACCACCGCTTGTTCAGGTTTTAAATTATCTATACTGTTTTTAGCTCCTAGCTGTAACATGTGACTTAAAAAAGTATTTCAACCGTTTCCTCTTAATATATCAGAGTTCTGAGGCCAAGGAGAATGGAATGACAGTAAGCTTGTTCTGCAGGCTCTCTGAAGCACATCCCCAAGCCATTTCAGCTTTGCAAAGCCAGGTTATGTTGACCTTCGAATAAAAATGCTCACCAATGTTTCCAGTCTTGTTCTGCCTCATTGTGTTTGTCCCTTCTTTCAATATTGGGTCATCCCAAAATGTTTATTCCATTCAATATTTGGACATATTTAGTTGCTCACAATCACCCTTTTACAAATTTATTACAACTGCACATTCTCACTTTTCCTTGAAATAAATTAAAATAAATATCAGCCCCCCCCATGTTCCACCTCTACAATCCCCCAACCAAAGAAGTGCTTCATTTTGAAGTTTAAGCTAGAACACAGCTAACCCACATATACTCCACCTTGCAGTATCGTATGTGCAAAGAAATAATGGAACTATCAAATACCTTGATATATGGCAACCGACTACGCTGTGGATCTTCAGAAGTGGAGAATGCGAAGCTCACCTATTCCTGTCCTATAGCTGGACCTCCATGGATGAAGGAGGTAAGTTCTCAGAAAATCTACTGTCCGTAAGTAGATGATATTATTTTTATTTTAACTTGGTGTTATTGATTGATGCATTGCAGGTTATAAATCCTGCCAAACCTGTAATGTTTATCAACACTGGTAAGTGAAAGGATCCAAATTCATAAAATATTGCTGCTTTAAAGTGCATGCCTTGACTAATAACTTATCTGAATTTCCACTTTAGATCTGCTGCTAGCATTTGAGACAAATGACCATAAAAGTATAAAAAACCCAATGGAAGCGTTTATTATTGCTGAGGTTTCATTCCTTACTGTTTTCAAATTTCAGTAACATAGAACACAAGGCTTCTCTCTAACGTTATTTCTTCTTATAAAGGTAACAAACAAGCTGTTGAAAGTAGGCATTTCACAGGAGGATATTGGCATCATTACACCGTACAACTCCCAGGCAGATCTGATCAGGCAATCTGTTTCAACATCAGTTGAGATACATACAATCGACAAATACCAGGTTAAGCTTTATTCTATGTGTTTGATTTCATCATCAGTACAATTTCTTAATTGATGCCTCTTATTTTATTTTTCAAGAAGTTAAATAAAATGATATATGTGCATCTATATACTACTGGACTTGAACTTATAAAGGCATGATAACTTTTATTAGGCCTCATCCCCCCTCTATATCATAGTTGCTAATATATGCTTGATGCTTAATAATGCATTCTCATTTTTATTGCAGGGAAGAGATAAAGATTGCATTTTAGTGTCATTTGTAAGGTCAAATGAAAACCCAAAGAGCGGTGCTTCTACATTGCTTGGAGACTGGCACCGAATTAACGTTGCCCTTACGCGTGCAAAGGTTACATTTTTTTCAAGTTTACATTTTGGGTAGATTGTTCTTTGGTATCTCATTTAACCAACTATGCCAATTGTAATCTAGCATGAACCTTTGCAAAATTCATCCCTTGTTTTATACTCCAGTTTGCAAAATAACCTCTAGTCTCCAGTTTCTGCCACAAAGGGTTCAACCAGGGATAGCTTTGTGAAAGTATGAATGAGTATATTGCTAAAACCGCATAACTGAGACTATAAAGGAGCACTTGACAATTTTTTTTATGGCCTGGGAAAAAGTAGAAAAGATTCTATTTACTTGTAATGAAGACGTGAAGTATAACATCCCTCAACAGATGATTCTTGCTCTAAATTTTATTGAACAGAACTTGGATTTTTTTTACATTTGTGTTTGCTTTTTTAATTGAACAGAAGAAGTTGATAATGGTGGGTTCATGTGCTACGCTCTCTAAAGTCCCCCTTCTGAAGCTTCTTATTGAAAAGGTTGAACATCAACGTAGCATTTTAATTGTCACAGAAAATGACATTCATCATTGTAATGTTGAGAGAAAGAGATGTTCCCAGATCATATCAGGACCTGGTGTGGTTTTGACCTCCCAACCCTGAAATTTTGATTAAATCAATTTTTGATAAGTCAATATTTTCTTTGTATATCCCTCAATTTGGGGTTTGTAAATGCTCTTTTGTCCATTCTTGTTATTAATTTTGTAAGTGTTGTAATGCTTTAGGCTTATATGTGTGTGTTCTCATGTGTTTCCAAACACGTCGAACATTTATAAAATATAAATGGTGATTTCAAAATAGCACCATTTTAATTTATATTGTTGGTATTGTATGTGCGTTCATATTTGCACCTAATGATATTATAATTCAACCTCAAGTGGTACACAACCAAGAATAAGATCATGTTTTGACAACTTTTGTCATGCAAAGATTGAACTTTTGAGTACTATTTTTATTATTAGTAAAAGTGATAGGTGACACAAAATATCATTGAGAAATGCGGAAAAGAATAAAGAAAAATTATTCATGGGTTTTCTTATCCAATGCTGAACTCCCTATGCTGAACTGCTGAAGTATGCCAAAACAGCATGTGATTTGATGATCTCCTGATTCCCCGGAGATTCCTAAAAATATGCTTAACATAAAAAATGTGTAGTATGTGGGACTGCGGGTATATATAAATTGAGACACTAGATGAACATAAGTAATACTATCGTATTAGGTTCAGTCATATTTAATATGTTTTATATTTTGACTTGTCTCAAGTTACATTTTAATTAACGTAGTTTACATTTTACTTGTCTCGAGTTACATTTCATTAACACAATTTACATTGAAACTTGGGTTAAGTATATTTTGCACACGTGATTTAATTTTGACTTACCCAAACTTACATTTTGCATACACACCATATATGTTTCGACTTGTCCAAATTATTTTTTACACCCATGTGATTTACATTTCATATATGGGAGTAGGGATGGACTTGGTTCGGGCTGGACCGGGCCTCAATTCGGTTCGGACCGGGCTTTTTTTTGGAAAAGTTAGGCTCGGAAACCGGCCCGGGTGGCCGGGTTGCTCCGAGCCCGGGTCGGGCCGGTTCACCCAGACAGTTCACAGGCTGGGCCAGGCCGGTTCACCTTTTTTTTCTTTCTAATTACTTCCTACCCCCACACCCTAAACCCCTCAAAAACACCCAACCCAGCCCATTTCCCTTTAAAAATGTGGAAAAAAAAAACAGTTGGTCCGAACCGGTCGGACCGGTTCATCAAAATGAAGGCCTGAGAACCGGCCCTCTACAGTGTGAGGCTGGTTGGCCCGAACCGCTCAACAAACCGTGGACCAGGCCGATTCTGGGCCGGAACAGTGCCGGTTCGGGCCGGTTCCGGTTCGGTTCACCCGGCCTGAGTCCATCCCTATATGGGAGCTCAATAATTGCTTGAGAGTTGCGCGAGTTACATACAGCACTACCAAAGAATTTGATATTTTATTTGTAGACTTGTAGTAATGTAGTTACATTTTAGTGTACCAGATGTTACATCACAATAAATATTGAAACAAAATTATAATCGCTTTTCACGAATGTTTTTTTAATTATAACATACATAAATGACATCTTATTAGGTGTGAAACAAAACTCTCACTAATTAGAAAGGAGAAGCCTACCACCGGGGTGGACCCGGTCGGCGGTCCCGGACCGGACCGTAACCGGGCCTGCTACTGTGCGGGACCGGACCGGGTCCGATTTTCCGATTCCTGGCTTGGACCGGGGACCCGACTGGGTGGGGGGCGGTTTTGGTCTCGGGTAGAGTTTTTGGGAACCTGACTGGGCGGACCCGGTCACGGTTCCAGTCCCAACGGTCAATTTTTAAAAAAATTAAATTAGGGGGGCTAGGGGTTGGGAGTTAAACTAGCCGTTGGTAACGGCTAGTAACGGCCATATGGCCGTTTGGGAAGGGTTTGAGGGGGTTTGTGGGTGGGGGTTGTCAATTTCCCCCCTATATATACCTACTCATTTTATTCATTTTTTCACATTACTCTACTTCTACTCAAATTCTATACTCTCAAATTCACAGTCACTAATTCTACATCATTCACATTTACACTTTCATCTTTCATATATTCATATTATATTTATATACTTATTAAATATTATACTATATAAATATTTATAATTTCTATTTCTACATTCCTACTCCCACTCTTTCATATTAAATATATTGTATTACAATTATATTTATATACTCCTACACTATCCTATTTAACATATACATTTAATTATATACATTATTTGTAGTTAACTAGTTCCTACATTGTTGTAGTTAACTAGTTCCTATATTTTTGTTAATTACTTCCTACTTTTTGTATAATTAAGTAATTGTTATACTTCGATATATATTTATTTATTTACTTATATAATATATATACACATATAGTTATTTATATATACACGAAATATAAAAAGAATATAAATAAATTAATATATATATATATATATATATATATATATATATATATATATATATATATATATATATGTATGTTGATAGAGTATATCTCTAGAGAGAAGTGAGAGCTAGAGAGAGAAGTAGTATATTTGTTTGATATTAATGAATTCTGAACCCCCACAACTACTCCCAAGGGGAGTATTTATAGAGAAAATACGGGCTGGGCTCCCAAGCCTTGGGCTTGGGAGGCCCATTTACAACTGGACCGCTACTGGGCCGAATACAAAGCCACTAATGGGCTGTACAAATGAATAAGTATAAACTCCGGTTCT
Source organism: Cuscuta europaea (assembly GCA_945859875.1). Classification (NCBI taxonomy): domain Eukaryota; kingdom Viridiplantae; phylum Streptophyta; class Magnoliopsida; order Solanales; family Convolvulaceae; genus Cuscuta; species Cuscuta europaea. Next base: position 3,145,476 of record CAMAPE010000035.1, on the reverse strand, counting down.
GGGAGGTCCTCGTGGCCGACGAGGGCGTGGCCGACGAGGGCACGGCCGACGAGGGCACCCGAGTTCCTTGGGCTCAGGACCATAATCTGAGTTGGCCCCTTTTCGGCCGACGGGGGCGTCTTGGCCGACGAGGGCGCCACTCTGTGTCTTGTGCTTTCTGTTCTTCCGAGTATGTGGGTCCGGGGGCTCAGACCCATATACTCCATCAGGAGTCCCCCACTCTCTAAGCTGAGATGTAGACGAAGTGAAGGAGAGTAGATTCCCGTGTTTTAGCGCTTTTGGCCGATGCGGGCATCCCCGGGTCATTAGCCGTTGCGGCGTTGGCGTTGTTTCCTCTTTGGTGGTCCTGTTTTGTGCTTTGGTCGTTACCTGTTCCTCGCTGTGGGCGGGGAGGCCGTTGTCTCCTTAATGTGTTCATACGAGGACGATGAGTCTCCCGCTTCGATGGTGGCCGTTGAAGGCACGCTTTCCTTTTCATGGGCGTTGATGGTTTGAAGTTTGGGTTTGGGCCGATGAGGCCACTGCAGTTGGTCCTTGCTTCGAGGACGATGGCGTCTTTCCCTTTAGATGGCCGATGAGGGTGTTTGCGCACTCCTTTTGGCCGTCGTTGATTAGCTTTCATGTTTGTGGCCGAAGAGCCCCTCGTGATTAAGTGATGGCGAAGGACGATGAGCGTCCTTGCCTTTGGTGGCCCGTTGGCCGTTGCAGATGGCGTTGTGTACCTTTGGTCAACGAGGTGCAGTGTGATGCGTGGCCGATGTGGCCATGCTCTGTGGTTACCTTGTTTGCATTCTCTTTTGTTTTGTTGAGGCCGGTGTTGTCCCCCAGTCCCCCACTGCTTCAGGCCGAAGAGTGTGAGGGGTGAAGGAGTTGCTTGAGTCCCTGGCCGAAGCGGTCTCGCCGTAGTCCCCCTGAATCTAACCCTCATGGCGATTTTCTGGCCAAGGTAACCCTGTGGGAGAACCCTTGTGCGCAGATCGCTTGTAGAGAGTTATCATCAAGGGTTATTTCGAGGAGTCGATGGCTGTGGGTTTTTGTTCCTTTGGTCATGTGGCCGTTCATTACGTTCTTGGCCGTTGTCATCTCCCTATCGTTGGCACTTGTGAATTTGGTATGTGAATAGGCCGCTGTGGGCGCTGGCTGGTGCTTGTGAAGCCGACAAGCATAGAGGCCGTAGAGTCTGTCTTGCTGGTGGGCTCTTGATGTTTTGCTTGGCCCGTTGTTGACGTGGCGGCCTCCCATTGGTGGTCGTTGACGTGGCCATTGGGAGGGTGCCACGTGTAGTGACCGTTGGGTGGGGGGTTCTATAAATACCCCTCCCCCTCCGACGAGAAAACTCATTTGCTTTCTGAGTTCTGTCGAAATGCTGCCCGGATTTCTAGAGAGATAAACTCTGACGATTGTTCTTCGTGTTCTTCGTTTGTTCAAGGTTAGTGTTCATCGAAATCCTCTCTGTACTTTGCATGTTTTGCTTCCTAGGCTAGTGATCTAGTGTTAGGCCCTTGAGTATCCTTAGATCTTGAAGTAGGCTGCAGTATATTCGGGATAGTGTTTAAGATGAAAAACCTCAACGAGGAGTACTATCCTTATGACGACGAGCCCTCTGCCCAGTCCCTTGATTATGACCTTCTCGAGGAGTTCTGTGAGGAGATTGAGAATCTGAGCTCATTCCGTACCGGGGAGCCGGCCGAAGAGGACCATGCGGACGAGGGGTCTGCGTCATCGTCTGGTGGTGAGGACGCGGGGGTCTCTCGAACTGCTGATGGGGCATCCACGTCGGCTGCCATCCCCTGCCCTAAACCTGTGTCTGCTGTGAAGGGCGCTGCACCGCCGAGGAGGGTTAGGAGGCCGAAGAGAGGGCCAACCTTTTCTCACCTTGATTTGACGAACATCTATGTCATCAGGCCGCAGAGTAATGCGGGGCCCCCCAGGCCGACGGACCATGTCCTCAATCCCCCCCGGGCTACTTCAGAGTGTACCCGATGAGCTTTGCTAAAGGGCTTAGGTTTCCGCTTCATCCTTTTATCACTGAGTACCTGGATATGGTGGGGCTCCCTCCGGCCTTGTTGACGCCGAATAGCTACTCCCTCATCGTCGGCTTCATCATGCGGTGTGCTGAATTGGACTTCAGGCCGACGACGGCGCTATTTATGAACTTATATCAGATAGGCCGTGGGAGTCATCAGAACTGTGCGTCGTATGCCACCCTTCAACAACTTCCCAAGAAGAGGAGTTTCACAGACCTGCCGACGTCCATCCATGGGTGGAAAGGGAAGTTTGTGTTCGTGTCTCTGGGCGAGGGGGGCACAGAGTTTCCTTCCGTCGGCCACACAGACCGTTTTAATCTTCATGATGCGCCGAGGAGCTCCATCCTGGACGCTCAAGTTGAGGCCTTCCTGGAGGGGGGCCGAGGAGTGTGAAGACATATTACCGAGTACAAGATGGCCGCCCTCGGCTTTGTACGGTATTTTGTGTATGGTGATCTCGACGATGATGTGGAGTTGTGGCCGAAGATGACCACGTCCTGTGAGGAGGTTGATGGTCCCGATCTGGGGGTGCCAGCTGAGGCCGATGGTAAGTCCCTTCTGACGTGCTTCCTTGTCGTACTTTCGTATTTTGCTTTCTAACCCTTAGTGTTTTCTTTTTTTTTGATGCAGGTTTTGTGATGGACCGCATGTCGTTCATGAAGAGGGCCCAACTCAAAGCGGCCGAGGAGCTGAAGGCCCAACAACCTGGGGCTACTGCTGCGGCCAAGCCGCCGGTGCAGCCGAAGAAGAAGTGGCAGGCCGAAGAGGGCCAGAAGAAGTTGACGGAGGTGGGAATGAAGCCTCCCAAGAAGTCAAAGAGGGCTTCTTCTGCCGGCGATGCTGGGACGTCGGCTGTTCCTTCTGGGGGTGGAGAGGGTCCAAATCCTGATGCTATGGTGGACCACCCTTCAGGCCCGTCGTCCACCACTCTTTCCACTATTCCTGCTCCCTCAACGGCCGCCCGGAAGAAAGGATCCGGCCGAGAGCTGGTCAGAGGGACCTATAAGCTCGAGGTAGAGTACCCCGTCAAAGGGGGGCTGTTCAATGAAATCGTTGACGGCCACGAGGTGATTTCTCAGGCCATCCCTGATGAAGATCGGGCTTATCTGAAGAAGCTCGGCCACGTGAAGATGTACGATGGTGGGATGGACCACGTCGTCCAAGTAAGTAACCGTGCACGCTTCGTCTTACTTTCTTCGCCATTTTTTATTGCAAAGTTGTCTAACTTTTTTTCTGCAGGGTGCCTTCATGTTGATGGAGAACAACAGGAGGCAACAAAAAGAGATTGCCCGTCTGAGGCAATTTGAGCAGAAGGTTGCCTCAGCCGATGAGGCGCTAGGCAGCTTAGAGAGGCTGCGTCTTGAGGTTGAGGGCCTTAAGAAGAGGGCCGACGAGGCCGACCAGTTGGCCGCTGAGAAGGAGGGGGCTCTCCAACGCTTGGCCGACGTGGAGCGTGCCCGCGATGAGGCCCTTCAGCGCGCCGAGAAGGCCGAGAAGGGCAAGGCTAGTGCAGAGTTGGCTCTCGTCGCTGCCGAGGAGAAAGCCGTTGATGCCGCTGTGCGGAAGTTTATTGAAGTCGGTTGGAAGGACGAGGGCCGGCTTCCATTCTGTTTTGAGGTCGTGGCGGCCAGACTCGTTGACTGGGTGAACCAATCCCCCGACGGCCAGGCCTATTGGGAGAAGGAGATGAAGGTCTTTTATGACCTTGGCCAATACCGGATGCAACGGTTGTTGTACAGGAGGCTGCAACGGCGTTTCATGGATATCGGTGTGTCCAAGGAGTGGGCCGTCGGCCTCGAGTTGCCTCCTTTGATGAAGCATCCTGAGGCAGAGTTGGAGCTTCCGGTGGCCGAGCGGCAGCTCCCTATTGAGAGCTCACGCATCAGCGATGACTGGGCGTATGAGCGGAGCATGTTTGAAGATACTGCCACGTCGGCTGCCCCTGCCGGTACATCTGTTGTCACGGCCGAGGGGGGTCCTGAGGCCGAGAAAGACTCTGAAGCCCCTCCAGAGGTCTGATCCTTTGTAGTTTTCTTTCTTTGTGCTATGTAACGGCCTAGAAGCCCTCCTTGTACTCAATTTATATTGAATGGAAATGTTTTCGTAGTACTTGCTGTCTGCATCGTCGTCTCGTTTACTGTTATGTCTAAGTACTTTGGAGTTTAGGACTTAGGAAAATCTACCAAGTATCGGAACCTCGAGTGGGTGGGTGTTCTCATCGTCTTGATGTGACACCCCCTTTTGCACTGTTAATCATGTGTTCTAAGAGATTTGCTAAGTGTTGAACCGACGTTGACGTTGTCAGCCCAGTGTCCTTTGTGGCCGTTGTGTCCCCTTGTTTTTGATCTGATCAGGGTGGTCGGCTTGGGTCCATGTGTTGTGGCCGGTAAGGGCGCGCAGGTCGCTGTCTTTCCGGCCAGGTGGCTTGATCGGCCTGGCTGTCGTTTCTCCACTATTATAACACTTAGGGTTTTTTCAAAAATTTCCTAAGTGTTTTGGATCCACTTAGGTGCTCTCCTTTCGGCCTTGACCGCGGTGTACGTTCCGTCCTGGCGTTATCCCGTTCTTCTTTTTTGTCAGAATTTTTCTTAAGCGTCTAACTTCAAGTGGAAAGGTGTTCCCATCGTCCTGGCGGTGGATTTCTCACTGTTGACAAATGCTTTGGGAGATTTCCCAAGTGTTTGAACCAGTGTTGTTGTCGGCCTGCATCCTTTTGTTGCGGCCGATAGGGGCACCTTCACCTTGATCTTTTGAATTTAGAGTTCTCCAAGTACACATGCACAGGTGTAAGTAGCTAACGGCCTTGGAGTATACTGGTACCCGTTTCGTCCTGGTCATCCTCAGGATTGTGATTCTTTGTTTCATACCAAGCGGTGGTGTCTCAAAGGACTATGGCCGATGAAGGTCACCTCTCGCGTGCCACCCAACCGATGCGGTTAGGGTTTTATAGGTGTTTGCTTCGGCCTTGATTATTCCCTTGTAGTGTGTGGACGTGTCGTCCATGTTACCTATCAGTGGTGCTACACTTGTGTTCAACTGATATGTACTTGGCCTAATTGGACCTGAGTTGTGGGGATTTTATTTTTTCATTGCTCGAGGCCGGCGAGTGTGCGCGGCCGTCGGCTTCCCTCTTTTTCCCTTATATATATATAATTTTTTTTTTGTTTCGGGGGGTATCCTTCTTTCAGGCTTCGGCCGAAGGGTGTGCTCGTCCTTCAGCCGGTTCGGACTTCGTTTATAACGTCCGTGGTCTCAGGGCGGGTCTCGTCGCCTATTTATGACGCGGGCTAGACTTTTGGTCGGTTTCCAACGGCTGTCGTTGCCCATCCCTGAGTTTTGGGATTTTGTCACCTCGGCCATGATTTCAGGCCTGTCGTCCTGCGTCCTGGCGCGTGGACGACGCGGTGAGCTTCCCGTTTCAAGACGTGGGCCGTTTGCGGGCCCCTCATCCTGGGGACATCGTCGGTCATACCTGAGTGTTTCACTTCTAGGCTTACGGGGCCAGGACGATGTGCTCTCTCAGCTAGGCCTGAGCCCTTCGCTGATACAAAATACAATGGAGTGCCTGAGCTTGCCGCTCGTAGACTGCAAATGCAAGGGGCCATGTCGGCCAGACCTGAGCCTTTCGCTCTAAGGTGGCCGACGAGGGCACCTGCTAATGTTTTACTTTGAATTTCCAGAGAAAAAATCAGAACATGATTTTATTCATAAGTGGCTCAAGGCCGAGGGTGGCGTTCAATGAGTAACCCGTTAAGGGGTGAGGGCTTCGCCGTCTACACCTCTTTCGGATTACTGATAAAACTTCACCAGATGGTGTACATTCCATGTTCGTGGTACATTGGACCCATTCGGGCGTCTAAGCTTGTAGGTGCCGGGTTTGACCACGGCACTGACGATGTAGGGCCCTTCGTACTTCAATGCTAGCTTGCCACCCCCTGTCGGCTGGCTTGCTTCCCTCCGGCGGAGGACGTAGTCCCCCACCTGAAATTCCCGGGAACGTACCTTGGCGTCATAGTATGATTTTACTTGACGCCGGTAGTTCTCTGCTCGGACGTAAGCTTGCTCACGCCTCTCGTCAACCAGGTGTAGGTCAATCTTCATTTTCTCTTCGTATGTGTCAGGCTCATATCGTTCCACCCGTCGGCTGGGGATGGCAACTTCCGTGGGCGCCTTTGCTTCAAAGCCGTAGCACAGGGCGAAAGGCGTTTCACCTGTCGCCCTCCTCGGCGTGGTTCTGTAGCACCACAGGATGTTGGGGAGCTCGTCGACCCAACTACCTCCAGCGGCCTGAAGCTTCTTCTTCAGCCCCTCCATAATTGTTCTGTTAGCGTTTTCGACCTGCCCGTTGCCCTGAGGGTAGGCAACGGAGGAGAAACGATGCCTTACCTCAAACTCCCGGAGGAGCTCTTGGAAAGGGGCTGCCTCGAATTGGGTGCCGTTGTCTGATATGATCTCCTGGGGGACGCCAAAGCGTGTGATGATGTTCTTGTAAATAAATTTTTGGCATCTGGCCCCCGTGATGCTGGCCAAGGGTTCCGCCTCGACCCACTTGGTGAAGTAATCGATGGCGACGATGATGTAGCGGTAATTCCCGGCGGCTCTGGGCAGGGGGCCGACCAGGTCAATCCCCCATCTGGAGAATGGAATTGCGGTGCTGACAGGGGCATAGTTGACAGCTGGCCGACCAGGGGCCTTCTGGAGTACCTGGCATGTGGTGCACTTCCTGGCCAGGTCAGCGCAGTCGCGTGCCATCGTCGGCCAGAAGAAGCCCTGGACGACGAGACGCCGGGACATGCTGAAAGGGCCCTGGTGTGAGGAGCAGACGCCACAATGAACTTCTTCCATGGCTGTGTCGGCCTCGTCCTGGTGCAGACATCGGAGGAGAGTGCCATTATAGGACCATTTGTAAAGTTTGCCATCTTCTATGGTGTAGCTTGGGGCCCTGAGTTTGGCAAGTTTGGCCCTCTCCTCGTCCGGGGGCAGCTCCCCCGTTGTGATGAAGGTGGCGATGTCGGAGATCCAGTGCTCTGGTCGCTGTTGGACGCACAAGACGGGGCTGGCATGGATGCTGGACATGCTCAACTCCTCGATCTTGGCCAACTGGGAGATGTGCTCCGGGGTGTCCGAGCTGAGCTTGGAGAGGATTCGGCTTCGGTGTTCTCGGCCCTTGGGATCTGAGTGATCTCGTGGGTTTCAAACGCTTTCAGCAATTCCTCCGCCGCTTGTTTGTACTGCTTCATCCGGCCTTCCTTTGCTTCGTACGATCCCTCCACCTGGCCCACTACCAGTTTGGAGTCGCACTTGATTTTGAGGTGCTTGGCCTTGAGGCCGGCGGCGAGTCTGAGACCGCTGAGGAGGGCCTCATACTCGGCTTCGTTGTTGGATACCCTGAAGTTGAAGCGGATGGCATAGTAAGCTCTGAACCCTTCAAGGGAAATGAGGACGCCGCCGCCGCCGCATGATTTCGCGGCCGACGAGCCGTCAGTGAACAGGGTCCACATATCGTCCCGCTTTGGCCCGGGGTTGGCGACGGCCGTCTCCCTTGCTGTGCATTCAATGACGAAGTCGGCCAAGGCTTGTCCTTTGATGGATGGCCTTGGCTTGATGTCAATCTGAAACTGGCTGAGGAAGATCGCCCATTTCACCATCCTCGAGGAGCTTGTGGGGCTCCTCATGAGTGCGCCAAGAGGCTGCTGGGTCAGCACATGGACGGTGTGGGCTTGGAAATAGTGCCCCAGCTTCTTCACTGTGTGGACGATGGCCAGCACCGTCTTCTCAACGGGGGAGTACCTGAGCTCGGCCTCCCTAAGTGTCTTGCTGATGTAGAAGATGGCCTTCTGCACCCCTTCGTCCTCACGGATGAGCACATAGCTGATGGCCGACGTGCTCACCCCTAAGTACAAGAAGAGGGTTTCGCCGGCTTTGGGCTTGGAGAGCACGGGTGGGGACGACAGGTACCTCTTCAATTCGTCGAATGCTTCCTGGCACTCCGTTGTCCACTTGAAGCTGTTTGCCTTACGCATGATCTGGAAGAAGGGGAGTGCCCTCTCGGCTGACCTGGAGAGGAACCGGTTCAAGGCCGCCAGGCGCCCCGTCAGTCGCTGTACCTCCTTGACGTTGCGGGGCGGCTCCATGTTGATGATAGCCTGCGTCTTCTCCGGGTTTATCTCGATGCCTCTCCGGCTGACCATGTAGCCGAGGAACTTGCCACCCTGGACGCCGAAGGCGCATTTCTTGGGGTTGAGGCGGAGCCTGAACTCCTTCATTATTTCAAAGATTTACCGGAGGTCGTCGGCGTGGGAGGTGGCCTGCCTGCTCTTGACGATCATGTCGTCGACGTACGCCTCCATCGTCCGGCCAAGGACCGCTCTGAAGATCTTGGCCACCATCCTAGTGTAGGTGGCGCCGGAGTTTTTGAGTCCGAAGGCCATGACGAGGTAGCAAAAGATTCCCTCTGGGGTCATGAATGCCGTCTTCTCAGCGTCATCTTCATGCATGGAGATTTGGTGGTACCCTCTGAAAGCATCGAGGAACGACATCAACTCGCACCCCGCCGTCTCGTCCACCAGCTGATCAATGTTGGGGAGAGGGAACGGGTCCATGGGGCACGCCTTGTTCAGGTCAGTGTAGTCAACACACATTCTGAACGTCGGCGGTTTTTGTGCGAGGACGACGTTGGCCAACCATGTCGGGTACTTCACCTCTTTGATGTGTTTGATTGAGAGGAGCATGGCGACCTCCCCTTTGACGAAGTCCCGCCTGTCGGTGGACAAGTAGCGCCGCTTCTGTTTGACCGGCGCGGAGGCCGGATCGACGGTCAGCCGGTGAGTGATCACCTGGCGGCTGATGCCTGGCATATCGTCCGGGCCCCACGCGAAGACAACGGCGTATGACCGTAGGACGAGGAGGATGGCGTCTCGTTGGTCCTGGGGGAGTTGCTTTCCGACCCTGAGAACCCGCTCCGGCCGGGAGGTATCCAGGGGGATTTCCTCGACCTCCTCGGCCGGCTCCGCATGTGGCCTCTCCTCGTCCATGGTGACGGCGGCCGTAATGGTGTCTATCCGCTGTCCTTCCCTTTCGGCCGGCCTCGTTAGCTTGAGGTAGCAAGCTCTGGCTATCCTCTGATTTCCTCTGGCGTAGCCGATGCCGTCATCGGTGGGGAACTTCAAGCATAGGTGCTTCATGGAGATGATGGCCTCCAAGTCCTCCAGTGCTGGCCGGCCCAAGATCAGGTTGTGGGCGCACTGGAGGTTGACCACCATGAACTCCATGTCAATTTTGGCATGGTGGGGGCCGTCACCGACTTCCACGGGGAGGACTATCGTGCCCTCGGCGTCGATAGAGTCCCCGGTGAAGCCGGATAACGGGGTCTTGATCGACTTCAGCAGAGCTCTGTCCAGCTTTAGCTGCTTGAAGGTGTCCAAGTACATCACATTGACGGAGCTCCCCGTATCGATGTAAGTACGGTGGATGATGGAGTCACCGATCTCACATCGGATGACGAGGGCGTCCCTGTGTGATTCTGTACCCGGAGGCAGATCCTTGTCGGTGAAGGTGATCGCCTCCGTTCGCTGCTTCTTTGGCAGGGGGGAACGTGGGATACCTCCCCAATGTAAAGGGATTGGGCCCATTTCTTTCTCTGAGTGGCGGAGTCCCCCCCAGTGTTCCCGCCTACGATGAGGTGGATGTGATTCTTCTTCGGTGGAGGCTCTTCGAAGTCCTCGTCGTCGCTGAGCCTACCAATCTCCCGCTTCTTCGCAGAGGGTTCGCCCCCATGTTTACCGGTGTTTACCCAAGTGTTCTTGCGTGGGCCACCTTTGACAAACTGGGAGAGTTCCCCCTGGCGAATAAGGCGCTCGATGGCCTTTTTCAGTGTGATGCAATCGTCGGTGTTGTGCGACGAGTTTTTGTGGAACCGGTAGTACGTGCCGCCCTGCTGGATGGCAAGGATCTCCTCGGCCGGCCGAGGAGCCTGCTCGATGAGGCCGTGCTTCTCGGCATAATCGAGGATGGTGCCGACCGGGTGGGTGAGGGTTACCCCCGGCCGTTCCAGCCTCGGCCGCCAGTGGCGGTCTTTCTTACTCTGTCCACCAGAGCCGTGACGGCCCTGGGCACCCTGGCCGGCCGGGGACGGACCCGGGGCCGGGGAAGGATTTGTCTTCTTGGGGGGATGGCCCCCCTCTCTCTTGTGATTGTGGAGCTCGTCGGCGTCGGCGTACAAGCCTCCGCGCTGGAGTGCCTTGGCGTACGACCTCGGGGGGTCGGTGATGAGGCTCCTAGCGTACGGGGAGCTGCGGAGGGATCCCTGGTACAAGGCAAGGAGGGTGCGCTCATCGGCCCCCTCGACCTCCTCGGTCTCCCTCGTCCACCGATCGATAAATGACCGGAGGGACTCCTCGTGCTGCTGCTTGATGGAGAGGAGGTGGGTGAAATACTTCTTTGCGCGCTTCCTCCCTGCAAAGTGAGTGAGGAAGCGCTGGGCGAGATCCTGCCATGAGTCGATGCTTCCTTCTGGGAGCCCGTTGAACCACTCGTACGCTGGCCCCTCGAGAGTAGAGAGGAACCAACGGCAGAGGTATTCGTCGGACGCGTTCACCATCAGCATGTTGTTCTGGTAACGGCTGAAGTGCTCCTGGGGGTCTGACCGACAATCGTAGGACTTGATGGCATTCCCCCTGTACTTCTCAGGGATGGGGGCCGAGAGGACCCTGTTGGTGAAAGGGGTCCTAGTCCTGACCTGGATGATGGGGTCACCCCGCCCTTCGGCCAGCTCCCTCTCCAGGGCGCTAACTTTGTTCATGAGCGCGTTGAGGCCGGGGTCGTTGGAGGCGCCGGTCGTAGGGATGTTGGCCGACTGCTTGGCCTCCATCTGAGCCAGCCTCCTTTCCAGCTGGGCGATGACCTCGTCCCGGGGGTCCTTGTCGGCCGCAGCGGCGCCCGGCTGGTTCCTCAGGCGCTCGTTGTGAGCCGCGTTGATCTGGTGACGCACGTCATCCTCGTGCAACTTCCCCTTGCCCTTATCCGGGCGGGGCTGGTCCGCTGTCCGGGACACAGACCCCAAGCTTTCCCTTGGCGAGCCAGGACGAGGATCACCGATCCGTCCCGCCATCCTCTCCGAAACCGGACGACGGCGCGTGTCACCTAGCCTATTGAAGGCAGAGGCTTTTCCACGCGTTGGGGTCTGCCCGGGCCGAAGAGGGGAAGCAGGGTGGGAGTGGGACGACGCCGTGTCCTGGGGCACCACCCCCTCATCGTTGCCTATGTGGACGGCCAACGGTTGGTGCTGAGGAGGTTGAGTGACGTTCCCCCCGGTTCTTGGCAAGAGTGCGCTGAGGACGGTGGGGTTCTGAGCTAGGCTGGCGATGATGGCCGACAGCGCGGCCTGGACCTGTGGGTCTACGGACGGAGAGGCCGCGACCATAGGCTGGGCCGGGGCGTGGTCCGCTTTCTCAGCTCGTTTCTTTTCCAGGCCGAGGCGGGCGTCGGGGACTCCGCCGTTGAGTTGGTTGCGGAGGTCCGTCGTGAGGTTGAAGGCCTCCTGGAAGAGGTCCCCTCCGCCGGCCTGGTCGGCCGTGGCGTCCTCATCGTGCTCCCTGGGCTCTTGGTCCTCAGGGATGGCTTTGCTGACGAGGTTGCGGTTTGACTTAGTTCTCCCCATGATCAGTGGTTAGCTGTGCTTGGTAGCGACGAAGGGTGCTAACTTGATTGTTCTAGCTCTCAACGAGAGCACCAAATGATATAGTATATCTCTAGAGAGAAGTGAGAGCTAGAGAGAGAAGTAGTATATTTGTTTGATATTAATGAATTCTGAACCCCCACAACTACTCCCAAGGGGAGTATTTATAGAGAAAATACGGGCTGGACTCCCAAGCCTTGGGCTTGGGAGGCCCATTTACAACTGGACCGCTACTGGGCCGAATACAAAGCCACTAATGGGCTGTACAAATGAATAAGTATAAACTCCGGTTCTGGGAGGTCCTCGTGGCCGACGAGGGCGTGGCCGACGAGGGCACGGCCGATGAGGGCACGGCCGACGAGGGCACCCGAGTTCCTTGGGCTCAGGACCATAATCTGAGTTGGCCCCTTTTCGGCCGACGGGGGCGTCTTGGCCGACGAGGGCGCCACTCTGTGTCTTGTGCTTTCTGTTCTTCCGAGTATGTGGGTCCGGGGGCTCAGACCCATATACTCCATCATATGTATGTATGTATGTATGTATGTATGTATGTATGTATGTATGTATGTATGTATGTATGTATGTATGTATGTATGTATGTATGTATGTATGTATGTATGTATGTATGTATGTATGTATGTATGTATGTATGTATGTATGAATGTATGTATGTATGTATGTATGTATGTATGTATGTATGTATGTATGTATGTATGTATGTATGTATGTATGTATGTATGTATGTATGTATGTATGTATGTATGTATGTATGTATGTATGTATGTATGTATGTATGTATGTATGTATGTATGTATGTATATAATAGTGATTCACATTTTGATTGTTGTTACATTTTATTCATTTTTAATTTTTTTTGTTAGTAGTAGCATTTAAGTATTTAACTAGTTCTTCACATTGTAATTGTATTTAAATTGTAGTTGTTAAATTTTAAATTTTAATAGTTAGTCACATTTTGTAATTTCTAATTTATAATTAGTAATATTGACATTGTAATTTGTAATTTGTAATTTTGTAACATTTTGTAAGACAATGGACCAGGCTAGGAAATCCGTTGATATAGGTAATCTCTAACGCAATCGTTCAAAGAAGATTGCGAGTGGTTATCCCTCGGGGTGGTCGGGGCGGTCGAAAGGTAAAACGATAAGGCAACATCTTTGTCCCAATCACACGATGATTGGACAACCGATTATAACCGTAGAGAAGCGATGACCGATGAGTAACTTCAACAACTCTTGAACCAAAACCAAGGCTGATTTTTTCACCAAGAAAACCTCACCGAGATGATGAGGAGTTGGAGGATGATGACGCCGAGGAGGATCAAGGAGGAGGCGGCGGGAATCGGGGGCACCAAGACGGCGGGCATGAGGATCAACAAGGCGACGGGGATACCCCCGACGAGAAGGAAGGAGGCGACGTGGGTTCATCTCAACCGGTCCAAAAACGCAAGTCTAAACTAAAATCTCCTCTTTTTGTAGATCATTTTGAGAAGGTCAAGGATCCGCCCGACGGGAAGTGGTACACACATTGCCAACATTGTCCGCAAATATTGTGCATTGGTACTTCGGGGGGCTACGACACGGTGCAAAGGCACTTAAACGCAAGGCAGCCTATAGAGGTGACGAAAATGAAGGGCAAGGGCACGTAAACACAAATATCGAGGTTTACGAATGACCTACCCTTCGCTAATTTCTCTTACAATGATGAGATACATTTAATAGCAATGTCTAAGTTAATTTGTGAAGAAAATTTGTCTTTTATTTTTTCTGAAAGTCTTGCTTTACGTGCTTATGCTCAAGGTTCTTTAAATCCACAATTTAGAAATTATAGCCGTAAAACAATTACTATCTCCATCCCGCTATGATTGTCCCGTTTTACCTTATCGGTCTGTTCCACTAAGATTGTCTCATACCAAATTTGGTAAAATTTGTGTGGCTCATACCACTGTTTATTGATTTGCGTGTCACTCCCTCTTGTCCCATTGTTAGCGGGACGGAGGGAGTAAAAAACAAGTTATTAAACAATATCTTTTGGAAAAGGAAAATTAATTCATTTTTTGAAAACTTTAATGGGCATGTGATTGTTTGTAGTGATATATGAGAAGATACTTATCATCACTTGCATTATTTAGGTGTTACTGCATATTGGATTGATGATGATTGGCAAATGCATAAATGAGTTATCACGTTTCGAGATTTTAATGAAAGACATGCCGGTGTATATTTTCATAGAACATATTTTAATTGAATATAGTTTGATTGATAAAGTGTTTGCTATTGGCTTTGATAATGCTACCAACATAGATTTGGGCACAAAGTATTTGTACAAAATGAAAATGAAAACCAAACTCTCCTTGTTTCAGGTTAAAACTATGGTTGGCTTACACTAAGCCTTCAAATTAAGAGTCTGTAGGATGTGTATAGAAAATAAGAACAAGATTAGTAGCATCTTCAGCTTTCCGGTCAAGTCAGTCAATGCCCAAGCTTGAGTAAGGCTCAAACCCACCCTGAATGAAAAGAAAAAAATGCTAAGAAATAGACTGTTTTTTGTACAGTTTATATCCCTGTTCTAAAAAAAGTGTGTACTCACGGAGCAGTCATCATGGACGCGCCATATAGTTTCTCCGAGGAGGTTTGCAACAGAAAGCACCGTCAGCTCTGGAAAGTAATTCCGTTCCGCAACGGGAATGGTATTTGTGACAATTACCTCTTGAAAGAGGCCACTTGATAACCTTTCTATTGCAGGCGGACTGCAAAACACTACTCCGTATTACAATGAGAGAAAACACCATATAGTAAAAAAAGGTAGCAGTAAGCCCACCATTTGGCATCTAAAAAAAGCTCTAAGTGATCCCGAACCAGTGCTATGATCTGAGTTTGAGTGTGTTAGGTAACCCTCACCTTTCCAGGACTTTTTTAGGGGGTGAGTTAGACCCAATGCATAATGGAATCAAGGAATGATCCAATAATAGTTTGTGTGATTCCAGCACACTCAATGCTTTGGGTCAGCCCGTTGAGTTCGGGTTGGGTCCATTTGACTAGCAAGAGAGATGGGTTGAGTATCCCACATTGGTTGTGTACTGGAATTGAGTCTGGTATATATAGGTGCGAGGTAAACCTTACCTCCAAGTGGGGGTGATGTACAATTTAACAGAAAGTTGATCATATATCTTGAACATGAACATATAAATGACCAAGCAAGCCAAGACTTGATTAACGGCTGTAATATACTGACATACCACATGTGTTTACCTGAAAACAGCATGAGTACTGCACGCATAAACCTCCCTTGCTCCTTCTTGATGTAACAGTGCAGCTCCTTTGGAAATCGTACCTGACCCCACAATTTTTTTTTTACAAAAAACACAGATAAACTAACTGACATTTGAATAAAGGATGTTCCAAAAATTGATTAGTGTCTAATGAATATATTCATTATATTGAGTGATAGGCAAGCTAATCTCTATTAAACTAGGGAAAGGAAACAGAAGGGTCACCAGCAGTATCTATCATGTCATCAACCATAACCGCAACTTTTCCCCTAACGTCACCAATCAGATTCATCACCTGCACAATACCATCTAGTTGATTACTCATATGAAGCAGTATCTAAAACCAACCATAGGAGACCGGCAATGGGGGTGTTGATACCAAGTAACTAAAAATAATGTCAATATTAAGTTACAATAAAGCTTGGATGTTGTTGTTGTATTAAGTTACAATAAAGCGAGAAAAACATCTACAAAGAGCATTACCATACAAGGAAAATAATCACTACGCCTCGTGAAAAGAGACACGTTTAAAACCTTTTATTATTTTGGCAAGGATAAAGGACATGAAATCCCACATATATTATTTAAAAGGAATTCACAGCCACTTTAAGTAAAAATTTACCTCAGCAACATTGTGAGCATGTCGCCTTTTATCAACAATGGCTAGTGGTGCATCGGACAACTTTTTAGCAAATGCTCGGGCCCTTGCAACTCCACCCACATCTGGTGACACCACAACCAAATCGTCTGAACAGATGGTCTTGCTGGCAAGATAATCAAGTATAACGGGCTACAGTCATCAAAAGACAAATAAATACATACTTCAGGTAAGAAGAAAATATTTTTTAAAATTAGGGGTTTTACAGTCAAATGCTAAGAAGCAATTAGACTACTAAATGGTTATAGTCTTCTTCAATTATCCATCAAATATCTATAATAATGGTGATAGATCTCATTGTATCGAATTCTTACACCATTTTTTTACTTATCAAATCCTTTCTCAGAAATATGAAACTGAAACTTATTAATAGCTCCTTATAATGTGCGGTGTGCCCATATTTTTCTCACTGAGCAAATTATTTTCATCCAAATTCTCCAAAGTATAGAATAACTTTTGAGCTCTAGTGCTCTACATATCAACTTTGTTGGTAAACCAAATGACAGCATTGAACCAAATACTTCATATATTATACCTGACCGTGCACATGATCCACTGGAATGTCAAAATAGCCCATGGACTGACCAGAATGAAGATCACATGCAAGAACACGATCAGCACCTGCTTCAGTTATCAGATTTGCAACCAGTTTGGCTGCAATTGATTCACGGCCTTGTGTCTGGAAAAGTATCATTGTGATAGTCATTATTAGAAATAATTACATACTTATGACTAAAATAAAGATTGTTCATAAAAATGTGACCTGTTAAGTGTAGTGACTACAGTAGTAACTTTAGTCATAGTAACTCATGTTCAATTTATACACTTAAGTGACCATGAGACTATACTAGAGTAACTTTTAATCATATTTTTGCAAATAAGTTATATTTCAGTAGTATTTTCAAAAAAACTCTTAATATTATCATTTTTATTATTATCATGATTATTTTATTATAACTATTATTACTATTATTACCTCGCAGTTAGATTTCAGATAAACAAGTTTTTAAATAGGGTACAGGACAAAATAGAGAATATTTGATTTAGTCCTTGCCAATGTTATTAGTCTATTTGGTGCTCAATTATTTTGAAAATCAATTGAGTCCTGGACTATGCAAATATGCAATTGAGTTTACCTAGACATGATGGACTCTCAACGGTAGGACACATTTGCCCATTCATTAAACTTGAATCTAATTCAAGATTCAACTCTACACTCAACACTGTAAATTGGACACAGTTTAAGCCACATCGGACAAAATACCCTTCTTAATTGAGTGTAATATGCATGAGGACTAGACTGGGTCCAACTTGCATTGTCAAGCCCAGAACTGAGTCCAAAAGAAACTCAAGAACCAAACTGAGTAATAATGTATAGTCAAGGCACTAATTTATGAATTAACTTATCAAAGTACTAACTACAACCTTTCGATCTGCTCGAGCATAACCAAAGTAAGGAATAACTGCAGTAATATTTTTGGCAGAGGCTCTTCGACAAGCATCAACCATTATTAGGAGCTCCATAAGGTTTTCATTTGCGGGAGGACAAGTAGGTTGCACAAGATATACATCACAACCTCTCACACTTTCTTGTAACTGCACATATATTTCACCATCTGCAAAACGCTTAATCTTGATCTTCCCAAGTTCTAGCCCCATGTAGCAAGCAATTTCCTGTACCATATCCCATTAAACCCTTGATAATTGATATAAATAAATTAAGGAAGTGATGCCTAGAATACAAGTGCCCATAAAACTCTAATAATACGAGGCTTTTTGAGATAGACCCGAAAATAACGTGTGGGATTGGCCTCAAAGCATACCATAACCACATACTAGAACTATATAGCAACCTTTTTACTTACCTGAGAAAGTGCAGGATTGGCAGTCCCTGAGAAAATTCTGATTCTAGTGCCATTCTGATTTTGCAAGACTGGAAGTCTCTGGAACTGCTTAGGAGTTATGAAGCTAGGGAAAGTGGGCTCACTGTTCATCTGTACAGGCACGCATGGTTTCCCATTGCCATTGAACTTCAATGGCTCCGCCACATTACACCTCTTCCATTTCCAGATTCCAAAAGTCACATCAGAATTTGTGCATATACACATCACATGCCCTATAAATAAATATATACCCACACAACACGCTGGTCTTTTTTTAAAATAGGTTAAAATGAAAGGTTATGAAAGATAGAGAATCTTACAATAAGGGAGTGAGATGTATGGTATTTGCTGATGCAATTTGGCTTTTGTTTAAGTGTGAGACCTCCAGGGAAGCTCAAACATGCCATTGAATATCAAAGGACTGAGTATGGAGAGCAACCAACTGCAAACTAGGGTTTTATTTATATATGTTTTGTACAGAAGAAAGGAAACAGGCAAACAGCAAACAACTTTTTATGTTATTCCTTTTTAAAAAATTTAGTCTTTTTTTTTGTAAACAAACAGTTACCCTACTAACTTGTCTAAAGTTCTTCTACCTATCCATAATAATCCACTTTCTTTTTCCAAATTTCCCGTCAAAATGGACCAAAGAAACCACAACAAAAAATATGGTTAGGCTCTCCAGTGTTGCTAAAGCATCTGTCAAAAGTTTATAATTCGCTCTAAAAGGCCCTTGCAAACTGCATAACTCAGACCTAACTGGTTTTATACGAAATTGATTTCACTTCAAAAATGAATTAAAATCGAGCATGCGACTGATTTTTCTCTACAACTCAGACCTAAATTTACCTTAAATCTATACATTGGAGGAGAACAAGGCAACAAAAGACTGATCTTTTCATGCAAATTTAAATCCAAACCACGAGTAAACTATGGGGCTGCTTGTGATGCATACCTTGGTGATGAAGATTAGAAGCGGATAAATTTGAGAATCCAAAGCAGGACTGCTTTGCCAAATGAATTTGGAGTGCTCTGTTCCAAATGCAAAATTGAGGTCCCAAATATGAAAAAAGAGAAAATCTGAAATTAACAATAACTAAACTCGAGAACGTTACAATAACAACCAAGCCTTAATCCCAAAAGAATTTGATATCATTGCCAAACAGAGAGACAGACGGGGAAGTAAGATAAAACGAAAAAAGAATACAAGTTCGATAAATATAGCACGGATGTGAGTAATACATACTCCGAAGACATACTCCGATCAAAGAATACAAGTTCGAAAACCTTAAAATCATAACTCATAAATTATTAAATATTTAAAAAGTCATAACTGTTAACTAATACGGAGTAGTAGTAAGTAATAACAGGCTGACTAATAACTATAATAAAAAATCAATTAAGTAAAATAACCTGCGATTGAAGATTCTGCGAAGGCTCAAGGCTGCGAGAGTGCGAGGAGCCGAGGCTGTTGGACTGCGACTGAACGTGAAGTCGTGAATAGGCGAAGACTGAAGAGCACCAGGCGGAGTAGGTGTGCAAGCGGAGCAGGTGTCGAGGGGGAGCGGCGAAGCAGGCGTCCAGGCGGATTAGGCGGCACCGGCAGTGCCGATTCCGCGATTCAGCAGATGAGCAGAGTGGCGGAAACGAGGAGTCGTCTCGGCGAAGCGTGTTGCGGTATTGCGTTTGGTTTTTGCGCTGCGTTTGCAGTTTGCTGTTTCACCCGTTTTTTGTGTTGAAAGAGAAAACTTAGAAGCTTCTCTTCCCCTAATCTCAAAGTTTGTGACCTCAATTATTCTGATCTGATTTGAATTATTCTGTCTGATCTGAATCTTTCTGATCTGATCTGAATCTTTCTCATATAAATCCTTCTATATGATATGACTTAATTTGAATATTTAGTTAATTATAATTACAATTATAATTATTATAATTATAATTGTAATTCTAAATTTAATTTAAACATAATTATAATCATAATGATAATAATTATAATTAAAAATAAAGTTATAATAATTATACCTATTACACCTAATTATAATTATAGCTATAATTATAATTGTAATTATATTTTTCATTATAATTATTTCTATAATTATAATTATAAATATAATTACTTCGTATAATCATAATCACTCTGTATAATAATAATAATAATAATAATAATAATAATAATAATAATAATAATAATAATAATAATAATAATAATACTAATAATAATAGTAATACTCAAAATTCACACTTTCCAAAATTCCCAGAAAATCATATCATACTCAAACAAGTCATTCATAGCCTGAATCACATATAAAATTTCATAAAGAATTTCAAATCATAGCTCAAATCCTAATTAATACATAGTAAAGGCAAAATAGTATTTTTGGTTGCGATAGTCCTTACCTCGAGGATAGAAACGAGTCCTAAACGTCAAACCTAGCTTGAGAGGTCACTCATACGTTCCTAGGAAGTTATAGGACCGAAAAATTACAATTTAGGAGAAAGGAATCAAGAAAATGAACAAACGTGCGAATTGGCCTAAAAAATCGTGTTGTATGTGTTAGATTGAAGAGATGAAAGAGACATATATTTTGAGAGGCTGTGCTATGGTTTTTGGAATGAGGGAAACCGGAATAGAGATGTATTTATAGTGAATTTTTGAAGTTTGGGTCGAACTGAGCTTAAATTAGGGACACACGCCGTGCGTGGTTGGCAGTAGCCCCGTTTCTCAATTTTGATGCCACGCACGGTGTGTGTGGCTCCCAAACGTCCAAAACCATAGATTTTGCTCGGTTTCTTCCACGTTTGGACCACCCCCTTAATCCCAAACACTAAATCAAACATAATAACTATCTAAAGACCATCTAAATGATACGAAACACAATTTTAAATATTTCCTAAATTCTCTCTAATTTTCGTGGTATTTCACCCCTCTTAAAGGACGCTTCATCCCTGAAGCTCAAGTCAAAAGCAAAGTCAAGATGACACGCTGAAGGAATTTGCTTATCAAGGAAGCTCGGGGTTTTAGAATACTAGGAGTATATATACCTACTTCATCCTCTCACGTTCCTATGTGTTATCAAAGTTCTTACAAAAGAGAGACAAAGTTTATAAAACTGGGAATTCCTAAAACACTCCACTATGTTCTATCTAATATCTCAAAACGTATGATACTAGGAATATTCTCATAACAATTTTCAAATTTCAATAACTCAAAAGATACCCTAGGATAGGGAATACCTAGGAGCAACCATTGAAAAAATTCCAATCAATTCACAAATCTCAAAACCAATCCAAAACAACACAAAACACAATAAACAATCATCTCACAAGCTCACACACGTCCAAGCCTTAAAATTCAGTCCTACTCAGATTCTTTAGTCCTAATGAATAAAATCATCAAGTCAATTCAAATAGTTTTAGAAAACCTTTAAACAATTTTGTAAAACAAAGGCTTTGGTACCATTTTGTAACACCCCCAAATTCACACCCAAAATAGTTGCTAATTGTAGCAAGTATAGAAAGAATTTTCCAAAACATTTAATTTAAAAAGAGTCTCAATTGCTGCCGAATAAAATAGTCAATGAGTGTTACCGCCACATTCGACTTTCTCTTAACCGAATGCATAGGCCAAACCACAATCCAAATATAATCCAAGTAACTAAGTACTGAAATCTCAAAAAAAAGAACAACAACTTAATTGTCTACATGGGGGGAGTGGTAAAATACTTTGTATGCTTTTTATATAATCTATTTTACATGCAAATCAATTGCTTCCCTAAACTTTACATGCAATCATTTCACATGTAAAGATTTAACGTGTAAACTAACAAACGAGCCCTTAGAGGTAAATGTGTGGATGTGAGCTTTTTTAGTACATGGATCTACGTGTTGGATTCACAATTGTAGAAATATGTTATATTTTGTCTGTGCACATTTGAACGAGACATGGCGATTATAAAAAGTGTGTTACACACATCATGATTTAACGTGTAAACTAATAAACGAGCTCTTAGAGTTAAATGCGTGGATGTGATTTTTTTTAGTACATGGATCCACGTGATGGATTCACAATTGTAGAAATACGGAGTTACACACGTTATGAGTCCAAAAGTAAAAGTAAGTAAAAAGGTGGATACAAATATGATTTTTTGCAGTTCTATTTAAATTTCATAAAGCCTTGTGACCCTAGTCGACAAAGGACCACAAGGAGCTAAACCAGTCTAGGTTGTCCACAGCTGATCGGCTCACAATTTGGAGAGGTCACAATAATCATTCCCCTCGCAGGATTCTAACTTTAAGTCCTATGAAATGACCCCTTAGTTGTTTTTTTTGCAGTTCTAAGGGGGGGTTTGGAACTAATTCTGCTTCTGATTCTTTTTTAAAGCAAAAGCAGAATCAGTTTTCAGAAGCTGGTCACCCCCAACTTCTAAAAAAACTGATTCTAGAAGTATATTAGAACACCATAATCACTTCTGCACTTTTACGCAAACACTCTAACTTTTCTTCTATTCCCTCTAGTTTTAACAATATCCAAACACCCCCTGAATATCAAGGACAGGCTGCACGGACTGTTGTTCTTCTCCAAATTCCCATTCCTTTCTTTTACTAAGCTCTAAAGAAGTTACAGAAATGATGTCCAGATATGACGAGAAAGATTTTCTGGCTTGTTGTGGGAGCACCAGATTCGCCAGGGAAATGGCATCAGCCGCTCCCTTCTCCGACTGCGACGCTGCCGCAATGGCCGCCAGAGACATTTGGTTCAACAAGGCATCCCGCTGCATCTTTTCTTCTTTCTCGTATATTTTCCAATTTTCACTATCATAGATTGAAATTGATCTCAGTTTGATTTCTCAGGTCGATGTAAACGGCTGGCTCGAAGCTTTCGCTGCTCATCCCCAAATCGGCCGTATGCCATCACAGAATCATAAAAGCCCAACTAGTGCACAGTAACTCCCATCTGTCTCTCCTCTTACCTCGACCAATCTGTGAATGGATGTTTTTATTCCATTCTGTTCACAGAAGTGTGAAACAATGCAGAATTTTGAACACACTATTGCCCATTTTAAAATTTCAGGAATGTCTGAATAGAAGTTGAGATTTGAGTCTCATATATTCAGTTCAAATTTCATCCTATGTGTGGGTTTTGTGCTAAACCTAGGCTGGTGATGGTGTGCATTCTTAATTTCTTGCTAAACTCATGGAAGTGATTTCTGGGCATTTTAACTTTCAACCACCTGTACATGTACCCACGGTGGTAACTATTACTTGCAGACTTGCAGACTTGCAGACTTGCAGTTTTATTACTTGCTTGTCTGTAACCTGCATATGAAGGCTATGTATGGAACTCCGCATGTGGTAGGGAAATAGAAAAATAAAAAAAAAATGAAATTGTGTCTTTGTAGTGCTTGGTTTACCTCGGAAAATATGAAGGAAAACCAAATTCTAGTAAAATTTTGTGTGAGTATATATTTACACTTCATAGTATTTATATAGTAGAAATATTTAAGTAAAACGAGTTTGAACAAAAATCTAAAAATGAACGTACTGAAATTTTATTTTCCTCACATTTTCTTTCAAAAAGTTGTCACTATTATTCTTCCATGTTCCAAACAGAACATTTAAGTACGAGCATCTTCCAGGTTCCAAACAGAACTGGAAGCACCTTTAATGCAAACTTTACATACTCTCCTTTTTCCCAGGTGGAGTAAGGGAGAGCAGGCAACAGCCCTAGCTACTGCCACTGATTCTAGCTTACAGGTTATGTAATAATCTAAACAATTTATTTTCAAACTCAATAACACTCACTTGCCTTTCATATACTTTTCTTCTTCTTTTGTGGTAGTGATTCACACCCAAGCAAAAGAGTTTTAATCCATAACATAGCTTGACCTGTGTTATTTTCAGGAACTAAGTGAGTGGAATGCTCGCTACATGGATAAGTTTGGATTCGTCTTCCTAATATGTGCTTCTGGAAGAAGTACCTCTGACATACTTACTGAGTTGAAGGCACCCTTTTGCTTTTCATCTATCTTCTTTTTTACCTGTTTCTTTTCCTTTGTATAATATGTTGATGATTCGGTGCTTAATCCATTGAAACTTTCTATGATGGCCAGAGACGTTATGAACACAGACCTATTATTGAGCTTGAAATAGCAGCCGGGGAGCAAATGAGAATAACTGAGTTACGCCTGGCCAAGCTCTTTCAAGCTGAATTAGATGGCGCCATTGTGTCTAAAGCTCATTCAATTACGGATACTTCTAAATTAGAAGGTGATTTTACCTTTTAGATTTGGAATTGACCAGTACCGTTTTTCTTCACTTGACCCTTGGCTCATGTTTTTTTCAAAATAAGGTTCAGGGAGGGGGGGGGGGGGGGGGGGGTTAGCGAAGTGGCGGGGAAGAAACTTGAGGCTATTAGAAATGTACTACACTATCCTTGGCTCAAATGCTCAATGGAGTGAGTATGAATTTTTCCCTTCCTCCCAAATATATTGTCCACTTGGACTAGACCAAGTATGTTAGAAAGTGATAATTGTGTGGCTAAGATTAATCTACAAGAGAGAAATAATGGGAACAACATATTGATATTTTAAAAGAAAATAAGTGATAATTTGGGATGGATGGAAAAAAAGTGGGAAGAAAAAGTACGTAACAGTGTATTTGATGCTCTTATGATTATTTTTGTAATTTTAAAAGCGTATTGATCTACATGTATAGTAATAATAATGTAGAACAAGTTAAGAAAAAGTTAGTGAAACAAAGCTGATAACCCCCCCCCTCCCCCAACCCCCCAAAATTTGGGAGTGCAATATGTGGAGATAGGAGGATTTTGTAGCTCCATAATTTCCCCTAAATCCCTAGGCATTGTGCCTTAGGAAATGCGGGCAATTGGGGGAAAGGGATTTAGATGCAATATGAATGCAATAGGAGGAAGGAGATCAAGACCTTGGGATATGAGTGCAATGTGCATTGACACACACAACACAACATTAAATGGATCTTTTATGGTTGGTCTAATATGTAGGTCAGCTAAAACTTTTCTGTACTGGTAACATTTTCCAACATTTGAATCTTGAGGCCATCTAAATCTCCTTCTTCCTAATGGGACCACTATAATTCTTTCAAGACCTTGATGACATTCTGAGACCTAATGCCTGTGTAGTGGTACATTGATAGCACATGTTTTACTTGTGTCATTTGCTTACAAGGTTCCTTAAAATTGTTCATTCATTCTGTTTATCTTTTTCACAGTAGCAGTCACAAACTAGTTGATATTTTGATTGTAGAAGATCGCATGAACATCATTGGAGCACATTTGAGAGGTCAAATAGGGAAACCAGCTCACATTCCGCCCAGGAGCCGCCCGCCCATCACAACCCACATTCTTGATGTTGCACGTGGATGCCCTGCCAAAGGTGTTGAGGTGCTATTGGAGGTGTGGAAAGGAAACCAACCACGGCCCAACTTTGGAGGAGCGGATAAAGGTGGTTGGGTTTTGCAAGGGTCATCGGCTACCGACAAAGATGGCCGGTCCGGTCATTTGATGAAGTTGGTTGAAGATTTGGACCCAGGAGTGTATCGGATAAGCTTCAACACTGGCAAGTATAATCCTGATGGGTTTTTCCCCTTCGTCTCCATTGTGTTTGAGATCAGAGAGTCTCAGAAATGGGAGCATTTTCATGTCCCTCTCTTGCTTTCTCCATTCTCCTTCTCTACTTACAGAGGCAGCTAATTAAGTAGACCGTTACAGTGTTCTGCCAATCCTTATTATGTTATGTATAATAAAGTAAGCTGGATGGGGGATACGTATATGCTCTTACATTATTACTCTGTATATTATGTTCATTGAATTTGTGGTACTCTGTAGTCCGTGCTAATTTTTTTATGCGTAAATTTTATCCATGGCCATGTATGGTTTTTTAAAAAACTAAATAACAAATCCGAAATTGTCAAAAAATAAGACTCATATTATACTACGTACTTATTATGTTATATTAATCACTTCTTATTGGAATATTACTTTAAAATTAACTCCAAGTGTCATATCCGTTACAATGCCATCTCCACGCCAGGAAGAAGGGGAGGGCGGCCTCTTTTACAGGAATGTGATGTGATATGGAGCCATTCAATTCCTATGGGGTAGCTATAAATACCGCATGCATTTATTTATCCAGTCCTTTATAAATCTGCTTTTGATCTCCTTTAATTACCTCTGAACTTAAATACATAGTTAATTAATTATTTTCACGTAAAGATTAACTAAAAATGCAGGCTATCAAGGAGAAACTGAATGATATGAGTGCCATTCGCAAGGCCAAGACGGCAGCCAAGGAGGAAGAAAAGGTACATATATACCTAATACTAGTCTATTCGACTCTAATTTACCTTCTATATAGTTTCGAATGGAGGGAATAAATCATAACGAATGTGATTATTATTTATAATTTTCGTTTTTGGAACAGGCGGAGAAAGAATATGCAAAAGCAAGAATGGAAGTGGCTCATGAGGTGAGAATGGCGAGAGAGAAAGAAGCAGAGATGGATTATTATGTAGCCAAAGCTGCGGATAAAGCTGCTCAGCATGAAGCCAAACACTGCCATGATGATGGTGAACAGCCGCCACCATCTGCCTCCGTTGACGGTGGTGATCTGCATGCCAGCAGCCGCCCGCCTTCTGCCACCATTTTGACCGCCGAAGGCGACCCCAGATAGTCGCCGTGCAACCTGCAGCATCCTCCTCGGAGTGAATTAATGCCCGATCATATCCCTCAAGGCCGCTAGATTCCATCTTTACTAATCTTTAATGAACTTGAATTGTAGCTTTTGCTTATGTTATTGTTAGGAATCACACATACATTACTGCGTATATCAAAATAAAACAAAGTTATTGTAGAGAAATGTGGTTGATACAATATGTAGTTGACCTTTCTAAATACTCCGTAGTTGCTATTTGTCCAATATGTAGAGACTATTTTGCGGTTCGTATACGGTGCAACCGGCGCACCTTGAGCATCATGCTCCACTCTAAAAAATGATGTAGTTTTACACAATTTTAAAAACAATCGTGTGAATAGTACATGCGTCATATTTTTTTCCTTTTGTCCCAGTAGCATGAATGATGTAACTCGCGTGTAAAGATATGTAACTCACGTTATTGATCAATGTAACTCCCGTCCGTTCGAAATGTAACTTGTCAAAATACATAGTATAAAAAATAAAATATTGATTTCAATGTAAATAATGAAAAGAAGAAGTCTAATTGCCCAATTATTTTACATAAATATTGTATATGTTTTGTTTTTAATATTAGATCTATAAAAAAGTTTTTTATGAAAATAATTTTTTTTTGAATAACAGAGCTTATTGTGTTGTGTAACTCGCAACGTATTGTGATGTAACTCGCATTATGAAAAATGTAAATTACATGTAAGTGAGATGTAACTTGATGAAGAAAGTTGACATGTAACTTACGTTAATAGATATGTAACTTTAGGCAAATACTGGTGTAACTTGAGTGTGAGTAAGATGTAAGAAGGTGAGTTTTCATCATTAGAATCTGAACTTTCATATTAAAAACATTATTACTATTATACATATAGATTAAAACAAAAAAGTAGCTTGAAGTCATTATATTGGCCCACATATACGGACTCCAGATCCAAAATACACACCTGCAACTTCAGAAATAAGGGATAGCCGCATATCACCGATGTTTACTTCAATCCGCAGAAGGATGACGTTGAGATGCTCATAGCGCCTGCACTAGCAATAGACCTAATCTTTACATCGGTGCAACCAATTTCAGGGAAGGCCGTGGGGCGACGGCGAAACCTCTAGTCCCACATGCAGCGGAGTTCCATGGTGAGATGAAACAATGAAGGAGATGAAGGGGATCCGGCGATTTGCTCTTTTTTTAATAGGAAGCATAAAACTGTACCGTTTTGGGATCGGCACACCATGCTCATGGTTGCCCGATCCCACAGTATAATTTGCGCTATTTTGGGTTGATAGTTTGATACAATAGTGATTGACGATATATATAATCATATTTGTACTATTATATTTCTTTCAATATAATTACATAAATATACAAAAGGTCTGATTAAAGAGTGAATATAGGGCCTGTTTACTACCAAAGATATTTTCCAGTTTTTCAGAAAACTGGAAAACTGGAAAAAAGAAAACAGAAAACATTGGATGCTGTAAAAAAATGCTGGAAAAATATAGAAAGGAAAACAAAAAGTTGCGTTTACCAAAACCACTAAACTAAAAGTGACTTTTTGCTGGAAAAATATTTGCCAAAAATTGCTGGAAAAATATAGAAAAGAAAACAAAAAGTTGCGTTTACCAAAACCAGTAAACTGAGATATGTCTCTATTTTCCTTCATGAATTGGAGAAGTGACTTTTTACTAGTTTTCCAAATTTGGAAAACGCGGATGCTGTAGTGCCGCTGCAATGAATTTGCACACTTACACCTAGTGTTGGATCCGGCTTTGCGAAGATATTAAACGCTTTCAACGGAACAAAATAGAGCAAGATATGATCCCATCAAATTCTACACGAGTTCGGAGTGAAATCAGAAACATTTGTGAATATATGGTTAATCTGTAACTTTTAATTAATGCATTGTAAATGAAGTTGGAACAATAGCTTTAGAGCACCAAATTATCTTTCCAACGAGATATAATATGCCCAAAGCGGAAGAACACACAACAAGATATGAGTGTCACAAATACTTAGCCTTATCTCTATGATTTAGCGTTTTCAGCGTAAATAGAGCACTTTTAGCGTAAATATAGTGTATTTTAGTAATTAGGCAATCATACCTTGATATTTTGAAACCAGCGCCTGAAGACAAGTTTTAGAACTCGGTAAGATC
The DNA here is from genome assembly GCA_945859875.1 of Cuscuta europaea. Lineage (NCBI taxonomy): Eukaryota > Viridiplantae > Streptophyta > Magnoliopsida > Solanales > Convolvulaceae > Cuscuta > Cuscuta europaea. The sequence goes on along the minus strand of CAMAPE010000035.1, from coordinate 3,117,070 downwards.
TTTCCAACGAGATATTAAACGCTTTCAACGGAACAAAATAGAGCAAGATATGATCACATCAATTCTACATGAGTTCAGAGTGAAATCAGAAACATTTGTGAATTTATGGTTAATCTGTAACTTTTAATTAATGCATTGTAAATGAAGTTGGAACAATAGCTTTAGAGCTCCAAATTATCTTTTCAAAGAGATATAATACGCTCAAAACGGAAGAACACACAGCAAGATATGAGTGTCACAAATACTTAACCTTATCTTTATGATTTAGCGTTTTCAGCGTTAATAGATCACTTTTAGCGTAAATACAGTTTATTTTAGTAATTAGGCAATCATCCCTTGATATTTTGAAACCAGCATCTGAAGACAAGTTTTAGAACTCGGTAAGATCTTTCCAACGAGATATTAAACGCTTTCAACGGAACAAAATAGAGCAAGATATGATCACATCAAATTCTACACGAGTTCTACCATCGCCACAATTATAGGGCGATGGACCAGTGACAGACCCAGAATTTTTCTGAAGCGGGGGCACTGCCTCATAGATGGAAATGGGCCGGGTCGAATCGGGCGTATCATTAGTCTTTTTTGTCAAGTGCGTTGAGATTATTATTTTTAACTGGAAATAGATTATTCATTGCCGGCTTGAAGTAATGGGCATATATGGATTATAAGTCTAATTTTGAACTTATTAAGACAATTCTAAACAATATGTATGACTTTTTGAAAGAAAGATATAATTTGGATAAAAAAAGATTCATCTTTGCGTCTTTTCTGATTTCACATTAGAATTCTCGTTATTTTTCATACTATAAAAAAATCAAAATTTCACATTTGAACTAGAATCATGTCAAATATTACACATTGTGCCACAAAATTTGTTGGTACTTTGTCTAGAATATAACTCTATCATGTTAAAAATGAAGTATAGATCATGTTTATGATTCCATCCTTTAATACAATTTTATTTAATAATATGATTTATATATCTAACATTTATCATATTATAGATACAAAATTCAAAGAGTCTGTTGGTTTGAAACTAATGTATCGCGAATTGACACATTTTTCATGTATGAACCTTTATTCAAGATAAAAGTCTTCAATTTATTAAGTTCATCTACATATTAGAAACCTTGTCATATTTTTGACATTTAACTTTGGACAAACATTATTTACACCAAGTAAAAAAATTACCAATGCCACTTTTCAAAGAAAGTGTAGTAACCATATCAACATGTCTAACTATAAGGATTTGCTCCATCACAACTTCGTGGTTGTTTATAATTTATACTACTATGGGGTGTTTGGTTAGGAGCCTATCAACCATTTTTTGGCTGTTTTGACCATAATTAGCCTTTTGACCAGACTAATAAGCTAATAAGAGTGTTTGGTGAATTGGCTTTTTTGGATGGCTTTTTATCCAAAACAACTAAAATGCAAAATGCCAACAAAAGCAGCGTTTAGGTAATGGTTGTTCAAGAATCTACCGCAACATCTTCCTTGAAAGAAGACTAGCTTGCAGGTATTTCAGGCCTCCTTTTTTTAGCTCTACAACTTCTCTCGCAGTCCAACACAAGGAGGAAAGAAAGTCAATTAAAAAAATAAGCAACCCAATGATTCATTTTTAGCAACGTAGAGATTCTTGTTTTAATGTTTAGCCTTTTCTTCCTTTAGCTCCAATTAGTTTTGTAGCAGAAAAGTCATTTGAAAAAGGTTCAGGAAGTTTTGTGGGTTTAATACTTTTTATGTTAAAATAATAATAATAACAATATGAATAATAAGGAGTACAATAATAATGATAATAATAATAATAGAATAATAATAATAATATACAAATGGATAAGGACCACAAAAGATTGTATGTAATTGCTTGAAGGATGTAAAATAAAAGTTTACATTTGAAAATCACAAAAACGGTTTAGGTAATTGTATTAATTAAATTAACTGATTAAAAATTAATTGATATCCTCAATAGTCATTTAACAAGTTATCAACTAATTGTAAACAACCATCTAATCAAACACCAATTTACGAACGACTAATACTATCAGCTAATCAAAACAGCCAACAGAACCCGCTGCAATCAATCCGCCAACACAATCAGCCAACGACTAACAACCAACAGCTATTTGCCAAACACCCCCTATATCTTACTACAATTGTTATGTCTTCGATGGAGTCCTATATATCTTATAGTTTTTTGAAATATTGACAATATGATTGAAATAAAGATAGTCGATAACAATAAGACTTAGTAACTACAATGGTAATTATAGCGATCATGATTGTGTTCAATCTATCAGTATAGTGACTATGCATAGTAACTATAGTAATATTTATGTTCATTAGTTTTACTTCGGTAATATTTATGGAAAAATCTCTAGTTTTTTTTAACGGGGTAGCAGGACCACAAATACTTATTTTAAGTATTAATCTTAAACTTCGGAGTCGGAAGAGGGGCACTTGCCCCCCAGGACCCCCTTAGATCCTCCACTGGCGATGACGGATAAATTAATAATGATATGATAAATTGTACCCTGGTCCTAGCTAATATAAACTATAGAAGTGTTTCATAAATATCTCTTGATGAATATCTAAACGCTGATGTTTTTTGCTGATATTTCTAGCTATTGTGTAAACATTTTAAAGTAATAACTAACTAATCTAACAAATAAAAGCTTAAACATTCCAAACTAAAAAACAAGTACAACAAAGATACTCCGTATATTACATCCACCATGACAACAAAGGTTTATTTTTTGTAAGCATATGTTCAATTTTGTATTTGAGACCGTATAAATCCTAAAAATGGAATAAATCAAAAGTAATCCTAAATAAAATTATGTCAATATAATCTAGATTCTCATTCTTTTTATACCATTTTGAAGGATGAATAGTCATGATATTATGATTTTGGCGGGACCTAGAAAGAGTTATATGCTTTTCGCCACAACGGAATGAAGAGCCAACTCTTATACTCCGTACTATAGTAGGTTGGAGATGTAACTTTCTATTGTTATTGTTATTGGTTAGGTAACTTTAATCACTTACAAAATTGATCCCGTAATTAATAAATCTTTTTAATTTAAGGATTTTTCTATCGGAAAGAACACTTTTCGACAGAAAAATTAGACGATGGTGACATCTTTTCTGCTATACTATTGTCGGAAAGTGTACTTTTCAAAAGGGAAAAATCCTTAAATACAAATATTAATTAGTTACAAGACTAAATTTTCAAGTGGCTAAAGTTACGTGACTAATAAATAAAACGGCCGAAAGTTATGAGACGAAAATTGCAAATTTCTATAGTTTGTTTTAAATTAAACTTGCTTATTACTGTGCACGTTATACGTAGTACTCATTATTTTTTGTTCAATGGTTTTGAAGTTCTTATAAAACTTTGTAACTTTTCATACCCTATGGAGTATTAGTTTAGGAACACAAAGATCGATGTGATTAAATGAGCTTTACACGGTTAACGTCATCTCTCAACTATCTAAAATGTAGTAAATGTAGTCCTTAATAACTAATGAGGAATCGTCAAAAGTACTACTTGATTAATAATGTCTAGGATGACATTTACAACATCAAGTTAAGCCTAAATTTAAATATGGATAAAAAAGAGAGTGAAAAAATGTGATTATCCTTCCAAAAAATTAAATATAAATACATAAACTATAAAAAACAAAAATAATTTAAGCCTTAGAATTAAAAAATTTAAATTTAAATTAAATGTAAAATATACAAAATTAAATATATACTTAAAATAAAGAATATAAGAGCCTGTTTACTTACAGATATATTTTCCAGTTTTCCAGAAAACCGGAAAACTAGAAAACAGAAAACAGGAAACGTGTTTACCAAAGAAAATTGCTGGAAAACTGGAGAAAAGAAAACAGAAAAACGCGTTTACCAAACCGTTTCCCAAAATGAAAAAATGAGACATGTCTCTCTTTTCCTTAATGATCTAGAGAAGTGACTTTTACTAGTTTTCCAAATTTGGAAACGCAGATGTTACAGGCCGCTGCAATGAATTTGCATACTTACACCTAGTAGTGGGTCCAGTCCCGCTCCGATGTCGATTCTATTCTAGTACCTCCATCCTCGTACCTTACCCCTACCCACCCAACCCCCACCCCGCATACCCCTTTTCCCTACAATGACCCTACCCCACCCCCTACCACATGCCCCTACCTCGGTCCCACCCCGATAAACCCTACCCTACCGCCACCCCCGAACACCCTACCCTACCCCCACCTTGTATATTACCCCTTACCCCCTAACTTACCCCTTCCCACATGCCCCCTACCTCGGTCCCACCCTACCGCCATCCTACCCCCACCCTCGTACCGCCATCCTACCCCCACCCTACTGCCATTCTACCCCCACCCTACCTCTTCCCCTACCTCAGCCCCACCCTACCGCCATCCTATCCCAACTCCCTACCCTACTCACTACCCCCACCCTTACCCCTAACCACCACCCTAACCCATCCACTACCCCACCCCGTACCCCTAGACCTTTCCACCCCACCCCCGACCATACCCGTTACCCCACCCCACCCCACCCATACCTTCCTTCCCTACCCCGACCCCTACGAGTAGGTATGGGTGGGTATGAAGGGTTTTAGGGGAGTATGGGTAGAGTGTAAGATCGTTGTAAGGGTAGGGATAGGGCTCAAGGGTGTGGAATTAGGTGTAGGGTGTAGGGTACGAGGTATAGGGGCAGGGTAGGGGTTAGGAGTATGAGTACACGTACGAGGTGATCGACCCTACATATTATTTTATATTTATGTTCATGAATGTTTGTGTGTCTATATATGTATAGGGTTATTTTAGACATTTTAATGTTAAACGGTGTTTTAAACCTTTTGAAGTAAACATGATCTTATAACATTGCTTATTTTATGTGTCGCTTATTAACGTGAGTCTTAATAAGCACCATTTAGTAACCTGTGAAGTAAACGTGTCAGTCTTCAGGATGATCACAGAACTGAGTGAAAAAATTGATGAACATGTTTTCAGATTTCAAAATGTAAAACTAGAAAATAGAAACATAAAACTGGAGATAGAAAAACTGAAAAATAAAAATAGAAAATTAGAGAACGAAAAATAGAAGTAGAAAACAGGAAAATATCTATGTAAATAAACATGCCCTAAGTTCTTCAAAAAAACGAAAATCATACTTTGATTAGGATTTCAACCTCTTCTGAAAAAAGACACTCCAAAAGTGCTATCATTATAAAAATTTCTAATGCTCAATTAAATATAGAAACAATGGAAAAAATATTACTCATGGTCTTTTGATGGACAAAAATATCACTAAATTTCAATTGGGCAAAAAAGAGAGCAAAATATCCCAGGCCTAGCTACTTGCGGGACTCTCTTTCTCCCTAGCCTTGCGCAACTCTCTTTCTCCCCAGCCTTGCGCGACTCTCTTTCTCCCCGGCCTTGCGCAACTCTTCTCCAATCACCTTCTTCCTCTCCCAAATCGGTGCCTCCACCAGCACGACGGCTCCGATGTTGTTGCTCTGCTGAAGAAGCTACATCTCGGCGCTTCTACCAGCCGGACACATTTATCACCTTTTCTTCCCTTTTCTTAGCATCGCCACCGTACTAGTCGATTTCAAGGATGAATAAGACGAGTCTCTTGATCGGATCACTCGCCTTCAACTAAGGTTGAGGAGCTGGTGTGGCTGGGGTTACAGGTTGGGATGGGGGTAGGGTTACGGGTTGGAATGGGGCTCGGTTTGGGCGGCGGTGTGATTGGAGACGGTGGCAATAGGTGGGGCGAAGTCGGACTGGTAATAAGCTGGTGATGGGGCTGCGAGATGGGGAGGGGGTTGTAATGTGAAAGAGTCAGATGAGAGGGGGCGATTGCAGGGGAGAGAACGACGTCATTGTGGTGGAGTCACTGTGACGGCGTCACTGTGGCGGTGGCGGTGTAATTGGCGTGAAAATATTTGACGGTGACCACTCTTAGTGACATGAAAAACGATCACAGTGTTTTTTGTGTTCACGCGTGTTGAGAGCGTCTCTCTCTGGAACCTTCCTTCCAGACTCACGCGGAAGGATGGTTGTCGTCGATTCTTCGACTGAGCTGCGTTTTTTGTGTTTGTCGGACGAATTTCACTCCCGTTTTGATTTCCGTGCTCGGATTAGTTACTGGTATATTGTTTTTAAGGCCATCTTGGCCAAAATCGATTTTCTGGTGCGAAGGTTTCTGCTCGTATTTCGCAGGTGCTTCGTTGCAGAACAGGTTTAATCGGGACTGGTGTGGTATCCGGACCGACTAGCCAACCTGGATTTCGTCTGTCTCTGCACCCTGATCAGATTTTAGGTCTGAAAAAGGGCTCCTGTGGTGTGCGATGCAGAAAAATAGACGCGAATTTGGGGAAAATCCCAGGATGCGTTGTACGCGCTCTTCGTCTAGGTTTGATGTTCTTGGAGACATAGATGTTGAATTCCCACTCGCCTGTGTGAAAATTCCCGGTACAAGGGCTGCGGAATTCACTTCTGCTGCAGAAAGAACTGGTGCTGTAGGGACTTCTGGACTACTTAAACAGGTAACGATGCAGGCTGGGATTAAGACCAAGTCAGGTCTCTGAAGCTTTAGAAAACTTGGATGAGAATTTCCCAGAGTTGCAGAACATGAATGTGATGAAACTAGGAGACAAACCAACTGCTAAGGTTAAAACTCCTGGGAAACCTACTGGGAATTCGCCTACACCTGTGACTGCAAAGAAAGATGCAATAGCTACTAGTATAGAACCTACAGCTACAGGGCCCTTACTTACTGCTAAGCCTGGGCAGACCACTTCTGGGGACTTTGGGAAAGCTGGACAGAACTCCCAGGCTGCAGGTGCTGAAAAAACAGGGCATATGGGGACTGCTCCTCAAGCAATTGCTAAGCAGCCACGGGAGAAGAAGCAAATTACAAATGGGGATGCAGCTGCTAACATCTCTGGGAAAGGACCTCTGCATACCGGGGCTGCTACTCTAGCAGCTGGTCTGGCAGAAACTTTGGCTTTGACTCAGGGGGATGTGCATACTACTCCGGAACAACCTGCTAAGGCTCCACCTGCCGCTAAGGGTACTGTTGCTGCAGTTAATGTAGGGGCAAAACTGATTGAAAAAGCACCTGCACAAACTGAATATGGGGGTGCAGGGGCTGCTAGAGCTTGGTCTTCACTTTTCAAAGACAACCGGGACCCCTCAAAGGGCTTGAAATTGAGGTATATCCCGCCGAAAGGCAATTCTTTAGATTTTACGGATAGAGTCTTGCCCTCTATGGTCGACATGTGGGGATTTTGTCTTGTGGGTTTCTTTACCGGGAAGTTTCCGGGCCTTAAAGCGGTGTATGACTTGAAAAAAACTTGGGGGGTTACTTGCATGGTTGATAAGCATAACAAGGGATGGATTATTTTCAAATTTAAAAATGATGAAGATAGATCAAAAGTTTTGAATGGAGGTCCTTATAACATCTTTGGTATACAACTCATGTTAAAAACGCTTTCGGAAGATTTTTCCTTTGATGATGATGAATTTCTCAAAGTCCCGATTTGGGTAAAATTTCCTAATCTACATATGAAACTTTGGAATGAGGAGGCTATGAGTGAGGTTGCATCTATGGTGGGGGTCCCGCTTTCTACGGACAAAGTTACTCAAAATAGGAGTAATCACCACTTTGCCAGAGTTCTGATTGAAGTTGATGTTTCTAAACCACCCTCGCTTTCTTTTCCTATACGGCTACCTTCCGGTAAGGTAGTCAAACAAATGGTGGTTTATGAAACTTTCCCTCACTTTTGTTTCCATTGTAAAATGTATGGACACCACCCATTCATTTGCAATAAATTGGCATCAAAAGAACGGGATTTGGCTACTGTTGATAAGAAAGAGGATATTGTGAATGAGGGTTCTCAAGTGGAAATTGTGGGAACTACTGTACCTGCTGCCCAGCCAGCCCAGGAGCCTCCTGCTGCTGCTTACCCGACCGGGTGCTGCACTGACCCAACCGATACTGGGCAGGCAGTGTCCCAGGGGTCTGCCAGCGCTGTTTTGGATGGTACTATGGGTTTGCACACAGACCAAGGGATTGCAGGGACTGAGCCCACTGCCCAGGGGGCTAAATCGGATTCCATGCCCGAATCAGAGGAGGAAGATGACACAGAAGATGAGGAATCTGATGATGAGCCGAAAGATGAGGAGGAACAGAGAATTCTTGACGAATACTGGGAAAAAATTACTCAATATAAGAAGATGAAGAAAAGGATGGTAGCTGAGCCTGCTCAAATAGGTTTAGGCTGATTTGATATTGTTTCCCACTGCCGTTTATTTGATTGTTTGTATTTGATTTCTCTGATTAGGTGGATATGGGGAATGCCCCATTATTTTGTTGATGCATTATATTTAGGTTAGATTCATCTAACTTAGATAGTCTTTCTAGATTTTGTGTGATACATTGTAAAATGTTATTTTTGGGTGTTTTTTATATATACTTACATTTCATCCAAAAAAAAAAAAAAAAAAAAATGAAAAACGATCACAGTGACATAAATTTTTTGCAGTAACATCATGTTTTCTAATTCCAAATATATTACCTTGTTAATCACTTTTTTGTCAATTTTTAAAAGTACTCACATTTTTGGAAATTAAGTTTAATTCAGTAATATTAGGGGGAAAACCCCTTAAATATATTCACTTTACCTAAGTAGGAAATTGGTCTAAATGACTAAATATGAGCTAAAAAGTACTCCCTCCGTCCCGGAAAATTAGTCCCATTTTCCTTTTTGGGACGTCCCAAAAAATTTGTCCACTTACTAAATAAGGAAAGGTTTTTTAATTAAAAACCCATTTTACCCCTCCTTATCCTTTACCCTCCCACCCTTATCCTTATCCTTTTCACTTATTCGCTCTCTCACCTTCTGTCGTTACCACTTCCGCAGCACCATTCCCACCCTCTTTCCTCTCACTCCTTCATTACTCCAACGATAGCACTTCACCTCTCTCTTACACTATTCCGGCCATTTGTCCTCCCTTTCTTGCACTTTTTAGTTCGTTGAACTTTATTTCCTTCTCTGATTTCATTTCCAGTTTAACCCTAGGTTATCTGTTGATCTAACCGTCTGTCCTAAAATCAAATCCCTAAATCCGATTACCATGAAAGATCTACCTGAATGCAATGAATGCATGGCGGATCTTATGGTTCCAGATAGCGTTTTGGAGTCCCAGATCGAAGACAGTGAAGGTCCGGATAAGCATGTGGTTCCGAACAGTGAAGATGTGTCAGAGGAGGTGGACGGTGGAGCTATGATGACCTTATTGGTTCCGGACAGTGAAGAGGAGGTAGAGGAGGAGGTCGGTGGAGGTTCAGCTTCCGGATAGTGATGCTTGGGCTAAAATAAGGAAGGATGTTCGAATGCAGTACATTCGTTATCCTGGTCTAGAGGACTTCTTAAAACTCATCCTACCCCGCTGGGAATCGAGGATGTGGGACGTTAACGCCCAACAGGGGAGTTTGTTTCTTTATTTGTTTTGCATTGCAAATCTGTATGTTGGTATGTTTCGGAAATTGTTGTCTGGTTTGTGTTACATGTATGTTGTGTGTGTAGATGTGTTTGATTTTGGGACAACAATGATGATTATATGGTGTTCTTGTATCTATGACTAAATGGTAAGGGTTATGTGAGGCTGCTATGATGACCTTATTGGTCTGAGCTTTGTTGCCTGCTATGATGACCTTATTGGTCTGAGCTTTGTTGCCTGCTATGATGAACTTATTGGTCTGAATTTTGTTGCCTGCTATGATGACCTTATTGGTTTGAGCTTTGTTGCCTGCTATGATGACCTTATTGGTCTGAGCTTTGTTGCCTGCTATGAGGTTGTTACAATGACCTTATTGGTATGAGCTTTGTTGGTGTCTATGAGGCTGCTATGATGACCTTATTGGTCTGAGCATTGTTTTGTGTGAGGTTGCTATGATGACAATATAGTCTGAACATTGATTTGTGTGAGGCTGCTATACTGAATAAGAGAGCCATAAGGCTTGAGAAAGGTGTCTGTTATGCTACAACAATATAGGCCTCTAAACATTCCAAATTTCTTAGGCCTCCACAAAATTACAAAAATATAGGCCTCTATATTATGACAAAAAAAGGCATTTACAAAAATAAAAAAAACATGCCTTCAGAACTAATGGATTGAGTTCATTAGTGAAGATGACTTAGTCCTCATCATCTTCATGGATGAACTGGCCATTAGTAGCCTGTTGTTGGGATAAAACATCTTCTGTGGCTTCTAGTAACTCCACATCAACCTCTATGCTTGTTGGTAGTCTCCCTTCTGTGATCATTCTGTCCTTTGCATGGTGTGGCAGCTTGTAGTTGTTCTCCCCATCCACTTTCATAATCTCTAACATCACATATTGGTAGCTTAACCAAACCTTGTTTAGAGTGGTGGGTGAAAGATGGTATAATGCTTCATCTACTGCCTTTAACAGTTTCATCCACATTCTTAGGTGCTTGTTGGTCTTTCAAAGACTGAATTGCCCTAAAGAACCCAAGATCTAGTATGTTAAGATCAGGAGAATTAGGGGGCTGGTTAGTTAGGGTAATATTAAACCCATCTGCTTTTGAGACAACCATAAAGTCTGGGTCTCAATCTAGGATGTGTCCTTACTTAACTGTTCAGGCCATTTTCCCTTGATGCTAGGCAACACATTTTTGATAAGCATGTCCTTAAACACTGATTTTGTTATGCTCAGCACAAGTTTGGTTTCCATTATCCCTGCATCCCTATTCTTGCTTTTCCTTTTAGCAACCACTTTCTCAATGAATGGGAAAATGCTTATTTTACCATCCCATATTACTTCTCCATTATCTGCATACAAAGGCCTCCCCACTGCTCCTAGTGACATGACCTTGGTTATGAATCTTTTAGACTTGCATACCCTATGTGGATCCATTTCTTCCTGTCCCATGTAGTATCTTAGAGATGTTTTTGACAAGAAAAACCATTTCTCATCAATGTGTATCGCATTATGGAAATTTTTAAATACTGGATTGCCTGGAATTGATTTGTCTATTTGTTTGGAACAGAACATCAATCTGTGAATTTTATTTGCTTCACTTAGCAAAGGCTTAATAGCATTTGTATGGCTTCTAAGCACACCTCTCTGAACCAATTTGTGAATACTTGACTTTGAAACTGAACTGGCCGAAACAAGTGCCCTTATGTTAGTCCACTTGGTTTTGACATCTATTGCTTCCCCCTTTTGAATCCGCTCTTTGGCTTTGGTCCAGATCCTGAAAATAGTTTTTCTGGTCACTGAATATTTAATGGCAAGCTGATTTAGAACACCATGCTAAGTTATCACCTCCCTAGAATATGTTCTTGTTGCACTGATTAGAATTTCATCAATTATACTCTCTCGTTCACAGTTTTGTAGTCTTCTTGCTTTGATATTTGAGCTTTGGCCATTTGTTGGTGTGTGCAGAGCTTCATTTATGGCAGTTGGTGAGGAAGGACCATTCACTGCACCTGAAGACAACTCTTTATGAATGGAAGCTGCAGTGGGGGAAGAAGCTGTCTAGGCGCCACTGCTGTTTGCGGCCATAAATGCTACGTGAAGTGTGTGATAGTGTCTAGTGAATTTTTGTGAGGGAGGGAACATTTGGAATGTGTATTTATAGATAGGGTTAATTTAGAAGCTTTCCCAAAAAAAAGAGGGAACTTTAGGGGGAAAGGGGTGTAGTACGAAGGGGTACTGTTATGAACAGTGTAAAGTTTTTGGGTGCAGTAAATCCCCCCCCCCCCCCCCCTAGCCGCAATTCCTTTCTCCTTTTGCTTTAATTTTACTTTAGGGACACTTTGAGAAAGTCAAAACATTTTATAACTTTTCTTAAAATCCGATCCAAGTCAAAATGAGACTAATTTTCCGAGATGGAGGGAGTAACTGATGTGATATTATATACCCCGTACTACATATATATACAATAATGCTTGATGTACCCACCCTTATACCCACCTTATATACCCACCTTATATACCCACCATGTTTGTGAAGTTTTTTTTGTTTGTGAACTCGGTTCACAGACAATATTTTGTTTGTGCAGAATATTATCTGTGAATTGATGTTCACAGACAAAAAAAACTTTCACAAACATGAGTGGGTACAAAAGTGGGTATAAGAGTGGATACAAACATCATTTTTCGTATATAATACGCAGTAACGGCATATGTGCATGGCATTTTTTCTCCACTAAAACATACTCCAATCCCTCCCTTCTTTATTAAGTGTCCCTTTAGGCTTTGACATAGATTTTTTGAGAAAATAATAGAGGTAGTGTAAAAGAGTGTAGTGATTTGTGTTTAAATAATAAAGTAGGAAAGAGAAAAGGGTAAGAGTAATAAAAATTGATGGTAAAAAGGTAATTTGATTGAAAAATTTTACCAAAAAAAGGTAGTACTCTCTCCGTTCCTAAATAAACTTCCAACTTTCCTTTTTCGTCCGTTCCAATTAAAACTTCCACTTTCCCTTTTTGGTAAAGAATTTGTGGTTCACAACATTTCTTACACATTTTTCTCTCCTCTGCACAACTCTCCACCACACAATATCCACTATCTTAAACTTTGTGCCAAACCCATATGGAAGTTAAAATGGGAACGGAGGTAGTATATGTTTGGAATAAAGAATTGAAATAGGAGACCGGCCTATTGTACTTCTCAAACTAAATAAAACTTGTTGAAATTGAACTGCCAGGCGAATGCAGTAAGCTTATTTAGTAACCCTTCTGAAATTACAACCAGAAAATATAATATAATTAATATAAGCAAGATAACTTAGATATAAGTCTTCGATAATTAACTATATAGTAAATTTGTCATAAGTTGACGGGAAATAATTATGCATGACTAATCAATTCAAAGCTAAAATCGACGGAGTATAACGTTTCAGATCAGCTGATTATTTCTTCATTCAAATTACCATTTTAACTTTTCATCCTAGCAATATATACTACATGATTGTCAAGGCTAATTGAAATTTAGCTCAAAATAATACGTAGTAATCTAAAGGGTTAATTTGAGTTTGCACTTCATTTTATTATCCAAATTAGACTTTGCACTCGGTTTTTAAATATCTTTGTATTTGCACCTTCAATCCCGTGTGAAAAAACAAAAATGCACATCAATAGTAATATGTTGAACGCCAATCGATTTGTTAATGGAGGGGTATTTTTGTTTTTTATATAGGGTTAAGGTGAAAACACAAAGTTTTTTAAAAACGGAATGAAAAGTCCAACATGAACAATAAATGTGGTGCAAAGATCAAATTGTGACCCCTAATCTACACATACATATATAAAGCCTAGTGAATTGGTATACATGCTTCCACTCCCAACTTTGATTGCATTAATTTATGTTTATTAAGCAATAATTATAATTTATAATCACCAATTTTAATGTAATTAATAACCCCAGACATTTACTAGGGCGTAAAATCATGCATGCAACCTGTCGTGTGCATATTGCTTTTGGCTGCGACGTAAATGGAGGTACACAAATAGTTACCGTATTGTTATGAGTTTTTGCCAATAAATGATGTATGTTTAGGTGAATCTCAAAACACTTTAATTACTTAGCTTTTAGAACCTGACTAATAAATAACCTAATTAACCAAACTACGAGGAAAAATTACAACAAAAATTCAACAATGGCGTCGGGTAAGATTCTATCAATGAGTTTTAATGAGAAGAGCCATTATGCAAATAACTCAAGTTTTCAGGTATCCCTCTCGAATCATATCTCATATCCTTTCTATCTTTAAACATAATTGCTTTTATGTTTTAACTAATGTACCAATATTAGCGAGTCCTATATCCTACATTCGGGTGTATGTAAATCCGGGCCAACTAAGGAAGACAACCCATTAATTAATACAGACCATTTTTTCGGTTGCATTATGTTTAAATGTTTAATGTCATTCGATAGTATATTTTATTCATTCACTTTTTTTTGAACCGAGATTATGCATTCACTTGTTTCTTTGATATCATTTAATGAATAAAGTAGTTATTTGATTAATAAGTTTAGTACTTTTCATTTCATTATTTTCCTATTATTTAAATATGTTTAATTTGCAGAAAGAGGTAATAGAGAAGGTAAAGCCCATGCTAGAAGAAACTATCAAAGAAATGGGCAACAATGGAGGTTTCCCGGAGTGCTTTAAAATGGCGGATTTGGGCTGCTCATCCGGCCCGAACACGCTATTCCCCATGATCAACGTGATCAACGCCGTGAACGAGAGTTGTCGGGAGAGAAACGCCGACGTGCCGGAATTCCAGGCCTTTCTCAATGATCTGCCGGATAACGACTTCAACGCCGTCTTCCGAACACTCCCTTCGTTTCGCAAAAATCTGGAAGAAGCAACGGGTTTGAATAGTAGAGATAAAAAGTACAAGCATTGTTGCATAGCAGCAGTGCCTGGTTCTTTCTATGATAGGCTCTTCCCTTCCAATTCTCTCCACTTAGTTCATTCCTCCTATAGTCTTCATTGGCTCTCGCAGGTATAGATCATGTAACTTAATTAAGAATTTCAAATTAAAACCGTCATATTTTTATTCCCGAAATATGAGTTACTACTGAGTAGTACGGAGTAACAGACTTAAAATATGACAATCTTTTTCAAACTTAATAGTAATTATTTCTATTTAAGAACAAAAACATGAGAATGTGATTTTGAAATTCAAAAAGGTTTATATTCCTATTTCAAGAATTTCCCCAATCACATAACAAATCTCATTGACCTAACCTTTATTTGTCAAATGGAGTATATATTAGATTAATTTTAAGCTTCTGTTCAAAACTTTTTATCTAATGAATTGTATTATATACGTTTTGATAAACATTTTTATGCTCATTGTATATACAGTGCCAATCCTACCTAAACTCAGACCTGAGTCGAGCTTCATAAATGGACCCTAAACATAGTGATTCTTTGTCATATAGAATCATTAAAATTCAATAATTAAATATCACAAAACCGTAATTCTTAAAATAAAGTCTGCATTATATAGTAAAATGACATTGGATGTATTAAAAAACTAATTAAGTACAACTCGTCGAACATTTTTAGATGCAAATGTATTAATCAAGTCTGCATAATCTATGCTACCAATGGTCTTCTTTTCAATTGATAACATAGCCAATCCATTCAACCTTTTTTGGGACATGGTTGAAGATGTACTCCCCGAATTGGAGTGGCACTTTTATTCAAAATCAAGTAGTACGTACTATTAATGTTTCGGCTTTACTTTGAGTTAATGATTCAGTACATGATTTTGTTTTCCTCTTTTGAAATTGAGACATAGATTTCAGAGGCAAAATATATATATATCAGTAATTTTCACTTTAAAACACAAAGCATTTAATTTAATTAACGTGAATTCAGAATTTCATAATTGCAATACTGATAACACTAAATAAAAAACAAACAAGAATCAACTAGTATTCAAAAATTTACAAATTAGTCTATTTGGCATTCACACATGACAAATTAATTATACATCACATTAGCATTTAGCACATCAATATAAAGTTAGAAAATTTCTGAAAATACAAAGGAATAACAAACTAAGCAAATAAAAAAACATAGACTGAAAGAATTAATTATAGAACTTGGAGCCTAGAAGACTAGAAATAGAAATCGATGTGCCCAAAAGGAAAAATAAAAAATAACTAGAAAATACATATATAAAATTTTGGACCCCTAATGTTACAAATTTTTGGGGCCAATAAGGTCCAAGCCTCTCCATCCTTACATAAGGCACGACTCTGTGTAAGAGATATAGTTTTGAATTTTTAATCGTTCCATGAAATAATTTTATGTTTCTTTACCAATTTAACCTCACGACAGGCTCCAGAAGGAATTGAGAAAATGAACAAGAGAGGGTTAGCTGTGGGACAGTCGAGTCCGCCAGAGGTGATTGAAGCATATGCTAAGCAGTACGAGAAGGATTTGACGGCGTTTCTCCGTTGTCGTGCCGATGAGTTAAAGCCCGGCGGCCGCATGGTCTTTGCTCTTCATGGCAGGGGTACAGAAGATCATATTCAAACCGCTTATTTTGTTGACCCGTTGACCGAGGCACTTCTGCAATTTGTTTCCGAGGTTAGATATATTGAGTATTCTACTCCCTAAACCATAAGGGTTTTGCTTGTTTTCGTATTTAGAGTTATCTGTGGATAGACAATTTGTCTACTGGGGACAGATGAGTGTACACAAAAGGTGTACACATTTTGTGTACACCTCACATTTTTTAAACCATAAATGTTTGCTAAATACCGATTAAAGCACATGGATTGGCTATATCTCTTGAATTAAAACTGTATGTAAATACGGAGTATACTTTCTTAATGAAGAAAATTGAAAGAGGAGTTATTTCAAAAAATACTTAAAATAATCTTTTAGTAACTCAACTCAATTCAGCTATAAAATTAACTTCGACCTTACTTGCTTTGATTTTACCCAATTCAAACTTGTGAAATCAAAATTTGGATACCTTATATTTTGCATAATTTTCTACTCTCCCAATCTTCTTGAGATCCAAGAAGAGCATTCATTTGGATACTCTGTTTTGCATAATTTTCTTTGTTTAACTGAGGGATAAAAGAAAGAGAAATATTGTTGTTCATATCGATCGACGGGCTCTGATACCAATTTGTTGAAAAAAATGGGAGAAAAGTATCGAGACTCTGATGAAGAATAATGTTTCATTCACTTGACACATTCATACAATGGAGGGATGAAATATTTATAGGATGAGAGATCTAACTCTTTATATTCTTCATATTTCTAGGTCATTAAATGAACCTAGAAACTTACAAGGAATATCAAAATACTTATCTTCCAACTTCCAAGTTTATTTTAATTGTCCAACATTAACATAATTAACCAAGAAAAGTCAAATTGACCAATCTTTTTGGAATGAAGGTGATATATTAATATTATTTATTTAATCATTATTTGTAATTATCTCTTTAATATTTACTTGTACTTATCTATAATTTTTTACTTGTATTCCTAGTAATAAATATGATAGCTAAACATGCTCCCTAACTTAATTAATATAAGGTAGATTCTATGGTACCTTTAAGATATTATACCTTTGTCCACATGGACCAATCAGAATGCTGCAGTTGAATTAAAAATGATGTAATGATTTGGACCAATCAAGAGAATGATAGGTACAGTACCCCAATTTTTAGGTGGGTACCAGAGTTGTCACCGTAATATAAATACAAGGCTATAGCTATCAAAATATATACTAGTACTAGTTAGATGGTTTAATTTCTTTTTCTATTTTAGTATAGTAGATTTTTCTTTAATGAATGAGATTCCAGTCACCGTTAATATTCAATAATTAATTTTGGGTGACACATTGAAATGAAGGGTGTTATCGAGGAGAAAAAGATGGAATCGCTCAATTTTCCTTCTTATGCACCATACAAGGATGAAATGAAGAACATAATAGAAAAGGAGGGGTCCTTCACACTTGACAGGCTTGAAGTCTTTGAAATGAATTGGAATGACTTGACCGGCGACACCGATGCCCCCACCGATCATGCGGCGGCGGCGGCGAAATTCATAACGAAAACCACCAGAGCTGTTACTGAGCCGATGGTGGCTTCTCATTTCGGAGAATCCGTCGTTGACCCGGTCTTCCTCAGATATGAAGAGATCGTTGGTCAACGTTTGGTCAACGAGGGCAAGGCTAAGCTCAAGCTGTCGAGTATTGCTCTTTGCTTGACCAAGAGGCAAGGCCGCACTTGAAATTATTACTCCATCGTCACGTTTATAAACTATTCAATTTTGATTTGAAATAACTTAAATTAAATGAAGTATATATATATGACTTTATTTATTGAATTATATAGACTACTTTGTTACGCAAACTCCACTAATTTGATGTTGCAAAGTTAACCTATATAACTTCATAAATAAGTCATGAATATATATCGCTTCATAAACTTTTTGGTATATAGTTTTCGGTTTTCTGCATGATATATACACACACATTGTAAATGAAATAGTGTCGAATACTTTTGTATGTAACATTAATATTTTTATATCCTATGGGTATATGCAAATAATTGATAAATGATAAATCTACAACTTTGTCATCAGTTTTACTAAACTTTCGTGGCTCTAGCTTAGTAATCTATGTGTCCAAAACTTTATAACTTTTATTTTGACAGAGATAATATTGATTCGATGCAATCTGAGTAATTATAGTGTTAATAAAATACATCAATGGCCAAATGATGGCTTATATAGTTAGATGCCCGAGATTGAAGCTTTAATTTGGAAGAAGTGGTTAAAGATAAATGCAATTAGAGGTATGAAAGTCATCCCTAAAAATTCTAGTTTATGCGTGAAACTCCATTTTGATTTGTAAATTTTTTGTATTAGGATATGATGTTTGATGAAACGGTTAGTAACACGAGAGGCGGGGAGAGGGAGTGAATTGTGTGTGTGGAACCGTGATAGTTTTTCGTCAAATTCTAGCGTGGGATATAGGGTGAAACAAAGTAAATAAGTGCACAAGGATTTTACGAGGAAAAATCCTTTGGATCAAAAGGGATTAAAAAACATCGATCCCACTCGGAGGAATTTTAACAACTTCACTAAAAAGCCTTTGAATGGTTACAAGAGAAACTCTCCTAGTCTAGGAAGAGTTATGATTTTTTGCTTTACGAATAGAGAATCTCTCAGCTTTACAATAAAACTCTAACCACACATACCAACCCGAGGGTGCTATGCTTAGCCAATCCTCCAAAACCCCATTACAAAGAGACGAAGGGAAAGTTAGAACTATATCTAAAACTCTGTGAGCAGTTTCAAGTGTCTTGAAGTCTTTGTTGGGTGTGTTTCGGAAAATAAAGAAAATTAATTAAAATAAATTAATTAAATAAAATGACTAGAGAAAAACAAGAAAGGAGATGAAGCAGAATTAGCCAAAGCTCATGCTACGCACGATTTCCTTAAAACGTATTTGTTGTCTCCCACGGTGCTAGGAGCGTTGCAACAATCGTTTCCCAGGATACGATGACTACGAACTAATGTTTGAGCACACAAACAAGAGTTCCAGCGAACGAGAACGAAGTATGAACACAGAAGGAATTTTGGGAGTAGCTGGAAGAGTTTTTAGCTCAAGAAAACGTGAGGAAAGTGTTGTGCGTTGTCAAACCGTGTGTTTGTTGCAACGCACCTGCCAGCTATTTATAGGAGGATTTGTTGTGTGTTAAATGGGGTGTTAATGGACCTGAACGTTGGACATCAATGACCAGTCCGTTGGGCATTGAATCGTCCATAAACTGTCCATTTAACGCAGCATTAAAAGAGAAGAACGTTGGGCATTAATTGTTGTAACGGAAGAAGTGCGCGACAGAAGACCCCAACAGAACACCCCTTGGAGGGTTTCTGTCCGAAGCCAGCAGAACCCCCTTGGAGGGTTTCTGTCCGAAGCCAACAGAACCCCCTTGGAGGGTTTCTGTCCGAGACCTTCTGTCCAGAGCACTTCTGGGAAAAAATAAACGTTTCGGGAAGAAAACAAAAATTAACCGTATCTCTTGAGAGATAGATTTTTGGACGGCATTCGTGTCCGCAGGTCGCCCGCGCACACGAGTCGCGGTTTTTCTTCTCCGTTTCGGGATTTGATCGGCACCCCCCCTGTGCGTAAGAGAGAGCCTTTCCTTTTAGGAATCTTAACTCCTTAAAAGAGGCTTCCCTTTATAAGGGGGTGAAAATCCCTTGAATTTTTCGGTGTGGGATTAAACACACTAGAAACTCATCATTTTCCTAGTTTTTCCATTTCAACGAGTGAACTTCGAGAATCAATTTCTCATTCACCCGTTATCCGTTTTGAGCGTACCACATATCGAATTGTAGCCCTTAACAAGGACAATCCGAAACCACTTTGACCCGACCCAAATCGGAAGTGGACCCCACTCAAATAATTGCCCCAAAATGACCATTTAATGCAATTTTTAACACATTTTTCCAACAATCCCCCACATGAATGAAAATTGATTTTCGAGACTTAAAAGACACGAAGATAGGAGGATACGTTGTGTTCACCGGATGATCCTTGCATACGGAGAGGTAGGTTTTATCCTTTGAACCTTCCGTTGTAAAGACACGTTTATTTACTGGCTGTCTAGTAGACTCGATGTCCTTGAACTATACTGCCGTCGTGTAAACATTGACTTATCTTTACACAAGAACCTTCCAACTTTGTTCCGTTCTCATGGGTGTGCCCGTTTTGGCCATGGGTCACCGTCCTGGTTCTGCAAGAGTTTCTAAAGAACCGAGCCTTTACAGTTCTCCTTTGAAGCGGCCCTCTTCTCTCTCACATAGGTGATTCTTTCACGAGTTTCCCGCATACTCTTACAATGTTATCGAGTAGATCGACATTTTAGAATCATTAAAGCAAACGTTTTTGCTAACCTCGTGCGGGAGTCACTATTTTAACGAGGAGTGGGTAGGAGTCCGGGACCCCCACAGTGACCATCCTTCGCTCTATAATTTAGTTGTCCCTTTTGAACCTAGGACCAACTAGGTTGGGTATCCACTATAGAACTTTTCAATTCACGGGCTTTAGTCCCATTCCTCCTGACAACTTCTCCAACAATTCTCTATCCAATGTCTTGGTTAGCGGATCCGCTATGTTATCCTTTGACTTCATGTAGTCAACAGTGATAACACCCGTTGTGAGGAGTTGTTTAATGGTGTTATGTCTACGACGAACGTGTCTAGACTTACCATTGTAGAGATTGCTCTGTGCCCTTCCAATTGCCGCTTGACAATCACAATGTATGCATATTGGAGGGACAGGCTTCTCCCAACTTGGAATATCCTCGAGAAAATGGCGTAGCCATTCAGCCTCTTCAATGCACTTATCCATGACACGGCTGCACCTCCCAAAGTGAAAATATATCCACTTGTGGACTTAGAGTCCTTTATGTCGGATATCCAACTAGCGTCGCTATACCCTTCAAGTACAGCTGGATATCTTCCATAGTGCAGTCCAAGGTTTTGGGTTTTACGTAAATACCTCAAAACCCGTATTATTGCCTTCCAGTGTTCATCACCGGGGTTGCTAGTATATCTACTTAGCTTAGTAACCACAAAGGCAATATCAGGCCTGGTACAACTCATTAGATACATCAAACTTCCAATAGTCCTAGCGTATTCTACTTGAGAAATACACTCTCCACGATTTTTGGTAAGATGAGTGTTTTTATCTAATGGCGTCCTTGCCTCTTGATAATCATCCTTATTAAATTTAGTAAGGATTTTATCAACGTAATGGGATTGGCTTAGCGTTAGACCGTCAGGTCCTCTAATTATTTTAATCCCAAGGATTAAATCGGCTAGCCCCATATCCTTCATGTCAAATTTAGAATTTAACATGCTTTTGGTAGAATTAATCATTAGATTATTGCTACCCACGATGAGTATATCATCCACGTATAAACATAAAGTGACATAGCCGTCTACCGTGCTTTTCACATAGACGCATTTGTCACTTTCGTTTATCTTAAACCCATTAATTAACATTGCATGATCGAACTTTTCGTGCCACTGTTTAGGGGCTTGTTTCAATCCATACAATGATTTAATTAATTTACAAACCTTCTTTTCTTGGCTTGGAACACGAAAACCCTCGGGTTGTTCCATATAGATTTCTTCGTCTATATCGCCATTTAGAAAAGCGGTTTTTACGTCCATTTGATGAACTTCCAAATTCCGCAAAGCGGCAATCGCTAGTATCATCCTAATGGAATTTATTCTCGTCACGGGAGAATACGTGTCAAAGTAATCATGGCCCTCGCGTTGCTTGTATCCCTTGATTACAAGTCTGGCCTTATACTTATCAATGGAACCGTCTGGTTTCATTTTACGTTTAAAAATCCACTTGGATCCCAAAGGTTTACATCCCGGAGGGAGATCAACCAATTCCCACGTGTGATTTTTTAGGATAGAGTCCACCTCACTTTTGATGGCTTCTTTCCACGTAGGACCTTCAGTAGACGTCACGGCTTCCGTATAAGTCCGTGGCTCATTTTCTACCAAACATGTTAGAAAATCCGGTTCATTTTCTACCATACATGTTAGAATATCCGATTCAAATTCTACCAGGTAGGTGAGAAAATCCGGTCCGAAAGATTTTTCGACTCTAGCACGTTTGCTACGTCTGGGTTCGGGTTCTTCTCCGGATCCCTCGCTAGTATTTTCCATAGCTACGTCAAATGTTCGTTTTGACGTGCTAGGCCCTTCGTTGGACTTGCATGGAAATACATCTTCAAAGAATGAAGCATTCCTTGATTCAATTATTGTGTTTTTATGTACATCCGGATTATTCGAATCGTACACTAAATACCGATAAGCACTACTATTTTGTGCATATCCAATAAAAATACAGTCCACCGTTTTTGGACCTATTTTTATTTTCTTAGGTGTTGGTACAAGCACCTTAGCAAGACACCCCCACACTTTTAAATATTGATAGGAAGGCCGTCTGCCTTTCCACAACTCGTACGGAGTTTTATCATATTTTTTCCGGGGAACCTTATTTAAAAGGTAATTGCTTGTCAAGATTGCTTCGCCCCACATATTTTGTGGCAAGCCCGAACTTACTAGCATCGCATTCATCATATCTTTCAATGTGCGATTCTTTCGTTCGGCAACACCGTTTGATTGAGGTGAATAAGGTGCGGTACATTCGTGTACTATACCCACACTAGCGCAAAAGTCACCAATTGGTGCTTCATACTCACCACCTCGATCACTCCTAACCGTCTTAATCCGTCGATTAAGTTGGTTTTCCACTTCATTCTTATAAAGAATGAATTTATCGATTGCTTCGTGTTTATTTTTTAATAAATAAACGTAGCAATAGCGAGTGCTATCATCGATAAAGGTAATAAAATATTTATTACCGCCACGTGTTTGTATTGCTTTAAAATCACAAACGTCACTATGAATTAATTCAAGTGGTTCCATTTTTCTTTCAACTGATTTGAAAGACGTTTTCGCTAGTTTTGCCTCTACACAAACTCCACATTTGTGCTTCACATCAATTGTGAATTTAGGAATGTGCTCCATGTTAATTAATCTACGTATAGAATTAAAATTAACATGTCCTAGTCTACCATGCCACACATTGGAAGACTCAAGCAAGTAAGCAGAAGGGATTTTATTATTATTAATAATAATAGTCGTTACATTGAGCTTAAAAAGCCCATCACATGTATATCCCTTGCCCACATACATTCCCGATTTGGATAAAACCAGTTTGTCCGACTCAAAAACCATGCGGAAGCCATGCTTGTTCAACAACGAACCGGAAATCAGGTTTTTGCGTATTTCCGGAACGAACAAAACTTGGTTTAGAGTCAGCTCCTTGCCCGAAGTCATCTTCAGGACCACCTTGCCCACGCCTTCAACCGCGGAATGAGCCGAGTTACCCATCCACACTTTCTCACCATTTGATGGCTCAAAAGTTGTGAATAACTCCCGGTTTGAGCAAATGTGCCGGGTTGCACCGGTGTCCACAAACCACTCCTTGGAATTGGATCCAACGAGGTTGACTTCCGTAACCACAGCCGCTAGGATGATGTCTTCATCCTTTTGCCCACCTTGCACCAAATTGACTTGGGAGTCTTTCTTCTTCCGTGGTGCCTTGCAATCCGAGGACTTGTGTCCATTCTTGTTGCAATTGAAGCATTTTCCATTGAACTTCGTCTTGGAAACGCCTCTCTTGGGACCGAGCTTGCTCTTCCCATTATTTTTATTTTTGGAGCCTTTTGCATGCTCCACCACGTTGGCCTTGGCGCCATGAACAATTGGGAGTTTCCCATCATTCTTCCGGTTATCCTCTTCAATCCGCAGACGGAGGATCAATTGCTCCAAGTTCATTTCCTTTCGCTTGTGCTTAAGGTAGTTCTTGAAAATCCTTCCAAGCCGGCGGCAATAAATGAATAATTGACGCCACTTGGAAAGACTCACTAACTGTCATTCCTTCATCTCGAATTTCGTTGAAGATCATTTGCATCTCCTCAACTTGACTCAAGACCGTCTTCGAATCCACCATTTTAAAGTCAAGGAATCGACCAACAACAAATTTCTTTGCGCCGGCATCCTCGCTTTTATATTTGTGGTCCAAAGCATTCCATAGCTCCTTAGCCATAGCTAATTTGCTATACACGTTGTACAAAGCATCATGCAGCCCGTTCAACACGTAGTTTCGACAAAGGAAGTCAGAATGCTTCCAAGCTTCAACCGCGTTGAAAGATTGCGCATCCACCTCACCCCCGGTTGCTACCGGCGCATCTTCGGTCAAGAATCTAGCAAGACCGAGAGTAGTGAGGTAAAATAGCATCTTTTGCTGCCACCTCTTGAAGTTTAACCCGTTGAATTTCTCGGGTTTCTCCACAGAGTTGCTTGGCACGGTCACCATAGGGATAGCCCTTTTGGTTGGCCAAAGCAGATGCACCGCGTTGTGAACTATTGTTCACCGGTGCTCCGCTTTCAGAGTGATTGTCGTTCAGAACATTCTGCCCAACACCAATCTCGTTTTCTTGAGAAGTCAATTTCGTTCTTTAACGTTTTTCCGAAAACACAAAAATTAAGTTCGTTCACCAAAGTGACAAACTACGTTTTTAGATTGTTTACCGCAGTACAACAATCAAGAAATACGTTTTAAGATTGTATCCGTATGATACAAGCTCAACAAATACGTTTTAAGATTGTTTACCACAGTAACACAATCAACAAATACGTTTTAAGATTGTTGGGTGTGTTTCGGAAAATAAAGAAAATTAATTAAAATAAAATAATTAAATAAAATGACTAGAGAAAAACAAGAAAGGAGATGAAGCAGAATTAGCCAAAGCTCGTGCTACGCACGATTTCCTTAAAACGTATTTGTTGCCTCCCACGGTGCTAGGAGCGTTGCAACAATCGTTTCCCAGGATACGATGACTACGAACTAATGTTTGAGCACACAAACAAGAGTTCCAGCGAACGAGAACGAAGTATGAACACAGAAGGAATTTTGGGAGTAGCTGGAAGAGTTTTTAGCTCAAAAAAACGTGAGGAAAGTGTTGTGCGTTGTCAAACCGTGTGTTTGTTGCAAAGCACCTGACAGCTATTTATAGGAGGATTTGTTGTGTGTTAAATGGGGTGTTAATGGACCTGAACGTTGGACATCAATGACCAGTCCGTTGGGCATTGAATCGTCCATAAACTGTCCATTTAACGCAGCATTAAAAGAGAAGAACGTTGAGCATTAATTGTTGTAACGGAAGAAGTGCACGACAGAAGACCCCAACAGAACACCCCTTGGAGGGTTTCTGTCCGAAGCCAGCAGAACCCCTTTGGAGATAGATTTTTGGACGGCATCCGTGTCCGCAGGTCACCCGCGCACACGAGTCGCTGTTTTTCTTCTCCGTTTCGGGATTTGATCGGCACCCCCCCCTGCGCGTAAGAGAGAGCCTTTCCCTTTAGGAATCTTAACTCCTTAAAAGAGGCTTCCCTTTATAAGGGGGTGAAAATCCCTTGAGTTTTTCGGTGTGGGATAAAACACACTAGAAACTCATCATTTTCCCAGTTTTTCCATTTCAACGAGTGAACTTCGAGAATCAATTTCTCATTCACCCGTTATCTGTTTTGAGCGTACCACATATCGAATTGTAGCCCTTAACAAGGACAATCCGAAACCACTTTGACCCGACCCAAATCGGAAGTGGACCCCACTCAAATAATTGCCCCAAAATGACCATTTAATGCAATTTTTAACACATTTTTCCAACAGTCTTGAACTTTAGTACTTTTTCGGTGAATAATGTGTCTCTCAAATTTTGTCTCTATCAAGCACACTTTCTTCTTCTTGATCTCGGTATCTATATGCTGCTTGGAGTAGATCCGTTACGCCTTTTCTTTCCTTGGACGACCGAGTTACCAAAGAGTGGTACTTGCCTTGTTATAATTATTTGAATGTCCTTCCTTTTGGAGATTCTTTCTTTTAAGTGCAACAGACTTGATCATACATATGTGGACCATATTTTAAACAAAGATGATTTTACCAAAAATATATACCACATATAGCGTGAGAGCAAATTACTTACTTAACAAATATAAGTATGTTGCGGTCTATTCTTAAATCACCACATATTAAGTCACATAATCATACTTTAGCAAGCAAAGATCCTTTCTATAAAGTATTAAGCTATATAGGCCAAGTCATTAATAAGTGAATATCTAATCATGTATGGAAAGAGAAGAAATGGCTCATGCTACGTACATATAGAATAGTCATGCATGAAAGTATTCTTGTTTAAAATAATGATCTTGAAAAGTGAGTGACCTATTAAATTTGGTGATCATATAAGTAAAATATTATCAATTAATCCATACACCCTTATAAGTAAAACATAATAATTAATATGTTTGCACTTATTTGATCAAATAAGTGCAAACATATTAATTTTTACCCAATTGTTCACGCATTACTAATTGATGCAAGAACTATGAAGAGTTCTGTCCTCCGTTCCATATGGATCAGAGAACGGTTCTGTCTGCTATTCCACCTGTATGGTTAGTCATCAACAAATAATCATAAACACATTGTTCACTTAATTTCTTTTGGAACATTAGATGGTTTCGTTCTTTGTTCCATCTGCAAGGTTAGTCATCAACAAAACAATACTCAACAATGTTTTTATTTGAACTGTAATTTGTTGATGTAGTCTGATCTGGTCTGGCCTGTTTAAGTCTGGTCTGATAAACGTCTGGTCTGTGTATATTTTATAACTGCGGAAGTCAAGTCTGGTCTGGTCTATTTTAGTCTGGTTTGATATAGTCTGGTTTGTTTAAGTCTGATCTAGTCTGATCTAGTTTGTTTAAGTCTTATCTGGTCTGATCTGGGACTGAAAACTATCCAAGGACAGTAAAAACATTCTTAGTCACGCATGATTCAAAAATTATGTCAAACCGTAGTTATCATTACCTGTTCATGTAGTATGTGGAATAAATATGCACACAAATCTACTTGGATGCCTACATATCATAAAATGGTGAAAATTGTTCTATCTGATCGCGAAATATAAATTTGGTTTTCCAGAGTAATATATGCATGGTTAACGATAAGCATAGAGTGATTTGATACATTATTTATTCACCGAATGTCAAGAACACATTTCCATATTGAATAGGGTTTTGTGCCTTAAAGTAACTCTTAACTTGGACTAATATAATATGAGTCTTAAACAAGTGAAAATAGGATATTAGAGTTTAACGGCTCGAAAAGAGCACACTGAACAAAATAGAAGAGAAAACTAAACAAAATGATACTAATTAACACTTTTATAAACACTGATTTTGTCACATATATTTTTAATGAAAAACCACTCATAACAAGTTCGTTACGAGTTTGTCATGGAGTAAGAACGTTGATCATTTGAAACAATTCTGTCACAGCTAAACCATGTTACACTAGATTCACATATTGAAATTTATTGGAGTTGATTATAGATAATTTAATATAAGTTAATAGTAGTAAGTTTTTATAAAAGAAACAATAACAAAAAAAAAGTGAATTGAAAGATATGAAATAGATATTACAATGCTGACTATTAGACTCATAATACTCAACAAAATATGTTTGATGCTCATTAAAAGTGCATTGATGCTCATTTAGTTGCAAACACGATTTTTACTTAAATTACAAAAATGCCACTTGTTGTAAGATATTTCGAACTCATACATGTTATAAGAGATTTTATTTTGTCTCGTAATTTAGAAATCCTGCATTTATTTTAGAATTTTTATAAAAAATATTACTAAAATAAAACTTATTTACACAAATATGACTAATACTCCGTACTTAATACTCGTATAATTTAGTGTCATCGTAACTTAAGTTTACAACTTGAACATAAGTTACTATTATTTCATTAATACTCTAGTCACTAGTCACATTTCTGTGAATAATCTCTTTTTAGTCATAAAATGTAATTATTTCATTGTTTTACTATTAAATCTAATTTTATGCTTACTGCTTAGTCACATCATTTAAATTCTGTGTCTCTAATAGTTTATTTTTCTATTATAGTATGCATTCGTTAAAAATATCATCACTCTATATAATTCTTTTCTCCTAGTGTGCAATAATAATAAATATAATTCTTTAACTCAACAAGAAATTGTTATTTAAAATCTCTATATCCTAGTGAACTTCTAATTTGTCTAGCTCTACGTTTTGTTTGAATATTACTAAAGTACTCCGCTCATCAACAATACTTTGAATCCGACTTTATTAATGTTGCCAAAAAAATATTAATGTTGCCAAAAAAATATTAATGTTGCCAAAAAACTACCAACCCGGCATCCCAATAGGATGTTGCCAAAAAACTACCATCCCAGTATTCCAATAGGAATCCGACTTTGAAATATTCGAGTATATATATATATATATATATATAAGTGAAGCTGAGCAAAAGAATGAACTTCAATTCCATCGATCTCCAGTTTGTTTGAAAAACTATGGCTGTAACAAAAACTACAAAGCGGGTTATCCGTGAATATGGAAATCCAACGACCAAAAATTATGTTGAAACCCTTCTATTCATGGGTTTAGCCCGACCCAGCTCTACGAGAATGGTCGCGGGCGCTTTCTACATACCCAAACACAACCCTTCCATGCCCTTTGGCCAAGACTCTCACTTCATCCTTCCCCGAGCCCACACCATTGGAGTTGCAGACGACGTCGGTGGCTGGTCCAAGAGAGGGATCGACGCTGGGATCTACGCTAGGGAACTCATGCGCAACGCCGTGTTGGCCATCCGGGGGCAGCTCCAGTCGGAGGGGAGCGTGGACCCCACCGCGGCCCTCGACGAAGCCTACGTGGACACCGACGAGCCGGGGTCCTCCACGGCGTGCATCTTGACTCTGGTCGACGACGTCGTTCGCGCTGTCAACGTCGGGGACAGCGGGTTCGTGATCCTGCGTGGAGGGAGGATCTGCTACCGGACTCTGGTGCAGCAGACCCGGTTCAACTGCCCGGTCCAGCTCGGGCAGGACAGCGACGACTCCAGCGTCGCCCAGGAGATCGAGGTGGCCGTCGAACCTGGAGACGTCATCGTCATGGCCACTGACGGGCTGTTCGACAACGTACATCAAGAAGAACTCGAGCGTTTGGTTCAAGAAGATGCCGGCGGCGGAATTAAAAAACCCGGGAATCTGGCGGCGAAGATAGCGAGATACGCCCTTCAGAATGCGATCAATGAGAAAATCGAGACTCCTTTCTCAGTGGAGAGCAGAAAGGCGGGGGTCAATCCGGAAGCCGTCGGCGGCAAGTACGACGATATCACAGTGATTGTTGCTTACATTATGCGACCCTGCAAAAAGCGCCGCCGAATGAACGACTAGTTTCATATCCTCTGATGTCTCTTTGGCGGGAGCTGAGGGCCAATGTGTAATTAGCTGAACAAGTGTGATTATTACTGATTAATGAATTGAAGTTAATATTTAATTCTCAGTTTTGATTATCAATTTACTGTATTGTGTACATACAATATACTATCAAAGCTAGAACCATAGTCCATCTGCGGTGTTTTTGTTTAATTTATAATGAGTATAATCTACTGAATTCTCTGAATTTTTGTGTATCACTATATATATCTGAGTTTTGCTTGTGATATTCTTTTTAGTCTGCTCTTTGACTCTGTAATTAATAGGGAACATTTTAACTATATAATTTTTCTGTAGTACTTGTTCTGTATTGTGACTGTATATTTGGTTTTGTAGGGGATGGTAAATGTTCCTTTGCATAAAAAATTGCATAGTTTATGTAACTACTTTAATTTGTACTTTAATTTGTGCTATACAAATGGAAATTAAGTAACTATCTTGAGAGAAAAATCACTTGCTCCATTCAAAATTAATCACATAGATATCATATGTGTACCATAAAAGTTTTGGAAACTTCAATTTATTCTCCGTATTATTCTACTAATCTACTTTCTCTTTTTGTTAATCCAAATATAATTACAAATGACCAACCCATAATAGTTTTTAGAAACTGAATCTCATCTCTTAGGGTGTGTTTGGGAGTAGGATTTTGGGGGAGGGGAAGGGATGGGAGGGTCAATAACCCTCCATTTTGTGTTTGGAAGTTTACAAAAATGGGATGGAAGGTTTTGGAGGTATTTTATACTTCTTCTAAACCCCCCAAAACTGATTTTTTCGGTTCCTCCGAATCGGGAGGTTTCAAAGGTTAAACGATTCTATTTTGTCTCTTCTTCATCAAAAATCTCAGATCACTTCTTCCACATTTTATATTTAGGCTAGCACTATTATAATACTCACTAATTTTATTGTTGAATATATGTTTACATATTTTCCATCTAATTCTAAATACATTTTGAATTTTGTTAAAAAACTTACATTTTGGCACCTTAATTTTTTTATTTATTCTTATAACAATTTTTAAATTTTTAATGACTACACATCAACTGGGTTAACTGCTGGGTTCGAGTTGACTCATGATCCGGTCACTTGGCCGAGTCACTTTCCGGTCGCAACATAGATTTGAGATGCAAGTATAAATTTTTACGATCAACTTAAATATTTGTACTTTTTTTTTGTAAAAAGCCTTTGAAATGTGAAATTTAAGATATTAAAAATTGCCATGTAAGACCTAAAATTTCATAGATTTTGATTTATTTTTTATTTTTAATTCCAATGCTAATTTTTGATGAATTTTTCTTCACAGAAGTTTATTAGTTTAATAAAATTAAATAATATTTAAATTTTATATTATAAAAAATCTCATGACAACTTAGGTCCTAAATTGATAGTTCTCATTTACTCGGGTTTTATACCGACACGTTTCATCTTTCAAGCCCTTAATTGATAATTCATACTTTCAGGTCTTGAATTGATAACATCTTTAACTTTATAATTCTTAATTTGAATTGTAATCTCCAATATTCCCCCTCTTTTCAAATTTGTAACTCCCAAACATGAGGAAGGAATTCATTCCCCTCTCCCCCCTTCCCTTCCTTCTACTTCCCGCTCAAAGCCTTCCCCTCCCCTTACCCCCGAACTCCCAAACATACCCTTAGGGTTTCATCAAGGTTGACTGAAGAGGAAGGGGAATCCTATTTTAATTGAAAAAATGGTCAGATAGGGCATCGAACTTACAAAACAATGTCAAATAAGGCCTTATATAGGAGGTTCTGTCCGGCCAACGTCATTTGGGGTGGTTCCAGGTGGAATTTTTCGATGAAATTTTGTGAGCATCGTATTCATTAAGTCTAGATTACTCACACCAAATTTCAGCTAAAACTTCAATCGAAAAGGCATTCAAATAAATTCTTGAAGATAACTGCGCTTTTAACTGCTCACTTATCTTCAAGAATTTATTTGAATGCCTTCCCGATTGAAGTTTTAGCTGCAAATTGCTACGAGTAAACTAGACTAAATGAATCAGATGCTAAAAAAGTTTAATTGAAAAATCCCACCGGGAACCGCCCCAAATGGCGTTGGCCGGACAGAAGCTCCTATATAAGGCCTTATTTGACATTTTTTTGTAAGTTCGAGGCCCTATCTGACCCTTTTCCCTATTTTAATTCGATTATATCAAATATCAGGGGAGTTATCCGGGATGCGGGTAATGTTACGTTATGATTAATTTTTGTAAGCGATCAGTCAATCGACCGGGTAGCTCACATTCAAGCTCGGTCTGCTATTTTCAGGTCAGATGGAAGTATTTTCGATGTTCCGCCTAATTGTATTGTAAGCCAGTAAGCCAATTGAGAAATGATGCTTTAATTTTGAGAGAATTCCCTAAATAAGATTAAAAGAAGGTAGAATTGCGAAAAGAGGACATATTGTATCAAATTCCCGAAATAAGACTAATTGTTTGTATCATGACCAAAATAGCCTTGTTAGTGCAGCGGACAGATGACTTTACGATGAATGTTCGTTGGGTGCAGTGAACGTCGGTGGCGACAGAGAGATGGATCTGCTACATGCCCAAGTAAGTTTCTTCTTCTTCATTCTTTTCTTCTACTCATGTACTTCCTCTCAAGCCCCCATGTTTTCTTCTTCTACAAATTTTCTATTTTCGTCTTCTTCTTTTGGATTTCCATTTTTTATTAATCTAACTAATTTATTTTAAAAGATTCATATTATTGTTCTTATCACTTCAATAAAAAATGCCATATATAATTGATGTTTAATCCAACACTGATTTGCAATATTGTAACTTTTATGACATTATATTTGCAAAAGTGACAGTTCAAAAAAGAAAAATAACATCTCTCATGCGACATGTATCTATAATCTATATTATTGCCAAAACGACCGAGCGTACACCCCCTTAATCGTTACTAATCTTTTAGCGAACGATTAAGTGTGTGTGAAAGTGTTATAGAATAAATCAGTTCTCTCTTAATTTATTCTATGTGCAATTATAATCCTAGCTGAAGTTCTAGGTTACAAGAGATATCAATTAAATCATTCATACACAAATTAAATAAAGATCATGCAATTAATCCCTCAAGAACATAACCCGAAATCATGATTAACCCTTTCATCAATCCCAAATCCCTAATTAAAACTACTCATAATCCATAATTGAAGAATCAACAGAATTGAGATGAAAAAAATTAATTGCCTTTAATTAAAAAGATGGAACTTACAAAGAATCCCAAAATCTTGATGAACAAGGCTGAAAAAGCTCTCAGAAGTCGAAATAAGGTTTATCTCTCTAAGCTCCGTAACGTAAAACAAGAAAACAAGGGATGTTTAAGTAGAAAAAGGGGAAAAGTGGCCGAAAACCGACTTGTAGGTCGTCCGCACGGCTTGCATTTCACCATGCGGGTGTGCGAAAAAATCAGCGTCTCTGTAATTGCTCTGCCCGCACGGCTTGCGAACATCCGCACGGTCTGACAATGCGGGCACTTTTGAGGCCTGTTTCTGAACCGCAGGGCATGCGGGTCATCCGTGAGGCGTACGGTTCAGACTTTTTTACTTCATGCTCTCTAAATCACCCGTGGCGCGTGCGGGAATGATGTGCGGGGCGTGCGGACGTCTTTTGAACCGTTTTCTTGTTCTTTTCTTCCCCGTTTGACCCCGATCGATCCCATCTTCAAACTTTGACCTCTTTTGCTTCAAATCATGCTCCTAAATCATCTCGTGAACCTCTCATCCTTCTTTCCATCCTCGAACGCATCCCAAATCTTCTCAAATTAGAATCTAACGCCGATATCGGGTCCTGAATTCCTACTTTCCTCAACAAATGCAAACCAACCTAGTAAACCGTGATTTAAGCTAATTAAACGCTTTGTGACTCAAAAAAATTAGGAAAAGTGACAAAATCAATCTCAACACGCATTAAATGTGTGTTGAAATACGAACTTATCATTACTTCTAGATCATTTATTCAATTATAAGTAAGCTTGTAATCTTTAGTCACCTGAAGATATCGCAAGACTTTCTTAGCAACCTTTGAGTGATCAAGACTAGGATTATCTTGATATCTTTCTAACATACTGGATATGTAAGCGATATCGGGACAAGTACAAACTTGGGCATACATCAAACTGTCAACTATGGATGCGTAAGGAATTAACCTCATTGGTTCCTTTTCTAACTCCGTTTTTGGACACACAAAAAACCCGAAAATGTCTCCTTTAACAACTGGAGCGGCTGGTGGAGAACAATGTTGCACGTTAAAGAGTGTGAGTATAGAAGTATACGTTCCGCAAATGGCTTTTGAAACAGTCCTAATCTTCCCTTGGTCCGATCTCGGTGAATTTTGATGCCTATAACATAAGAGGCTTCTCTGAGATCTTTCATGTGAAAATGTCGTGAAAGTAATCGCTTTGACTCTTGCAACTTCTATTCTGATCAGGTCTGATATGTGACTGAAACCAGTTCAATTAAAAACATTCTAACACTCCCATAACTCAACCTTTACATAATATTAAATTTTGACACTATCTAAATCACACTAGAACTGTACTGTATGATCCAAGAACTACAACTTTATTCTACATCGCCCTTCGTAATCCCAAAAATACTCCGCCAGAACTGAAGCCCGAAGCTACACTGTCTAGTTTTTTCGTAGAAGCTTACTTTCATGTGATTACTTTTTCTAAATACCAACAACTTCATTTATATTTCACGGGAATAAAATAGAAGCATCCATTATATTCGGAAGATCTTAATTTATAGACTTCAGAATGAATTAAAAGAGGACGATGTATATGTATTCAAACTCAAGCCGAGAACTACACCGCCCTTAAGATTCGTTTTCGAGATTGACTTTCAGTCATGGCACTCCCTGTAACCCTTGAGATTAATTTAAATAGATTAATAGTACTACTCATACCAACAAGGTGAATCCCCTTTTAAGGGAGTTCATCAGCTAAGAACTCCAAGTTAAGTGTGCTTGCACATGAGTAGTCTTGGGATAGGTGACCCCTTTGGAAGTTTCTCAGGGCACGCACGGGTGAGAACAAAGTGCGCGGAAAAGGCTAAGCTAGTTGTGGTTTGTGAGTACAATACATAGAGGTCTGGAGGGCGCGTATGAGTAACTACCTGGGTGTTACATGTGGTATCAGAGCAACCCTGCGATAATGTACTGATCCGTAGGATATCGAGCGACACTTAGCAGGGGAAGATTCTGGATCTTGATTGAGATTGGCTTATGGGCGTAACGAGGATGTTGTGATCCTAAGTGGGGGTGATTGTAACACTTGAGATTAATTTAAATGGATTATGGTTCGTTTATATCATTAATCGTAAAACTTAATATATTTATCTAAGTAACAT
The DNA here is from genome assembly GCA_945859875.1 of Cuscuta europaea. Classification (NCBI taxonomy): domain Eukaryota; kingdom Viridiplantae; phylum Streptophyta; class Magnoliopsida; order Solanales; family Convolvulaceae; genus Cuscuta; species Cuscuta europaea. Next base: position 3,082,168 of record CAMAPE010000035.1, on the reverse strand, counting down.
CTTAAACAATGATATCTATTTTTGAACTACACCTCTCATGCATTATCAAAAACGAAAAATGGTGTCAAATTTCATGACCAAAAGTACTACATTTGAGATACATCCATGAGTTAATAATTTACCTTTATACTCAACCTAGCTTATTTATCTAGCTCTTAATTTATCACTACTTTTAATATCAAGATATGCTTTCTATATATGTAATTAATAAAACTTTATCAGAGCATTAACTAAATATGTCCATTTTGTAAACAACCCTTGGACATTAAGTCTTCTACCTTAGTTCTTAAAAAGCATTAATTACTTTGGGCTTGGTTGCCAAAGAATGTACTCAATTTTTTTGGAAACAAAGATTAGTTCGTATTAATATTACTAAAGATTTACTCCGTATTACATATATAAATAAATGCCTTCCGAATTACGTTTTCTAAGAAATCAGTAGGGGTAATAAATAAAGCACTTCGCTTCCGATTGTTTGCTAATCTCTTTATGCCCGAATTTGGAAATCTAATGGTGCTTCGTAGGCAAGCAAAAATCTTACAAACAAAATTGTCTATATAATTTATCCCATAGAAAAAGAAAAGTGAAGTTATATAAGTGAGCAAAGAACGAACTACCATCTTCTGGTTCTTTTGAAAAAGAATGGATGTAACACAGACTACTAAATGAGTTATCCATGAATATGGGAACCCTACAACCAAGAATTATGTCCAAATCCTACTATTCATGAGTTTAGCCTGACCCAGCTCCACGAGAATGGTTGTCGGCGCTTTCTACATACCCAAACACAACCCTTCCATGCCCCTCAGCCAAGACTCTCATTTCATCCTTCCTAGGGTCCACACCATCGGAGTCGCAGACGACATCGGCGACTAGTCCAAGGGAGGTGTGGATGCCGGGATCTATTATTTTGCTCATGTAATAAATGTGACATACATGCGAATTGACATTTTGTAGATAACAGATTAGTTAGAAGGTAGTTGAGCTGGTCAATTTATTGTTAGCGAATTGGCATGTTAAGACGTATGCATGTAACTGGAAGTGTAGTTTTGATGTTCCATTGATTTCTTCTTCCGTACATCTTCTCTCAATTTCTTTTTCAAATTCTTTTCATTGCTAAGAATTCCTACACTACGTACGTTCTTCAAAATTTTCTTTCTTGATCGTTACAATTGGTATCAGAGCAATGGAAACAGCCAAATCTTTGTTGACGACCATTCAGCTCTTCAATGCTCAGAATTCAGAATCTTGGCGAAGAAGATTACAGTAGCGATGCTCTCTGCAATGGTGGAAGATAATGTTCTTGGTCCGGAACGACAATTGGAAGAACAAGTCAGGCCGAATGTACATAAATTTTCTGAAATAAATCTGAAATTAGATGCTCTGTTAATGCTTCTCCAAAAGAGAAACGAAGAGGAAGATCATCAATCGAGGCTCCATAACTCATTTGTGATGCAAACTATACACAGGACCACACATTCGCATTCAGACAACAGTACTAAAGACTTTGGATTTCTTTCCCAAATTGAGTTTTTTATCTTCTTTGCTAATAGCCCTAGAGTTTGAATACAAATGTGTGCTAAATACTTCGAGTTATGTGTGATTGGCACTGGTCAAAAGGTTGATCTACCAACTATTACAGGTTGAGATAAGCGTCACTTTATCTTACTGGTAGAGCTCAGTCTTGGTATACCAGCTACATTTTTGTTCATGGAAGGGTATCTCGGGAACAATTTTTGATAGGCGTGTGTGCTAGATTTAATGAAGAACTAGGTAGTTTACAGGCCAAAATATGTAGTGCGAAATGGTGTAAAAATGTGAATGGAAATGATGTTTTTATTGGCTTGTAATGATATAGTATAGAGTAAATGAGTATCGTTCCGCTAGAGAATGGCTGACAAAGAGAACTAGAATTAATGATTGATTTTTAGCTAATCACAACTTAATAACATTTTGCAATGAAGCTAAGTGAACAGATTTTTTTATCTTGTTTTTGTCAATGCGAAATTGCTAAATAGTAAAATAAATCACAATATTTGGTAATTTAACAATTAATGATATAGAGAAAATTAGGCTTGGGCTAAGAGTAATTTTATTTTGATGTTCATAATAATAAAGATTTAACTAATTAACTTAGTTACTTTTAGGTGTGTGAAAGATTTACAAATGGTAATCTTCTAATCGTTCCCACGACTTAGTTGATTACACTATCTTAAATTAATTACGCTCCCGCGGTAATTTTATTAAGACAGTAAAAAGTACAAAATCAAATTATCCTAAAATCCTTAACACTTCCGTGTAGCAATTTAGTGGGTGAATTAACAAAAGGGATTTTAATGAAATTTCACTCCTGTGATAATATTCATTCCCAATATAATGTATTTAGCAGATTAGAATATTCAACCCAACACTCCTAAAACTAACCAAGTAATAGTTTTAACCAATTATTATCTTATGAACATTAACAACAAAAATTACATCTTGCCCAAACCTAAACTAATTTAGTTACACATAATTACAGTAACGAAATAAAAGTAAAACTAATGATAGACATTATTAATTTAACAAATCAAAATAAAATGAGTATTTAAATAAGAAGGTGAAGGCAGTGTTCCAAAAAGCTCCCTAAGGCACCACCTAGGCGTGCGTACGCGTGAAGCGTCCCACAAAAGCCTCGCACAGGCATTAGGTGTTTCAAAAGGCATCAAACCACTGAAAAAAACACCTGCCTTTTATTTGACAAAGCACAGGGAGTGAGTATTTCTTTCTTTCTTGCGTTATCAAATGCTTTCTACGGAGATTATGAAGTCCCAACTCCCAACCCTAGGAGTAAAATAGTAGAGCATCAACCAATTCCAAGAGGTATTCCTAGAAGTTAGAAGTAATCATCTTCCCCCCAAAAATCAAACATGGCCTCACCAACCCTTCCGATGATGAGCGCCACTTCTAGGCATTGGACGAGGTAGTAACCAAACTGGACAACATGAACAAGCTTGTATTCCTTAACCGCCAGGAAGAAATCGTCGAGCAAAAGCGCCGGGCAGAGCTTATTCTCCAACAAGACAACCGACCTTTCAGCGATGGAGCCCCCTTCTAGCTATGGCTCTTGCAAGTCTGCAAGTCTTGAATTAAATCTAGATTTCTAGTTCGTTTTTTCATCTGCGAGGAAGATTGGAGGCTACCACGTTCGACCATCAAAGGTACTCGTATGATGTCTACTTTGTATTTCATTTTTTAAAATACAAAATTAATCCATTCTTTTATTTTTTTATATGCTTATTATTTATTTGTGCTTCTATGCTACTGCCTATTCTAACCATTCAAGACTAGGAATCTAATAGGATTTGTACCACTGAAATGGAACAAAATACTTCTTCTGATCTGCTGATGGGAATGGGTTAATTTCTGGTTCTGATCCTCAGATGTTGGGTGGGGACTGCAGTTCCTAATAAACCTAATAATTTGAATGAGGTGAGATGCAATACCATGTGGAAAAATCATGAATGCTGGAATAAATAGACACAAGTTCCACATAGCAGGGATCAAGGGAAAGGGTGTGAAACCATGTCCTAATGCAAGTGAGGTGCAAAAAAGAAAATGTCGTTAGGCGCTAGAACAGAACAAGTCCCAAAAACTAGAAAAGCTATTAAGTCATGCTAGATTGAGGGAGGATGTTATTCTGTCTTCACAACTAAATGAAGAAGGTGACCAGCACACTCGTGAAAAGGACAGTAGGAAAAGGTCTTTTGCAACTATTGGTCCCATGGATGAATTTTCAGGGCCGATCAACGTAACTGATGAACCAATGAGGGTTAGTAAAAAATGAAACAACAAAATATGCATGATGCGAAAAATCTTGTTTACGTGCAGTTCAATGCACGGTTGGCGAATAGGAAAAAAAAAAGAAAGGACAAGCTAGAGGCTTTTGATACAAGTAATGCACAAAGATGGATAGTTGAAGGCTCTAATGATAATGATGATGATATAAATGAAATGCCTTCAACTATAATAGATGTGACAAATTTTGAAACTGAAATAAGGGAACCTGATGAAGAGGAATTTGAATATGATGAAGAGGAATTGGTCTTTGACGGAGAAGACTATGACTAGTTGACCCTATCACTTTTGTTGAATTGTGATATAGCTATTTTTTTGGTAAACACAAGATACAGACTGTGTTATTAACTGTAATTTACTTTATAATATTAGGTCAGTAGTACTACAAAAGTGACCAGAGAGGTTTTTGGACTGGGTTACTTTGCTTGGCTGCTTTTTGGATGTGGCATACTTTCGTGCAGGTTTTTGGATATATATTGTTGCAAGTTTGAAGTACTTGGATCATGATGAAGCTTTGGGAGTTTTGATTCATTCTCCATATTTTATTCCCTTAGTTGCTTGTAAATAGTCAGGCAATGTTTTTGTAACTTTTGAGCTGCAAAAACGTTGTAAGTTGTTGCAATATTTTTGTAACTTTTGATCTGCAAAAATATTATAAGTTGCAATATTACATATCGTAGGGGCTGCAAGATTGGAGAACTTGGTGACCAACAGGCTTTAAATAGAGGTAAGAAAGACTTGGGGAGGGCAATTCAATTAGGTAAATTTGCTCTTAATAGTTACTCCCTCATGTAACCCTGGATGTTTGAGTTAGTAATATAGTATTGTCGTTTGCTTAAAAAAAGTAAACAATGTATTATGTTTCTAAAGAAGTTAAGTAGTGATGTTTTTAGCTTCTTGCATGTACATTGGCAGATGAACTCGTGATAATTGTTCAAAATTGATATGTATAATCACTTGTGCAAAATTATTTGCATTATTATATTTACATGTTAATTAGTAATTTTAGAAATATTAAATTAATGAAGCATAAAATTAAAACGCCTTTTCACGCCTACACCTTACTTAAAGCCGCTTAGGCTTCAAAGGCTTAAGGCTCGATAATCCCGCCTTTCCACGACTCACGCCTTTTAGAACATTGCCTGAAGGCATAAATAATGAACATAGATGAGCTGGAACAGAAAATTGAAATCCTTGTATTAAGCTGGAATTCTGGAACTGATCGAACGAACTGATAATCCCAAATGAACTTCAATACCAAATATCACAAGCTAAAATTCTAGAATAGGAATTGCAAACTGGTTTTTACAGAAAGTGTTCTTAACAGAATCACTTTTATTATATTGCTACTAATATAAACTAAACTAAAGAAAAGAAGGAGATTTTTCTCCAAATTGGTGTTTTCTTTGCAGCTCAATTTCTTCGTGTGAAATTGTGAATAGTGTCACTCCTGTTCAGTGTATTTTCTTCGTGTTGCTGCTGCTCTCTCTGATTGCCGACTGAAGGTGATGAAGACCACTTTGATTTTAATTTCTTAGCTTGCAGTTTGTAGGTCCCTCCAATCAATGAAATGAATTTGGATTTCTTGCTTCTTTCCTTCTTGGGAGCTTTTACGTGGCTGGAGTCTCCAATCACTCAAAAGAGTGAATAGTACTTGCGAGCCAAAGTCTTGCTCTTATCCGCTGCATTATTTATTTATTTTGGCCGGTTAGCCGTTTGATGAGTTAATTGGTCAACCGTTAATCGGTACAGTTTATTGAGGACAGTCTGGCTTATTCTGAAATATAATTCTGATCTCTGTATAAATACTTCAGAGTTAAAGTAAGGATCCGCTTCACTTAGATGATTTTTCCGTCTTCACTCGGGAGTAATATATATTTCTTTTCAGAAATTAATATACGTCCCAAATTATCCTGAAACTCAAAAATATACCAAAACAAGTGCAATACCTTAAAATGTCCAAGATGATAAAAATCAATCCTTTTTATTTAAAAATAAGATATTAAACATGTGACGAAACAAGATCGTAAATATGGTAAATTAGGAGTACATTATTAGTACAATAGTTGAAGATTTTAATAAACTTCAACAACTAAATCACTAAATCACTGGATGAATACAGACGCCTTTAAACAACCAAGAAGTTTGTTGTTACAAAGAAGTGATAGACTGCCTCAGGATTTTTTTTGGGCAGCTTCATTAGGGGTGTAAATCCCATTATTAAACACTTTGTCAATGCTTTCAAACCTAGAACTGTGTTACAAGCCATGGAGTATGTCCGTTTACAACAAAACAGTTTGGAGGCTTTTAAAATATTGGGCAGAGTTAATCATGAAAAGCCTGTTTTTAGAACTATTGTGAACCTAGATGACAAAAGGAGTTCTCACCATGATGCCTAATGAACCTAGAATGCCTAAGAATACTGCAATTAATGGAAGAAAACCTGTAACAACAAGTGATATTGAAGAGAGAAGAAAGAAAAATTTATGTTTCTACTGTGATGAAAATTATCACCCTGGACACAAGTGCAAGGCCTAACTGTATAAATTGTAGATTCTCCCTTTAGACTCAGAAATGAATATTGAAGTAGCACCTGATATAGAGGAAGAAGGAAGTAAAACCCTTCACTTTGAAGAAAGACAGAATGAGAATCTGGAAAAATGGGAAATGCAACCCCTAATTTCCCTAAATGCAAATATGCAATAACTGGTGAGCAGAGCGATACCAGACCATCAATACCAGACCATGAGACTATGAGAGTAACTGAGAGATTCAAGAATAATGACTTCTACCTTTTAATTGACTCTGGGAGTACTCATAATTTCTTGGATTTCCATACTGTTAGAAATCTGCGAAGCAAAATCTCACAATCTAGTTTCCTTGGAAAATTTTGTTGCTAATGGTGAGAAGTTACTTAGTAACCAAACTTGTTATAACTTCAAATGGAAGATACATGGTCATGAGTTCCAAACTGATGTCATGATAGTACTGTTAGGAGGCTGTGAGATGGTGTGAGGCATACAATGGTTAGCCTATTTGGGTTAGATCAACTCGAACTTCAAGCACCTAATCATGGAATTTATAAACCTCAACAAGAAAGTGGTGTCGAGGGACAGTAACAAGAGAAGACTAGAGTGCAAACAAGGTGAACAACTGATCGAATAAATATTTGAGAAAGGCTAGGAACTAACCATTGGGACAACTATTTGTTATGCAGATGATGAATAAAGATTTGAGAAAGGCTAGGAATCAACCCTTGGGACAGCTATTCGTCATGCAGATACAACAAGAAGGACAAGTTGAGGACAAGAAGGCTAAAGAAATACCTCAAGCTATACAGGATATACTACAACAAAAATCACTTTATGCATCGACAAAAAATCGACGCAAAAGATACAAAGTAGACGCAAATACTTCATTTGCATCAACATGTGGAAGCTAATGTGTCAACGCTAATACTTCGACGCAAGAAGTGTATTTGCGTCCACGTACGTCTATCGACGCAAATAAGATTTATCTTTTGCTTCCACTTTTTTGACGCAAAAAGTCTAGGGACGCTAAAAGTAGAAAGAACAGCATATCGACACTAAAAGTTCAAAATTTTCTATTAAAAAAATTAATTCACAATATATTATTGTTGTTGTATTTCAATCAAATACCTACAAGTGTTATTGATATTCAATTCATCAAGAATCATACTCCGTAAAATACAAATCCATACCACAATTACATACAAATCCACTTTCAAAGAAGAGTATTTATCATCTATTAAATATTCTTGCAAAAGCAATATCATACGTAGTATGCTCTTAATTCACCTTACTGACGTCAAAAACTCTATGAAGACCACTTGTGTATATCTTCTCCATATCTTCACTCATTTTGGTTATGAACTCTGAGCCTTTTTGTGGAGCTATCAAATAAAAACAAATCAATCTTAAGACATTTATCATGTTCCTAACAAATAAAACAAAATTGAAGCAAAATTAGTCTTAAGACATTTACCCATACCTGACACTGTAAAAAGATGTCAAAACTTCTGCGGATGAGATTAGTATAATATAATGTCAAATTTACGACCGTGCTAGAATAATATAATGTCATATTTAAAAAAGAGAGTAATTTCCCACAGTAATTTCCCAACGTGCTCTTGTAAGGATTAGTCTCTAGTTAACAGTTTCTTATATGTTGTTACACAGTAAGCATGTATCAGATAGTTGTTATAATCATTTGATATAGGAATGTTGCCATGTTTGTTTTTTGGTGGATTCGGAGTAAACCACTGCAAAATGCAGCGTTTTCATTTGGAAAAAACAGCGGATTGAAGCCAATCCGCTATTAACCAAACGTAGCCTGTGTGTCCTCACACAAATATTTGATTCCTTTGGTGGTACGGTACTCGGGCCTATTGTTTTGAGATGGGGTTTACGACTGAGGTACCAACACTTTTATTTATTTATTTATTTATTTATTTTATTTATTTTTTTATTATTTATTTATTTTATTATTTATTTATTCATTATTTATCTATTTAATTATATATTTATTTATTCATTTATTGATTGAATAATTCATCCATCCATCCATTTATTCATTTATTCATTTATTATTTATTTATTTATTTATTTATTTATTTATTTATTTAGCAGCAAAGAGAGTCTAAGCATGTTAAATAGAACAAGTGAGAAGTTGGGAAAGTTTATAGTGGAACGTAATATACTTACATAACTTTTGCACGAGTGTGAGTCGGGGACAATCAAGCTAGGCAAAAGATATTGGACATCCATTCTTGAGTGGAAAAGATATTGGGCTTCCATTCAAGATAGCCCAAATGTGTCAGAATTGATAATTTTAGAGTGGAAATTTTCAACTCACTTGGTATTCTTAAAGAGGGAGTAGTGCTCAATACATTGGGCTTCCATTCTTGATAAGGAGATGCATATCAGAGATTTTGGGATATTTACGGCAATGTAACATATAATGAAAAGTGTGAAAGTGTGGAGTATTAAGTTCTTATCTAAAGCAGATAGGGAGGTTTTTATTAAACTATTATTCAAGTTATGCCCTTGCATACCGTGAACATGTTTTACTACATCATGACCTATGTGCGGACATAGAAAACGTCATGAATGGCTAAAGTAAATTATCTCTCATATGACTAAAAGATTATCTATTTCGAACTTTATGACCTCATCACCTTTTTCCCTAGTTTGATGCGTGAATGAGATGCATGGTCTTTTAATGTTATTGATATTACTACTCATTTCCGCTGCTACCCTCAAACACACACTCCATAGATATAGATGAAAAGTTTTTCTTTGCTTATTTTTCGATTATACAACTCAAGATCATACATCCGTATTAGAGCACCTTTAATGCTACATTGTTAACATGGAATAATTTTTTACACATGTCAAATTGTCAATCAATAAATGCAATGTCTATCCACATCAAATAAATAGACAATGGAATCCCAAAAACTCATCCAATGCACGTTAATTAACACACCATGAATGGTTGTGTGTAAAAAGCCTTTGGCTTTAAAATAAATAAATAAAAATCCTTTGTAGAACACATATATCGTGGGTAGTGGGTAGAGAATTTTAAGGGCAATAGAAGTGTTCAATTACAGACGGTTCTCAACCAAAATGCTGAATCAGCATGTCAAGAGCACTGTTATACGAAGAAGCGGAATTGCCACGGCCGCGACCCTAGCAGCCGGCGGAGGCGACGCGGAAGCAGCCGGCGGAGGTAGTGGCAGCCGGTGGAGAGAAGAGGTGGAGCGGCGGTCCTTGCTTGCTACGGAAGCGAGACAAATGTGCTGCTGGGAGGTGGGGAGATGAACAACTGGGATATGGAGGATTGGGACGAAAATATGGAGACAGATGTGCTTTGGAGATGGAAATCTGGGCGGCCGAACAAAGTTATCAGATTCCAACTCACTTTTTTGTCTTTCCCTATATTAATCACTTTTTGTCCAATAGAACCTTACAAGTAATATTTAGGCCATTGTCTCTGAGAAAACAATTCATGCAAAATATTTTAAGCAAGCTAGGTACTACTCAAAAAATTCATTTTTAAATGATGGATTTGGTAGTAGAGGATATTGAACATTTGTTTCAATGTGATGCTTATATGCCAGTTATTTATCGTAAATAATATGTGAATCACGTATCTCTTACCTTAGATAGAGTTGTCCTTTTTAAAGCGGATGATAGTGGATCTTTTCTTCGATTTCATTGCTAGATCTATTTCTAGTTATTTGGCGATTGAATAATAGTCTAAATTATTTAATGGTTAGCGATTTACAGCGGCCGTTCCCTCTTCGTAGGGTTTGAGGGATCTTCCGCCGAAGGTGTGCGGTACCGGAAAGGAGTAGGCAGATGGCGTCCAAAACATCAACAAAGGCAGGAGTAGGGCAGTCGATCGCGCAGGGGGGTGGCACAACCACGCCGCAGGCATCGTCGGAGCTTTATGGCGAGTTAGGTGAACCCTCGGTGATGAACAGCGAGAAAGGGGTAGCAAACCTGATCAGTCAATATGATGGTCTGGGGCTGGGGGAGTACGGAGGACGAACTGTTGTTGGATGATGAGGAGACGGAGGAACTCGACCCCGAGGCAGCGGGCAAGGAGACGGAGTGGTGAAATTTCAGTTCTTTCGCGACCTGATGGCGTCTCTTTGGCACCCTGGAAAAGGCGGTCCTGATTCAGGAGATTGGAGAAAAAAGGCATCTTTTTACTTTTTATCACAAAGTTGATATGATCCGTGTGTTAGATAATGGACCATGGTTGTTTGATCAAAATCTGCTAGTGTTGAAAGCTATTAAGCAGGGTGACATGCCTCAGAAAATATCCCTAGATACGGCTGAATTTTGGGTTCAGATCCACAATATCCCTTATGGATTTTCAAACCTAGGTTACGCTAGTAAAATTGGGAACCATCTATGGGAAATTTATTTCATGGGATGATAAACAGTTTGACCAAAAGTGGGAAGCCTATATGAGGGTTAGGGTGCTGTTGAATGTGAAGATACCCTTAAAGGTAGGTATTACATTGATAAAAAGTAAAGGGGAAGGATATTTAGTGGATTTCAAATATGAGAAACTTCCTAGTTTCTTTTTTGCCTGTGGCGTCATCGGACACGCTGAGAAATTCTGCCCATCACTATATGACGAATGCATTACAGGGACAGCAAGTCCCTTTGGCCCATGGCTTCGGGCGGGGGGAGGGAGGTTCCGCCCAACAACAGGCAGCAAATGACTGGTCGGTGAGAAAGGGATAGAAAGAAACCAAACGGGGAGGCATAGCAATATTATAGATACACATGAACAGAAAGAGTACCGTACGGAGAACCAGGTTTGGGGGGAGGGAGTCATCTCGAAGAAGGTGAGAGCAACTGATCACAACAGTGGAGTGGGAGAGCAGAAGCGGCGGCGGACTTGGGAAGCTACGGAGATAGAGGGGGAGCAACAAGAAGAGGACACCATGACGATGGAAGGCTCAAAAAACAGGGAGGAGGCGGGCTGGAATACCCAGACCCGCCACAATTCGGGATGATCCCGGGCACCTGGCGATTCAAAGTTTCTATTTCTTTTAGACCTTTATTTATTTTTGCTGATTTTTATGTAGAACGATATGTTTTTTTTGTGTACTGTTGCATGTTGTTTTGCAAAGACTCTAGAACATAGGACAGCTGATGGGGATCCTAGTTTACTAGTCATTGGCTCAAGTAAGCTCAAGTTAGGATCACCGAATCTGGTTACTTCGTATGAGGTGGCAGGTTCTAAGTCTGATTCAAGGACGGACGGTACACAATGGTTTCTTTGTGAGTTTGTATCCTGCTTATGCTCTCTCTTATTAATATAAGCCACAATCTTCCAAAAAAAATGGTTAGCGATTTACAACAAATAAAAAAAAATACTATTTTTAATGTAATAAAACCTTATTAAATTACTAATCTTTCTCGCTAGGAATAGTGGAAAAAGGGTCAATAAGCCCATGTACTAACCAAAAAAGTTCAAATAAGTCCTAATATAGGAGGCTCTGCCCGGCCGTCACCATTTGGGGCAGTTCCCGGTGGATTTTTTTGATGAAATACTTTGAGAATCTTATTCATTAAGTCTAGTTTACTCATACCAAATTTCAGATAACAATTCTGTGTTGGTATTGGCCCTCTATTCCCTAAGCCCAACCCATTTTGTTTGTACCCGGCCCATAATCAGCTTTACCGATCGGCTGTCTCTTGGCCCATAATCCTTTTGCCGATCGGCTCTCTTGGTACGAATTGATTCTTTCCTTCCCTGAACTGTGCGATAGCTTCTTCCTGGTGCGATTTTTGGGAGCATCTGTGTGTAAGGTAAGTTACCTTCTACAGCTTTCTCCTTGGTCTATATATTTCGCTCGTCTTCCGCTGTTTTGTGTAGTCGAAACCCTTGCTTCCCTGATTACAACCTCTCTGTGGGTGCTACTACGAACTGGCCGGAAATAGCCGCTGGCCGACGCCCCTCTCTCCCCTTGTTGAGCCTTGTGTGTGAAATTCATCCTTTGTGGATGAAAGTGGTTGAGACCTGAGCTGGATATTGAGTACTTACAGTGATATCAGAGACGGGTTGGGTCTGCCGCCGCCACGCCGCCGTCTGCCGCCGTCCCGTCGCCTGGAGTCGCCTGCCGGAGGTCCAGGGAGTGTTGCTGCCGTCGATTGAAGGTCACTGGAGGAGCCCAAGCTGCCGTCCAGAGCCTCTGCCGGAGCCAAAGCTGCTGTCCGAGTCCCTGCCGCCAGTCTGCCGCCATCCAGTCCGCTGCCGCCGCGCCCTACAGCAGCCCACGCTACCTACGGTAAGTCGGGTAACCCAACCTCGGGCCCCGCTCAGGTAAATTGGCTTGAACACCCTTGGTGTACCGGAGTGCCACCGGATTTATTCCCCCCCCCCCCCCCCCCCCGCTCCCCGCTGCTGACCTGCGTGGTCTAGGACGCCGGCTGTGCCCGGCCCCAGGTACGTTTACTAATCCTTTGTGTGATTTTTATTCGTAGTTCATTCATTTTTTAATTTCAAGTTGAATTACAATTACTTGTTTGTTTAAATTGTGATTCCTTGTTGGTTTGTGATTAATTTTTCGGTGAAGAATATTTTTGTTTGGATACTCGTTGTCCAAAGTTGTGAATATTTCTTCCGGTTTAAATTTAATCACATGTTGGATTTTTTATTTTGATTTTTTCTGTTGATTGATTCGTGGATAAACTCTTCTGTTAAGAATATTTGTTTGGATACTTGTTGTCCGAAGTTGGAAATATTTCTGTCCGGATTAGTTTTAAATCATGTCTCTTTGTTTGTTGATTTAATTCTAGCCTATTTGCGCTTGTACGAAAGAACAAGGAGATTGTACCCGAACTTTGTGTTCATTGGTCTTCTCGGCTTGTTCGTGCTAGATGCTTCGTACAATTGATAGCCCTATAGGTTATAATTAATCATTTATCTGTCTGTTGAGTAAATAAATTTTTTTTTATCTGTGCTTGTACGAAAGAACAAGGAGATTGTACCCGAGCCTTGTGTTCATTGGTCTTCTCGGCTTGTTCGTGCTAGTTGCTTCGTACCGGTTGATAGCCTGATAAATTTTTTATTACTCTCTTGCGTGTTGTGCTTGCTTTCCTGTTAATATGGCTGTCAATCAATATGGCATGCTTCCATTTAACGGAAAGACAGATTTTGATATCTGGAAACAGAAAATCAAATGTGTGTTGATCCAACAGAAAGTCTATAGAGCCGTGACCGGTCTCTATTTAGACTCTGAGGATGCTGCTAAGCGTGTTGAGATGAATGAAACTGCTTGTTCCTCTATTTACCTAAACCTTTCTGATTCAGTGCTCAGGAAGGTGGGTATTATAGATTCCGCAAAAGAGTTGTGGGACAAGTTAGATAAGTTGTATACCGATACTTCTTTGCCTGGTAAATTGTTTTTGCTTGAGAAGTTCTTTAGGTTTAGGCTTGACCTGACCAAAGACATAGATGAGAACCTAGATGTGTTTAACAAGCTTATTCAGAACATTAAGCAAGCCGGTGATAAACACATAGATGACTACACACCCATAGTGTTACTTAATGCCATCCCTGACTCTTACAATGACGTCAAATCTGCCATAAAGTATGGTAGAGACGATATCTCGTTAGATATAGTCGTTAATGGATTAAGGAGTAAGGAGTTAGACCTTAGACACTCGAGGGGTAGTAACAGTCAATCTAGGGATTCTGGTGAAGCGTTGCTTGTGAGGGGTAGGTCTAAGAGTAGATCTAGAAACCATAAGAAGGGTAGCAACAATAAGAACCAGACCAATAACAATGACCCGGGGAAGAAGAGAGGTAAGTCTAAGAAGAGAGTGTGCTATAATTGTGGTAATTCTAGTCACTTCATTAAGGATTGTCCCCATCCTAAGAAGTCTGAACATGCTAATGTGGTAGATGATAATAACCTGCATGAAGAATTTTTTATGGTCTGTGATTCTGCAAATTCTGTGTTGAGTAGCATGACTGAAAATGAGTGGTTGATTGACTCTGGTTGTACTTATCATATGACACCTTTTAGATCTCTGTTTGCTTCTTATGATTCTTGCAATGATGGTTTTGTGTCTCTTGCTGATAATAAGAAATGCAAAATACATGGGGTGGGTGATGTATGCTTAAAGTTTGATAATGAGACTGTGTTTACTATGAAAAATGTGAGGCATGTCCCTGATTTGCGTCATAACTTGTTTTCTGTCGCTGCTTTTGAGGGTAGTGGGCTTGAGGGTAAATGGGGAAATGGGTGCATGAGAGTTTTGAAAAATTCCCTTGTTTTGTTTAAGGCAAAAAAGGTGAATAATTTGTATGTGTGCCATGCTCAGCCTTTCTGTGATTCTGCTCATGTTGTTAGTTCTGATAAAACTGCTTTGTGGCATAATAGATTAGGACACATGAGTAATAAGGGTTTAGAGATTTTGCATAAATCTGGTTGTTTTGGTAAGGATTCTGTGTCCTCCATCCCTTTCTGTGAATCTTGTGTGTTAGGCAAGCAGCATAAGGTTACTTTCCCCTCTTCCCCTTATCCTAATCCCACTAAGTGTACCTCTGTGTTAGAGTATGTTCATGCAGATGTGTGGGGTCCTGCTAGTGTCTCTACCCACGGGGGTAAGAGATATTTTCTGTCCATTATCGATGATTTTTCTAGGAAGGTGTGGGTCCGTCTTCTTGAGCATAAGTCCGATGTCTTTGTGAAATTTAGGGAGTGGAAAACCCTGGTAGAAAATCAAACCGGTAAGATGGTCAAAACCCTTAGGACCGATAATGGATTAGAGTTTTGCAATAAGGATATGGACCAACTCTGTGTTGATTGTGGGATTAGAAGGCACAAAACTGTTCCCTATACTCCCCAACAAAATGGGATAGCAGAGAGAATGAATAGGACTGTTCTAGATAAGGTTAGGAGTATGCTTGCCACCTCCGGTTTGTCTAAAAAGTTTTGGGGTGAAGCAGTCAATACTGTTGTCTACTTGATTAACCGGTCTCCTTCTGTTCCCTTGGGTGGGAAATGCCCTGAATCTGTTTTTTCAAACAAGCCCCTTGATTTGTCTAATCTTAGAGTGTTTGGGTGTGCTGCGTATGTGCACCAACAAGGTGACAAATTGGATCCTAGGTCTAAGAAAGGAGTCTTCTTAGGTTATCCTGAGGGTGTGAAGGGGTACAGGGTTTGGGATAGGAACCAGGTAGGTTTCAAGGTTGTGGTAAGTAGAAACGTTGTTTTCAATGAATCCGAGTTCCCTTGTCTGGTTAAGTCAGTTCCTGATTCTGAGTCGAGCCCTAGTAGTACACCTGTTGAGGTGGAGTCCATACCATATGCTGCTAGTCCTTTGTTTGCTAATCATGATTCTTCTAATTTGCATGATTCTTCTGAATTGCATGATTCTTCTGAGCATGATAATACCACCACTTCGAGTGAGGTGGAGCATTCTCATGTGCATTCAAATGACAATGAATCGCATGATGAGAGTGCTGATCCTAGTGATAATGTTTTGCATGATTACCAACTTGTTAGAGATAGAAGTAGGAGAGAAATTAGGAGAACTGCTGATAGCATGCCTGATTTTGCTTTCCATGCGTGTGATACTTCTATGTTTGCTTTCTCTGTGTTTGAGACCCTTGAGCTTAACGAACCTAAAACCTATAGGGAGGCCCTTAAGTCTAATGAGTCCGCTAAATGGCTTTGCGCCATGGAGAGTGAGATGGAGTCACTTAGAGCGAATAAGACTTGGACGTTAGTTCCTAGACCACCCAATAGTTCCGTCGTTGAGTGTAAGTGGCTATTTAAGGTTAAGGAAGAGCCTAACGACATTAGATATAAGGCTAGGTTAGTAGCTAAGGGTTTTACTCAAAAGGAAGGTGTTGATTATGCTGAAATCTTTGCTCCTGTTGTTAAATTCACTACGATTAGAATGATGCTTGCTCTTGTTGCTCATAATGATTGGGAAATGAAGCAAATGGACGTCACCACTGCTTTCTTGCATGGTGATTTAGACAAGAAAATCTATATGACCCAGCCTGAGGGCTTTGTGGATCCCATGAAGAGTAATCATGTGTGTTTGCTTAGGAAGGCCTTGTACGGCCTGAAGCAGTCCCCGAGGCAGTGGAATATCAAATTTGACCAGTGCATGTCATCTTTGAAATTTCACAAGTCCGAGTGCGACCATTGCCTATACTTTAAAAATACTTCTTCTGTGCCTGTATTTTTATTGCTTTATGTGGATGACATGTTGATTGTTAGTCCTTCGGGTGACGCCATTAAAGGTGTGCAAAAGCGTCTCAGTGAGAACTTTGCAATGAAAGACCTAGGTGATGCCAAGAGGATCCTAGGCATTAACATTGTTAGGGATAGGAGTAAGCGTGTGTTAGTACTCAATCAGATTTCATACATTGAAAAGATTTTGAGTAGATATAACATGCATTCTGCTACTACCGTCTCTATCCCTATGGCGTCCCACTTTGTGTTAAGTAAGGATCAGTCTCCCAAGACTGCTCCTGAAATTGCTAAAATGAAATCTGTGCCTTATTCCAATGCTATTGGGTCCGTGATGTACCTCATGGTGAGTACTAGACCCGACATTGCCTATGCTGTTAGTTGTTTGAGTAGGTATATGTCTAATCCTGGTTTGCCTCATTGGAATGCTCTTAAGTGGTTGCTTAGGTACTTGAAATCTACTATTAATCATGGGTTGGTTTTCACTAGGTGTTCTGAGGGTGTTAAGTTGAGCGGGTATGTGGATTCAAATTTTGCTAACGATAGAGACAATAGGAAATCCACTACCTCTTATGTGTTTACCCTTTGCGGGTCTTGCATTAGTTGGAAGTCTCAACTTCAACCCATAGTTGCCCTTTCCACTACTGAGTCCGAGTATGTGGTCGCTACCGAAGCTTTCAAGGAAGCCATTTGGCTTAAACGTCTCCTAACGGAGATTGGTAGTCTTAATCAGGATATTTGTATGTTTTCTGATAGTCAATCTGCTATTCAACTTTGCAAAAACCCTGTTTTTCATGATAGAACTAAGCATATTGATGTTAGATTTCATTTTATACGTGATATTGTTAGTGCAGGTGATATCAAGTTGATTAAAATTCCATCTGAATTTAATCCTGCTGACATGGGGACAAAATGTCTCTCTGTCGAAAAGTTGTTGTCGTGCAAGCGCACGTTGAACATTGATTGCGGTTAAGTTGCTTGGTGATCTTACCCCTTTGCCTGAATGTGTCTTTGTGATCATTCGGGCAATCCAGCGATGATGAGTCTCAAAATTGTGTTAGAGCCTTGACTCTAAAACCACTATGGTCCAATAAGGTGGAGATTGTGTTGGTATTGGCCCTCTATTCCCTAAGCCCAACCCATTTTGTTTGTACCCGGCCCATAATCAGCTTTACCGATCGGCTGTCTCTTGGCCCATAATCCTTTTGCCGATCGGCTCTCTTGGTACGAATTGATTCTTTCCTTCCCTGAACTGTGCGATAGCTTCTTCCTGGTGCGATTTTTGGGAGCATCTGTGTGTAAGGTAAGTTACCTTCTACAGCTTTCTCCTTGGCCTATATATTTCGCTCGTCTTCCGCTGTTTTGTGTAGCCGAAACCCTTGCTTCCCTGATTACAGCCTCTCTGTGGGTGCTCCTACGAACTGGCCGGAAATAGCCGCTGGCCGACGCCCCTCTCTCCCCTTGTTGAGCCTTGTGTGTGAAATTCATCCTTTGTGGATGAAAGTGATTGAGACCTGAGCTGGATATTGAGTACTTACAAATTCAATTGGGAATGCATTCGAATAAATTCTTGAAGATAACTGCGCTTCTAACTGCATAGTTGTCTTCAAGAATTCATTTGAATGTCTTCCCGATTGAAGTTTTAGCCGAAATTTGGTATGAGTAAACTAGACTCAATGAATAATATGCTCAAAAAATTGCATCAAAAATTTCCACCGGGAACCACCCCAAATAACGACGACCAGACATAGTCTTCTATATAAGGGCTTATTTGACCTTTTTTATTAGTATGTAGGCTTATTTTCCCTTTTTTCCAGGAATATTTAAAGTACTCAATCTCTTATATGTAGTTTTACCATTTTAATTTGTTACAGCAGTTAGCTATCATACATTCACAAAATAGTCAACTATTTTAAAAAAAATACAAGTACTCCCTCAGCTCCATCTCAAAAAATTCTTTCAACTTTTCTTTTTGGACCTTCCCAATAAATTTTTCCAACTTTCTAAAAAAGGAAAGCAACTCATACTGAAAACCCTATTTTACCCTTCTCTTTTGTAAAATACCTCCCTCTTTTTCGGTCATTGCATCCCTCTCTGAATTACTTCATCCGTCTCCCTCTCTCATTTATTCTAACCGTCTCCCCCTCCGCATCTTGACCTTTGGGAAAAATTGTTGATTCTAGTTTGTACCGATCTTTCCACCGCACTTTACCACAAACGATTTTTGTTCACAATATTCGTACTTATTTTATAGCATCTCTATATTTAACAGACAAATAATATATGTATAATTTAAATTGAGGGTTGTGTTTTAATTAGTTCTATCTGAAAATGTAATGTAGTCACATTAAATTTTCAGATTTTTCTTTATTTCTTTAAAAAAAATTGAAAATTTAATGTGACTATATCGAGAAAACAAGCGTCACAGACGACCAGGGATACAAAATTCTATAGTAAACAAAATATTTAAAGCTAGGTACTCCTCAATTTGATGCTTATATGTCAGTTATTTACACGTCTCTTACCTTAAATAGAGTTGTCTTTTTTAAGGTGGATGATAGTGGATCTTTGTCTTGATTCCATTCGTAGATCTATTTCTAGCCATTTGGCGAATAATATTCTGAATTAATTAAAGGTTTGAGAGCAAAAAATACTATTTTTATTGTAATAAAACCATATTAATCGAATTACTAATCTTTCTCGCTAGGAATATTTAAAATACTCGATCTCTTATTTGTAGTTTTACTGTTTCAATTTGTTACAACAGTTAGCTACCAGACTTTCACAAAATGGTCAACTATTATTAAAGAATAAGAATCACTTTACAAATTTTCAACTTCTAAAATTCAATACTTATCTATTGAAAACAATCCGCTAATTTTGGCAAACATGAACAAAATGCGTATTAGTAAGTTATTGTAAGTATTTTTTATTTCATTATTCTCTTTTGTATAAGTTTCATTGACCTCTTTTGTCAAATAATTTAAATGTACAGTTCAAGTTATAAAATTGGTAGTGCAACTAGAGAGATTCACATATATTTTGATTTTAAGTTAACATTTCTTTGAAAATTTAATGCTCAACACGATAGAAATCATTTTTCG
This sequence comes from Cuscuta europaea, assembly GCA_945859875.1. Taxonomy (NCBI): domain Eukaryota; kingdom Viridiplantae; phylum Streptophyta; class Magnoliopsida; order Solanales; family Convolvulaceae; genus Cuscuta; species Cuscuta europaea. Next base: position 3,062,464 of record CAMAPE010000035.1, on the reverse strand, counting down.
TGTATGCTCAACATTTCCCTCTCTGCATTTATCAAAGATATTATAATCCATGATCAATTAATCACTATATATCATACTTCTAAAATCATCTGATATGGTAAAGAAAGTTAAGTTGTTGACTAATATATCTAAAATGGCTTTTAAAATCCAATAAATATCATAAAGAATTATAGATCATAAAACTGACAGCAGCCCCTTTTATTGTTGAGTCCCGCTTCGTCTACACGCCGGGTTACACGCCGGTCAAATTGTCTGTATACAGACAATTTGATCGGCTAGACAGACAATTTGATCGGCATTTTAAGAAGAAAATTGATTTTCATACATACAAAATATAAAGAGTTGTTTGTATCACAGATATTTTAGACCTGAATTTTTCATAAAGTGTCTGTGATACAGACATTTTTTTTTATTTTTGTCTGTGTGAAAATCGATTTTCTTCGTAAAATGCTGCTCAATATGTCTGTCTGTGTAGCCGGTCAAATTGTCTGTACACATGTACACAGACAATTTAACAAACGTGTAACCCGGCGTGTAAAACTTGGCCTGTACAATTTATTGTTTAGTAAAGGGAGCCCCGTGAACCCCGTGATGAATGTTTGAGTGATGCCATCCACACATGCAGGATATTAACTAATTCAACCGGGGTTTGGTACTAGTTTGACTATTTCAGCTCATCTAGTTTTGTTTGATCTAAATATATTCACTTTTTCCTATATACGAAGTATATATTTGTTTAAAATATTATATTTGTGTTAACATAATAAGAGCATTAGTTAGAATCTTAATATAGTGTTTAATGTTTATTATTCATAACAATCCAATGTGTGATAAATATATAGTTCAACAATCTGCCATGATCGAGTTTTAATATTTGCTTTTTAGGTTGTCTAAGAAGTCGTTTGGCAACACTGTGTTTCGATTTATCAGACTTATCAACCAACTTTTTCACTAAACACGAAACTTTTGCTTTCGCGTGCTGAATTATGTAATAAGTAGAAAAAGTAAGGTTGGAGTTACTTTTCCGGCTGTATTGGCTGAAGTTACTGTATATGACCATTTTAGCTATTTTTATATATAATTTTTTCTTTATTTTATTAATAAAATATATTTTTAAAATATTTTTTTCTTAAATTCGCAGTTATAGACAATGCAACCACTGCCAGAGCTTCATAAATTTCAGCAAAGTCAACTAAAAAATCGATTGACGTGTTACCAAATGGGCTCTAAATCTAAATATTATTAGTACCTAGCTTTTTATTGAACAAACGATCAGTAACATCAACCAGTCAACCACAACTTTATCATATTTTTTAGCAAAAGAGATCAGATCACAATGAACATGAATAATGTTTACTCCGTATCATTTATGCAAAAAGACGTATAGAACCGTGTACTTTTATATATTTTTAAGAGGACTTGGGAGAACGTTAGAAATATGTACAAGAGATATTAAAGTTATTTAATTATAAATTTATGAGAAACACCCTAAATAGGACTAAAACGTTTGTATATTCCAAAATAGGAATATCCTATTTTTATTCTCAAAATAGGGCTAATTACTGTCACGTTTTGTTCAGACTTTAAACATGACAGTATTTTTCAAGCATGACAGTAATTACACCTATTTTGTGAATAAAAACATCGCAATCCTATTTTGTAATTTTCAAACACTTTTACTCCTATTTCAGGAATTTTCCCTAAATTTATTCTTAACAGTTTAACCAAAGGAATTGAACTCTTTCAGTTATATAGACCAGACCTTGGAATTGAGGTGAAACCCCTCGTTCGCACAAAGTGGGCCGGGCAGCTTCCACCAACCCCCATCCACACTTAGAAATAAACGGGTCTGGGCGGATATGGTCTGGTAAATGTTTATAACTATGAAAGTTTTGTCTAGTCTTGTCTAATCTGATTTAATCTTGTCTATTTGATGTTATCTGATCTGATCTGATCTGGACTCGTTGTTTAAGTCCGGACTGATCTGGTTTGTGAGTTGAAACAATCCAAAACAAAACATTCTTGTACATGCATTGCACAATGGGAATGTTTCATGTTTGTCTTATGGCGCTTAAATGCTATTTATTTATATTGAATGGATCGGTTATTACAACTTTCTCTATATAGTCTGAGCGGATGCAATGCATTTACTCATACTAATGTACTCCGTAGTACTACTATGTAGCTTAGCTTCAAGTCCTAACAAGTGTATTTTGGTTTTTCAAAAAAAAGTGTATTTTGGTTTTTCAAAAAAAAGTGTATTTTGTTGTTTCATTTATTTTTTGTCTGTTCGAGAACTCCAAATTAACATACAATGACTTTTGATGTCTTTTATCGATTACTCCTAAAAAATATTACCTCCCTCCATCCCTAATTTGAGTATCCCTAAATAAAGTCATACTCCGTACTTCCTTATTTTTTAAACACAACTATACCAAAACAGTACAAAACATGCAAAATAGTTTCAAGTAGTGTCAAAACAATGTACTAAAAAGTAAAATTTGTCTCTCAGTAAATTTATTTCCTTAATATATATGTCTGAAGTCAAATTGTGACTTTGATTAAGGGACGAAGGAAGTATACACGTTGTATGTAGTGCTACATCCGTCCCACTAACATTGAGATACGAGAAGGTAGCACGGTTATTAAGAAAAGTGAATTTATGTTATTCATATTGAATTAATAAAGGAGAAAGGGGTCAAATAAGACCTTATACTATTATGAAATAGTCACATAAGACCATGTACTCAATAAAGTGTCATATAAGTACTTCTACTTGTATAAAACAATCAAATGAGTCCTAACGGCTTATTTAACACCTTCTAATCCCGTTTTTAGCGATTTTTTTGACTGGTATTTCAACCAATCTTAGTTAAATATTCGACATATGTTGTATAATGTATTCTAAAAAGATGATCAAAAGTACATTGAAACCGGGATTAAGAGGTGGTAAATAGGTCATTAGGACTCATTTGATTGTTTTTTACAAGTAGAGATACTTATATGACACTTTTCTCATTAATAGTAGAAGGTCTTATTTGACCCTTTTCTCATTAATAAAGTAAGAATAAAGTAAAATTGATGTAGAGCCAAACAAACTTTATCAAAACTTGTATATATGTGACAATCTTAGTGGGATTTCACGAAAAGAAAAAATGAGACAATCTTAACGGGATGAAGGGAGTATTAAATAACTTAAAACTTTATCTGCAGTTACATTTTATACATGATGTGTTCTTTTTTATCTGTATTAAAGCATCTCTAATGCCAATTTTATCTGTATTAAACATCAACAGTGCATACATGACATGAGAGATAGCCAATTAAAAACAATAAATAGAATATTTATCTCCTTATTTGAACAATCTTCTACCTCTGTCCCAATGAGCTTTGAACTCCTTGAATTAGATGTGAAATAAGAATAGTAAAAATTGTGTGATTGAAGTTTGTGCAGAGGGGAGAGAAATGAGCAGAACCACAAAATAGTTACATTAATGGGAAAGTGGCAAATTTTTTGGGACAACAAAAAAGGAAAAGTTGGCAAAGTTCAATGGTACGGAGGGAGTATGTTTTTAGTAAGTTTTTCTTCACAATGTCAAATATAATGCCAAGATGTAGACTTTGTACTTGACATTATTGAGAAAAACTTGTCAAAAACACATCAGACCGTGAAAATAAGGAGAGGAAAATGTCATAAATTTAATCTTTTGTTTCCAACTCCCTCATGCCACATGTCCATAGTGCAGATTATAGCATTGAAAATACTCTCAGTTCATTTGCAATTTAACACCCTTATTGTTTTGCTTGCTACAATAGGGATTTTCACAATATAAAAAAATAGTAGGGATAATGAATAGTATAGAAATAATAGGAGAGATAGTGAAAAATAAAAAGAGACGAAAAATAGAAAAGATATGAATAATTAAATATTTTTAAAGAGAAAACTTCTAAAAAGAAAAAATGTAGCAAGAAATATAAGAATATTCGTAATGGGATCAACTATTTTTGAAATATGTGACAAAATTATACCACAAATTTAACTCTCTGATATTCACGATACGCCACTAGGTGTCCCCTCTCAAAATGAAAAAATGATGATGAATATAATGAATTGATAAAAATATTTTTGTCATTGATAAAATATCAAAATACTACCCTAGTTTAACTCCTAGTTTAACTGTAGTAATAATATGTAGGACAAAATTCTTTTTGTCCTACAAAATTTTGCCAAATTGTTTTATTTAACTGTTAAAAACATTATCATTTGCATGTAAATGAATAAATGTGTGGTTAAAGTTATTTATTTCTTTTTTATTCAAATCTTAATCATATAATTTTACTTTATAATTCTACTAACAAATCAAATTTGACTAAATTTTGTAGAATGAACCAATATGTATTCTCTAACTTATCGAATTGACCTTTTAAAATGGTTTCCTTTTTTGACAAACCTTTCTAATCTATTATAGTATCTATTCTCTTTAGAAGTATCACAATTATGTCATCAGATCACATGACACTTGACTTTTACAATGGTATCTTAATTAATACTTGTACATAGGTATGGACCAGGCCCGGGCCCGAACAAGGATTGGGCGGGACTGGGGATTTGGGCTGAAGGCCGATACCGACTCAGGTGTGAACCGGGCCGGGTCAATTTTTTCTAAAAAAAATAGTTTTTCTAATTTATTCCTACCCTTCCACCCATCCGCCAAACCCCACCAAAACATCCAACTCAACTCACCTAACAACGGCCCAATGCCAAAAAACTAAAAAAAATGACCCAAACCGATCCCGGACTGACCGGGCTGATCCACTAAAATAAGGTCCTGAAGCCCGTCCCATTTGTCCCTCGAATCGGGCCCCAGTACCAGTCGTGATACCGCCCGCCGGGCCGGGTCAGGCCTGTATAGTGGCGGATCGGGTCGAGTCTCGGGCCGAGCCGCCCTGTCCCGGTCCATCCCCATGACTAGTACGTAGTATACATCACTCTCTCTTGATAGGTGATTCTCTAATAATCAACAGCCAACGCAACATTTTATCTTTTGCAACAAATGACACTTCAACCACTTCCTCTACTTTGCTCGCATCTCTGCTTTGCTTCTTTTTGCATCGTCCCCCTACCTATACCCCCCTCCCCAGGATTTACAGATCTCGTCCCATTTCTTCTTGTCTCTTTCTTTTTCCTTTCGTTCTTTCTTTTTGTTTTCGTTTTGTCTGCAACTCCAATATAATAATTGGAGTATGATATAGTAAATATAGCTGACTTAAGAAAGCTTGGATATGGGTTCTGTTGGGCTTCCCAAACCTCTGCCACCATATGTGTATGATAGCAGCGGCAGCCATGGCGGTTGTTCAGAAATGATCTGCACCAAAAATTGTCTTCAATGGTGCATCAACCTCCTTCCTCCTCCACCGTCCGATGAAGATTCCGGCCCCAATTTCTCCCCCCTCATCATAGTCATCATCACCATTCTGGCAAGTGCTCTGTTCTTCGTCACCTTCTACACCGTCTGCACGAACTACACCAGAAGAAGACGGCGGCGGCGGCAGCGAGATTTGGAAGCGAATCTCGACCAGACCCCGCCGGTGGCCATACCGGCGGATGATGCGGCGGAAATCGTGAAGAAGAACATCAAGGTTTTCAAGTACAAGAAAGCCTGCGGGGGCGTCGGCGGCGGCGATGGAGGGGCCGTCCAATTCCACGACACAGAGTGCTCTGTTTGCTTAGCGGAGTTTGTGGAAGACGAGAATCTTAGGTTGCTGCCTAAGTGCAGCCATGTCTTCCACCTCCTATGTATTGACACGTGGCTGAAATCTCAACCCAGTTGCCCGATTTGTCGCGCTAACGTTGTCCCGATCGATCCATCTCCGTTGCCGGCGCCGACGCCGGCAACGGCACCGCTGGCCTCCACCTCTCGAGACAACTGAAGATGATATGTACCAGTTTTGGAGCTCATCAAGAGATTAGCTTGTAGATGATAAACAAGATCAGATTTTTGATACCATAAATTGGGGTTCACATATCTTCAAGAGGATTGGCCTAAACTCTATACATTAATGGTGGGTTTTGTATAATTTTTATATTTAAGAGAGAACAGTTTTATATTTAATCAATTAGCCAAGTTGAAAATGGCCTGATTGAAAAACTATGGATTTGAAGTTATAGATTTGTCAAATTATGAGCAAGTAGCACGAAAATCGGCTGATTTGATTGATTCTGCTGAAATTTATGAAGCCTTGGTTAAAGTGTTTGTATTGGCTGATTCTGTTGATTTAAAAAAAGAAAATTAAAATATATTTTATTAATAAAATAAAGAAAAAATTATATGTAAAAATAGATAAAATGATGAAAAGTATCTACATTAACTTCACCCAATACAGTCAGAAAAGTAACTACAACCTTACTTTTTCTCTTATTACACAATTAAGCGCGTGAAAGCAAAAGTTATATGTTTGGAGAAAAAAATGGCTGAAAAGTCTGATAAACTGAAAAATTGACAAATGGCCAACACGGTTAGTGTATGTGATGTTGTCTTCTTTTGCATATAAATATATAATCATCCTAATTTTGATCTCTTAAAGGAAGGCTGCAGGTTCCATCAACTGATACAATATCAAATTATCCATTAAAAGAGTGTTTGTGATTGTTTGTATGTCAAAAAAACTATTTTTTTTATATCGTTTTAGAGAAAGTGCATAAAAGTTGATAGTACTTCCTCCGTTCTTTAAAACTTTGACACGTTTGATTGGCATGAGAATTAATAAAGTAAAAACAGTGTAATTGAGGTTTGTGCACAGGAGAGAGAGTTAATTGAAACCACAAATTCTTTACTTAAAAGAGAAAGTGATAAAGTTAGTGAGATATCAAAAAAATGAAAATTGACAAAGTTTTAAGGGACGAGTATTATGTATGAAGCATAATAAAGATTGATCAATAAAAAATTTAAGTAAATGATAAATATATATTCCGTATGTGCTAGAGAATAGTTCGTTATATAATGGAGGTAAAATCCTCTTCTATTGAAGCAAGATTGTATTTTTATTGGGGCCAAAATTATACTATCGTACGTACTATTTTAATTGGGGGCATGTGCTTAGTTTGCCATTTTTATGAATTTAATATATTTTTAATTGGATTGAATTTTTTTTATGTAATCTGATATGGTCTGAATTAGTATAATATGGTCTGATGGGTGTCTGGTTTCTATGTATTTTATAATTGTCCAAATCTAATTTAGTCTTGTTTGATTTGATATGATCTTATCTGGTCTGATCTGAGATTTAAAATAGACCAAATAAAAACATTATGTATATGGTTATGTTTGGCAGACATAAGTCTTTGCCTTCTAGCTTTTGTAATATTGAAAAAGTCTTTAAAATCTTCTAGTTGTGTGTTTGGCAGACATAGTTGTTATTTTATGTAAAAATAAAAGATCTTTTTTGATATGCTACTGTGAGTAGCATCTCAGATAAGTCAGTAACTTCTAGTATTAATCAGTCTTAACAACTTGTATACCAAAAAGAGCTAAATCAAACAGTCAGCTTTTTACCAAACAGGCACTGCCTTTTCTTTTTAAGATCTTTTCAGTTACTAAAAAGCTCATAAAAGTATCTTTTCAGCTAGTTGTGCCAAACATACTCATACTATCATAGTACTACCTCCGTCCCGCTATGATTGTCCTGTTTTACCTTATGAGTCTGTCCCACTAAGATTATCCCATACCAAATTTGGTAAAGTGTGTGTGGCTCTAAATCATTCTTACTTTATTCTTACTTTATCAATTCAATATAAACCACATAAACTACTGTTTATTTATTTGCGTGTCACTCCCTCTTGTCCCATTGTTAGCGGGACGGAGGGAGTATCATGGACGGGAGATGTCCAAATCGGAGGCCTTGTTTGTTAGATTAGTTCTGGTCCATGAAATTGTTTACATGGCCTCTTTTTTATATTGTGAAGGATTCTTTTGATTCATTATTTTTTACATATGCTACCTATTTTATCAAACAAGCCCATCTCTCTATCTGAAGATGAGTTTGAAAAAATAAAGTTCAGTGTCTCAAATAGAAAAGTGAAATATTGATAAAAGTTTATATCCGATCCACCTGATTAGCATGATCAATTGTTTGGAAACATTTCTTCTTCTCCGAAAACAAAAAACAGAACAAACACTTTCTGTAATGAAAAACACCTACCTTAATCTTTATGTCGCTTTATTTATTTATTTGATCAAATTAAAGTTAGAATAGTTAGTCGGCCACTGGAATCTTTGGTCGGTTTTGATGGAGAATATAATCTATTTTTTCACCTAAAATAAGTAGCCCAGTGGAGTAAATTAACGTGGAATTGTCACGTCTTTCTTTTTGGAGAGACATGACCAGGTTCGAATAGAATTTAGCACGAATTTGAACAGTAAAATTACTATCTTTTTTTTTATAATCCAGTTGTCGGGGCTTACGCTCCCATAATCCTGGAGTCTATGAACTACCCTCCAAAGCCCTTAGACAGTTAAGTCCGGATCTGATCACAGTCAGCTTCGTCAGTACTGGCTCCAAAGGACGAATCCAGCAGGACTTACATCACCTTTCAGGCTGCTCCTCCCACCACACGAACCCGCTACCTTCATTACCATCCTCTCCCTTCTCAGCCGCTGAGCAACTCCGTGAAGGTAGGAAGAATCATTGGGAGCAAGACCTCTCTTCTCTCTCCTCTCTCCTAAATGTGCCTAGCGGGATTCGAACCCGAGACCTCCGCTAGGACACGGTAACCTTCCACCCAGTGAGCTGGAATGGTTGGTTTTATCCTTTTTTTTCCTCAGTTTCAGTCCAGACACGTGCTCTCCCACAGAAAAATCGGCCTATTCAACATTTTTAGTTATTTTATTTTTGGAAAATTCTAGATCTATACTTTTTTGTTTTAAACTCCTTATTCTCTCTATGTACATAAGGAAAATTCCTTTTGTACACGCCAAATTTTACACGCCGGGTTACACGACTGTCAAATTGTCTGTGTACACACAATTTGATCGACTGCACAGACATATTGAGCGGCGATTTACGAAGAAAACCGATTTTTACACAGACAAAAATAAAAAATGTCTATTATCACAGACACTTTATGAAAAATTCAGGTTTAAAATGTTTGTGATACAGACAACTCTTTATATTTTATTTGTATGGAAATCGATTTTCATCATAAAACGCCGGTCAAATTGTCTGTCTAGCCGTTAAATTGTCTGTATACAGACAATTTGACCGGCATGTAACCCGGCGTGTACACGAAGCGGGACTATGTACATAATTAGTTTGTGTACATGAGTTGTTTATGGAGTTTTTTTGCGAATTAATGTTAATTAATTAATTAATTAATTACGAAAATAATGCTGTAAAAAAATATTTATCGATCTACTGCTGGGTTTAACCATGGTTAGGGAAAGTTGTCCAACGGTTGGGAGACTTATAAGTCGCCAAACCGTTTGACGACTTATAAGTCGCCCAACCGTTGGACGACTTTTCCTTCCACATGAACGCAGGTCAGCAGCTACTGTCAGTCACGCACGATCGTGCCTGCAAGGGTAGGCACGATCGTGCCTAATTCTGAAAACAGAATTTCAGCAATTTTTTTGCCCCAGTTCAACCCAGACTCATCTGTTTGATATAAATAAGGTCTTCCTTCTCCTGTTTAAGTGTTACGAGCCAGATACAATACATTATAAAACATCTTGATACAGAAGTAATCATCCAAGAAAAACACATACAACACACCAGTAAAACACAGTACATACAATCATCCAATATTCATAACAAGTAATCATCTAAGACAACATACAAGAGAAAATACGTAAAATGTTGTAAATTGTTCCTACAACATCTACTTTACAAGAAAAACTGCAATACAAAAGGCAAAGTAGAAGTTCTCATGGTCATCTTGATCACTCGGTCCAGGATCCGCTGTCACCTCCATGCCTACCAAAAAAATCGTATTAGTTAATTTTTAGTATTATACGAATTATACTTTTTTTCGTCATCCATTTTATTAATTAATATGTTTTCATGCAACGCTAAGATGAATTGTGAATTACTATAATTAACACCTTACCCATTGGACCCCCCATCGTGTCTTGACGATCTCTTCGCACATGTGGCCCTATTATGACCGGATTGGTGGCATTTTCCACATCTAACCGTTCCTCGGGGACCTTCATCTATCTCATTCTTAATACGTGTCGACTTAGGTCTTCCCTTTGCCCGAAACATGGATGGATCGTGCATGATTTCAGGTCCATTGTAAGTAGGCCAATAATGATGATCAGGAATGAGTTTGAAGACTCTATGATATGTGGCCGTGTATTGGTCAGATGAGAAAAACTTATCAACAAATGGAGCATAAGACAAGCTACGTTGTCTGCACACGGCTAACACATGGAGCATGGAATCTTATATATCTCCATCTTTTTGCAAGTGCAAGTTTTCCGTTTAAGATGAACAGTTTGTTTTCTCCCACCCTTCCCCAACGTTCGGCCACCACAACCGGTTTCCACTTGAAATAACCCTTGGCCTAAATCAAATGGAGTAACTATGTGATGTATGGGGAGTACTGGTTTCACGCCTATTAACAAAATAAGCATTAACCCGGTAAAAGAAAACCTGGACTAAAGCGGTGATGGGCAAATATCTGGCATTTTTCATCACAATGTTGAAAATCTCTGCCAGATTAGAAGTGATGGTACTGTATCTGTACCCGCCATCGTGGTGCAACGACCACATTTCCGAGGGAATGTTCCCCAGAAATTGTCGTGCCTCCAAACCCATTTAACCTATCTTCTTGAACCCACCGTCAAACTTCTTTTTCTGATGTTGTCGTGCGGTCCAGACAAAAAGATTTTTTAGATCAATGTCTTTGAAATGAGTGTGCACATTCGATGCAAGATGGCGGATACATAGCCTATGATGCGCATAAGGCTCCTCCCAAGTACTGTCCACCTCATTCATTGCCTTGACAATACCTCCATGCCGATCAGAAATGACACACAACTCTCTATTAGTGACAAACTGTCTAATACATGTCATAAACCATGACCAACTATCCCCATTCTCAGATTCAACAACTGCAAAGGCCACTGGAAATATTTGGTTGTTCGCATCACAACCCATGGCCACGAGCAATGTACCCTTGTACTTTCCATACAAGTGTGTGCCATCAATAGTAAGTACGGGTCGACAATGCTTAAAACCATGTATTGATGCCTTGAATGCCCAAAAAACTCTTTGAAACTTCATATAACCTGTGGGAGTATTAGGGGGTGGGTACCACTGCACAATAGTTCCAGGATTTGAATGTCGGAGCGCTGTCATGAAACGGGGCAATTCAGAATATGACTTCTCCCAACCGCCAAATATTTCTGCTATGGCCTTTTGCTTCCACATCCATGTTCTCCAGTATGATACCGTATACCCACACTTTTCGTTCAGCATCTCAATGATAGTATGCACAATGTCAATCACATCTTTAGAGATGAAATCTGAAGTCAAAGCCACGTGATCGGTAGTGTCGGTGTTCCCAACACACGTAGCAGAATGAGGTCTAGGATAACGCACAATTGTGAAGGTGTCAAGGTTGCCTTTGTTCTTTGTGGCGTGTATTCTCCAGGGGCAATTACATTCTTTCTTCCTTTTGCATTGTGCCACCCATTTGTGTTTATTCGACTCAATCACCCGAAAAAATTGGTTCCTTTGATAGAATACAAGCTCACCATATTGATGACTTGTTCTTTGTTGTCAAATTGTTGACCCACCTCAAACTCACCTTCGGGAGTAAACCTTTTCTCACCTGATCCACTCAGCCACGCATCAGTAAAGCCTTCAGGGAGATCATACATTCTAGTAAAGTGGGTAGACAGGGCAATTGCCGTGACCGTATCACCATCATCTTCATCAGATTCCGTCATGTCTTCACCATTGATGTTGTCGTCAGTATCATCATCACTTCCCTGGCCATCCACAAATGATGCACCGTTGTGCAAATACCTACCATCTTCCTGTATAACCATGTCCAGTACAAGAGCATTTGAGGAGTTCCCTGCATTCACACCTGCATTGACATAATGCCTAGATACAACAGCATTTGATGTTGATGGAGTACCATAAGCGTCACATATGGACAGGGGCGAATCTGTCATAGGGCCAGGGAGGGCCTAGGCCCCACCTCAAAAAAAAAAGAACTTACTAGTATATATATATATATATATATATTATATGTACTGTGAGGAAATGTTATAATTAGAACAAACGTCCTATTGTAAACAAAAGTTACGTTGGTGTGATGGTAGAGGTGTGATTGGCAGTGTCGAGATTATGTGTTCGATTCCTAGTTGGAGCAGCATTTTTTTGTATTTTCCATCCAAGTCCAAGAACATGTTATCTTACACAAATCAAGTCTGAATTTTAACTTTTGAATACTAGGATGCAAAAATTAAGTAGTCCAACTAATTGGGCTTTATTAGTCTGAAAAACCAATTAGTTCAATTGATTGAGCTTTTTGAATATTATCCTAAAAATTAATTAGTTTAATTCATTGGGCTTTTGAATATTGACCGAAAAATTAATTAGTTGAATACATTGGATTTCGTAGGTGAAAATAAGTTTTCTTTACATAGAGTATAGATTTTAGAGTAAAAAAATCAGTTTATCTTGTTTCCGAGAAATTAACCTTAAAATTGGCACTAAACATTTGGGTAACCGATAAAACTTCGGTTCGATATCTATGACTTTTAAGATAATTGTATTGTCGGTTCTGTAATATTCAATTTATTCTTTGACATTTCTATAATTTACATTTTGACTTCTAAGATATTATTATACTGTACTACATTTTGACATTTTTTTATAATATACGTTATTTAATTAAATTTTGGCCCCACCTGAACGTAAATGCTAGATCCGCCCCTGCATATGGATTCCTCAATGTATATCTCCAGCATCGACATGTCCTCCATCTGAACTATGCCCCGCATATTTGTTATAGCTAGCTCATCAATGAGGGGCATAAGCATGTACATTTCCCCGTTCATGGGAAATTTCATTTTCAAACGCAAAGAACGGCTAGGATGAATCATTGTAGCTGCATGTATTTTTTGAAGGATCTCGAGCATGCAAGCACCACGAGAAACCATGATAAATGTGGTTGTACCACTTTCATGGCATATTTGCCCAACATCCTCATAATAGTTCTCTCCCCAATGACACACGATTGGGAAACTTGAGAAATCCATATTCTAATAACAATTCAAATATATCCAAAAGTCAAAATTCACAAACAACTCACATTTCAATATGAAAATACTCAAATTTTGCTAGCTACATTCAAATCTACCAAAATCTAAAAATTCACATTTCAACATTTCATACATATCCACATTTCACAACAACTCAATTCACAATCAATTCACAATCTAAAAATTCGAAAATTTTAACATTCAAAACCCTAAGTTCAAAATGACATGAAATTGAGTTTGATTTACCTACAAGAAAGAAGAAAGAGTGTTGAAGATGAAGATGGAGGTTTGCCGGTGTGGGGTAGCTGGAGATGGAGGTTCGCCGGAGTTCCAAATCGCTCGGCCGTCGTTCGTCCTTCGTCCTTCATCGCTGCGGCTTGGGGGATTTTGGGGATTGGGTTTAATTTACGCAGTGTTCTGTTCTGGCTGGTCGAAGTTTTTACTTAAAGGTAAGTCGTCCAACGGTTGGGCGACTTATAAGTCGCCAAACGGTTTGGCGACTTACCCCGACCATGGTTAACTCAGCAGTATATCGGTAAATACTTTTAACCCAACCCTATTTTTGTAATTAATTAATTAATTAATTCGGAAAAAAACTCGTTGTTTATGTGCGTACACAAATAATTGTATAACAAGTGTACAAAAATAGTGTTTATCAAGAATTGCTCTTCTATTTTCAATAATGGCTAAAGATGGAAAGTAAAAGGATTTTATAGGAAAATTTTGACTCCTAAATCCTAATTTACTCCTATATTTGTGGCTCACAAAACCACTTCATTAAAATGAAGCAATTAATTTAATTGTGTTGGATTTTTATGAGCCACAAATAGACATATGATGGGGTACAAATGAGGTACAAAATGGAGGACTCTAGCATTCCTCAATAAATTAACTAAATAAAAATGCTCTGTATAAGATACCAAATACTCTCATGGAGTGGTATAACATACTTTTACCTTTTAGGGTGTTAAACTCTTAAGTATTTGGATGTTTTGGGTGTTTTTACATGTAATGAAATTGTGTAATTTGATATGTTTAAATTTGATATAGTAAATGTCTGGTCTCTATTTATTTTATACTCCCTCTGTCTCTCTATAATTGTCCCATTTTTTCATTTTTGGATGTCCCTTTATTATTGTCCCATACCATATTTGGTAACATTTGTGTGGCTCTAATTCATTTTTACTTTATTTCCACTTTATCAACTCATTACAAATCACGTAATTCGAAAAATTAAATTGTGAATAAAGAAATTAAACTAATGGGTTCTTTCTAATTAATGATGAAGGAAATAAGGATTGATTCCGGGGTAATCAGATTTCTGGCAGATCAAGCTTAATCGCATGAAATTAATTTAATTGAGCCTAGCTAATCATTACTAAGTTCTTACCGCTCTCGCAGCGTAGAGTACAATAATTTAGGGGACTAGGCTGATCTCTCATGCGACATGATTCTAAATTATTGCCAAGACGAGCGAGCTTACGGTCTCTTAATCGCTACTAATCTCTTAGCGACGATTAAGTGTGTGTGAATGTGTCTTAGAATAAACTAGATCTCTCTTAATTTATTCTACATACAATTATAATCCTAGTGGCCATCTAGGTTACAAGAGATATCAGTTAAATTATTCGAACACAAATTAAACGGCATTCATGAAATTAAACCATCAAGAAACTAGTCATACATCATGATTAAGGATGCTTTTACTTGGACTGTAATTCGTCCCAGACCAGATCAGACCAGACCAGACCAGACTTGGATAGTTATAAAAATACAAAGAAACCAGACCAGACCAGTTCAGACCAGACCAGACCAGACCAGATCAGACCAGACCAGACCAGCAAATTACAGTCCCAGTAAAAATATCCTAACCCTTTCATCACTAATTAAAACTACTCACAACTCATAATTGAAGAATCAACAGGATTGGGAAGAATAGAATTAATTGTCATTAATTAAAAAGATGGAACTTACAAAGAATCCCAAAAGATTGATGAACAGGGCTGAATAGCTCTCTAAATTTTGTGCTAGGTACTCTCTCTAAGCTCCCACTTCAAACGGGAGTTTACAGGCTGTTTAAATAGAAAAATCGGGTAAAATTTGAGCTGAATTGGTATTTCCGGACGCAGGCACGATCGTGCCTTCGATCATGCCTCCGGATAAAAAGCGCGCATTTTGGGAAGGCACGATCGTGCCTGCCTGGCAGTAGCTCCGCGATGCTTTCTCTTCACGCACGATCGTGCCTGACTTTGAGGGCACGCTCGTTCCTACTTAACTTCCGAATTTGGCAATTCTTCCTTCATGAAAGTTGTAGATAATGAAGTCCTCTATACACCCCAATTTTCCGAATATGATTTGATTCATCCAATCAAGAGATATGATCAAAACGGTGGATGGTATCATTCTGAAATCGCAGCAGAGATCATCTGACTTCATCATCTGTTTTCACCTTCTTTCTCTCAGATTCTACCAAAGGTGTCTTCATATGATTTGTAGCTCTTGAAGTTAGATTTCATATGGACTTTGAATAGTGTACATTAAATGTTTCTACAAAGCGATATGCTTGAACGATTGACAGAAGGTCATCCTGATCGCCGATTTCAAGCTCCATCCATCTTCTTTTGATCCAGTAGCCAATCCTAGAGCTCTTTTTCCTTCAAATCTTCATCGTGAACCTCCCGGTGACCTCCAAAACTCTAAAATCACTCTTGAATGCTTCTCAACCCATCCTGATTTCTTCTCAAGCGTCGGTGGCGAACTCTAAAATCCTCATTTTGACTCTAAATGACACAAAACTCGAACCAACGCCCGGTAAACATAACTTGAGCTAAAATTGAGACTTGTAACACCTTAAAGCTAGGGAAAACCATCAAACCCGATCCCAACACGCATCAAATGCATGTCTAAATACAGACTTATCAGCAAGCGATTATTAAATAACCTGCGGCTGGGATGCATTCCCCCAAAAAGTCTAAAGGTAAATTGGCATGAAACCGTAAGGCCCTAGCCACCTCATGAATATGCCTATGTTTGCGTTCCACCCGGCCATTTTGTTGTGAAATATACACATAGGAGGTTTGAAAAATTATTCCATGATCCAATAAATAATTTTTCATGGCACAAAATTCTGTACCATTGTCGCTACGTACCACACGCACATCCTTTTGAAATTGGCATTTGGTCATAGCGAAAAATTGTTTAAGAATTGTTCCAACCTAGGTCTTGTCCTTCATTAAATGCACTCATACCGCCCTAGTGTAATTGTCCACAATAGTCAAAAAATAACGGGCACCACAAGAAGATGGAAAATGATAAGGACCCCATACATCACAATGGACTAATTCAAAACAATCAGTAGCACTGGCAGAATTTATTCCAAATACATCTCTGGTTTTCTTAGCCCGTAAACAAGCATCACAAGGTTTATTTTCAAATTAACAGAAGAAATCCCACTATTAAAACTAGAAACTTTACGCAATACTGATAGTGAAGGATGGCCGAGCCTTGCATGCCAAATCTCACTTTTATTCTGTTCTCCTACTCCTAGCGCAAGAGTTTCCTCAATACGGTGAAAATAGTACACTCCCCCACGGCGTCTACCCATTCCGATCGGCATCCTCAGCTCGTAGGCAGGTCCTGTATTACACAAATCTGATTAGTAAACAATATAATGCATTTCAAATCATCAATTAATCGTCCCACAGAAATAAGATTGCACATGAGTCCTGGTACAAAGAGAACATTATGCAAAATAATTTTGTGACACAAAATAATCCAGCCTCGTAAAGTTGCATATGTCACATCTCTATTTGGCAAGGTCACCGGAGTAGGCAGAATTGACTCATTTGACTGAGATAATTGTGCGTCTCCGGTCATATGGTATGAAGCTTCCGAATCTAGGAGCCACTCAATTTGTCCGCTCATACATGTTAATTTTTCAGTTGATACCGAATTTACAAGTTTTCATGAGCTGTAGAAAGCCTCTCCACTGTTCATCAGTCAAAGAAGGAGGCTGATTGTTGTTTGTTGCTTGTGTCCCCACCTGAGACTCACCAGATCCAAGTGGCTCATCAATACAAATAGCATTTGCCACAGCTTTGTTGCGTCCACGGCCAGCACCCCGGCCACATCCTCCTCGTCCTTCCCTTGGGTTATTGTACCACCAGTCCGGATATTTACCGGTGCGCTTAAAACACTGGTCAATCACATGTTTGGGCTTCTTACAAAAGGCACAAATGACCTTCTGTTCAGATCGATCAGGGAAGGAACCAGATCCAGCCGTAAATGCCACATCATCAGTTCGCTCCTCTCTCCCTCGCATCATATTCCTATGACGCTCTTCCTGTGTAAACATTTTGTGCTGTCTGGTCAATGCCGGCAATTCCTCTTGACTTGGGATATTTGAACGCAAGGTCCAAAATAATTCCATATTCAATCCAAGCAAAAATTCGTGACACTTCTCGGCTTCTATTTGCCTAGCAAACTGGTTTGCCAGATCACACATGCACTTGTTGCATGCGCATTTGGGTGCCACTCAGTACCCTTATATTCATCCCAAAGGGTTTTCAGCCGACCATAATAGACCGAAATTGAATCTCCATTCTGCCTACACCCTCGTATCATCTCTTTGAGTTCATGGATCCACATGATGACTCTAAATGAATATCACTACATACTGGAACTACACTCTAGAACTAGAATTAGAACTATATGAGAAAGAAGATGATCAAAAGCTCATCTATTTTGCAAATAAATTAGGCCTTATATAGCCAGTTTACATGAGATAATGGCCACACAAACTTCCTAAACTATAGCCATATTCAAACGTGTATAACTACCTAAGCAACTAAGCATTAATAATGCCTAAACAATAGCTAACACTACTTAGACTTATTCAAATGATAACAAATAAATAATTAATGAATAAATGAACCAAATAATTAATGGCTAAATTTAAGATTATTCCAACAATCACCCCCATAATCTTAAATTTACGAAGCACTTCTCTTCATCTGTGATGCACTTCTCACCACCACCAATTTTTTATGCACGTCTCATCAAAATAAACACTCTGGAGCACTTCTCCCCATGGTGCACATAATCACCCATATTTCTAAAGTAGAGATTATGCCTCGACCAAATGTGCCAAGTCTTCTTCTTCAGTTTGGAATCTACAATTCTTTGCCAGATGCCCATACCTTTTGCATTTGAAGCATTGTGGCTTTCCTTTGTGCCAATGGTTCATGACCAATCTTATGACAATGGTTGCATTGAAATTTATTGCATGTGCCTTTTGAGAATGAGGATTTAGCTAACAGGAGTCCCTCATTTTTTCCTCCATTTTCTTCCTCCCGCATTGATCTCCTTTGGTCAACGGCATAGAGAGAATTGATTAATTCGGTGACAGTTAATTTTGAGAGATCTTTAGTATCTTCAAGTGAAGAGATCTTAGTCTCATATCTCTCCGGAACTACTACGGAAGAGTTACCAAATGCTTGTCCACAACCCTTTGACTTGAAAAATCTCCCCCAAGTAATTTGATTTGATTGACAATGGACATCAACCTATTTCCATATCCTTTGACACCTTCGTTACTTTTCATCCCCATCATCTCAAACTCCCTTTTGAGGTTGAGAATTTGCATAAGTTTGGTTTGTTGGTTGCCTTCGAACTCCTCTTTAATTTTTTCTCATGCTTCTTAAGGACACTCACAACCCATGATTGTTGTGAAAATCTCTTCGGACACCGCTGAATGGATACATGAAAGTGCCTTTGGCTTTCGTGTCATTTCTTCTTCATGTTTCTTGATTTGGGCTGGTCTTGGATTTCCAGAAAGAGGAGTAGGCTCCGTGTCACTCTCAAAGACGTCCCATAAACTAAGAGCTTTCATGTATGCTTTCATTTTGATGACCCGAGAATGATAGTTATCACCTTTGAACAATGGAATAGAGATGGAGAAGTTATTTGATGCCATTGAATATGAAAACTAAATACTTAATATATATATATATATATATATATATATATATATATATATATATATATAAAGAGGTCTTCTCATGAAAAGTGAGAAGTAATCTAAGCCCTTGATTACTTAAAAATGGATGGTATAGATCAAAACTCACGATCAACCAAAATGTGCAATACATAATAGCAAAAGTGCATATGCAATATGTAATGGTGCACATTCACCTTCTAAAAATATATCAGAAACGGTCTTTATCCTCGTTATGTTTTTCCCGAAAAGTGATGCACTTTTTTGTTAGTCTAATGCACTTTTCCTCCGTAGTGATGCACATTTGTCACGTTAGTTTTCAAAAAAGTTTTTAATAATTACACTTTTGGCACTGAATTTTTCCTTAAAAATTGATCTGATCCACTCATTTTCTCATTTTAACGGCTAAGATTACTTCTCATTTTTCATATAAGTAGTACTTTGTATTTGAACCTCCCTATATATATATATATATATATATATATATATATATATATATATATATATATATATATATATATATATATATATATATATATATATATATAGGTGTACGTATAAGATTTCAACTCACAAACCCTAGATCATGCTGGCTCTGATACCAAATGATGGCTCTAAATGAATATCACTACATATTGGAACTACACTCTAGAACTAGAATTAGAACTACATGAGAAAGAAGATGATCAAAAGCTCATCTATTTTGCAAATAAATTGCTTTATATAGCCAGTTTACATGAGATAATGGCCACACAAACTTCCTAAACTATAGTCATATTCAAACGTGTATAACCAACCACCTAAGCAACTAAGCATTAATAATGCCTAAACAATAGCTAACACTACTTAGACTTATTCAAATGATAACAAATACATAATTAATGAATAAATGAACCAAATAACTAATAGCTAAATTTAAGATTATTCCAACACCGCATGGAATCGCCAATTGCAAACCTCACCTACAGATCATCCCACAAATCGTGAACATCATCCATGTAGGCGATATTCGATCGTAGGGATGAGTCAATTGCCGTCATAACCCATCCCACCAGCATTGAGTTAACGTTGATCCAATCCACAATGCCTTCATTGTGTTCAGTCGGTCAGGTAATGGTGCCATCCATGAAGCCAATCTTCCATTTAGCATGGAAGGCATTTTGCATGGCGACTCATTGCAAGTAATTCCCTTCCCCTTTCAAGGTGAACCCACAGATGTTCTGCCCTGGAGAATCTGAGCTCGCCAAGTAATATGGGGAAGTGGGATCGGTAATTTTTCTAGGGGTGAGCATTCGGTCGGTCGGTCAAATATCCGACCGATAACCGAATAACCGATAAATATTTTTTACTCAAATAACCGACCGAAAACCGACCGACAACATTACAAAAACCGACCGAAAAATGTCATTCGGTTTCGGTCGGTAACTGAATAACCGACCATAATCGGTCGGTGGAATTTTTTGATGAAATTTTAATGTCATGTTCTTCATCAAGTATAGTTCATACATACCAAATTTAAGCAAACAATTCCATCGGGAAGCTCGTCAAATGATCTTTGGAAGTTAACTGCGTTTTATATGTATTTTTTAGCACAGTTAACTTCCAAAAATCATTTGACGACCTTTCCGATAAAATATTTATCTGAAATTATTGTGGATAAACTAGATTTAATGAAGAACATGCCATAAAAATTTCATCAAAAAACTCCACCGGGAAGATCCCCAAAATCCGTCGGCCGGACGACGGTTCCTGTCCAGAATTTATCGGAAGACTACTCTACTATGGAGTATATATACTTATATATTTTGGACGGTTATCGGTGACCGACCGATAACCGATAAGTATAACCGAATAAAAACCGAATAACCGAATAACCGGTTCTTTTTATTTTATTATAACCGAAAACCGACCGGAAAGTGATTTTTTCGGTCGGTTCGGTCATCGGTTTTCGGTCAGGTCGGTTAAATCGGTTATTTGCTCACCCCTAAATTTTTCGTCGTCGTGATTCCTCATGCATGTTAATGTTTCCGGTGCTTGAGGACGTCGGGGTACTGTTGCCGGTCATGATGTAAGTAGGGTATGTGTAAATAACCGCTCTGATACAAAATTAAATATCAAGTAATCGAGAGGAATTTAGACTCGACTCCAACTAAACAGCCAAAGAAATAGGAAAAAGGTGGGTAAGCTTTGACCACTAAAAATATTGTACATCAAATAATACACGTAAATAATATGCATGGCTTCCATGCATGACGTGCAACATTTATTGAATAGATGATAGCAGTTCACGTAGAGGTAGAGCATTTATTTTGTATGAATACATGACCTTATATTCAATTAATCACTTAAATATGAGAAAGTATTAGCATTAATTGTTAACACGCCAGACAAAACATAGCAGGTGTTTCTACCTTTTTCCTTTAGTTTTACCAAAGGAAAACTAGCAAAGATTTGTTTATGCGATTACTAGCAAAGATTTCACAATGACAATTAATATTTAATATCCAAATATACTTAACCAAACACACACAATTAAGAACATGGTATTTTATTTTATGAACTTTTACCTAAAATTAAATAATATCATTTTGAAATATAATAAGCGAAATGTCAATACTAGAACTATAATCATATCCTCACAAAACATTTAGCGTGATATATTTATATTTTTCGTATTTATATTATCATGTAAGATGGTATATTGTAATAAATTTCAAATGTTACTATCTAAAATATTTGTAACACTGTCTTTTTCAAAAATGTTGATTGCACTATTATGCAAGCAAATTCAGTGAGTAGTACGAATTCCTATATCAGACGTCTTTTTGTATTAAACTTGAGTGATGAGACTTGATAATTAATGAACAATTTGATATGTAAAAATGTGAAACTTACAGTAAAAAAATCGACTTAATTTGGATGTATTATCCAGTACATGTTCATTGTTCACTGCAAAAAGAACTTGCAAAATATAAATGTGCAAAACTACAAAAAGCCATTGCCTAAACCATAAATATACACTCCATAAAAGTTTGTTAAACCCCAAGAAAACGAAAGCGAAGCAAAAAGCAACCACATGGATTATGAATATTACATAGAGAACTTTTGTCATTAGTCTCGGCTGTCTGATCGCCTCCATTTGAGGTGCTTTAAGGAAGAATTTATTAATGAAATTTCGTGAGAATGTTTTTCATGAAGTCAAAGGCATCTTGACAACCCCTGAGGCTCTAGAAAGAAAAATGTTTAATATTGACGTATCATATTAATGTGATTTCTATGATATGAATTGAATAAAAATACAAAATGTAAAAAAAAACAACGCATATTCAAAGTGCATCATATATATATATATATATATAGAGAGAGAGAGAGAGAGAGAGAGAGAGAGAAGTCCCCCTTAAAATGAGAAATGAGAAGTGAGAAGTAATCTCAGCCCTTAGATTTGCATCTAATCTTACAACGCAGTAAACTTATAGTCTGAATATAGGAACTTATAACCAATAAATCATAACTTATAAAGTTCTCCATCATAATTACGGAAATGTCACCACGTCAAAAAAAATTGAAGGTTTCGGGAGTTAGTTTTTGCGGTGGCGTTTTCATAATTATTTTCGAGGGGGTCTATAAGTTATGATTTATTAGTTAAAAGTTCGTGTTTTTAGTCTATAAGTTAAACTTCGCAGTTCTCAGCCTAAGGGCACTTCTCACCTGATCCGATCCCTATATATATATATATATATATATATATATATATATATATATATATATATATATATATATATATATATATATATATATATATATATATATATATATATATATATATATATATATATATATATATATATATATATATATATATATATATATACCTATATAGGGAACGGTTCCGGTAAGCATGGACTCCCAGGAGAGAAATGAGAACGAATCTGGACCGTTAGTATTATGTGGAACTGAATTGTGCATTTGGTGAAACTGAAATGTGCATCAGATGATATTGAAATGTGCAGAATAAAAATTTAAACTCAAATGTACATTAGATGAAACGGAAATGTGCGGAATAAAAGGTACAAAAATAACATCATATCGTACCTTTTATTTTGCACATTTCAGTTTCACCTGGTACACATTTCCATTTCACTTAATGCACAATTCAGCTACACATAATGTCACTCTATCGTACCATTTGTGCTGCACATTTCAATTTCACCTAATGCACATTACAATTTCATCTTATGCGCATTGAATTTCACTTAAAGTAAATCTAACGGGCCAGATTCATTCTCATTTGTCTCCTAAGATCTTATTCTTATTTGAACCAAAATATATATATATATATATATATATATATATATATATATATATATATATTGTGAACATCAAGATAATGAAATTTTATATGTAAACATATGTAAAATGAACCAACACTTACACTTCATGTGTCCTAGATAAAATGGAGTATCATTTATCTTTTTTTGGACGTTTCTTTTAAAAAATTCGCATTCTCACTTTCGTTTTAGAAAATAATTTACTCTTTTAAATTGTAATTTAACCATCACATATTAAAATTAATAGTTTGATAACATCACATTTATAATCATATTCATTACTCCGCTATATTCTATACTTCCCGTCATTATTTATTAAGTTATATTCAAATTATCTTATTTAATTACTATGTATTACCTTAAAAATGTTCCCCTTAAATGAAACCCTTAAAATGAGATGAAGTAAAACTTTTTAATCCTTACAATTGTTGATTTTTTATTGCCCAGTAACATACTTAAGAAAAATCACAAAGAAAGCGGACAATAAAAAGGTAAAGTTTACAAATAAGAAATACTACTAGTTATTAGTGAAAATAAAAGATCAAAGTAAATAATTAGTCCCATCAAATTAATTAAACATTACTTTAATAATTAAGGTAACTACGAGCCTTACAACTAGTTAAAGCTAAAATTACTTGAGCCAAATTTTAGACTACCAATATACTCCCTCCATTCCATAATGAACTTCACAATTTAACCTACACATATTAAGGAAATAAACTTACAATGAGATAAATTAATGTTTTAATTTGACACTGTTTTGACACTGTTTGACACTGTTTTGCACTGTTTCGACACTGTTTGGCACTGTTTTACACTGTTTGATACTGTTTTGATGTAGATTAACTTGTCATTTAAGGAAATGAGAACTTGTTTATGGGACATCCAAAAAGGGAAAGTGGAAAGTTCATTGCGGGACGGAGAGAGTATCAAACTATCTAAATTAAAATAGATATTTTATATTAGTAATAATAGTTTTGAGACCCCACTAGAATATGAGGCCAAGGCAAATGCCTAGCCTTACTCATATGAAAGCCGCCTCTGCTGATGAAGTTTAGATTAGGTTAAATAAAAAAAATCAACTTAAAATTGAATCGGGAAGTCCGTTAAATAAATTATCGGAAAACACTGAGTTGTTATGTACTCCCTCCATCTCAAATTGTTTTGTAAAGTCAATATTTTTTGATCAACCAATAATAAAAGTCTATCCTCCCTATCGATAATTAATTCAAATTTTAATAATTAAAATTTAAATATTCAGAAACTTCATTAAAATCTTTTCAAAGTTGCAAATTTCAAATTAGAAAATAATTAAAATTTAACATCCTAATTAAGCAAATAAAATGAAACAGTTTGACCAAGAAAAGTTAAATTTGCAAATCAATTTGGGACGGAGAGAGCATATATTATGGCACATTGCTTTTCAATAATTTATTTAACTGACTTCCGGGTTGAATTTTAATCTGAAATTTTAAGTACGTAATCTACACTTCATGACAAACATACTTACAAAATCTTATAAAAATTGCACCAGTAAGTATGTCAAATAGAATCGGCTCGACGGCAGTTCCGACCAATCCGGACTAATGAGAAAAGTACTCATATAACAAAAATAACAATAATAGGATAGGCCGGATTAAAACAAAGAACGGAGTGTTTTATCGAAAAGCAGGCCAGTGATCGTTATGCAAAGAAAAGAAATCAAAAGGGGCAAATAAGCCCACGTACTAATCAAAAAAGGTCAAATAAGCTCTTATATAGGAGGCTATGTCCGGCCGTCGTCATTTGGGGTGGTTCCAGGTGGAAATTTTTTATGCAATTTTTTAGCATATTATTCATCAAGTCTAGTTTACTCATACCAAATTTCAGCTAAAACTTCAATGAGGAAGGCATTCAAATGAATTCTTGAAGATAACTGCGCAGTTAAAAGCGCAGTTATCTTCAAGAATTTATTTGATTGCCTTCTCCATTGAATTGTTAGCTGAAATTTGGTATGAGTAAACTAGACTTAATGAATAAGATTCTCAAAAAAATTCATCAAAAAATTCCACTGGGAACTGCCCCAAATGGCGACGTCCGGACAGATCTAGTCTCCTATGTAAGGGCTTATTTGACCTTTTTTGGTTAGTGTGTGGCTTATTTGCCCTTTTTCCCAAAAAATGTACGAGTAACAAAGATTGTTTCTATCTGAAACGAAAAAATTGAATAAAATAACAGAAATCCTATTCTTTAGCTCTGGAAGTTTGAATTTACTCATTCTTCAGCTAATTCTTCACCAAACTCTCACGAAAATAGAAAAAACCCCAACAATTCTTATTTCATTTCAAAACTAGTTAACCAGTTTATTATCCCAGGTTCATTTTCATCACATGCATCTCCTGAAAGATCAAACCTTGAAATCGCTCATGTGGCTGCCAAGGACTTCATAGTTTATACCCTCATCCAGGTAAACTAAAAAAAAAAAATTGATCACATTTTTAGATTTATCTGCTGATGAGATAGCTAGGCTCACGTATTGAAAACTCCATGAGAGAAGTCATAGAAGCTATGGAGAAGGTTATACCTCAAAAGAAGGGACTCATCTCTTGCAAATCCCTTTTTGAGATGTTACGTTCTGCAATATCATTCAATGCTAATCAAGAATGCAGAGACGGGCTCGAGTTGCGAATCGGGAAACAGCTTGATCAGTCAAAGGTCAAGGAACTACTTCTCATACCTCCTGCCCCAGAAGAAAAGTATGACACTGAGTGCATGAAGAGGATATTGAAGATTTATTATGACAACTACACGAGCTCGGAGTACTCGGGTTTCGTTAAAGTGGCAAACCTCATGGAGGAATTTTTGTGCGAGGTCGCGAGTGACATGGACCTAAAAGTGGACACATTTGCATCACTTGCAGACTTATCTGCTTCCGTATCGGTTGAAGCCAAACGGAACTCTGATGGGATCTACCGTGCGGTAGATATTTACTTGGACAAGCACAGATATTTGACAGAGAAGGAGAGGGAGAAGGTGTGTGATGTTCTGGATTGCAGCAGGATGTCAATTGAAGCATGCCAGCACGCTGCTCAGAATGACCGCTTGCCTACCAGGTTGGTGGTGCAGATCTTGTTTGCAGGACAGATGAGGTTGAAGGACACAGTGGGAAAAGAGATGATTCAATCTTGTGGGGCTTTGAAGGTTGAGAAGAAAGATGGAGGGGTGGAGTTGAGTGCAAGTGAAGATGATGATCAGGGGGTGAAGGCAGAGATTGAAAAGATGGGGAACAAGGTGTTGGAGTTGGAGAAAGAATGCAATATGATGAGGATGCAAATTCAAAATGGGGTTTTGAGTAACAGTAAGGAGAGGAATGAGAAAAAGAAGATGAGTGTGTGGAAAGAAATGAAGAGGAAGTTTGGATGCATGACCACCATGCATGATTGCAGCAACAGCCATGTGCAGAAGAAGAAAAAGGTGCATCCAAGATAGTATGTACTAGCAACCAGCATAGGATCAGACTCCAGTTGCTTTTTTCCAATAAAATTATATGATCTGTCATGTTTTTTGGCTTGGGTAAATTCCTATTTAGTCCCTAAAGTCCTAAACTATGACCACTTTTGCCATTTTAGATCCTCATTAACTTTTTTGTATCCCTTAGTAAGGGATTTAATCCCTATAATGAATTTAATCTATGTTTGTCACAAATAAGGGTCAAACCCACCGCAAATGGTAAAACCGCTACTAGGTTTTGCAAAAAAGAAATACTAATAATAATGGACTAAAATTGTTGCAACTGCATATACAACGAGGGACTACAACAATTTACCCTTTTGGCTCAATTATAACTGAACTATCATTACAATTTACAATAAGACTTGTAAAACATTCAACTAATTACTACGTAAATACTATCATCCTTATCATATTAATTGCAACTAGGGTTGGACTCGGGCCAGGTGGCCCGACCCGGAACCGGCCCGGGACCGGTACTGTTCCGGCCCGGCCTGAACCGGTGGCCCGGTCAGTGACCGGTCCGGGTAGGCCCGACCTAGTGGGTTTCCGGTCCGGGCTCGGGTCACCCATAACAAGGCCCGGGCCCGGTTCGGACCCAGACCGGACCCGGTGGCTAAGCAAAAAAAAAAAAACCAAACCCGAGGCCCGGCCCGGACCCAGACCGGACCCGGTGGCTACCCGGGCCGGTCCCGGGTCCAGCTATATAGAACCGCCGGCCCGGCCCGAGTCCAACCATAATTGCAACATTGAAATTTATACACTATTCATGTACTCTACTTTGATAACATTTTACTTATTAATGTATGTGAATTATTACTTTTAAAAAATATTTTTGAATTCGTCTCATTTTTCAATTTCATAATCTGATTTTTAATTTCTTTCTACTAATGGATAATTAAACATAATGAGGGTCAAAATTGTGTGTTGGTAAACGTGAAAAAGGGAGTGTTGCAACTTGCAACTAGGAGTGAACTCGGGCCGGGCCAACCAGCCCGGAACCGGACCGGCCCGCTACTGTTCGGGCCCGGACCGGCCCGGTGAACCGGTTGGTGCCCGGTTCGGGCCACCCGGCCCGGTGAGGTAGGTGGGCCGGGCCCAAGCCTCCTAAATCGTGAACCGGCCCAGCCGGTTCGGGCCCTGCCCGGGCCAAATTATTTTTTTTTTTCTTTTTTTTTTGAATTTTTTTAAGTTTTTGGGTTGGGCTGGGTATGATGGGCCATTTGAGGTGGTTTGGGGGTGAGGGGGGAGGGTTGGGGTTAATTAGGAAAAGACAAAAAAACGGAGGGAGTATAAATGCAAACCAATATTCTTAGTGCAAAAGCAATCTCATACAAACAAACATTAGATTGTAAAACAGATGGTCTTCCAAGACTTCAAGTCTTCAACCACTAAAAGGAAGCTGCTTTTTGTACAAATAAACAAAAACAAATCTTGATTTTGAAAAGAGCCTACTTAGGCTTTGGTTTAATCTCCATATTCCTCAAAAGAAGAAACAGCCTCTGATCAAGCTTAAATTTGTGCATGTTCCGGGGCGCACTGCACAGCTTTAGTTGAAGTCCTCCAAAAGAAATATACACAACCCTAAGATGACAGACCGCATCAACAAAATTCAGATCAGTTGACTTACAAAACCAAAGTTATACTTTAAAGAGTTATAGTAGTGTTATACTGCATGAACTCTATTTGCAGTGTATGTAAAGAAAGCCTCAGTAATATACTAATATGAAGTAACTCTTTTTAGTGCTTTATATGAAGATACATTCTCTTTTTTAGTACTAAAGCTTGTGTTTTTTGTTAAATACCATATCAATGTTTTTTTCTAGTTTGAAAGCACTCCTTCCTTTTTTCCTTGCACACACTTATTGGGCTCCTTTAAAAAGTGCTTTTTACTTGAAAATAAACCAATCCAAATTCTGTCAGTATCTGGGGACAAATAAATGAAATAGAAAAAAATATAGCACATACACTTTAGAAGATTCCTCTGCAACCTTATAAAGCAGCCCATGCATGATATACTCGAACTTGTCTGCGATTGATATCGTCTGGCCCTGCAAACAGGTTAAATTTGAAAGGTAGCTGTTTCAAGAAAAATGAAGGCTTAAGCTATAATTTGTGAGTCGATGTTTAGTAATATGAAAGGTAATTAAGACATGGAGATGAGTGGTGACATGGAGATTTAAGACATCAATAAAGTCGAGAAAGTGAAATTATTTACAGAGAAGTTTCAAGCATTCAGTTCCCAAAATAAGATACTTTTGGTGAAACTTTGAAGAGATGAGTGGTTTGTGTCCAAAACCAAAAGACAAAAATGAAAATCCATTCACAACAATCAGCTTGTATCATCATACTAAAATACTAAACCAGTTGGACATCAGGAAAAATAAGATATCACAGCAGGGATATATGGTCTAAGTCAGGATGGACCAACTATTTACTGGGTCAGAAAATTAAATGGATGATTTTATAGATACAACCAAGTAAAAGAATAGCATACCTGAGGGTGTGTTGTTGACCCATCTAGAGCAAGTGTCTGTGACAGCACCATCCTATGAAATTCGTTCGCCTTAACAGGATATAACTCTGAATTTATATCTAGCAGCATATCTGTCACGCCGTCTCTTGTCTGTGCTTCAATTCGAGAAACTGCAAATTTTAACGAAACCGGGGGTTTTAAAAATATAGGGGTTTTTATCTTGCACCCCTTTTTTGACGAAACTGGACGTTGGACCCCATTTTTAAAACTTAACATTTACACCCCACCTGTTCAAAGTTCATCTCGCTCAAAAATAGGGTGAAAAGTAACTTCACTCATAAAAATAGAGATATGGAGGTGATTAAATTGCAAATCATCCTGGATGTTATAAATCGTCCTAGCGCCTAGTTGTGGATGGAGATTACAGCGGAATTAGACTGAGATCATACAACAGTGAAATCACTTATCAATATATCTAAATATAATATCTATCAACCCCATTCAAAAAATAGGGTGCACATAGGAATTAGACTGAGATTATACAACAGTAAAAATATGAAATCACTTATCAATATATTTAAATATAATATCTATCAACCCCCATTCAAAAAAATAGGATGCACATACTGTCCATTCAAAAAATAGGATGCACATATTGTCTGAAGCAATCAACTATAAAGATACATTAATTTTTAAGAAGAAAACAAGATGTTACCTTTGTCATACTTTTTCCCATCGGCATCGACTGAGACAATCTGGATAATATCATCAAAGTGAAAAGATGACATCTTGACAGAACTTCCCTAAAAGAGAACCGGAGAGTTAAGGGAAGACTATGCAGTAAAGAACCACACATCACCATCAGGGGCGTAGCCAGGATGGAGGTTTGGGTTGTAAACTAAAAACACTATGTAGAAAATTTTAAATGAGTTACCAGTTCTACATAATGATTAACCAATAATGATTAAAGAACGCCATTAAAATTCATGACAATATTTTTAAGTACATGCGATGTGTGAAACCAAAACATTAACTGAACACGACTGTTCTTTAACTCGGCCTTTGTAAAAGTTGAGTTTCAATTGATAAGCAACAAATAAGAACGCTTTATTTCATCTCTTTTCTCCAACATCAAATAAGATCATCTCATTTCATCACTTTTCTCTAACAGCCAATGACTTATTTTTTTCCGTTTTCTCGGACCCCACTCAATTTCAACCGCATCAGAAACTAAATCCCCCTGAACAGGTGAAATGGTTAGAGTATCCATCAAGTCATTTGATAGTTCTATGTTTTCTGTACTTCTAGTAGGCTTAAAATGCAGTATGATTTTTGCCTTTTTCGAAGTAGATTGGATAGCCAATAGCAGTACCTATTTACCTAATTTAACAATTATTAGCCCTAAATAGGACTAATATTACTCCTAATTGCAACAATAGGACTACAACTTTTTTATTCCAAAAATAGGAGTAACATAAGTCCATTCTTTGTATTCTACCTCCTTCCTATAACTCTTAATACATGTACATTACTAATAAGAAAATCATAGTTTTTTAAGGATAGTTTTAATTATAATAAAAATATAAAAATAATAAAATATTTATAAAATAATAATAAAACGTGAAAAAATAAAATAAAAATAAACAAATAATAATAATTAAAAAACTAAAAATCATTAAAAAAACAAATACCTAAAAAAATGTTAAAATATTTGTAGGGCTTTCCCGCCTCACCCTCCACCTACCAGCACCACCAGCCCCGTTCGCCAGAAAAAATGCCATCATAGGTAAAAAATACCCCATTTCTTTGAAAATGTCATGCAGATGGTATTTTTACTCTTTGAAAATATCCAACTTTCTTTTCAAAATTGCCATCATGACATTTTGTTAACAAGTTAAGCATTTTTTCTGCCGACTAGAGGTGGCGGTGCGCAAGGTGGATAAGGTGGTGGTTTAGGTTATGTTTAGAGAACTTCCTGTAATTAAAATGACAACAATTAATAAAATATTCAAAATTTATTTTCAATCACACAATTCAAACCGAGTATTAGGTTATGTTTGCAAAAAATAAAAAATAAAAAAGATTTTCACCTTTTGGGTTAAAAAACTGAAAAGAGTGTTTTAAGTGACAATTTTAGCTTAAATTAAACACGTAAAACCTAGAAGCTAGAAAATGGTTTTTACGTATTTTACCAAACATTAGCAACTTTTACTTTTCAAAATCATTTTTTTCGAAAACACCCTCAACTTTTACTATTAGGCATTTTTTCTTTAATCACTTTAAAAAGTGATTTTTTCAAAGCAGAAATAATTGCAAACACTCCCTTATTATGTTTAAAATTTAAAAATCACAATTCAGTTAAACATAATTTCCAATTTTACAAATGAAAGCACACAGTGAAGCAGATAATTCACCAAAACTAGAAGAAATTCACTTTTTACATTCTAAAAAATTCATATAAGTAAAACAGTCACACACTCAATATCAAGAATCAAGATTTCAAGCTACTAGCAACTTAAATTAAAATATATAAAAAATAAAGAATAAACACTTACTCTGAAAGGCAG
The DNA here is from genome assembly GCA_945859875.1 of Cuscuta europaea. NCBI lineage: Eukaryota > Viridiplantae > Streptophyta > Magnoliopsida > Solanales > Convolvulaceae > Cuscuta > Cuscuta europaea. The sequence goes on along the minus strand of CAMAPE010000035.1, from coordinate 3,030,332 downwards.
CCACAAGCTGAGAAGTGAGATGGTGAGAAGCAGACAACCACGCAGCAGTGGTGGGTGGCGGGCGGTGGGTGGCGGGCGGGGGGTGGCGGGCGGCGGGTGGCAAGCGGCGGGAGGCGGCGGGCTGATTGCGACTAGCCGAAGTGCCGGTTTGGGTTAGGGAAGTTCTATTTAGGCAAGGGCAGTCTATTTAAGTGGGGCCTGAAACTGGGCCAGACTATTAATCTTACTGGGCCACAAATCTTTTTTACTATCTTCATCACACTTTAAGGTTCTCACGCGGTTTACGATATTTGACTGACCATAAAGTTAAGTGATCTCTGTCATTAATAAAATTAATTTTAGTAAATAAAATTTATAAATTTAGAAATGACATTAAAACCGCTACAAAACCTGTAAAAAATAATTTAAATTTCATAAACTTTTGATATATAAAGTAAAGAGTTTTTGCCACTTTTGCTCCTCCGACTATTATGTCATTGACACTTTTGATACTCGATTTTGACTTTTCCACTTTTAGTCTTAGACTATTGTGTTAGAGACACGTTTGGTACCCGTCTTTGAAAATTTTCATATTCAGTCCCACGACTTTCATAGAAGTGACACTCTTGGTCCTTCAACTATTATATTAGTGACATGTTTAGTCCTCCACTTATTGTGTCAAAATCATAGTGGAAGGACTAAAAGTGTCAACTTGATAATACTCAAGAGACTAAATGTGGGAAACTTTGAAGCCAATGACTAAAAACGTTTCCAGCACAATAGTTGAGGATTAAAAATAGAAAAATTAAAAGTCGGGTACGAAAAGTGTAACTGACACAAAAGTCGGGGGACCAAAAATGAAAAAAAAAAATCATAAAGGAAAATATTAAGCACAATGCACGTTACCCGGATAATAGTTGACGAGAACCTTTAAATGGGACGGATGAAGTAGTACTTTATAGTGTATACTACATACTTTCGTATAATACTATATATGGAGAATAGAAAAAAAGAAATATTTACATATTTATAACTAAAATAGAAATGGTTTATAAATATATTTCGTAAAATTTCCGAAATAATGAGTAAAATATTTCATAATTATAAAATAGGATTGTCATATTTTTATTTCTTAAATAGATATAATTATTGTCATGTTTGAAAAGTACAAACGTTTTTAGTCTTGTTTATGATAATTTTTCAAAATATAACTAGTGACTATAGTAGTAATTTAATCATAATAATTAATGTCCAACTTTTAAACTTAAGTTGTCATAACATTATTGTCACGTCCCGAACCTACCCGGACACAACAACAACCCGCCGTACAATACGAATAGTCAACCGCAGTTCAACACATTCATACTACACAAAGCGTCTGGAATATCATTCACACATAGTACGTTCATAAACAAATATAATGTAAAAACATTCATTAAACCAACAAAAACATTAATACAAATGTTGGAGCCACACTTGGCAAACTTAGGCATGCAAGCCCTCAATTAATTATTCAAAAGTAATATCCATGAGCATTATTTAAATTGTTTTCAAAACAGAAACGGAAGAAGCACGAACCAAGTCTTCTTCCTCCGATCTCCCCGAAGCAACGAGCGATGGTAACAAACTTCAAGTTCTACCTGAAACTGTGAGGTGGCCTCCCTCGTGAAGGGTAGGTCAGTACTTTGAATCATTTGAAAAGTACAATGACAACTACACTGTATATAATCAATGTTTCAATTCCTAAGACCCTCAATCTAGGGTGATAATATATTATAAGCCATAACCCTTGGTTACCCTCCTAAAAAATATACTTACTTTATATATAAAGTCAAGTAGTCGGCCCGTGGGTCCATGCTTACCTCGATACGTCATTTCACTATAGTAGAGTCACACTCATCTATATTATTCCGTTGTGCTAGAGGCTGACTCTAGTCACTCCATTTCGTGCTAGAGGCTTCCTCTGGTCACTCTCCATTATGCTAGAGGCTTCCTCTATTCATCTTATGTTATGCTAGAGGTTTCCTTTAGTCACCATTCAATATGCTAGAGTAATATGCTAGAGGCTCCCTCTAGTAATATTTTCAAATTCCTAAGCAACTTCTATGTCTAGAATCACTTTATATTGAGTTGCATTCAAGGTCTACTCCTAGCTTAACTTAGCATTTACACATTCCTACCTTAAAGTATTTCATAAGACTACTTAAGGTACATCTTTCATAATCCAAGCCCTTAGGATTTATTCTATCAATTTTCATGCTAACATTTCGGCTAGTATTTCAATACTAACCAATTAATCTTAGAACAACCAAGTTCAAATTCATAATCATATTGTTCATCTCAATCGATTTTTCCAATTCAAATATGATTAAATCTTAATATCAAAAATATCACTTTTATCCATTCATGAATTCTCTCCATGAAGTAAAAGCATATTTTATCACAATCTTTCGCAATTTATTTCATTATCATGCTATCATATTCATAATACACAATCATACACAATTTCTTTTAAATTTGTATATCATGCTTCATTTACTCATATGCAATGGTATTTTCATGTAGGCATTATTAATCATTAATAATCCATGAAAATCACATTTAATACTTTAGGTAATCTTATGAAATTAACTCACTGATTATAAGTAATATAGTCGGTCATCCTCACCTCGAATGAGCTTTAAGAAGTTCTACCTTTCTCGGTTGAACTCCGGCGAAACTCCGGTGAACTCCGGTGAAACTCCGGAGAAAACTAGGAACACCTGAGTCAAGATCCTAACAAGGTTTTATCATCACAAAACCCATATCAACACAAATAACCTCTAAAAAGTTATTTTCCGGTGGACCAGTCATTTTGGCTTCTAAGTCCGTTCTTGGATTTAGAACTACCTTCCAAACCCTTGTTCTACACTTTTAAACATGTAGAACAACTCTAGGGGTCCTCCATATGATATATAATTCATAAGATAGATAAGAAGTAGATGAAAAGTTATGATAAAGTCATTACCTTAATTTTTCACACTTTCTTTTTCCTTCCTTAATCTTCTTCTTTGAACTCTTATGGCTTGAGCTTGAAAAGCAATGGTGGAAATGCAATTTTGCAGAGCTTCTCTCTCAAAAATGTAAGGTTGGTCGAACTCTTGGTTGGAGGGGTGATTGAGAATGCCTTGCATTTCTCACAATAATGTGATGAATAGGTCTCACTCCATTTAATTGATTGGTTTCCCAAGTCAATTCTTCTTTGTTTCCCATGCACATATGCGGCTCCCCTTTCTCTTTGCAAGACTAAAAACGTTGGTTGGCTCCCACACATGTGGGAGGTCACCCCTTTGAGTCCAGAAGTGCACAATCAGCCCCGAAAGTTTTATTTCTCGCACTATTTTAATTATATTTTATTTTATCGGGTCAAATAAAATATGATACATGTTCCTAATCATTATAAGCCTTTAGAATGGATGTACATTCCCCAACTTAAATTTAGAAGTCTCCGAAATTCATTTCGGACTGTTATCCGATAAATTACCAAAACTGATAATTGGGCATGTTTGACCAACCGGTCAACCCTATGCCCTTGTTATGGCCCAAATAGGATACCCACCATCATATACATATTATCTAGACCAAGATGAATACCATATGAGGTCTCGAAATTATTGGATGTCCCTCATCCCCGATGTGGGCCCCACGTGCAATATACTATTCACGCCAAAGAACTAACAAAAATTTAAAATCACGTAAATTCATAAATCATTCTTCAAGGTTTGTTACATTATTTACTAAAATGTAAATGCGCCGGTGTTACAAGTTCCCCCCCCCCCCCCCCCCCCCCTCCAATTTAGAATTTCGTCTCCGAAGTCCACGTTTCTAGTTAAACATGAATGGATATTGCTCCCTCATGAGGATCTCCATCATGGTTTCATATTTTGAATCAAAGAGATGCAATCCTAGAAGGTGCAATATAATGGTTAGATCATTAGATGAAGGGGAAAATTAGCTCAGATGGATTAAAGGGACATCATGAGAAAAAAGTGTTTGGTCCCGTATGGATAATAGCGGCTTGCCTTCAATCCGCCGTTTTTTCCAAATGAAAACGCTGCATTTTCCAGCGGTTTGGTCTGAATCCGCCAAAAAACAAACAGGGCCTTTATCTTTTTATACTAAAAAACTGGAAAATACATCAAAAACATAATTCATGTTAAAATTAATAATAATTGGTAATTTAAGAAGAAATATATTACGGATTAAATTTACCTATCTGTTGGTGAAATGGCAGTGTTTTTTTTTAAGTTTGATGGAGACGATGTTGCTAAAACCTCGTTGGATTTGAATCCTCTTTGAGAGGGTAGAAGAAAATCAAGAAATTTGTCTGAAAGTCGGAGATTTGGAAGAATTCAAATAGCAGAAGATTAGTTGAAGCTAGGTCGTGCGGACTCCAGAATTGACTAAATTCAATTTTGACTGGAATTGAATATTGAAAATTCCTTTCAAAAAAATTGAATTGAAGATTGCCCAAATTCAAATAAGAGGAAAACGCATAACCTCTATGAAATCAGAATTCATCTGCGAGCTTATCCTTCATCTTCGAGCTTGACAAGTAAAGAAACGATGTGATTTGTTCTCCTCCTAGCAATGTCTATAAATTGTGTGTTCCTCATCAGTATAACTAATTGAGTGGTGAATTTTCATTGCTCATTGTTGGCAAGACGAGTTCAACCTAGTTCTTCTGAAGTTTCAACTACTCACCCTCGTTCTGAACTACCATCTCACTTTGAGACAAAGTTAGCGCTCAATTGAATATCCTTTTCGATGGCTAGTCAAACTGATGATCCAACCAACTCATACGCAGGGACGACGCCACATGTTAGGTTGTGGTGTCAAATGACACCACTGAAACTAATGTGTGTGTGTTGTGTGTGTGTCTACACATAGGAAAGAGTTCAAATAAAAAGACATCTTTTCGTGCTAAGTGTGAAGATATGCACTTTTTCATGTTTCGCTCGCACTTTTTCGTGTTTCTTTTTACTTTTTCGCGGTAGCGAAAAAGTGTGGTTTGTTTACGACATTGCCACCCGCGATTTTGGTCGAATTTAATGCATTTTTGGCTCATTTTGAGTCATTAGATGTGGAAATGAACGCACAAAATTCATTCTCACTTTCCATAGGAAGAGCTCTTTGTATTTGAACCTTGTTAATAATTGAAACCACGAAAAAGTGCAAAGAAACGCGAAAAAGTGCGAGCAAAACATGAAAAAGTGCATATCTTCGCACTTTGCACGAGAAGATGTCTTTTTATTTGAACTCTTCCATACACACACACCCACACACAACACACACACAAGACACATTAGATATATAATTTCAGTGTCATTTGACACCACAACCTAAAATGTGGCGTCGTCCCTGAGTATGAGTTGGTTGAATCATAAGTTTGACTAGCCATCGAAAAGGATATTCAATTGAGCGCTAATTTTGCCTCAAAGTGAGATGGTGGTTCAGAACGATGGTGAGTACTTGAAACTTCAGAAGAACTAGGTTGAACTCGTCTTGCCAACCATGAGCAATGAAAATTCACCACTTGATTAGTTATACTGATAAGGAACACACAATTTCTAGACATTACTAGGAGAAGAACAAATCACATGCTTACCTGAAGCATGACATACATCTCGGCCAAAGAAGTCAGATCAAAACCAAAATCCTAGAATGTAGAAATAAAAAAAGATTGGCAACATATAGGGAAACCTTTGATTTGTTACTGTTCTAAGAACATCATCAGCTCAACATCACCAATAAACCAACTCTCCCTTTTAGACTTCGTATGTAACACTGTTCCAAAATATATTTACTTTTATGTAAATACTGTATTAAACCTTATTGAATGGTTAATGAATTTACGAAGTTGTAAATTTTTGTTATTTCATTTGTGTGAATCGTAAATTGCATGTGGGGCCCACGCCGGAAACGGGGACCACCCGATATTTCCGGGACCACATATTATATTCATCTTGGTCTAGATAATATGTATATGGTGGTGGATATTCTAGTTGGGCCCTCGAAAAAGCATAGGGTTGACCGGTTGGTCAAACGAGGCCCAATTACCGGTATCGGTAATTTTTTAGATAACAGACCAAAATGAATTTTGAGGAATTCTAAATTAAATTTGGTGAATGTATGATTATTCTAAAGACTCATAGACATTGGGAAGACGTGATATATTTTATTTGGCACGATAAAATAAAAAAAAAATTAAAATAGTCCGAGTATTACAACTTTCAGGACCGATTGTACACATCGGGACATAATGGGATGACCTCCCACATGAGTGGGTCCACCCCAAGTTTTTGAGAGCTCAAAGATGAAAAAGGGGGGCTGCACAACATGGGTTGAGGTGTGTTTGTGCTGACCCAAGGTGGACCTCCCCCTCACTTATTTGTCATTTGAGACAAAAGGAGTCTCCTCACCCCCCTCCCCCATTGTTTTGAGCGTCCAAACCACCCCGAGAAAAGATAAGAGCTCTCCAAACACTATACTCCATATCCAAATTAGATCTCAAGGAGACAAGGTCGAAGGAGGAAGATTAAAGAAGGAAAAGTGAGGGAAAATATTGGTGGATTAAGGTAATGACTTTATAACAACTTTTTATTTATTCATTAACAACCATATGACTTATATAGCATATGAGTAACCCCTATAGAAGCTATACATGTTTAGGAGTGTAGGATGAGGGATTGGAAGATACTTCTAAGTCCAAGAACGGACTTACAGGTCAAAGTGACCGATTCACCGAAAAATAACCTTTTAGAGGTTATTTGTAATGATTTGGGTTTTATGATGATAAAACCTTGTTACTTGTATAAGGTGTTCCTATTACTTTCACGGAGTTGAAAGAGTTGCTGGAGTAATCGTTGAAGTTTAACAAAGTTCGTCGGAGTGTCGCCGGAGTTCAACCGAGAAGGGTAGAACTTCATAACGCTCATTCGAGGTGAGTGGACGGCTTAATGTCTTGTAACTCTTGGATTAAGCATGATCTTACCTAGGTAAATGTTATATGTGTTCATAATGATGTTTAAAAGAGTTTAAACATGGGATTTGCCAAAGTGATTAGGCTTATATGAGATGAACTGTTGAGATGTGCATGAACTATGATATGAAAATGATTATAAAAACATATATGATGTTTTGAAGGATAAACAAGGCATAAAATGATTGTTTATAACTTAATATACGTTGTGATTAAGTTTGACATGAATCAAATCTGAAATGACGAGTCAACAGAAATGTTGACTGTTTGCCCAGGGGGTAACCGACATCGGTTATAGGCAAAACCGGCGCCGGTTTGGGTACGGGGTGCCCGTTTTATTAATTTTAATTAGTAACCGGGGCTGGTTATGTCCAAACCGGCACCGATTTGGTGCTGTTTTGCCTATATGTTGATTTACGTGCATGATTTTGCATGGATTGTTATACTTACGCTATAGACTTGGTTTAGTCTTGATAAATGGTTATGATGTAGACCTATATATGTATGATATGTGGTAAATCATATGAATAAATATAAAACGGTGGAGAACCCAAAGACGACTGAATTGTCCTCAAAACTTGGTATGTAAATGGTGGAGGATCCAGGGACTGAATTGTTCTTAAATCTTGGTGTATGTATAATGGTGGAGGAACCAAGGACTGAATTGTCCTCAAAACTCTTATTTATAAATGGTGGAGGACCTAAGGACCCAACGGTCCTCAAAACTCGGAATATAAATCGGTGGAGGACTCAGGGACTAAACCGTCCTCAAAACTCATAGATTACTGTTTAGTAATTCAGGACCGGGCGGTGTCCTTATAATATTTTATTTGGACCAGGAGGAGTCCTATACACTCATAGGCTTATGGGTGAGTTGGGATTTTAAGTCAATGACATTAACTACTACTATTGTCCCAAATAAACAATGTTCTACGGGTCGGATATTTCCAAGTGTATATATATTGATATGTATTTCATAACTTAGGGGAAGGACGATATGTGTATGTATCACCCTATGTTTGGATCTTATACTTGAAACGTTAGGTATGCTACATTTAGCCTACTGCTCGCTCGGTATTCGCATACTGACCCATTCGAGGGCCCCACCATTTCAGGTTGAAGCTTGCTATCCGCACCTTTGTTCGGCGGAGTGATCCAAAGGAAGACGTGGTTCGTGCTTCCTTTACTGTTTTAAACTACAAACTATGCTCATGGATATTTATGTAATAAATACATTGTTTTGGGCCTACGAGCCCACGTTTTGACCATGTGTGGTCCATGATTGATTATTGTATATTTCCGCTATTCATTCAATCTAAACATTGATGTCGTTATGTATGTTTACTTACTGGGTATTGGTATCGACTATGTTCATTGACGCCTTGTATGACTAAATCACGATGACTTGCGAGTGACGTCACTTGGTCCTATGGTGGTTGTGCACGCGCTTAGATGCGGTCTAGGGCGTGACACCGTATAGCCAATAGACCCCTCACTCCTTAATCGACATAGAATAGATCACCCAAAGATGAGTGAGACTAATCGCTAAACATGCGAGAGCTTCGAAGCTATTATCGACCTGATTAGCCTGATTGCTTCCACTCATTCTCACAACAAAAAGCAACCACAATTCACAATTATTAACTGAATAAAAAAGTACGACATAAGGGGGGAATAGATCACAAGAGCCCACGTGACCAAATCCAACCATGAAACGTCAGTCTCCGATCCTTGATTCTACGGCCGCTCCGAGGTGGTGGTTCAGGAGGGGGCCGCTAATACTTCATCTTCCTTGTTCATCTCATCTCTTCCCTTCTCCGACCTCTTTCTGTCCCTTGCATCGCCATTCTTCATGTTTGGACCATATATGCGCTTGTTTCTACTGACCAAGGTTTGCATCTCACCTGTTGTATTTCCATTCATCTTCCCGCTGCTCTTTCTTTGAAGAAACTAAACAAAAACCCAAATTCCGATAACTTAGCGCGGTTCCAAAGCCCTATCCGACAACCTAGTGCGGCTCAAAAACCCTAACGCACGAATGCGTTCACTTCACTTTTTGAGTATTTAATTTCTTTGAGTTTATTAATCATGTTATTTTATTGAGTTTGATTTCAATTTTCATATAATGTTTACAAATCTAACATAAACTTCTTCTTTGCAAATCTTATTTTTTCACTTATAATAAACGATGTTAATATGAGAGAACCAACTCACAAGACTTAAAAATGGGATGCCTATTGGGTGAATAAAAAACAAATATCCATATACCTTTATTTGCTCTTCTGTGAGGAAATTTTTCAGTTGTCTAACCACTTCATTATTCGATGGATAATTTGTAGTCGCATTGTAACACCGCCCCCAAGTATTTGTACTTTATCAAATTATGTATTGAACCCTGAGAAATGACTAAAAGTATTTTTACGTGATTGTAAATTTTTGTCATTTCTTTTACGTGAATAGTAAAATTCACGTGGGGTCCACACCGGAAGTGGGGGCCGCCCGGTACTGTCGGGACCATATATTATAATAATCTTGGCCTAGATAATATGTGTATGGTGGTAGATATCTTAATTGGGCCATGGCAATGACAGAGGGTTGACCGGTTGGTCAAACGGGGCCCAATTATCAGTATCGGCAATTTATCAGATAACAGTCCGAAAAAGGATTTCGGAGACTTCTAAAACTAAGTTGAGGAATGCATATTCCTTCTAAGGTCCAATAAGGATTGGGAACATGTGTTATATTTTATTTGACCCGATAAAATTAAATATAATTAAAACAGTCCGGAAAATACAACTTTCGGGACCGATTGTACACTCCGAGACACAAAGGGTTGACCTCCCACATAAGTGGAGGGCAGGGGAGGTGTATGAGAGCTGTGAATTGAGGCTGAAGTGATGGAGAGACCAACTTGATCACCCAAGGGCCCCCTATACACATTATTTGTGCTATTGAAGACAAAAGTGGGGGGTTTCCTTCATCCACCCTCATTCAGCTCGACCAAAGGATCCAAGGAAGAGGGAGAATCTCTCCAAGAACACCATTTCATCCCCCATTTTCGCACCAAGGCTAAGGAAGAAGAAGGAGAGAAACAGAGAAGAGAAAAGAGGAGGCTGGGGAGGAAAACTTGAGATTAACAAGGTAATGACCCCGTTAATCCCATTTCGTCTTCTTTAATCTTTTCATATGATTATACAATCATATTTCACACCCTAGGATTGTTCTACACGTTTGGAAGTGTAGAATGAGGGGTTGGAAGGTAGTTCTAGATCCAAGAACGGACTTAGAAGCCAAAGTGACCGGTTCGCCGGAAAATAACCTTTTGGAGGTTATTTGTAATAATATGAGTTTTATGATGATAAAACCTTGTTAGTAACTTGTCTAAGGTATTCAAGGAACTTTCACGGAGTTGGAAGGGGCGCCGGAATTGTCACCAGAGTTCGTCGAAGTTCGTCGGAGTTTCGCCGGAGCTCAATAAGGGAGGCTAGAACTTCATAAGCTTCATTTAAGGTGAGAATACGGCTTGATGCTTTATAACTTTTGCATGAGGCATGAGATTACCTAAATTAATCCAGAATATGTTTTATGGATTGATTAATGGTATTAAAGTATGTGTTATGCTATGTTAAAGAATATAACATAGTTAGAAAGCATGATTTATAGGTTTGATTTGTGAAATTACCATAAATTGATATGTATGATGTTCCAAGGACCCAAACAGGTATTTTTGGATTAAGGACGTCAAAGAGTACTTGCATGTAAAATTTCACGTTAATCGGACTCCGTTTGGGCAGTCAAACGGGCGTTGACCACCAAGTCAACTGCTATACCTGACCGGATATCGGCAAATACCCGACCGGGTGATTGCTGAAAATTTGCCCCAGGGGCTACTGTCTTCTATACCCGATCGAGTATGGGTAGGTACTCGATCGAGTATACACAAAAAATTGGCCTTACGGGCTACTGTCTCGTGTACTCGACCGAGTATAGGTGGGTACTCGATCGAGTATTGGGTTATGCTCAAAACGGGCAGTTTTGAGTAGGTTAACGTGAGCCGTTCAGGTGGGACCCGCCCACGTTGGTTACTAAAGATTGTTATATGACTATAGGGATAGGTATTGTCCATAGTTAAAGGAATGAAAGGTTAGCCATATCAAGGTTAGGGTTTGTTAAGGAATAAGTTTGGGGTTGAGTATCCCCGGGACGGTAAATGATCCTGAAACTCGGTTGGGGTTGAGTATCCCCGGGACGGTAAATGATCCTGAAACTAGGTTGGGGTTGAGTATCCCCGGGACGGTAAATGATCCTGAAACTCGGTTGGGGTTGAGTATCTCCGGGACGGTAAATGATCCTGAAACTCGGTTGGGGTTGAGTATCCCCGGGATGCTAAATGCTCCCAAAACTCGGTAGGATATTATGAATGTAGAATGTAGCTTGTGAGCTAGGCATTCGGGAAAGGAGTGAGAAAAGTCAGGTAAGAACTTTACCACTAAAATACTTTTAAGGAAACGGACCCACGGGTTGAGTATTTTTCAAATATATATATAGTATGTATCATCGGGCGGATGAGTGACAGTTACATATATGTATCACCCTATTTTTGGGTCTCGTGTCTGAAACATTAGTTATTCTTAATATAGCCTGCTTGTCACTAGTACTTCTATGGAGTACTGACCCCTTCGGGGGCCCTCACATTTTTCAGGTTAAGGCTAGAGTCCTACTACCTGCACATTTGCCTAAGGTGATTGATCAAGAAGGAAGACGTGGTTCATGCTTCCATTCTTATTTCAAATTTATAAACTGCTCATGGATTTTCGAACAATGTTTTCTTTAAAACAGTTGGGGGGCCTGCGTGCCCGTGTTTGCCACGTGTGACTAAGTATCAAACATATCATTCTTTCCGCATTTGTTTGATTATGATATTGATGTTGATTGTATGTGTTTACTAATCGGTTTGACAATAGAATCAATCGGACACCTTGTACAATTCAATAGGGATGAACTGTTGTTGTTCTTATCGGGTTGTACGGCGATTGTCTACGTAGCCCGGATGCGGTTTGGGGCGTGACACGCATCATAACCATCCCAACATATAATTATGATAATCATGGAAAAAGTTTGGTTAAATGGGTCATAAGTCTTTTAATAAAAATATATCTAAAAAATATCTTCAAATTATTTTAATTTCCTAAATTCAAGAGATAATTTCGTAAGTAAAAACAGCTTGATCACCAAGCGGGCACTAAATTTTCCATTCTTTTGAATCCCCCATTGTGAATTTTATTTTGAAATAAATAGAAAATTATGGTGCTGAAATCACATATACGATAAAAGTTCATAATATTTATTCTATATATATAAGTTAAGATGCGACTGTTGAGTTTGCTTATCAAAGAATTAGAGTATTTAAATTTAGTAATGAAAAAATATGTGCATTTCGACTTAAACGGACACAAGGCCATTTGAAAAACATCCATAAAAGAACAATATGAAATATTTGAATCATTCAATAATCCTAACTTTTAGAAATGAAACCCTATATCAAAGTTTAATAGTCCAAAATGAAAAATAATCAAACTAAATTGTATATATTTTGGGTTTGTTGTATGAAATCCCCTTGATATGTAAGTTATGCGCATTATCTCCATATAGTTCAAAAGATGCATCAAAATTTCACGTGTTATGATGAGTCATTAGTCATATATGTGTTACCCTCTAATAACAAATTTAATGGTTCGATACAAACATTTTTTTAGTGTTTTAACATTTAGATATCAAGACAATTTTACCTGCATATTTTTAATTATAACCCTGATATATATATTTTCTCAGTATAAATTTATAAGTTTGATTCAGAAAATGAAATGGGCTATTAAGTATTTAGTATAATATATGGGACTTGGAGTAATGTTTGAATCACGATGAGATCGTGTGCATAATTTGTATAATATACAAGAGGGGTATCGTCAATTCTACCTCCACTTATGCTTACTCGTATTCATAAGTTCTAGAAGTCATTTATAGTTACAAAATAAGACGACATATGAGAAGTACAAACACCACCCAGGGCAACGCTCGAGTTCAACATAGTTAATACTCTAGTTGTAAAACTCGTAAAACACTAGTCGTGTGGTTGAGGGGCGTCTTTCACCAACTAGGATAAGCCGGCTTTTTTATCCACTAAGTCGTTTACTTCCATGTAGTTAGAGACGTCTAGCGCCTAGGTGATGATTAATCGGACCAACTAGACTGACTTTTAGGACAATGGTTGATACTAATAATACAAGATAGCCATAAATAATACTCCGTATAAATAATAATTATTATAATAATAATGGTTCATCCATTTATTCTAGCTTATTATCTTGATAATAGAAATAATTAATACGGAGTATAAAATTAATAAATTTAGCATACGAGATCCGTTCACATTTCTTATATTAGAATTACATTTTCATCATTTGACTTAAATTACTCACATATAATTCCTACACTAGTAAATATATGGCCGTGGAATTCTAAAAAAAAAAATTAGCAAATGCAAAGTATTTTTAAGCACAATTATGGCGTATATTTTTAGAAGTTTTTTCAAAAATAGTACTGAATGAAATCTATTTACAAATATGTGGCATATAGTTACTATAGTATAATCTTGTAGTTATTTATGTGTAAATATTAAACACAAATTATTATGATTAATTTACTCTTAGCTTATAGTCACTATACTTGGGATGTCACATTTTTATAAACAATACTTATTTTAATTACATGTATAAACAATAATTATTTCTATTTTTATGCGCGGAACATTTCTATTCCATAATTTTCAATCGAATATTATACCATATCTACTTCGAAAATCTCTGAACCAGAGAATCGGTTATATATGCACTCTTTATAAGAGAAATACGTTAGTATACATTTACAATTTAGTTTTCCTGTCAACAAAAACTTTATACCACATAAATTAATTAATTAATCATAAATAAATATATATATAAATAAATAAATAAATAAATAGAATTACCATTTAGACGTTATACAAAATGAATTATAATTTAAATTTTAACAAAATGAGATCAGTCTTACCATTAGACTAGTCTAACATTAGTCTTTAAATTTGTCATTTGTTTACAAAACCTAACATTAGTCTTATTTTTTTACAACACTTTTAACTTATTGAAATGGAGTCGAACTTATACCTCCATTTCAGGACTAACAGTTGTATATAAAAAAACCACAAGGTATTTCCGTATTTGATATCGTTTGTTTGTATCGTTTCTAGCTGTTTACGAAAAAAAGTATTAGAGAACGTAATACACCATGCATTCATTATGCATATAGACGAAGAAGCACATCGCAACGTTCGTCAAGGAAGCAACGCTACGCCTTTAATTAGGTTCTTAGCTTAGCTTCCTTCCCCTTTTCCTCTTTTGTGTTTTTACATTTTGTTGATCTCTCCCGGCATAAAAATCAATAAGAATTCTAATCTAACAATAAAACCAGATCAGTCCATATCATCATCATTATCATCAGAAAATACCATTCTTTATTAAGCTCCACCTCTCAAAGATGATTTTTCTGAAGGTTATTGGTGTGAATTGAATATTCAATTCGAATCTCGCCATAACCGCCCCCTCAAAATACATCTGAAGCTGATACATCAGAAAACAGAATAATAACAATGGAGGAGCGGCAAACCGACATAAGGGTCCCACTCATCTCATTCTTGTTCTTCATCTTGGTAACCGCTGGCGGGGTGTTTCTTGGCATCTACGTTTTCTTTCCGGCGCAATCTCAACCATGGTTTCTCTACGTCGCCTTCTCGCTGATTGGGTCTCCATGGGTGTTTTGGCTCGTCATGTATATCTACACATGCTTCAAGCGGTGTGCTGATCGGAGGAACCTCATCAACCGTCAGATTTCCCGGCGAAGCTCTTTACCTGCCGCCACCACTGCACCTGAAATTTCCCAAAACTGTGAGAATAGCAACAACCACCGTACGGAAGCCTAATAGCCTGCATCATGTCCTATGTGTTTATTGTTTATTTTTCTTCTAATTGTTCTTTCTTATTGAGGATATAATTGTATACTATGAGATGGGTAAAGAATATTCACCTTCTTAATACATTCACAGTATGTACACATTGAGAATTTTTACCATTATGCTGATGCAAACTGTAAAAGTAATCTTTCTCAGCTACAGCAGGCCGCTCGGACCTATTTTTTTTAAGCAACTTTTTACTATAAAATGAATATAATTGAGTTTTTTCAGTGAGTTCAAATTTTGGTATCATTGAGTTTTTTCAGTGAGTTCAAATTTTGGTAGCTTTGACTGTGCTCAAGGCAAGTGAGGATGGAGCCCTTATGGTATCATCTCTGCAATATAGTGCTACAACCGTACAGAACATAATACACAACTTTAGTTTTAATTCAGAAGGGTTCTGGGAGCCTGTCTGGTGGGGTTGTTTAGCTGATATGGCTGCTGGATTTTCTGAAGGGAAAGTGTTGGGGTTGCTCAGCTGATATGCTGCTGGATTTTCTGAAGAAAAAGTGTTGGGTAAAATTCATATGAATTAAATATGTGATCCTTGACAACTACTCCCTATGTTGTTTCCTTATCGGCCTTACCAGCCATGTTTTTAATACCATTTGCTGAAATGTTTAATCAAGAAAAAATTAAGTTTAGGGATGCTTTGTAGGTTGAATTTGCTGTTTTTTCATGTATTTTTTCTTCACTTTAATTTTTCTTTTTTTAACAGTTGAGAATATTATACGAAGTATATGACATATCAGGCATAACTTTATCAAATTCAGCAGGTTGAGTCTCACCAAACGGATTCCAAGTCAATAACCTTGTGATGCTGGTTATTTGATGTATTCTGTTGAAGGTATTAGGTCACCATATCACCAGTAAGATGGCAAACTCAATGCACCAAAATTCACAATGAGGACAGAAAGTCTCTCTAACTCCTTGTAGATGTCCCCAGCTTGGTGGTGGGATTTGTCATTACACACAAACTGAGACAAACACCCATTCACTTCAATCCAACTGCACCCAGACTCCTTTCTGAACCGAAGTTGTTTCAATTCAGTTCTGACCTTGGACACACTCTTCCACATCCCTCTTGCAGCATACGTGTTTGATAAAAGAAGAGACAGAGAAGGAGAAACTGTTCCAAACTCCTTCACCACGAAATCACCCAACTTATAGTCATCATACACTCTGCAACTACTTAATAAGGTTTCCCGAGCATACATTGGGACAACATCGGCAGGCAGTTGTTTAACAAACTCAACCGCTTCTGTTAAAGAACCTGATCTGCCAAGAAGATCAACCATGTATACATAATGTTCTTGTTTGGGCTCCAAATTCCATCTCTTTTGCATTGAGTAAAAATATTCCCAGCCTTTATGAACCATCCCAGAATGAGCACAAGCAGCTAGGAGTCCCATGAACGTTATGTGGTCCGGTTCAAACCCATCTTGGACCATTACGTCAAAAAGAGTGAGAGCTTCCACGGCAGAACCGTGGTGTGCTTGGGCCATAATAATGGCATTCCATGCAGCCGGGTCCCGCTTTTTCATATTTTGGAACACAAATGATGCCACGTCTAAAAAACCACACCTAGAGTACATTGAGATCAATGAGCTTAGTGTCATGATATCATTTTCAAGACCATTTTTTATAACACTGGCGTGAATTGCTTGTCCACAACCATGGATAGCAAGAAGTCCACATGTTGATAATACACTTGGGAAGGTTCCCTTGTTGGGCTTAATCCCATCTTGTAGCATCTTGACATAATACAACAGAGCCTCCTCGTTTTGGAATCCAGATATCATTGTGTTCCAAGAGGTTACATCTTTCTTAGGCATCTCCGTGAAAAATCTTGTGGCGGCATTTGGATCGCCTAGTTGGAGATGGGCAGATAGGATCAAATTCCATGAGACAATATCCCTTCGTGGCATCTTGTTGAAAAGATCAAGGGCCTCTTGAAGCATTCCGTTTTGAGAATAGCCGTTGATCATTGAGTTCCAGGCTATTGTGTCCCGATATGGCATTTCCGTAAATAATTCATGAGCTTCCTGAATCTGATTATTATCCAGATAACCCCTTATCATTGCTGTCCGTGCCACTATATCCTTCTCAGGCATGTCATTGAAAAAGGTCCTAGCTTGTTTCAATTCCCCTGCTCTTAACAAGCAAGAAATCATACTAGTCCATGAAACAACATCATGGGTTTCCATCTTCATAAACAACCTAAAAGAACCTTCTAGATTCCCCATATCAGCATAACCTGCTAACATCGTGTTACAAAGTGACACAGTTTTCATTGGTACTTTGTTAAACAGCCTCTCTGCTTCACTCAAGTTTCCACATTGAAAGTATCCATCAATCATGATTCTCCAGGATGTTGTGTGCTTAATTGGCATTTTATCAAACAGTGCTCGACCTTCTTCTATTCTTCCATTGCTCACATACCCTGAAATCATCGAATTCCAACAAATAATATTCTTGTCAGCTACTGAATCAAACAAAAGTTTAGCTTCGTCTAGCCTTCCGTTCCTCGCGTACCCACTTAGCATGGCTGTCCAAGACACAACATTCCTGCTTGGCATAGAATCAAAAAGCTCTCGAGCTTCTTGGATCATCCCGTTCCTGGTATACCCAGAAATCATGCAGTTCCAAGTCACAACATTTCTGTTGGGTAATTCGTCAAACAGTTTACGTGCGGAGAAGACATCGCCTTCCCTAATATAACTGGATATTCTTGAGTTTGAATTGAACAACACGCTTGAACTATAACTCAACTTACGATAAAGAACGTCAACTTTTGCAAACTTGAGATGCACGAATGCAATTAACATAAAGTCGCGATACATGGTAGCATTCTCCTCCGTGAGTACGTCTTAATTGGGCTACCTTTGATTGGGGTGAGCACAAATTCCTTGCCCCTTGTCCAATTACGATATCCAACTTTTCAATTGTAGTGCAAAGAATTGTAGTCAACTGGACAGAATTTCCCTAATAGAGAACAGGAGAGTTAAGGGAACTATGGAAGGCTATGCAGTTAAGAAGCACAAATAAGTACACAACCATGTACAGGATACTCCCTCCCGAATTGAATTGCAAACTTTGACATCACAAGGATTAAGGAATGATAATAAAAGTAGATGTTTTTAAGTTAGTGGGGAAAAAGTAAAAGTAAGGGTGAATTTGTCACTTTATTCTTGTATTTTACACTTTTGTTCATCATTTTAAAAGTAGATGCTTTTAAGTTAGTGGGGAAAAAGTAAAAGTAAGGGTAAATTTGTCACTTTATTCTTATTTACATACCTAAAATAGAAAGTGGAAAATTATTTTGGAACAACCATAATAGGAAATTTTGCAAATCAGATCGGACGGAGGGAGTATTTCTTTTGGCAAAGCATAATCATGTGTTAAAAATTGCATGTCAATTTTTTTTAATATTTGCATTTTTTAGAGAGAAATATTTGATTTTAAATCTCAGTCTTTTATTATTTGAAATATAGCAATAATCATATATTTCCTTCATCCCAAAATTAATTTCCGGGCTTGACTTTACGAGTTTTAGGTAGGAAAAAAATAAAAGTTGACTTCTCAAAATTACATGTACACAGTAAAGGTTAAAAGGTCAAATAGACCCATGTACACGTCCGGAATGCTCAACTCCTCTCCTGAACTCTTAAAAACTCCAATTCACCCCCTGAACTCTACAAAAAAAATTCAAATCTCATTTTTTGCAGGTAAAAGTCTGATCATCACCACGTCTCCATGTCAGATGCCAACCGTGCATCCCACGTGGCAATTTAAGGGGTCAAATAGGTCCATGAACCCGATAGAGTTGTTCAATTTACCCCCTCAACCGTTAAAAAGTGTCAAAATTGCTATTTAAAAAATAAGAAATTAACAAAATGAAAATAAGCAATATAAAATAATATACAAGTTTAAAATATAAAATATAGACGTCTATTTATAATATGATAAGAAAATATTTAAATTTTGCGGTAAATTGAATTTATAAAAAAATATAACAAAAATAAATTATTTTTAAATACATAATATAAAAATGTAATAACTATTCTCATATTATACTTTTTATATAGTATAAAAATATTTATTGTGTATATAATTAGTATGAAGGGTATATATATACTTCTAGAGTAAAATCATACGAAGAAAATATACATATATGCATGTGTGTTTGTGTAATTTTACATATAAATCTAAAACATAATAAAAAAATTACATAAAAATAGTATGTAATTTTACATAACAAAATACAAATTTAATTTTTATTTGTAAAAACATGTATTGTTTATTTAAAAAAAGATTTAAAATATCAAAACAGTTTTAATGAATTCCTTTTAGTTTATTTTTATGAATTTACGACGAGTATTAATACATCCTTATTATATTAATTAATAGATGTCTATATTTTATACTTTCGGCTTGTATCTTATTTTATATTTGTATTTTCTATTTTTTAATTTCTTTTTTTTTCAATTCTTACATTTTTAACGGTTGAGGGGGTAAATTGAACAATTCTTTCAGGTTAAGGGGCTTATTTGACCCCTTAAACTGACACGTGTTATGCGCGGTTGACATCTAATTGGGTGACATGGCGGTGACTGGACTTTTACCTGCAAAAAAAATGAGATTTGAACTTTTTTGCCGAGTTTAGAGGGTGAATTGGGGCTTATTAGAGTTCAGGGGGCGAATGAGCATTCCTGATGGGTACATGGCTTATTTAACCATTTAGCCTTAATTAAAGAATGGAAGTGATTAATAAAAGTAAGAGGCAAATGGATACATTCAAAGCAAAAATTTATCAAAAGCTATGAAGCACAGATACTTCACTAGAGTACCGTATCGGTGTATCGGAAACGTTCTCGTATCAGATACTCTAGAGTACATGTACCGTACGTTCTCAGGCCGTATCTGCAATTTATTAAAAGTTTCCAACATTTTTGTAATTATTTTAAAATTTCGGATACCTGTATCCTGACGGATACACGTATCAACTTTTTTATATAAAAAACACTCAAATTTTACATAATAAATTTCTTAAAAAATGAAAGCTAAAATTAAATTTTACCTTGCTTAATCTCGCACACAACTTAGTATATGGACGATAAGTAAAATGTGAGATGTTCGTGGAGATAACTTTGAAAGCATGGAGGATATACAAGTACTTGAATTTGAACCTTTCCATAGATGAACCAGAATTGGAGTTTGTCTTTTTGGAAGATGATATTATCCCTGGAAATTAGTAGCTAGTGGAAATATGTATTTGAACTATTAAT